>JAEIGN010000459.1:1905000-2505000 GCA_018903745.1 Drosophila repleta | reverse complement strand
CATTTTTAGTGTCTTGCACTTTACACTTTTGTTTGCTTGTTTCGTTTCGTTTCGTTTTGTTTTGTTTTGTTTGTTTGCGCTGCCTTCAAGTGGCAGCTAATTACGGCGCCGCAGCCCACAGACTTGGCCAGCCAGGCAGCCAGGCTGTCAGGCTGTCAGGCAGTCAGTCAGGCTGCATGCTGACTAACTAACTCTGAGGGGCGGGGGCGGGGGCGGGGTGGGGAGAGGCAACGACAGTCAACCCCAAGGACGATGACGTTTTATGACACCAGCAGCAGTCGCGGCGAATTCCTTTTGCCAAAATCCGTTTAAAGCCAAAAGCACAAAAGTCAGCGCGCCAAATGGGTTGACAGCGCGACAGAGAGAGAAGGAGATAGTAGAGGGTTGGGCGTGGCAGTGTCCTGTGCACTTGAAAGGGACTTCAGCGATACTTTGAAATCAAACACGGCGCCAAGGACTCGGCACAGCGACGATGAGCTAAATGAGCAGCGCCTGCGACCTATTTGACACACAGCCAAACAACGACAACGACAACAACAACAACAACAACAACAACAACAACAACAACAACAACAACAACAACAACAACAACATTATCATTGACATTATCATCATCATTAACATCATCATTATCGGTCGAAGAAATTAAAAAGCAAAAACTTGGCGCCTTTTGAAGTTCCTCACGTCATTCATTGTCCACGTTGGCTACAGCTCAACTCGAAGTTGCCCGAGCAACGAGCCAGCGAGCGAAGCTGGCCCCGAAACTGTGCCAAAGCCTTCAAGTGCGACTCGAAAGGATTAGATTCAAGGAAACGTCATAGCAGGAGCTCTGCTGAGTGGATAGTGCCTAAGTTGGGATCACCCAAAATACGATTCGATGGAAGAGAAAACGGGAGTAAAGCCCAAATAATGGGAATATAGAGTGAAGAAGGTGTGTAACGTATGGAAAGCGTTAAAGGTATGGAAAGTGTGTGAAGTATGGGAATTGTATGAAGTATAGAACGTATATGAAGTGTGGGAAGTTTGCAGAATATAGTATGAACAAAGTGTGTAAAGCATGTAAAGTATGAAAAGTATGGAAAGTATATAAAGTACAGAAAGTGTATGGAGTATAGAAAGTATTTAAAGTATATAGAGCATAGTAAGGTATATAAAGTATCTAACGTATATAAAGTACGGAAAGTATATAAAGTTTATAAAGCATGTAAAGTATACAAAGCATCTAGAGTATAGTAAAGTAGAGAAAACACAGGCTGTGTCTATAGCGGAGTCTGCGCCTCGCTCTCGCCTCAAGCTCAACTGCCTCGACAATCAAATCTTGAGTTCAAACTCCAGCTTTGCCATGTAGAGCTTAGCCCCATTTCATTGTTACTCCGGCCTATATATACTTCTATTATCAGATCCAAAACTGAACTTTAAAATTTGCAATCGAAGTGTGTGAAGAGAAAGCCTTTTCCACATTAACATTGGGCGCCGGCTAAGCGCATCCCAGCTGCACCCAGAGCACGCGCAATTGTGTTAAGGGCAACTGTCACGCCCCGGCACGCCCACGGGCGCGCCTCTCTCTCTCTCGCTGAGCCGTTAGTTGTCGTGGCGAGGCTTAAATTTGAAGCTAAATGGCCCATGGCAGGAAGCAGCGGCCATATATATGGATGCGAGCGAGTGTGGCTGAGGATGTGATGGGCTGGGCTCTAATGCAATTGATGTCTGCTCGCTGGATGCGTGGGCGGCATGGGCGTGGGCGTGGGCGTGGGCGTGGGTGTTTCACCAAGGGGTTAGGGGGCTGGGCGCAGTGAGGCGGCAACCTAATAAAAGGAACGAAAACAACTTGTTTTCCAATTTTACAATTTAACAAGTTGCCATTAGAAGGCGCCCCGAAAAGACGACGCAAATGTGGCCGAGACGACGGCCTAGAGAGCTCAGACTCCCACCCACAGAGCTCAGAGCTCTCATGACATGGCGCAAATCCAGAATCCGCAATCCGCAAGCCCAAAATACGTTATTCGCAATCCTTTAGCCCGGGACAACAACAACTGGCAAGGCAAGGAATTCCAAGGAAAATCGACTGCGATTGGATTCGAGTTGCTGAAGCGCCGAGTCGCGTCTCCTGTTCCACTGCCTGTTTGGGGGCTCAAAGGCTGCGGCAACAACAACAGCAACAACAACAATGGCAAGGCGACGCCGGCGAATAAAAGGAGAGAAAACGAAGAGGAAAAAAAATCGCATTTTTCTCGGTACAAATTTTTCGAATTGTTCGCTGGAGACTAATAAAATCAACGACGTGGAACTTCAAGCCGTTCCCATAGACCAGAGACAATGAGTCGTCGCCGTCGCCGTCGTCGTCGTCGTCCTGCTCAGCGTCTCGCTCACATGGCTTGGCCGAAGGCAGACAACAACCAGCCAAAAGTTATTAAACAGTTAAGCGGCGTCGCACGTCGTCGCGTTTGGCCGCCCAGCCTCAGATTTAACCATAGCAGCCACCGCCCAGTCTCCAGTCCAGCCCCAACCACTCGCATTCTTGCTGGCCATAAACCGTATTTAGATCGCGTCTAAAGAGTTGCCTTCATCCTTGCTGCTCCTGCCCTTGTTGTTGTTGTTGTTGTTGTTGTTGCCAGGTCGAAGACACCGCCGAAAACATTGTCCAATTTTAGATTTTTAGCTGCTTTCATATAAGGCCAAGGGCTGCGTGGCCGTGGAGTGGGCCCAGTTGGCGGTTGGCAGCCGGCGGTTGGCGTGGGGGCGGATAGGCTTTAATCAGCGGGCCGCCATTAATAAATCAGAGTCATTAAAAATGCAGCTGCCAGCGGAGGGCACCAAAGCAGCGAAAAAGAATTGAAAAGGGCAACCAGCTAAATGGAAGGACGACAGGAAAAAAATTGTGACTAAGCAAACAGGGAATGCAGGCAGCGTGAATACCCTGTGATTGCGAAGCTTAGCTTATTATTGTCATCAGATTCATTATCATTGTCATTGGCATACTCATTGTCTTATTCATTGTCATTATCATTGCCATAATCATTGTTATTGTCATTGACATTGCCATTTTCATTGTTATTGCCATTGTCATTGTCATTGGCATTGACATTGCTTTTTATTTTTATTATTATTATTATTATTATTATCATTATTAGCATTAGCATTAGCATTAGCATTAGCATTAGCATTAGCATTAGCATTAGCATTAGCATTAGCATTAGCATTAGCATTAGCATTAGCATTAGCATTAGCATTAGCATTAGCATTAGCATTAGCATTAGCATTAGCATTAGCATTAGCATTAGCATTAGCATTAGCATTAGCATTAGCATTAGCATTAGCATTAGCATTAGCATTAGCATTAGCATTAGCATTAGCATTAGCATTAGCATTAGCATTAGCATTAGCATTAGCATTAGCATTAGCATTAGCATTAGCATTAGCATTAGCATTAACATTAGCATTAGCATTAGCATTAGCATTAGCATTAGCATTAGCATTAGCATTAGCATTAGCATTATCATAATCATTCGCATTAGCATTAGCATTAGCATTAGCATTGGCATTGGCATTGGCATTGGCATTAGCATTAGTATTAGCATTAGCATTAACATTAGCATTAGCATTAGCATTAGCATTAGCATTAGCATTAGCATTAGCATTAGCATTAGCATTAGCATTAGCATTAGCATTAGCATTAGCATTAGCATTAGCATTAGCATTAGCATTAGCATTAGCATTAGCATTATCATTATCATTATCATTATCATTATCATAATCATTAGCATTAGCATTAGTATTAACATTAGCATTAGCATTGGCATTATCATAATCATTAGCATTAGTTTTAGCATTAGTATTAGCATTAGCATCATCTTTAGCATTAGCATTAGTATTATTATTGCCATTGTCATTGCCATTGTCATCGGTGGCAAACAGGATAGCAGATATCTGATAGCCTCTGCCTTGTAGAGTGTTGAGAAATAAAAATGAAGTAAATTGGAAATCGAATGAAAGAAAAGGCGCTGTGGATGTCCTAAGCTGTGGCCAAATGGGCATGGCGGTTGCGCTAAGAGCCCAGCCGCGGCTGGGGGTCGCCGGCTTAAGATTGAGATTGAGACCGGGACGAGCGCTGGATTCAAGGATTCGTTCATTAAGCAGCCAGGCGACCAGCGGAGCAGCGCGCCAGCGAGCCGGCGAGCCAGCGAGCCAGGCGGCAAAATCACACAAAGGGACACTTTACAGCCGAATGAATCTAATTAAAATGTAATTATAAATGTAACCGTTAAGCGGAAGTATCCGCGGGATACCAGCCAAACACGAAATACAAAAACAAAAACAAAAAAAAAGTATACAAAAATAATGAAAATGAAAATAAAAATAAAAATTAGAAGCGACAAGAAGCGAACCCCTTAATCATGACGCCCCAGCGCCCTCGATTTATGTGAAGACATCTTTTGCACAAATACCCTATGCGGGGTGAGGGCAGTCAGCGGGCGTAGCTGGCAGCTAAAGCTGATTTGAAAGCGGATACTATCAAGCGGAACTCTATGAGACCGCATGAGCTGGAAAAGGTAATTTTGAGATGAGAACTCTTGGATGGTAATCCTATACTAATCCTATACTATGTGCTATACTATGCATCTCAAGATCTCTCTGGAGTATCTTAAGACCTCTCTGAAGTAGCCAAGAGACTATAGCAGGTGAGCTATGCTGTAGCTCTAGAGCTGTATGAAGCAACGCCCCCAGAGTCTGCTCTTCTTCAGCTCTTGCTGATAGAAGGGGGAATGTTATATGTCTACTGTCAGCAGAGGAGGTTGGAAAGGATGCTTCTTTACAGGGTATCTGCTGGCTTATGCGCTCAACTGCTCGCCTGCTGCGCGTTATGTTTCGATTCATTATCTTTTGCGCTTAGTTTTGGTAGCACTTAAAGGCGAGCGAGTGAAGGCTTTAAGGATGTCGTGTCCTGTGTGCTGTGTCCTGTGTCCATATGCAAAAAGGGACAAATTTGCTTTTGGCTGGTGCGCAATAAAACTAAACTAATGAAATTTAAGAGCAACGAGACGAGAGGCAGCTGGCGTTAAGTTGTGCGAGCCCCGTCTATGGCCCGAGATGCCGGAGATGCAGCGAGCCGAGGCCGAGGCCGAGGCCGGGCCAAACAATTGCCCAAGTCTGGAGCCGAGTCTGGGGCCGCTTGACCTGTCCTGTGTCCTTGGCGTGGCCTAAGCCGCCTCTAAATGCGTGTCCTGGTCATGTAATCGCATTTCAATTCCAAGTCATTCAGGACCAGCCACAGCAGGACTTCGTCTTCGACTTCGACTTCGACTTTGTCTTCGCCTTCAACTGCCACTTGTGCCTTGGCTCTGTCTCTCTCTCACTCTCTCTCACTCTCTCTCTCTCTCTCTCTCTCTCTCTCTTATCTTTCGGCTCTTCCGTGCCAATGTCCAGCTGAAGCGTACGTGCGCAGGCTGCACATATGCCAAGGCAGCGCACAGTGGGCTGAGGGCTGTAAAAAGTGAGCCGAAACAGCCGATGGCTGCTTATGATAGGCCTCTCTGTGATGAGAGTTAGCGCTAAGAGCTGACTCCTTCAGTTTTCACTTGCCCAACAAGCACTTTGGTTCCACTGTGCGTTTGTTTAGAGCTTAAGAAAATTGAAAATTCCTAAGCACAACTTGCATAGTTTCACCCTCGCTGGCTCTGTGTGTGTGTGTGTGTGTGCGAGTGTGTGTGTGTGTGTGCACTTATGTGTAGCAATAGTTTGACACTTGCAATGCACATAAATTTAGGTAGCGCTGCTGCCGCTGCCGCTGCTGCCGCTGCTGACCGACTCCAATTTCAGCTCGAACTTCGAGTTCGAGTTGGAGCTCGGCGACTGCAGCAGCAAAGTCGTAAAGCGCTTTTAAGCACACAAATTAACCACAGTACATGGCCGAGCGCCCGAGCGGTCATGCTCGACCCCTGTACCTAGCCTGAGACACCCAGCCCCGACCCCCAGCCCTGGCTAACCCCATGAGCCGTGGGCGACCATTTTGTTTGTCTATTCCGTTGTTTATTTGTTTTTGTGTGCACTCAAGGATTTCTAAGAACTTTAACTTGCCCAAAATATGTGCACATATGTGTGCACACACACACACACACACATGGACATGGACACACTGCGCCTGGCTTGAAATTTCGAATTTGTAGATTGAAGTTGTTCGGCTTTTGTTGTTGTTGTTGTTGTTGTTGTCGAGCGCAGTGACCATTAACGAATTTTCAACTATTCAACATTCCCAAGGCTCTTTATGTCCAGTGTCCTGCAATAGACACAGAGAGAGAGAGATGGAGAGAGGGGGAGAGGGAGAGAGCGGCTCTGTTTGGGACACGCATGACTGCGCGCTCGCTGTGGCTGCGTCCAAGCAAAATTAATATTCCACTTCTGGCACTTACTTACGCTCCGTAAATGCTTAAGGGCAAGTGTAATCTCTCTGTCTAACTGTAACTTGGCCTATGTGTGTGTGTGTGTGTGTGTGTGCTTACAGCAGATTTGCATTTAAAAGCCAAAACTCCAACAGCCGCCCACTGGCCTGCGCCCCATCGGCTGCATAATCAGTTCATTAGCGTGTCGCCTGGGCGAAAAAATGCCACAAGGAGAAACAGAAGTAAATATACATATATATATATATATATATATATATATATATATATATATATATATATATATATATATATATATATATATATGAAAAGAAAATCTCAAAAAAACAACAAGTAAATTACGCGTTTCCCACAGCGGCGCCACATCAAAGTGACCAGCGGTCTACTAACCATCAGAGAACCACCCCTCCCCAGCCATCCCCCCCCCGAGCCGCATTGCATTCGCCTCTTGCGGGTCTTTGGTTGCCACGTCGCCAACAATTAGACGACGCACAAAGTCAAACGTCAACAAATTATAGCCACATGGCCACACAGTCAGTAGTCGCCCAACCAGCCCCACGCTGGCCCGGCTCGGCGCTCTTTTGGGTTTTCACAAATTAACAAACAAAACGTCAAGTCGAAAGGCAGCTGAAAGAAAACGCAGCCCAAGAAATTTATGATGGACAAATAAGAAGCAGAGCGAGATGTGTGAGCAGCCAGAGACACCCTACCCCAGCCCCCATCCCTTGTCATACACACAGACAGACAGACAGACAGACGGACAGACGGACACACGCACAGCCCACTAGAGACACTGATTTGCATTAATGAACACTTGAGTGATTTCTCATCTTCCACTTTTTTGCTGGGGCTTTTTTTGATTTTGGGTTTTGGTTTTTGGGTCCAGCAGCTGTCGGCCGTGGGCCTTAATTAATTAAGTTCACATGAGCAGAGGGGCGTGCCGCGGGGCAGCCTGCCTGCCAGTGGCCAGAGTGGCCAGAGTGGCTAGTGGGTAGTGGGTCGATCGGCCTGCGATCTATCGATTTCTCTGGTCCCCTTTGCACACAGATATTTGCTCATTACATTCACATTATTTGTATTTTATTTTGCCTTTCGAATCCCTTTCAGCAAATGCCACACAAATGGCAGCCTTGAACCAGCACCATATTGACTAATAGTTACCCATTAGCAAAGTGCCCCACAGCCATTCAACAACCAGACCAATTAGAAGCCATTAGCATATTCGCTGTCCTGCTCACTCGCACTGGTGCATGCGTAGCATAGCCGATCATATGTAAACAAAGCGCGAGCGCAAAAAAGAGCAGCTTTGCAGCGCACAACTGAGCCAAGCTGCGTTCGCTTGCGTGAGCGAGACGGACATACATAGCTTTAGCTTGAGCACCTTGATATGCAAGCGAGACAGGCATATGCAAAGTGCACTTAACAGAGCGCTAAGCTGAGCAAGCGAAACAAGCATATGCATATATGTAAATAGAGTAAGTTGAAGGAGTTTAACAGTGATCGAGCTGGAAATGAGACTTGACGCATGGGAGTGAGCAAGATAGCTAAGTGAATGCACTCAGCTAAGCCAATGGCAACGAAATCAGATGAATCTCGCACTGAAATAGCTTTTAAAATTGAAAAGCGCGCATATGCTCGGCTGTGCTGTGTGCTGTGCAGGATATCAAAAGAAGATACAGTGTACAGCGCAAAAGGACAACAAATGGCAGCAGTTACATTAAGCAACCCCTTGACAGGAATCGGACTCGGACTCGGACTCCGACTCGGACACGGACACGGTCCGGCCGGGTAGGTATTTGGTGAACTTTTTGCTGTTGGCTTGGCTTCAAACTTGGCTTTTTATTATGCTCAAAAATCACATTAAAAGGCAAACTCAAATATTTTAATCAGATTTTCGTAAAAAGGACAAACACACACTCGTTGGCATACGCAACCCTTACACACACACACACACACACATGCATCATTTGTGCAGCAGATTCCGCCTCCGCCTCCTCCTCCTCCTCCTCTTCCTTTTTTCCACATATTTTTTAGCAGAGCTTGTTTTAATTTTTTTTCGTTTTCCTTTCTTTTTTTTTGTTGGTGAACTGCCACAAGGACAACGCACAATGTGTGTTAATGTGCGTCCAGCAATGGCTCAATTCCTGGCTGCGGCTGGTCAGCAGAAAGCGGGCAAAGGAAATGGCCACAGCTGTTCCATTCATTCGCTCCTTCTCGCAGTTGCCCCTTTCGCTGCCCCCTTTCTCTCTCTCTCCATGTGTAAGGGCTTCCGGTTCGGGCCGGGTCTGGCTCTGCGGGTCTGTCAGCTCTGCCTACCCCGCTCTGGCGCTCTGGCACTCCACATGCTCGCAACATCCACTTTAAAGCATAAGTTGCGGTTCCAGCGTAGCGAAAAACTCATTTTCAACTGCCCCCCCCCCCCCCCCCTTCGCCTTGTCAGCTAGATTGATATTTACTTTTTTATAGCATACTTTTTCGGGCTGATCCAGTCAACTGTCGAGGCAATGCAGCGCCCATTGTCAAAGTTTGTCACTTGTCGACAATAATGAAAGCTGCAGGCAAGCCTGCCCACACAGATACCCTGTAAAGGCCTGCCGTACCCCTCCGGTCCCGCCCCGGCTGTATCTAATATTTACTTTAAGCACTCGCATTTGGGCCACGTTTTATGGCTACAGGGCAGAGCAGAGCAGCAGCAAAAAACAACAAAAAAAAAAACAAAAAAAAACTCTGATATAAACGAAAATCACACCACAAAATTCTCTAGCGACATTTTCAACAAATTGACACAATTTTCAAGATGCTTAACGTGGCCAAATGGCCTGGACAGGGGCGGCACACACACACACAGGGGGCACATATACACACAGAGTGGGGGTTGGGGGGTGGCAAAGTGTTGCCACTCGATGCGCTACACGACACTTGGCGCCTTTGTTTTTGCACGCCCCAAAAGGCACTAAAGTGCCATTTTAGGCGGCTCAAGTGGAGCCCAACAAAGAGAGGGGGGGCGGAGAGGGCGGAGGGTGTGCCCAGCAGAGCACTTGAAAAGTTGCAGTCAGGCCATACGCTCTGGCCGCCACTCTTTGGTCGCCCAACTGCAAACAAAGAGCAGCCAGCCAGCCATTGACGTTGGCGACAAATTAGAATGGCCTCTGCCCCCGCCCCCGCCTACGCTGCCGCTTGCTGTGTGGGCGTGGCAGCTGCTACGTAAACACTTCACACGCAGCGCATCCCTAAAACGCCTGGCAACGCCTCTCGCCAGCCTTGGGTTCCCATGGCAGCCGTCGATTAGACGCCAACTCCTTGGCCCATCGCTCAAAGGACCTGCCAACCAACAGGCAACAGCTTCAGCTTCCGTCTCAGCTTCAGCTTCAGCTCAGCCTCAGCTCCAACTTCAGCTCCAGCTTTAGTCTCTGCAGCAATTGAGTCGATCAAAGGGCAGCAATTTATGCAAATTATTTTCACGCCTTTTTAGCTATGCTTTGCGATTTCTTTTCTTAGCTGATGTTGCCACTCCCCCCTCTTCTCCTACTCTCTTCTCTCCCTCTCTCTCTCTGCCTCTCCTTCTCCTCTTCATCTGCTCTCATTGTGGAGTTAGTTCAGCTAATCCGCAGAGAGTTTTCCTCGCTGCCTTTAAGTAGTTTTTGCAGTTCTTTCGATTTGCTTGCGGAACTAGTTCATTTGTGCATGAAAGCCATTAGTTCTTTTCACTTATTCATGCTTATTCGGTTTCTATCTACGGCTGTAACTAGTTCATTTACATATTTAAGCTGTTTGGTGGGCAGCAATTCCTACTAGTTCCGATTGCATGCAACTGGTTCCGACTGCGGAACCGGTAAGAATAATTGCACTGCTTGCTATACTCAACTTCAACTGCATGCGCTAAATTTGCTTATTTGCAGTAAGTTCATTTACGGAACTAGTTCTTTTGGTATAAAACTTACTAGTTCATTTGACTCTTTCTCTCTTTGAGCAACAATTTGAGCATGCTCCTTTGCTTTAAGCTGGCTCCAATTGCTTTGGATACAGTACGGCTGGTTCCGACTGCTTTGAACTAGTTCCAAGGCAAGATTTTATCAAAATAACTTTAAACTCTACAGCATAATCTCTCCCTCTCTCTCTCTCTCTCTCTCTCTCTCTCTCTCTCTCTCTCTTTTGCTTGAGTATAGCTGGTAGACCAGTACTACTGACTAGGAACTAGTTCATATGAGCTTCTCCATTTTATATATTGCTCACCGCCCTTTCTATGCTTCATATTGTTTGATTGTTAAATAATATATTTGCCTTGGTCATTAAGCCACTCCCACGGCCTTTGTTCATTTGAACTGTTTTAGTTCGCCTAATGAACCATTTGGACTTTAGCTCATTCGCTAATCTCTTTAATGCCCAAGAATCAGCTTCATTATTTCAATTTGGTGCACAAAAATCTTGATTCGCATGTTAAGCAGCTGCTCCTGCCACTGGAGGCTGGCATCAGGGCTCAGGGAGCAGGGAGCAGGGAGCTGGAGTTCTCGGAACCGAGAGCTATATAAAAAGCATTTGGTTTTTCACGTTCCGTTGCGGTAATCGCTGAAATATGCTCGATTCGAGAGGAAAAAACGGATGCTGCTCGCAGCCGTGAAATGGAAAGCGTTTCGCTGCCAAGTGGGCTGGGGGCTGGGGGTTGGGTCGGTAGGGGTTGGGGTCTGTTTGTCAGGTGTTGCCAGGTGGTGGCGCGCGTGTGGCCAGCGCCGCTCTGCCGGCCAGGCAATTAGCTAAATGGTTTTTTATGGCGATGCCAGCAACAGCTGCTGCTCGATGCTCGCTGCCCGCTGCCCGCTGCCTGATGCCTGATGCTTGATGCTTGATAGCTAAACGGTTGCAATTTGATGCTACGGCTCAAGCAGAGCACCAACTGCACCCACATCAAATCAACCCTCCCTCTCTCTGGCTTTTTTTTTGGGCGCCAACGTGTGAGAATTTTGCGTAATTGAGTTTTAACTTCAAAGCCCGCTAACCGCATGCACTCGAACGGCGCTTCACACACACACAGCTCGAGCTGCCGGAAACGCTGAGCTGATTTGCATATGCGGCCAGCAGGACGAAACCCTCATTTTTTTTTTTGTTTCCTTGGCGAAAGGTCAGCGCTGCCCTGGGCAGGGTTAGCCAGCTGACCGGGGGTTGGGATTGGGCCATATTTGAGCTGTCAACACCTAGAGCCGGAGAGTGGGAGACTGCGAGACTGGGCACTGGGGGCTGTGCTTTAAATTAGTGCGGCGAACACTTGAGCGAACGAGCGGACTATGGATAAACACTTAATTTATCAGAATTGAGCTTGTTATGCTAATAGAAAGTCAGACATTTGCTGGCTGCATCATTTTAATGAAATGCTGCCAAAAAATAAAGAGAGAGACAGAGAGAGAGAGGGGGGGCATAGAGCGCTTCGACAGACACACTATAACCATGGCACATGGGTAGCCCCGCCTGCTCCTCCGTCTGACTGAGGCCAAAGGCAAAGTCATAACTTCACTTATCAACATTAGCTGTTGCAGGGGGTTGGGGCGGCAAGGGGCTTGGGGGGGCGGGGCTGGGCACATTCTGTTTTGGGATATTCATACATTTTAATACGCTGTTTATATTTTATGAAGGCAAATGAATGCACAAGGAAATGAACGAGCCAAATGAATGAAATGAGCGCCAGCGCAGAGGGTTGACCCAACCCCCAGCCCCGCATGTTGGCCAAAAAACTCAACACCATGTAACCAGCTAGTCCGCCCCCGTCCCCGTCCATACACACGCTCTGCATGTGGTCCAAATGCAGACATAACTCCCGCCACCCATGCTGGCAACAACCTCGCTTCGAGCTATAGACGAGTTTACAGTTATCAAGGGAAAATTATCATCTGCCATGAATCTCGATAAAATTCATATTCATATGCGAGTCGAGGCCAAGACGGGACACCGAGCGAGCTGCGAGCTGCCTTCTGTGCGGGCCGCATTGTATCTAGCTGGTAGCTAACCACACACACACACAGCACACACACACACACACACACACACACATGTGCACACATTCATTACGTCGCCTGGCGTCCCAAAATGGAATATGCCAAGCCAAGTGGCCACCGCCGCACAGTGGCGCGAAACTTGAGCGAAAATCCAAACAGAATTTAATTTGCCAACAAATTTGAGCTTTAAATTTGCTAGAAATTCGTTAATGAATCGCAAGTTTGGTGCTGGCACAGCAGAGACTTGGGCGCTTTAAGCAGTCGGAACTAGTCGTGAGTGAACTAAGAGATGAATGAGATGAAAGAGCAACTCAGAAAGTTGTTTAAGCCCAAAGAAACTCAGTGCTATAGGCAATGTGAGCTTTAAGTCCCAAAGCTACAGCTGTAAGCGCATGTCGGAACTAGTTCAAGCTAGTCGGAACCAGTAGAACTGCGCCAAAATCCATTAGAGCTAGCTTAAATTTGTAAGTGAACTAGCTTATGGAGTTAAAATGAAAGCAAACGAATCAAAAGAACCAGTTCATGCAAAAGAACTAGTTCCTTTGAGGAACTTACTGCATATTAACAAAGCACTCAACTCCAAATTGGCTTGAGCTCAAAAAAAACATTGTTACAACTGCTACTGATTCCAGGGTTGGAACCAGTTGTAGACAGTCGGAACCCGTGGAACTTGCAGCAAGCTCATTGCAACTAGCCTAATGTCGTAGGTGAACTCGCTAAAGTTTTAAATTGGAATTGTAAATTTAAGCAAATGAGCCAAAAGAACCAGTGGTTCTTATGTCAAAAGAACTAGTTCCGTTAAAGAACTCACTGCAAATGAATAAAAATGCGAAATTCTCATCAAGTTTACTTAAGCAAACATTGCTAGAACTACTTTCGCTTCCAGTGTCGGAACCAGTTGTAGGCAGTCGGAACCAGTGGAACTTCTTGTAGGCTCAGTGGAGTTAAGTTTGTAAATAAACTAGCTGAAGCAGTAAATTGAATTGCAAATTACAGCAATAGAACCAAGAGAACCAGTTCATTTGACAAAAGAACTAGTTCCGTTCACGAAGCAATTTGCGCTGCAGAGTTTTTATAAAGACTTCTTCTGGTTCTTCTGATTCAGGTAGCTGAATAGTGTTACTAACTGCTTCTAGTATATATAGTATATACTTAGTATAAAGTATATATAGATAGTATAGTATATCACATGGCAGCAACTTCCTTAACTTTGACTACAGTCATCCGACATTTAGTCCAGCGTGGACCCAACTTGCTTCCGCTATTCATGCTGAGTGCAAGTGGAGAATGAAAACAGTTTTTAATTAGCTAATTTGCAGTGTTGGAAAGATGTCAAAAATCAGTGTAGCTCTCGGGTCCCGAGCAACTTTTGCCTGCTGTAGCAAAGAAATGTTGTTGTGCCATGGCAACGACTCGCTGTGCCGTTGGCCAAAAGGACACACGCAAAGTGGTTCAGCTAAAGCTGGCCAGCAAATGACTCGCTTGCCCTCTCCCTCTCCCCCTCTCTCTCTCTCTCTCTCTCTCTCTCTCTCTGTGTGTGGCTGCTTAAAGCTTTGGCTGACTGGCGCCAAAAAGTAGGCAATGCAAATTGTTAGACAACACTTAAATATTTACAGTTACGTTGCTACCTGCTATTAAGAGATAAAAGTGCTGCACACCAACCACCCACTGATGCCCACCCATCGCTCGCTCGCTCGCTCGCTCGATTGCTCTGCACTTGGATGCTGGCAAGGAGTTCATTAGCTGGCAAAGGGTTTAATTACCAACTGCTGTTCATTTAGCGCCACTTGGGCTCACGCGCTGTTGAGCAATGCAAACCAAAAAGCCAGCGAGTCGAACAACCAGAGCGCGCGCTGCTGCCCACCTGAGCCGCTGCCACTGCCACAGCCGCTGCAGTCGACGCACTGCGCCGCGCCGGCCAGTCGCAAGGGGCCGCGCCCGTCAAAGACGCAGGCAAACACAACTTTTTCCATGTACACAGTTAATTAAAACAACAACAAAAAAAAGAGGAAAAAAGTGGAAGCTCGTGAAAATCGTAAAAAAAAAGCTTGCGCTTGGGCCAACGACGCACCCAGCGCGGCTCAGCTGGAGTGGCTGCTCGAGTGTGCCGGGCCGGGGCTGCCGCACTTTACAATTAACGTGAGAGATACACGACAAAGCTGAAGACGCGGTGAAAAAAAGGCCAAGTCTATAAAGCCAAAGCCACCCACCCACCCACCTCTCCGTATAGCCAGGCAACATGAAAGAAATTAGCGGCATGGCCAAAAAACAAACCCTCAGCCTGACCTTCGTCTTGGCTCGACTGGGGGCGGGGCACACTTGAAGGCGCACTTATTACACCTGAGCTGCAGCTAAGTATGTTTACAAGATGTTCCGCCTGAGCGCAGCCCAGACCCAGCTCGCTATCAGAGCCACAGCCAGAGCTAGGGCCGAGGCCGAGGCAGAGGCGTTTATTTTTAATAAATTTGCACACAAAACAGAATTTAACGCACTTTGGCGCTGGAGTCGTTCGCCAAGTCGCGCAGTCGAGGACAGCAGCGGCTAAGCAAACATCATGTTAAGAACTTTATCAAGTGCTCAGGCAGCGGAAGTCACGCGAGTGGCTGGAGTGAGACAGGCTCTGCAGAGAGCTCTAAGAGAAGTGGCTCCATGAGAGCTCTAAGCTCATTCATATACTTAAGCTGTCTACTATCTTAAGTTCTCTCCCTCTCTCTCTCTCTCTCTCTCTCTCTCTCTCTCTTGAGCTATGACTAAATCGTATGACTAAATCAGCTTGGGAATATCCATAATCCGGATTACCTGATCAATTCGAATATATATAAAAACAGACAAACAGACGGACGGACAGAGAGATGGAAGAAAGAACGGATAGACAGACGGACGGATAGACAGATGGAAGAACGAACGGATAGACAGACGGATAGGCAGACGGACGGATGGACAGATGGAAGAACGAGCGGATAGACAGACGGACGGACGGAGAGGTAGAAGAACGGATAGATATACGGACTTAAAGACGGACGGACAGAGAGGTGGAAGAACGAACGCATAGATAAACGGATGGTCAGGGAGAGAGTAGACCGAACGGATAGATAAATGGATATACAGAGGGACATACAGACGGATAGACAGACGGACGGATGGATAGGCAGACGGACAGACAGACGGACTTACAGACTGACGGACAGAGAGATGTAAGAATGAGCGGATAGACAGACGGACATACAGACGGATGGACAGAGAACTGACGGACAGAACTAGCGAATAGACAGACGGATAGACAGACGGATGGACAGACGGATGGACAGACGTATTGGTTTGACAGATGGACGACAAGACAGGCGGAAGAACAGCAGCGGACGGACAGCAGTGAAAGGAAAAGACGTAGAGAAGGACGGACAAGCAGAACAGCTCGGCTCGTGAGTTGATCCTGATGAAGGGCTTACTAAAGTCGACCACTCCTACTGCCTTGCCACATCCACATGCATTACAACAATGGCAATATACCCTGCTCCCGCATTTGCAGCTCTGTATAATTGCTACTCTACATACATAGCTCTCCGTAATGAATATATGTATATTCCGTACGTCTTTCAGTCACACATGTCGACGATTTGGCCGAAGCAGTGCAGCCACAAGATTTCTTAAAGCTCTCTGATAGTAGTTGCTGCTTGCAAGTTTTTTGCAAATCTGGCAACGCTGGCCACTCTGGCGCTCCGGCGCTCCGGCTGTTTGTGTGTGTTTTCCGTGTTGTATAAATCCTTTAACTGTCGCGCTCTGCAATGACAGCAAATAAATTTTACCCAAGGGGGTAATCGAGGAGGAAATATATTCGATAAGAAATTTGTAATACAAGATGATGTAATCATCGATTCCAACGAGCTACAGGGGGCGAGGAGGGGGAGAGGACGGCGGGTGGGTTTGCCAAAAGGGCCACTGATTGCTGAAGCCGAAGATTGAGGCGTAGGTTGGGTCCTGGGGCCACCTGCTGTGCTCGGCCCAAGCTGAAGCCGAATCCGAATCCGAAGCGGGAGCTATAGCTGTAGAGGGAGCTGTGGCTGTTGTCACTCGGCGGATTGCTTTGGAGAGTTGGTAACGTGACTAACGGCGCCACAAAGGTGTCGTCTGGCCTCAAAGTGGGAATTGAATGCGAGTGTGTGTGTGTGCGAGGGGTGTGTGAGGGTGTGCGAGGGGTGTGCGAGGGGTTAGCTGGTGCAGCGATTGCTTTTTAATCGATTCCATTTACAAATAAATTGCTTGGGCCGTTCGCTTGCCGAAAGATTTATCGAACGAGCTGCCGAGAACAAATCAATACCAGCAACTCCGACTGTCAGAGCCACACACGCGCTGCTCGCTGCGCGCTGTTAACGGCATTACGAGCGCATTAAGACGCCGAGCGGGCCGTGGGGCTGGTCCACTTGATGGATGCCCAGCAGCGAAGCGACCTTTCGCCGCGCTAATGAGCAGTGCTTGGCCAGCTTTATGGGTCCTTAAATGCCAGAGAATGCAATGCGGCCATTAAGTGAATAAGCAAACGGCAATGTCTGAGGCAGCAGAGCCTGGAAGTGCCTAGAAACTGGAAAGGACTGCTGGCAAGATACTGGAAGCAGCTGAAACTTGGCTGGAAAAGATGCAAAGTTGCCTATGAGTGTCGTGAAGCAACTCTGATCAGCTGAAAACAATGGAAAGACCAAGTGAAGCGAACTGGAAGCCATTGAAATGGAGTGAGAGATCAGCTGGAAAGTAGCTGAGGAAACTGTGAAAGCAAATGGAAGAAGATGAGAGAGAAGTTGGTGGAAGGATAGCTTGGAACAGGCGAAATCAGCTAGAAATGGCCGGAAGAAATGATGTGGAAAGTAGCTGGAAAAAAGCTAGAAGCTGTTGATGAAGGTACGACAGCAACTGGAAACAAGTGAAAGCTGCTGGAAAGACAGCTTAGAGGGCATGAAAACAGCTAGAAAGTAGCTGGAAAAACGAGGAACTAAGAACTAGCAAATGGGAACTAGGAACTAGGAACTAGTATATATGAACTAGTAAATAGAAACTAGGAACTAGGAACTAAGAACTAATAACTGGAAACTGGGAACTAGGAACAAGGAACTAGGAACAAGGCACTAGGAACAAGGCACTAGGAACTAGTAAATAGGAACTTGAAACTTGGAACTAGTAGCTAGGAACTAGGAACTACGAGCTAGGAAGTGGGAACTAGGAACTAGTAAATAGGAACATGGAACTATGAACTAGTAAATATGAACTAGTAAATAGGAACTAGGAACTAAGAACTAGTAGCTAGGAACTAAGAACTAATAACTAGAAACTGGGAACTAGGAACAAGGCACTAAGAACTAGTAAATAGGAACTTGGAACTTGGAACTAGTAGCTAGGAACTAGGAACTAAGAACTAGGAACTACGAGCTAGGAAGTGGGAACTGGGAACTAGTAAATAGGAACATGGAACTAGGAACTAGTAAATATGAACTAGTAAATAGGAACTATAAACTAAGAACTAGAAACTGGGAACTAAGAACTATGAACTATGAACTAGGAACTCGGAACTAGACACTCGGAACTAGGAACTAGGAACTAGGAGCTAGGATCTAGTAAATAGGAACTTGGAACTTGGAACGAGTAACTATTAGCTAGGAACTAGGAACTAAGAGATAGGAACTGGGAACTAGTAAATAGGAACTTGCAACTAGTAAATAGGAACTAGTAAATATGAACTAGTATATAGGAACTAGGAACTAAGAACTAGTAGCTAGGAACTAAGAACTAGGAACTAGAAACTGGGAACTACGAACGAGGAACAACTAGGAACTAAGAACTAGTAGCTAGGAGCTAGGATTTACGAACTAGGAACTGGGAACTATCAACTAGCAAGTAGGAACTAGTAGACTCCCTCCTGGAACTAGTAAGAACCGAAAAGTGGTTCGCCAGCAGCTGAAGTGACAATCAAGTGAAAAGCTATCGAGTCCAGGGGACCTCAAGGAATGTGAGCCACGAATGCCGTTAGTGGGCGCAGGACAGGCAGCTAACTTGGCTAAATCGAGCCGCAGCCCGAGGTATGCAGTTAACGCGGAGTACTTTATGGGGCTGAGCGGAAAGATTTTCGACTGGGGCTATAAATTGGTCACTGGCGCTGCCAACTTTCGTGCGGAGTTTATTAGAAGCACAGAAAGTGACAGCAGCTGGAGGAGGCTGAGAGGCTGAGAGGCTGAGAGGGGGAGGTAGGAGTTGGGGTCGGGTGGTAGGTAATCAAAGCGTTTGGCAAAGTGAACCCAATGAGTGCGTCGAGCCCATCAGCATTTCACGCACTTAGGCCTGATGATGCCAGCGATGGCAGCGACGGAAGCGAATAACAATAATAATTTGAAAATTATGAATGCTATAAACGCATAAATTTTGTTAGGCAGTAGAAGATGACGTCGAGGCGAAGGCGCCATTATATACGACATTTTAATAATTTTCCACACGCCTCGACTCGTTACTTCAACCAGTCGAAGGGCGGGCGGGCGTAGAGAGAGAGAGAGTGAAGTTACTTTTACTCCGCCCATGGAAGGGCTCGGTGTGTGTGTGTGTGTGTGTGTGTGTTCATGCCACACAGACACATAAAAATGCCTACGAAGAGCAACACTATATAAAAATTCATAATGCAAACATAAATTTTCATTTGAATATTTTGCTGTCTTGCGAAAATCGCTGCCACGACGCGACTCTGTCTCTGGCAGCGACTCTGGCGGTCTCCCACTCTCGTCCTGCTGCTGATGCTTTACTCCTTGCCGATAGACATATAAATGGCTGCGCTGCATTAGTGGGACGGCAAGGACGCCAAAACGATAATGGCGCTAGTCTCTGCCAGTTGTGTAGATGCCACCACCCCCACCCCCTGCCTGCCTGCCTGCAAGCCCTCCCTCTAGAATTTGTCTGTCTGCCTGCAATCTTTGGCTCGGCGTTGTAAACATTTTCCAGTCGACATCATATGAATTATGGGGGTCGTACCGCGAAAAGCTTTTATAATCGCGCGCAAATCGCGCAAAGTATTACAAAAATTATGTACATTGCTAGCTGCAAAAAAAAAAGGGCGAGACCCGCCCACTACACACCCATTCCCCCCCCCTCTCTCTCTCTCCCTCTCTCTGTGTGTGTGCAAATGCCCAAAATATGTTTGCATTCTGCGGCTTGACAAGTTAATGCGCTCGCAGCAATCGCCAGCCAAAGCTCAACTCTGCTCTCTCTCTCTCTCTCTCTCTCTCTCTCTCTCTCTCTCTGTGGTGTGTGTGGGTGTGGCAAGTGCAACTGATGCCGTCGCTTGCCAATACTTTGTACCTCAAGAAATACACAAAAACAAAGTCGAAAACTAGTCGGAAGAGCAGAGGAGGACATAATCGACTGCCTAATGCTCGCTCACTTGAAGCTTAAAAGAGAACAGCTAATATATTATCTTTATATCTTATATATTATCTGTATATCTAATATATTGTCTATATATCTACAGATATCTGTCGATCAGCTGAGAAGCTCATCTTGGGAGTGAATGAGGCACGGCACGGCATGGTTAAGCTACAGCAATCTATGATCTATGACCAATATCTATGATCTATGATCTACGATCAATGATCTATTATCTATGATCTATGATCTATGATCTATGATCTATGATCTATGATCTATGATCTATGATCTATGATCTATGATCTATGATCTATGATCTATGATCTATGATCTATGATCTATGATCTATGATCTATGATCTATGATCTATGATCTATGATCTATGATCTATGATCTATGATCTATGATCTGTGATCTATGATCTATGATCTATGATCTATGATCTATGATCTATGATCTATGATCTATGATCTATGATCTATGATCTATGATCTATGATCTGTGATCTATGATCTATGATCTATGATCTATGATCTATGATCTATGATCTATGATCTATGATCTATGATCTATGATCTATGATCTATGATCTATGATCTATGATCTATGATCTATGATCTATGATTTATGATCTATGAACTACGACCTATGATCCACGGTCTACGATCTATGCTAAAGTTTCTCTGAGTCTCTTACCATCAGTGGAGCGATTCGCAGGGCCAGCTGACTGAGCTCTACCGATTCTTGCTGAACTCAAATGAACGTCGCTTCGAAGAGCGAAACGCTAGAAGATTGAGGTACAGTGGCTGAGACACAATGATCTATATTCTAAATTCTAAGTTTCCCATAGAATGCATCTAACAAAAAGCTACTCCCAATATAACACAGCTCCACTCGGAGCTACTCAACAATATCTAAGCATTCTGCGAGGCTAAGGTATGCTCAGCTGCTCAAAAACCTATATACTCTTCTACCACTTGCCCCACTCACATGAGCAACAGAGTTAGTGCACAAATCAAGCTTAGGTTTTTGCCAATTTTTATGAGGTCAGCGCGAAGCCTCATAAAAGTGCAGGATGCGAAAGCAACACACTCTAAAGAGAGACAACAGAGAGAGAGAGAGAGAGAGAGAGAGGAAGAGAGAGTCTTTGATATCTTAGCATAAAGTCAATTTATGACTACGTTAACTGCTTTCAGTTACTGTTCCTTCTTCTTCTTCTTCTTCTTCTTCTTCTTCTTTGCGCCCCTCGCAGCCCATTACGAATGTTACTGAACTTCTCAAATGTATCTGACAGATACTTGAAACGCATATTTGCATCTTACGAGCATAGCAATGATGCGAGCACTTGCAGCTGACAGCTGCATGCGAGACGTAAGCAAATGCATTCGGAAAGTTGACTCTCAACTCAAAGATACTTTCGCTATGAGACATGTGGCTGAAGGATATCTTTAACTGTTGACAGCTCTATTTCGATGTGGCCAACTTTGTATCTGATGGATACAGTCTTATAGATGACACATTTGCATATGTATCTACATGTATAGAGTTATGGCAGTTGAATGAGCACACTTCCGGCAATGTATCTTTTAGATACATTTGTATCTTACATGGCAAAGTGGGGTACATGCAAGTGGGTCTTGCGGTATCTTTAAGATACATTTGTATCTGATACATTTCAACCTGAAAATACATTTGTATCTCACTGTACATATCCCTTGGCTGCAGTTGAGTCTCACAGGCAATTGAGTAACTTCCATTTGTATCTACATATATCTATCTATATATATCTATCTATCTATATCTATGTCACAGATACACAGATCCCTCCTCCAATAAATCTCATATAATTCCCAACTAGTTAAGCCTTAAGCCCATCACGAATATCTGGCAGATGTCTGAGCTGTCTGACATGCATTCGATATGGCAACTCATTTGAAATTTGCATTTCCATTTCGATTGCGCTTGCTCTAAGCCAGCTCAGCTCGTCCCATTCCATGGCACTTGGCTCACAGAGGGCAGCTCGGCCCTGATTGGCTGCGCTGACCCCTTTTAGGCCAGTGCAGTCCAAGTGCGAAATGCGCAAATGCATATTCATGGGCTGGCGACACATGTTGACACCCGCAGCTGACATCGATGTCTTCACACCCAAGGCTGGACTGGCTGCTGGCAGCTGGTTAATTGAGTGCACAAAGTCGCACCCACCGCATCCGCTGGGAGTGGGCGTGGGAGTGGGAGTCGAAGTCAAATCGTTGACAAATGGAGCGCGCAAGCCAAGCCATGCCAAGCCGAGCCAAGCCAAACCAGCAACCAGGCAGGCACCAGTCGCAGTCGAGGAGTCGAGGAGGCTGGCGCATGGCCAACAAGTGAAATTGATGATGGCCCATCAATTTGGCTGGCGATGGCGATGGCGCGATAACCCTAGCAATGGACAGCACACGACCTTGCTGAAGGCAGGGGTAGAGGGAATGGGGCGGCAAACATGCCAATAAATGGTCAAAGCTGGCACGCGGTCAACATTTGAAAGTCACGTTTGCATGTGAGTGGACTCTCTCTCCCTCTCCCTCTCTCTCCCTCTGACTGTGTGTGTGTGTGTGTGCGGAAGGGTTTGCTGTCGCTGCGGCCATAAAACATGCCACAAGAATTATTAATGGACCTCCAGCTGCCGAATGCCAGCAACGTGCGGTCGCGAGAGGGAGGCCGGGGTAGAGCCACAGGATGCCAGCTGTGATTGATTTCGAATCGTTTTTCAATTGGCAGCCAAACGATGCTGCCCAGTGCCAACGTGTGTGAAGGGCGGCGTCCGAGCAGGGTTATTTGTATTTGCATTTGACAAATTGTTTGCTTGTAAACTCAATGACGGAGCAGGGCAATAACATGACACACACAGAGAGAGAGAGAGAGAGAGTGAGAGAGAGAGAGACACATGTGTGTGTGTGTGTTGTCTCGGTAATTATTCAAACAAATTTTTGGTCATTTAACATTTACAACGCGCCTCGCGTTTCCCAGCGCTAGCTAAAGTCGAATTTGTAAGTTAATATCCTGTCTGTTATTGCCACACACACACACACACACACACACACACACACTAACACATGCAACATGCACGTCTGATGAATTGATTAAACAATTTCCTACCCTGCGTGTTTTTTGCATGCGACTGACTTTTTGGTTTAAGGCGCTCGAGCGGGGCGTGGGCCTCCCTCGGTTGGCATTGGCAACAAATCACTTTAGTTGTGCGTGATAAATTGAGTTGTTGGTTTCCTCACTCTCTCCCTCTCTCTCGCTCTCTCTTTCTGCTCGTTTGCTTGGCTTTTTGGCTTGCTGCCTTCTTGCGTTAATTGGGCCAATTTCCACGAATCAAATGAAGGCTAACAAATGCCGAGCGCAATTATGACATCGCCCATCTCGCATGCTCTCCACATGTGCGACGTGCCAATCTCAAAATTAATATTGCAACAGGCAAAAGGGCAGCGGACAGGGGCATGGGGACAGGAACTGCCGTCAGCCGCTGACCAACAGCAAGAGCTGACCTCCATATTAAGTTGCCTCCACCCAAAAAAATAGAAGACAAAAAATCACAAAAAAAAAAATGTGAAGAAAAACAAACAAACTGAAGGAAATCTGCACGAAATCATATCCTGTAAGGCACATGCGAGTGGGCTGGCCTGCAGAGCGTTCTCTCTATAAGGAATCTGCAAGAATATTCTATTTTCTTATATTTTTCATCATATTGCTCCATTTCCTAGCGTTGCATTCGCTCTTTAATCTCAGCTGAACTCATTTTGAGCTGCTCTAGATCTACCTGCATTCACATACCTAATTTCAGAAGTCTCTAGCTTGAAGATCCTGAGATATAGTTGAGCCAAACTGATCTAACCTATAGTCTGCTATGAACAGGCGCTCGATATTATGAGTTATTAGTAAAGGACTCGATATTATATTAAAAAAAACTCTATATAGTAATTTAAAATACTAAATATCTCGGTATTTTAGTATTTTTGTTTATATTCCTCCAGTTCTAAGCATTCGGTTTGCTCTTTAATGCCAAATCACATCATTTTCATACTTTTTAGCTACAGCTGCATTCATATACCAAATTTCAGAAGTCTCGCGCTTACAGATCCTGAGATTTGAAGAAAGTATCTCGAGGTAACTCGAGGTAAAGGTAACTTGAGCTCATTTTACAGAGTATTCGAGAAATGGAAAAACTAAAATGACAAGAGGCAAAAAAAAAATAGAGAAATAACACGGCTGTCAGTGGGCAAATGTCCTGCTGGAAAGTCTGAAGGCTGACGGCTGCCAAAACGGCGCGTGTCAAATGTCAGCCAAGCAGTCAGGCAGGCAGTCGGTGAGTCCATGGATACCCCATCGCACTAGATGAGCGCCAAGGCAGTTACCTTCAGCTGTTGGCCGCCCCGGCCACGCTACCTTTTTGGGGGCTGGCTGGCTGGCTGGCTGGCTGGCTGGCGTTGGACTGTGCCGGTTATGCCGGTCACGTCGCACGTTGAAAATACCACAGATGTCATCAGTGCGCGACGAGGACGACGGGCTGTGCAAATCTCTGATCTGTTGATGAGATTGTGTCACAGCCGCCCGTCAACAGACGACGTTCAGACGGCCAACAGCTTAACTAAGGTTAAGCCCTCACACACATACAGTAAGGGGAGCGAGCGGAGAGCGGAGAGCGGAGACTGAGGGTGTTTCGCTTTCGCTTTCGTTTCGTTTCATTTTTTTTTTTCGGCTGGGTTTGAGTGTCAATGACAAGAGTACTTAAGAGATTTTCACATCGTTACAAAAGAGAATTGGGTAGAAATTAAAATTAATGCTTCTACTGCTTCGTGCTCCATTGTTGTTGTTGTTGTTGGTTGTTGCTGTTTGTGTTTAGTTTGTTGCTTGACTTGAAAATGGCAATAGTTGGCTGAAAGCGGCCAAAGCCGCTAAGCCAGCTGCTGCTACATAAATCTGGAAGAGATGGACAGAGACAGTTATATACTACTATATACTATAACTGTTTGCTTGGCTGCAGTTAAGTTAGCTGCGCTTCAGTTCAAGCTGAAGTTGGCTGCAGCTGAGCTGAAGTCTCAGGCAAGCTGTGAGAAGCACATAGAGAGGCTGAGCGACTCCAAGAGCTGAAAGCCTTGATCTAAGAGCTGATAGCTCCACAATCTATATCTATCTATCTGTCCAGACTAGCTTGATATAGAAGATATGTATATATCTACCATATCAGTGTGTTCCATGGATATATTCCATATATATCTGTATATTCCACATACCAGTGCAAGTTCAAGTCTCAAACAGCGCCCAGAAACTTTAATCCCGGACTCCCGTTGGCGTTGCCATTGCAACTGGCTGCAGGGCGAGGGGAAAGCTCGCCAAAGCAGCTAACTAAACAGATACGCAAATGACGCAAAGGCAGTGAAGTCAAGCATCGACAGCAGCTGCACCACCACCGAAGCGCAACCACAGCGACTGCCGCAATTCAAAAATTTTTGAAGCGATCACAACATAAGCCACAACCGCATAATACACTTTTATTTATATGCAAAGTCTCTCTCTCTCTCTCTCTCTCTCTCTCTCTCTCTCTCTCTCTATGTGTGTGTGTGGAGTGGGCGTGGCTGTTGGTGGTGCGGCTTGAGCGCAGACAACAGGATTAAAAAGCGACCGAAAAATTGGCAACATGTTTAATAATTATATTTGGTGAATGTGCTTTTTGTATTTGCCACACACACAGGCACACACACACACACACACACACATATGTGAAGACAAGGCAAATATGTTTTTTGACAAAACACAGCAGCACATGTTGCTGCTGCCGTTGCTGCTGCCGTTGCTGCTGCCGTTGCTGCTGTCGTCTTCCTCGTTCTGGCAAATGGCATAAAACAACCACAAGCGCCGCAACATTTGACGACTGTCTACCGCAGGCAGCCCCCTGCGCCACCTGCGCTGCTCGCTGACGCACTGACTGACAAGCGCCTTATCATTAAGGTAAACAGCAGCAACAGCAGCAACAACAACAACAACAACAGCAGCAGCAGCAGCAGCAGCAGTTGTCATCAGCATCATCATCATCATCATCATCATCATCAACAGCAACGGCGTCAACAACCTCGCAATGCGTTGTTGCTCTTGTTGTTTTTGTTGTTGTCTGTGCATAGAGCAAAAAATAAAGCAGAGAAAACAAAAGGCAACAACAGCAGCAGCAGCAGCAACTGCTACAGCAACAACAGTTGCTGCTGTCACAGACATGGGCAACATAGAGCGCAAGAGAAAAAAAAAAGCGAGGCACAGGCACACCTGACAAGCGACACACACACACCCACACACACACACACACACACACACATGAGCTTATGCAAAAAAGGTAACAACAACAACAACAACAACAACAGCAACAAGAATCAACGTGCCAGCAACATTGACAATGCCAGACGCGACAGCTGAGTGTGTGTGTGTGCGATGACTGATGAGCGACATGTGGCGCGCTCGCAACTAGCTCGAGTCCCAGCACAGCCTCAACCCCCCCCTGGCCAGCCCCACCCCCTCCACACCCCCACACACATCGAAGCGAGAGAGCCAACTGATGCGCTCGACTCTATTGGCCATAAGGGTGTTGTTATCAACAGCAGCAGCAACAACTAGCTGGCCCAGACAATGACGCTGCAGCAACAACAACCAACAACAACCGACAACAACCAACAACAACAACAACAACCAACAACCAACAACAACAACATGCAACAGCAATTTCTGGACTTTGATTGAGCGTAAAGCAAACAGCGAAGCGAACTTTCCAACAAAAGTGAAATTAAAAACAAGACAACGCTGAAAAAAAGAGAAAAAAAGTGGAAAAAGAAATCAAATAAAACTAAAAGCGGCCAATAAGCGGAGCTGAACGACTAGCAGATGCCCTGTAAAAGGAAAATGTGGTTTGAAGGCTGACAAATGCTTAAAGTCTTGTTAAAGCTAAGGTATAGAAACTGAAATAAAAGAGTAGTGGGCTAAGTGATCGACTAGCAGATACCCTGTAAAAGGTAAATGAAGTGGGGAATTCGACGAATGCTTTAAGTCTTGTTAAATTTATGTAATAGAAGCTTAAAGACATTAAAGAGGGCAGAGTATGGAGATTGACTGACCGACTGGCAGATACCCTATAAATGAAGCTCAAGTGGCTGGCTTTTGCCTCGTTTCTTTACATAAGCAAAGCAGCAAAACGCAACTAAATAAAACTTAAAGCGGAACACATGCTAATTGGCTGATGGACTAGCAGATACCCTGTAAATGAAGGTGTTATGAACCAGCTCAAGCATATTTAACGGCTTCAAAGCCTTGAAAGCTGGCTGAACTGAAATGAAACTTGAAGCAAGCGCATCATAGACATGACTTTAAGCTGATCGAGCAGCAGATACCCTGTAATGGCAGCTTATATGCAGTGAAGGCATTAGAAAGGGCAGGAAATTGAAGAAAAACAGAATAAGCACTAGCATAACTGGACTATACCCTGTGAATGTAACTACTATGAGCTGCGTGACTAGCAAATACCCTATAAATACAATTATAATCAGCTTATTGGCATATAAGCTTGCTATAAAGTATGGCTAGAGTTATCTAGCTCCTCTGCTATAGCTACTTCATATGTCTCTCCTGAGCAAGCAAACTCAAACTGCTTACAGGGTATCCCGCAGCAATGTCAGCTAATGCCACACACACACATAAAAGATAAGATAACAGATGAAAAAACACACTTAAAAGAGAGAAATGGAACAAAAAAAAAAACTCAAAATTCAGCACACGAGTCGCTTAACTTGATGTCCATTTGTCCAGTTTAGCGTGTGATTGAAAGTGGGGTGTGTGTGTGTGCCTGACTCTGGCTTATTTATCAGTTGCTCTTGGCTAGTTTCAGTGCCAACATATTGTCTATTTGTGCGCTTTATTGCCAATAAATCAGAATTTATTTGCAACAACAAACGAATTAAAATGTTCAATAAATATTTGCACAGCCCCAAAAAGTAGGCAACATTTATTGCATGGCACACTCAAGCGTGCCAGTGTGCGTGTGTGTGTGTGTGTGTGTGTGTGTGTGTGTGTGTGTGTGAGTGTGTCGAGCCACTTCGCAGACGCAATAACTCTGCCCGCTTATCACGCAACATATTCAGTTGGACATATTCACTTTGAACGACGCTACGTGATGCGCATTTTTGTTACGCTCTTAACTTCAGCCTCCACTCGCTATCTATTCTACCCACCTCACTCCTCTGCCCCTCCCTCTCTCCCTCTCTCTCTCTCTGGACTGGACTGTCTACAAGCACTGAAATAAATTTGACAATACTTTGACTTTATCCATTGCGAAAAAATTCTTCAAATTTTTTATTATTTATAATAAATTTTCATATTTTTCTAGAAATTTTGTTTGATCTGAGATCGCCGCCAACTTCATGTTCCACTTTCGAGTTTTGGCTTCTCTCTCTTCATGCCTATGGCTCAGCAGCTTTCACTCTGGCGCAGCCAACTTCACACAGATCACATGCAGATCAGGCGCAGCCAACTTCACACATTCTACATATCAGCAGCCAACTTCGCACCTCTTGCATATCAGCCACAGCCAATCACTGTCAACTCAGGTGCAGCCAACTTCACACATTAGAGATCATATTGAGATCAGGCGCAGCCAACTTCACACCTCCTGCATAGCAGCCGCAGCCAACTTCCTGCATTCCATATGCCAAGCGCAGCCAACTTCATGCATTCTCCATAGCACATTGAGGCGCAGCCAACTTAGCTCACTCACACAAACTGCGGCACATCTGACGCAGATCCTTTCGCTCATATGCCCCAACAATTTCTCTCAGTGTAAACAGACAATGAATGAAGGAGAAACCACTTCAGCAGCAGCAGCAGCAGAGAATCTATTAAAAAATTATGGGTTAATGCTGCTGGATTTATGGAGAGCGAAATGCGGCAAACAAATTGTCCACACGTGAGACAATCAAAGTGGCATAAACAAGGCGTGGCTGTTGGGCGGGGGGAGACGGCGAAAAAGGACAAAACTGCAAATGGCAATCGATGATTTGCGAGCGGCAACGGCGCAGCAGGCGACAGTGGTGCGGGCGGTGCGGTGCGTCTTTGGCGTTAACGTATGCGTCCCCGGGGCCCCATCGATAAGGGCGATGTCGTGGCTAATGCCATTATGCAGCTGCCCAATGAGCGTGTCTGGGCCCAACGTGGCCCAAATGCAAATTCAAGTTCGACTAGCAACCACTCGCTCACCCGCTCACCCACACTTATCGAGTATTTCTGCAATCGTTATCGAAACGGCGCCCCAAGCTGACAAATGAACAGCGACGGGGCCACGACTCCCATTGACTGATGGCCACTAATTAACTGAGAGCGAGAGCTGCCCGCCAGGGCGACTTCTGGCTTCTTTTTTTTCTTATGGGCTCTGGCGTGGGAACCACTTGAAAATCAAATCAAGCGTTCAACTGTAAATCACAATAAATAATAAAAAAAAAAATACACACGAAATTGAAGAGGGAAAAGCATGGAAGCAACAACAATTGGAGCAGCCCTCGGCCCACACCACACAGCATATCATATTTTTTTTTTCACTTCATTGTGTTTGCGACTGAGGCAGAGGCAGAGGCAGAGGCAGAGGCAGCGACTGAGCCAGCAGCAGCAGCAGCATGATTCCTTTGTTCGCTCGACGCTTTTGTCAAATGTCGAGTGTGTCCAGCCAGGCGAGTCCAATGCCCACTCGGGGCTGGGGCATAAGTACACTCTGTGTACAGTTTATGACGCGTCGCTTACGTAATCGGAACGCCTTAACTTGTATCTCTCGCATATCGCTCGCCCACATCTCTCTCTCTCTCTCTCTCTCTCTCTCTCTCTCTCTCTCTCTACTGCAGAGCATCTCTTGAGCGCTGACAAAGCGCTGTCCATTTGGCTGGCTGAGCTGATTTGGCCGGCTCCTGGATGGGTTTATTATGGCCCAGGCACGAAATGCTGCCAGCTAACTGCTAACAGCAATCCATACAAATCGGATGTTTGTCTATACCCTGTAAATGGTGGGCAACGCGAAGGGCACGACCTGCTTAAGCTAGCAATGTGATAGGTAATAGAAGTCCAACTCTATATATCTATATGATAATGCTGGTGTTGGGTAGGCATGAACAAGTTTCGGACTTCAATGGGTATTACGAGACTCTATTCCAACAGATTAACAATTTCTACAGTAATATAAGTTATATAGTAGGTCTATAAGATATTTTTTTAATTTTTTGAAATTTTTTACAATTTTTTAAATTTTACAGGGTATCTTCCGGTCGTTACTTACCTATTTAAGTGCATAATTCAATAGAAAATTCATGCAACTCGCGTAGTTAGACAGTGTTAAGCCATGCCATACCCTGTAAATAAAAAATAATTAAATGATAGACCTGCCATATACCCTGTAATACACAAATACACACGCAAATGATCCAAATAGCACTTAGACTAATGCTCACTAGTTAAAAATGAGCTAAGCGCCGATGCCCACTGCCAGAAGCGCCCGGAAGAGGTAGCTCAGCTGTCTTATATACCCTGTAAATATGTTAGATCTGGCCGTCATCTCTCTATGTGCTTAGTTACAAGTCATATACGAGCCTGACTCTGTGCATATGCATTTGGTATTACTTTATATTTACTTACAGGGTATAGCTTAGTCTATCATACCCTATATCCCCCTCTCTCTCTCTCTCTCTGTGTGTCTTTAGTGCTGCTTATGGCATTTCGCTTGCTTATTTTGTTATTTTTCTGCACATTTTTTGGCCATACGACATTTGCCATTCTTTTGTGCCGCGCTGACACATTGAACTGAGCCCCGAACCCCGCGACCCGCAGCTGAACCTGAAGCCTGAACCCGCCACCCGCCACCCGCCAGCCGCTCCTCAACCTGGCGCCCTTTTTTCCAGCTTTCTCTTATGGCATTGCTGTGTAATAAGACGGAAATAATTTGTGTTGTCTTCTCCGTTTTTTTTTTTTCTGTTCGACTCCCGTTATTGTTGTGCGTGTGCGAGTGTGTGCGAGTGTGTGTGTGTGTGTGTGTGTGTGTGTGTGTGTGTGTTGAAGTGTAAAGAACACATCATCCAAGTGCCCTGACCAGCCTGAAGTGGAATGCAGCGTTGCAAATTGTTGACTAATTTCGGCCCATTAACCGAGGCGACGAGCAAAATAATCATCGATATTTCCCATTCGAAATGGGCGCTTCCTGGCCCGGCCAGAGCAGGATATGATTATCCGTTTATATCATATTGCGTTTTGATTTGTGCATAACAAAAATTCCGAATGGGAAATCGAATGAAAGTATTGCGGAATACAAATTTACGGGGTGAACTGGCTGAGGGGTGGACGGGGCTATATAGCAGAGATCTGAGTGTAGTGTAGATCTTATAGCGAAATTGATTAGGGGAATATGCATAGACAGAGAGAGGGAGAAAGAGAGAGAGAGAGAGAGAAAGAGAGAGAGAGAGAGGGAGAGAAAGAGAGAGTGAGAGAGAGAGAGAGGTTGACTATGCTGAAAGGATTATTGACTTAGCTGTATGGAGCTAGATCTCAAGGTTGTTCCGCACTTCATATAGATAGACATCTATATGAATCCATATGCTATGAAGCTAAGGTATAGAAGAGACTTGAAGTTCTTCTTGTGTATTGACAGAGTCAATAGATACTATCACTAGATACTTCTATAGTCAAACTATATATCTAATATATACCCATATGACATATGCCTAATCTGAGCTACGCTGTTTTTGGCTAAGCGAAAGACTTCTGAAATTTCCATGCGAAACTTGTCAATTCCAAGTCCAACAGGAGCTGGAAGCAAGAGTGAAGGATAGAGGGATATGGAGAAGTATATAGCATAAAACCAATATACTCTCTTTGCACTGCCTGAATGAGCATTTGCTGAGAAGCTCAAGGCGGACTATGCTCTATGGATGTTGTTTGACTTAGGATTTCCTGGGGCATAGTTCACCTTGAGATATAGATATAAATCTAGATATGGATACCAAATGAATATAGATACAGATACCATATGAGTATAGAAATAGATATAGATATAGATACCTTATAGATATATACCTTTCCATCAAAGTGGAGCAGAGCTGTGCATTTCTGAAATACTTTTAATAACATGTTGGCCGCGGAAGGCGTTTGCCACGTGCCGCGTGTCGCATATTCTATATTGATACTACTATATAATCAGTGGCAATACTAAATGCATATCGTGTGTGCTACAAACTCTGGCCCACGCCCTTCAGCCCCTACTCTCAGCCTGCTCCTCCTCCTCCTCCCCCCGTCGATAGTTGCCCGCAGCTAATTAAACGTTTTGGCATAGGCGGTGCCTAGCACCTAAAACCCAATAGCGTAGCACTCTCTCTCTCTCTCTCTCTCTCTCTCTCGCTCTCTCGCTCTCTCTCTGTTCCACTCTATTGATGTGCGAAATCTGGGCTCTAGCTAACGCTGCGTGTAGCCGCGTTATTTTGGTCGAAAATTGTGGCAGAAAACATACGAAATTTGATTTGCACTTTTTGGCCAACATATGCGAGTGTGTGTATGTGTGTGTGTGTGTGTGCGTGTGTGTGTGTGTGTGTGTGTGTGAAAATACAAATAGACGTTGATTGCTTTGTTGATTTGTTTGCGGTTGCTGCGCCGCGTCAGTTTGTGTTTTGGAGTGTGGGCGTGTAGGGCGTGGCAAGCGTCAGTTAGTTAGCCCGCTTGTTGTGGCCAGAGTCTGAGCAAGGGCGGAGGGGGGGGGGATAGTAGGGGTTGGCCAGGGTTGGGCTTGGCACGCCGAAATGGCAATCAATGCACACATTGATGCAGTCATTTGCGCCTGCCAAAATAATCGAAATCAGCAAAAATCCACAAGGAGCGAGTGTGGTGCACAGTGGGCTTGAAGAACTGAAAGTTGGGGCAGATCGAAGAGTACTGTAAATGAAAAAGAGAAGAGAGAGATAGGAAAAGAGAAGGAGAGAGATAGAGAGAGAGAGAGAAGGAGAGAGATATAGAGAGAGAGAAAGAGAGAGAGAGAGAGAGAGAGAGAGAGAGAATGAGAGAGAGAAGGAGAGAGTGAGAGATAGAGAGAGGAGAGAAGAAGAGAGTGAGAGATAGAGAGGGAGAGAGAGAGAGAGAGAGAGAGAAGGAAAGAGAGAGAAGGAAAGAGAGAAAGAGAGAGAGAGACAGAGAGAGAGAGAGAGAGAGAGAGAGAGAGAGAGGGAGAGAGAGGAGAAAGGGGGAAGATATAGAGAGAATGAGAGTGAAGGAGAGAGAAAGATAGAAAGAGGGAGAGAAAGTGTGAGAGAGATAGAGACAGATAGAGGGAAAGAGAGAGAGAGAGAGAGACAGAGGGGAGATGGGAGAAAGAGAGAAACAAGGAGAGAGAGAGAGAGAGAGAGAGAGAGAGAGAGTGATTCAGAGAGAGGAAGAGAGAGAGAGAGAGAGAGAGAGAGAGAGAGAGAGAGAGAGAGTGCCAGACAGAGGAAGTGTGCAGAGCTCTAGGGTCTTAGCTCTTGGCCCTTAGATCTTAAGTCTTCTCTGTTAGATCTTGGCTAATACAACCTAGATCTTACCTCTAAGATATCAGTAGTAAGCTCTTAACACTTCGTATTGTAGACGGTCGCTCTAAGGTCTTTGCTCGTAGGTCTCAGAACAGAGCTATGAAGGATATGGCCTTGACTCTTATGATCTAGCTGTCCGGTCTTAGCTCACAGATCTGAGGTCTTTGTTTATAGATCTTAGAACTTACCTCTGTGAGTTTTATATCTCTCAACTGGCATGACTTCCATATTTATAGACTCCGACTGTCTGTTTCTGTCTTCCATCGGTTTCTCCTAACATTTGTGTCCTATCCCCTTGGCGTTGTTCCACTGTACCAGCCTGTTCGGTGTGTGGCAACCCCTTTTGCTCTGCTTCTTCGGCTGCTTCCACTATATTTTGGCCCTGGTAACAAAATTATTTATTGAAATTTTATAAATAGTGGGATCAGACAACGAAAATTCAAGTCTGCCAAGCCGAAAAAATACGAGCACACACAGAGACAGAGACAGAGAGAGAGAGACGGAGTTGGGGGCGGGGAGAGAGACCTCGACAAGGGTAGCTAATTTCGTACGATAAGCTGGCGTGGCACGACACTAGCCCCAGCCCCGCTGAACCCAGCGCACACACACGAACTGCAAATGCTACAGTTTTTAGTTTTGCCCCACTCACCCACCCATCCACCCACACACACACACACACATAGCCCAAAAATGTATGCTACACATTTGCAGTTTTGTTGTTATCTGCGCAAACCGTAGACCATAGGGGGAGCGAGAGGGGCGGGGACTTGGGGCTAGCCGGTGCCGGTCGTTTCTGGTCTCGGATATTAATGCATCATGGGCATTGTAAAATGTTCGTTAAGCTTCTGGCAAAGGCAACCACGTTGCCAACTACTACTAGAGCAACAACAACAACAACAACAACAACGTCTGTTGCCATAAAATTGCGACGACAAGCAGCAGAGGAGAAGGGGTGCAGGAGCAGGGGGTGTTGGGGATGTTGTAGGGTTGGGGGGTTGGGGGTGGCACAACGACGTGGCGACGCTCGCGTTTATGCGGTTTTTCCCCGTACAGTCAGACAAAAGCGTTGCCGAGCCAGGACCTTGCCCAGCATCTCAGCCAGATTTAAGCCTCAGCCGAGGCCAGCCCAGGCCAGCCCAGCGCAGCCCCCTCTGCCGGGACGCCCCTGGCAACTGCCATTACAACTACTTATGGCCGTCACTGTTTTAAAATCAAAAGTCGAAGCGCTTGCAGCAGACGACACTCGGCATGAGCATGAGGACAGCTCGTTGTTTTAGTGTTGGCATATCCTCGACCCTCTCCCTACCCCTCGCCCCACCCATGCCACGAGTCTGATCAAGCTTACGGCTGTAGGTTTTATGAAAATAAATTGTGCTTTATGCTCGATTATTACCGTAGACTTATTGGGCTTGGCTGAAGCGCTCTAAATGCCTTGTTGGGCTTAAGGCAGCACCCGAGCTTCCACTCCTTACCCGCTCGGCCGCTCAGCTGCGCCCTTTTGCATCCGGGGCAGCCAGCCGCATGTGTGTGTGTGCGTGCGTGTTGGCCTTGGTCCCGTCTTTGCGCTGCGCTGTTGTAATTGTTAAGATATTGTTACTTCAATTTATTATTGCGCCCATACGACCATACTCTCTCTCCCCTCCCTCTCCCTCCCAGAAGTTTGCTCTATATGCTTTCTGGGGGTAATTTGCATTTCAGGTTTTGGTTTCGGTTTCGGTTTTTGGGGCTTTGGACTATCGGGCCCTTCAGCTCTCAGTGCGGCTGCACTCAAATGATTCGTGATTATGCGCAAAGTTGTTATAGTGCCTGGTTATAAGCCCCGACCCAGATCTCCATGCACCTGCGTCAGTTGCTATTAAAGTTCCACTTAAAGGCCACCTTCGATGCGCCGCAATTGACCTCACATGCTTGAGCCCAAAAGTTTGCCGACGCCATTGATTAGCTCCCTGGCCTAATCGAGTATGGAACTAATTGACTCTACGGCTATAGATATAGTTATACTATCGACTGATTGATTGATGGGTTTAATGAAACGTGTCTACGCACTTTCCTAGGTGTTCCTAAGGACAGTCTAGGCACTTTCCTTGGTTTTCCTAACGACAGTCTAGGCACTTTCCTTGGGTTTCCTAACGACAGCTAGGCACTTTCCTTGGTTTTCCTTAGGACAGTCTACGCACTTTCCTAGGTTTTCCTAAGGACAGTCTAGGCACTTTCCTAGGTTTTCCTAACGACAGTCTAGCCACTTTCCTAGGTTTTCCTAACGACAGTCTAGGCACTTTCCTAGGTTTTCCTTAGGACAGTCTAGGCACTTTCCTTGGTTTTCCTTAGGACAGTCTAGGCACTTTCCTAGGTTTTCCTAAGGACAGTCTAGTTACTTTCCTAGGTTTTCCTAACGACAGTCTAGGCACTTTCCTTGGTTTTCCTTAGGACAGTCTAGGCACTTTCCTTGGTTTTCCTTAGGACAGTCTAGGCACTTTCCTAGGTTTTCCTAAGGACAGTCTAGACACTTTCCTAGGTTTTCCTAAGGATACTTTTCCTTGGAATATCCTAGATCTTTCCTCTATCTACTTAGATTATGTGCTCGCCATGCTCATCCGGCTCTAGACCTCTTCTTCAAGAGCTCTGCTGTGCTCCTTGATGAGGTTGACCTTTATCTGTACTAGCCTAGCCTTAAGACAGATCTCATACTCTCTGTATATTCAGCTAGCTTCACTCTAAGGATATAGTCCTTACCCTCTCTCCTCCTCCTGGCTCCATTTGGAATTCAAATCTTCATCTCTTCATCTCCAATCTCCAGCTTGGCTTATGGCTAAGAGTAAATCCTGCCCGACGCTCGCCCAGATCCTACCTCGATGCCCATAAGCCACTGCACACACACAAAACTTATTGTTGCTTCTGCTCCGCCCCGCCCACGTGCTCGCTGTGGGGGCCCATTAAATGAGCCACGGACCGTGCCACCAGCCACAAGCCACCAGCCAAATGAGCATGTTAAAGCAATTGCTAGTGGGCCGAGGCGTATCACAAAAATAATTAAGCCTTTCAGCTCATTGGAAATTACAGCCATGGTCAAGGTATCATGGCGGTGGGGCTGGGTGCTGGGGGGGGGTCGGGTAGCCAGGGGTCAGCGCTGAAAGTACAAAATTAACAACTTCATTGATAGGCGGCCCGCCAAAGGGCTAACAAATGAAGTGTGAGGGCGGCCCTGGCACCCCTCGCTGCGACCGCTAGCCCCTGCTGGCCGTGGGGCTCGATGGGGTTAGTCGTGGCGATAATGGTGCGTGACCACGCATCAGCAACGATTTTGTCAGGGATTCCCACTCAGCGCCCCACCTGAGCTGACATTTAGCCGAGCTGACGAGTTAATAACCCTTTTTAGCGGCCGTGTGAATAGCCCCGGCCATCCAACCCTCTCTCTCCCTCTCTCCCTCTCTGTGTGTGGACACGCGACTGACCAGCGCAGTTTATATATAGACACACAGAGTGGTGGGGGAGAGAGGGGGGTTAGGGTCAGGGCCATGTCCATGGTCGCTTAAGTGGCTCGAACGCCCTTTTTGGCATGTGAGGCGCGTTGCGGCTTTCAATGCGGACCCAGGCAAAGGGGTAAAGCCGGAAAAAAACGTAAGTGCGGCCAGAGTGGAGGCAGTGGCAAAAGTAAACTCGCGTCGGTTAATTGAATGAAGTCACGTGATGTGAATAACAAAATGATATTGAGAACAGCTCACTCTAATTGACAAGCAAAGCTCAGCCAAGGCTTCCTTAACCCCCTTACCCCTTGCGCCTCATTCCATATGCCTTAGCCCTAGTCCCTAGCCCCCTGGCCCTTATGCCTTAGTCCTAGTACCTCACCTCATTCTTCCTCACCTCCTAAACTCCTTGGCCCCTAAACTCTTTACCTCCTAACTTCCATACCTTTTAGCCATATAGCCTATTCATACCCTTACCCCTTACCCATAGCTCCCAACCCCTTGCCTCCTTACCTCCTCACCTCCTTCCCCCCTTATCCACCAACCTCCTTCCCTCCTTCGTTCCTTCCCTCCTTACCTCCTTCCCTCCGTCCCTCCTTACCTCCTTCATTCCTTCCCTCCTTACCTCTTTACCTATTCACATCCTTACCTCCTTCTCTCCTTCTCTCCTTATTTCCTCACCTCCTTCCCTCCTTACCTCCTGACCTCCTTCATTCCTTCTCTCCTTTCCTACTCACCTCCTTGCCTCCATCCCTCCGTCCCTCCTTACCTCATTCATTCCTTCCCTCCTTACCTCTTTACCTATTCACATCCTTCCCTCCTTCTCTGCTTATTTCCTCACCTCCTTCGCTCCTTACCTCCTTCCCCCCTTACCTCCTTACCTACTCACCTCCTTCCCTCCTTCGTTCCTTCCCTCCTTACCTCTGTCCCTCCTTACCTCTTTCATTCCTTCCCTTACCTCTTTACCTATTCACCTCCCTACCTCCTTCTCTCCTTCCCTCCTCATCCTCCTCCCCTCCTAGCCCCATAGGCTACTCACCCGCTTACCGTCTTGCACCCTTACGCTCTCTTACCCCGTTACCCCCTCTCTCTGTCCCCCTGTTTGTTTATCTTTGAACATCTTCGTCCGATTCTTAAATATTGCATGAGCACATTTCATTTCTAGTATTTGCATTTCACTGGTCAGCGAGGCGAAGGCGCCGCCGCTTTCCACTCGCCAGTCCACGTCCACCTACGGGCGCAAATGTTGTCGTTGTCAAAGCGACCGCAGTCGAAGATCTTAAAGAATTTTGTAAGATGTGCAGCCATAGCAAAGCCAAAGGCAGCTACAAAGCACTTCAAGGCAAAACTGCAACTTGCGGCCAGCTCCAACCAACCGATAGACCACGCCGCTCCACCTGCTGTCCCCTCTACGCCCTGGCATCACCTAGAGCAAGCCAGTTGGGACTTCGGCTGGCTGGCTGGCTGACTGGCAAGTTTTTGAGCCAAGAAATCCAAAACCACACTAAAGACGCCAAAAGATGCAAAGACGCTAACCGAAAAACGAACCCAAAAACCAAAAAGGAATATATGTAACACGCTCCCCCTCCCCCCTCTCTCTCTCTCTGCCCCTACTCCCACAACTCCCTCTGCTCGCCTTCTTTCATTTAGTCGAATCTGGTATTTCAAATAGTCGTCCTCTATGCATTTCCCTTGGCCATCTTTGTTTTTTCTTTAGCCACTCTGCGGCTGTTTGCTTTCATCGTCTATTACGACACCACACAGCGCCTGGCTGTGTGTGTGTGTGTGAGTGTGTGTGTCTGCTTTTGGGGTTTGTGCCCTTAAGTCTAAAGACATTTTTAAGGCCATTCGTGTGGTCGATGCGGCGCTGAGATTTTCGTGCAAATTGCAAGGCTTAAATTTCATTTCAATTTTCCAAATTGTTGCCTCAAATTGCGTCAACTTCAGCCTTCCGCCTTCAGCTTTCAGCCGGCCGCAGCTCAACTCCTCCTTCAGTTCGCATCATAAGCCGCACAAGGATCACGAGTCTAGACCCCCAGAGTGCAAGTGGTCAGCAACCCTGTTCACACATTCGCCCAGCACTTTCAAGCACACTCTCTCGTCCATATTCAATTGCGATTATTGCTGTAAAATTGAATTCATTCCCAGCTAATTGTATACATATATTCCTCTACACCTTTCGTGTATGCGTGTGTGTGTGTGTGTTTGTGTGTGTGTGTGTATTAATTGCTTATGCCTCAGTGCGCGAACTTGATCCTTAGGGCTTGATCCTTGGGAGTTTTTTAGGCAGCCATCTGTATGTTAAGCAATTCATCAATCAATCACATACAACTTAGTTAACTAAGGCGAGTTAGTCACTCAGTCAATCAAAATGCGATCAATCAATCAAGCTGCCAAAGCAAAAGGCAGCAAACCAGTTAATCAATGGGTTATCAATCAATCAATCATGCAGTCCATGAGTCAAAACAAAAGGCAGTCAATCAGTCAATCAATATGCTATCAATCAATCAAACAGTCAATCAAGCAGTCAAAGCAGAACTCAGTCAATCAACATGCGATCAATCATTCAAGCAGACAATCAATCAGTCAAAGCAAAAGGCAGTCAATCAGTCAATCAATATGCTATCAATCAATCAATCAGTCAAAGCAGAAGTCAGTCAATCAATATGCGATCAATCAATCAAGCAGTCAATCAATCAGTCAAAGCAAAAGGCAGTCAATCAAAGCAAAAAGCTATCAATCAATCCAGTCCACCAGTCAAATACAAAAGGCAGTGCTCAATGTCTCATTTCGTCATACAATCAATCACTCTGTCAATCAGTTAATCAATCATATTAAACTCTAGTCAATCATTACATACAATATCCAATCAATCAATCAATCAGTGGAATTCTTTGATATAAAGTCACATTGTCTTTCGTTCAATCAAAAATCTTGCTGTCAATCAGTTCATCAAGCAGTCAAGCCTCACTTCAATCAATTCAGCTAAGCTTCGTCAATCACTCAATCAAAAGGAATTCTTTCATGTGAAGTTTGTCCACTTGCATTCAGTTTAGTTCCTTTCAATCAGTCCATCAGACTTAGCTCTCTCACACCTACCCTTAATCAGCCAACCAGTCAGTCACTCAATCCGCATAGCCTAATCCATCTATATACATATCTTAATCCCATTTCGAATTGAAATTCCAAAATAATTTATCAAAAGTTTTTTGTTCGCATTTTTTTGGCCTCGCAATTATCGTGCGAAGCTCTGCGTTCGCTTCAATCACAATCAATATAATCGCAAATCGTATTAAGTGAATTTGTTTTTCGCATTACGATTCGTTGCTTAATTCAATTCTATGCCCCCAAACCCCGGCACCCAACCCTTAGCGCCCAGCCCCCCAGCCCCCCAGCCTCTGCAGTTAGCTGTCAGCTGCAGAGCTCGACTCGACTCGCCTCGCCTCGACTCGACTGTGCCAGGTAAATTGCTTCACTCATTTGCATGCATTGCCTTGCCAGAGACAGACCAGCCTCTGCCACCCTTCACTCCCACCCCCATCCCCTACACCCTACACCCTCCCTTCTGTCGCTCTGTCTCAACCGCAAGCTAAATTCCCATGCAACAACAACTCAATGAAACTGATTATCGCAAAAATTGCAAATTAAAAAATTGCTCAACTCGCGTTATTTATTTATTTTTTTTCTTCCGTTTTGCATGTCCTTTTTACGCGGGTCGACTCTCCGGCGGGGGTGGGGAGGGGGTTGATTTCACGCATATGTGACCAGATTCGATTTGCACGGCGCAAATCGCATAATTTGCCCACGCGCCGATACTCATCAACGTGGCTGGTCCACGCTCGTTGCGCCAAAAAAAAGGCCTCTGCCACGCCCCCCCTCCCAAACACACACACAGCCGCCCTTAGTGTCCTTATTAAATTTTGCCAATTTGTTTTTTTTTTCTGCTGCTGCTGCCGCGCGCTAAGCGAATTAAAATCCACAGCAAAAAAAAATCGCGCTTAACGATTGCGAGTGGCTTTTTAATAAAAGAAAGAAAAAATATTATAAAAAAAATATGAGTGAGTGTATGTGTGTGTGTGTGTGTGTGTGTGTGTGTGTGTGTGTGTGTGTTGTGTGTGTCTGTCAAAATAAACAAGTTTGTGTCACTGCAGAAATTTCATTTAATTTGTTCAGCAATAAAGGAAGCCATCAGAGGCGCAACAGCAGCAGTCGAGGCAGTGGCAGCAGCAGACCAACAGACTCGAATACCAAATGCTCTACAGCAATGACAGATTATCTATGATTAAGTATAGATATATACATATACATATATATATATATGTATATATATATATATATATATATATATGCTTATATCGTCGACTGGTAGCTAGCTGGTGCCAGCTGGCAGACAGGCTGCAGTCTATCTGTGCTTGATAGAGGGTCTAGCCTAGGCAGCTTTACACTCAAATACTATATATCTATATCTCTCTCTACCTCTCTCTCTCTCTCTCTCTCTCTCTCTCTCTCTCTCAGTTTCCTTTTCTATCTACCTATACATTATTATTCTCTTCTCACATATTCCTTCTTCTTGTATTTCTCAAACACTTTCACTCTGCTTTGATTGTCTTTTAACTCTCCCAATCCCTCTAACTTGCTCTCTTTAAGGTAGGTCAACAGACTGCTTCTGTCTTTGCATTTCTTCCTATCTACATCAATCTCTCTCTCTCTCTCTCTCTCTCTTATCTGACTGTCTTTCTGTCTCTTCCTTCTCTCTGCTTCTCCATAACTCTCTCTCTCTCTCTCTCTCTCTCTCTCTCTACCTTCTCTTTCGCTCCATATCTCGCTCTTCATATATGTATTTCTGCTTCGCTCCATCTTTGATAGCTCTCCTTATCTCTCACTCTCTCTCTTTCTCTCTCTCTGTCTCTCTTTCTCTCTCTTTCCCTCTCTCTCTTTCTCTCTCTCTCTCTCTCTTTCTCTCTCTCTCTCTCTCTCTCTCTCTCTCTCTCTTCCTATTACTTTCTTTTTCACTCCTTTCCTCTCTCTCTGCTTCAATCTTTTGCCATAACTCTTCTCTAACTTTCAATCTCAATCAATCTGTCCTGATCTCTCCCTCTCTCTCTCTCCCTCACCCTCTCTTACTTCAGGAATCTTTCCATATCATCGATTACAACACACACACACCCACATATATATATATTTGCTTAGATTATAGCTATAGTCTTATAAATTATACAAATTGTGCTTCGCTTATGCAAATATTTCCTGCTCGCAGAACTTAACGAACGCCCCCCAAACAAAACAAAGGGTATACACTAAAGTTGTTGGCAACAGAACACACACATACACACACAGGCAGGGCAGAGCAGAGCAGAGCAAGAAAAAAATGGTTTCGCTGGCAGACAAAAGGTGCGCAGCGGATGTTGCCCAACGCCCAACGGAAGCCGGAACAACATCCAGAACAACAACAACAGCGGTTGATGAGATGTGAGGCTGCGGCTACTGAACCTGAAAAGTGGTTAAATTACAAATTATCCACGGCAGCTGCCACACGAGGCAACAACAATGCAAAAATCTGGGGCATATGGCGAAGCCCGTTGGAGCTACACGGGCAAAAACGTAAAAAAATATGAAGAATTATGCGGCACGTGGGACAAACAGCGAGAGAGAAGCAGAGAGTTTCTCCCCCTACCTCCAGCGAGAGAGAGAGAGAGAGAGAGTGAGAGAGTGACAGAGCTTGGGCGCTTTGGCACTGGCAGAGCCATAAATCAAGCATAGACAGACGCCGCCTGCTTCATAATTCAAGCTCTGCTGCCTAGCTGGCCCCACCCCCCGGCCCCAGCCCCGGCCTCCCTACGCGCACCCTTATCACCCAGCAAACTCCACCCGCCACGCTCGCCTAGCCACTTGCAGCGCACAGGTGCTGCCTTTCAATTTACACATGTGAATTAAGGTTTTAAAATTGTTGCGTCCGACAACAACAAAAAAAACGAAAGGAAAGCGCGCACGCACGCAGAATACGCCGGAAGAGGGAGTGGAATGACGGAGTCTGCGATGCCCTGTAGGCAGAGATGGACTTAAGATCGAAGAAGACTTTCAGCTGAGCCAGCTAGAACGATAACTATACTTGAGCAATGTTATCGATAACATGCGCCGATATATGAGAAGGGGAGAGAGAGGCAGTGGGGTGTAGAAGAGTATGGGTGACTTACTTTAAGCTTCGACCAGCTTCGAGTACATAAGCAAGCTCTTGTGATCCACTCACAACTCTAACTCTAGTTTCGATAACATTTTTCGATAGTTTACAAGCATTTTTCTGGCCTTGTTATCGATAACTCCACTAACTAACTATAGTATGCCCATTGCTATTAGCTTCACTCTAGCTGAGTCATGATGCCCTTGGCGCCTCAACCCACCGCTCTACAGGGTATCACAATGTGGGGCACGGCGCAGTTGTGGCGCTGGGGTCCGAGTCCAAGTTCAAGTCCGAGCGAAGGCAAATAATTCATTGTCATGCCCAAGTGGCGCCAAGTGTGGCTCCGGGTAAAGATTAACCTGCCACAAGGACAACAGCCACTCGCAACCACCCAGCGACCCAGCCACGCACACAGCCTCTGCCACGCCCCCGTCCACTGTGTCGCCGCACGTTTGTCGCCCACATGCTCATTTACCGCTGCTGTAATCGATTTTTGATTGAATATCGCTTCACGTGCAGCAGCCCTTCCGCCGTAAGCTCGGCCCGTAACCCACCCAGGGCCAGGACCAGAGCCAGGGCCAGGACCAGAGCCAGGGCCAGGGCCAGGGCCAGAGCCAGGGCATGTTGTCACACACATGTCGCTCGTTATAAATTTTCCGCCTTTTCAAATATCAATAACTGTAAATATTATGAACACGTTCGCTTATGGGCTTAGCCGGGGCTTCACTTCACCATTTTTTTTTCTCTCTTTTCCTCCTCCTGCTGCCCGCCGCCCGCCGCCTCGTGCTGTGTTGCCCCTTTGACATGCAACAATCGTGCACCGTGGGCACTGACTGTGCAAAGAACTTGCAAAATCTCTGTTCACTGAAAGCGCAAGTGTTGCCAGACAAGCAGAGCAGTGTTGCCTGACTGGCATCAGTCATTTGGAGACATTTTGCGTATACTAGGAATAGTAGGAATCAAATTTTCAAGTCAACTCGAATATGAGGTAAGCTTGCTGAGGAGTTGCCAGATAGACAGCGTTGCCAGACTAAGACAAGAGTAGATCCTAAACACATTTCTCCTGTGTTCATCAGTTATATATATAGAAGTTAGATCGACAGATCAAAAGTATGCTTGGAGTGTGTTGCCACTTTGACAGCGTTGCCAGATAGACAGCGTTGCCAGACTAAGGCAAGAGTAGATCTTAAAGACATTTCTCCTTTATCAGTAGACTAAACTTGTAGCGCATCAGTCTACTCTACAAGCTTAGTTTGAGTTGGATGCGAGGCAAGGCGTTGCCAGATAGACAGCGTTGCCAGACTAACCAACTTGTGCAGATCTCAAAGTTGGAGACATTTCACATACGTCATGCAGTAGTATGTGAGAGTTGATTGAGAGGCAGACAGAGTTGCCAGACTAATATCAGACTTAAGAGTTGCCAGACTACTGTCAGGGTAAAGGCTTATTCAGCTATTAGCAATGTATCTCTCTATCTCTCTCTCTGTTTCTCTCTCAATATATATCTCTATCTCTCTCATCTTTCTCTCTCTTCTTCTCCCTCCCTCTCTCTCTCTTACCTCTTCAACCACTTGACTTCCGCCCCACACAACAACTCTCCTCTAACAATGCCCACAATCCGCAATCGAAACTCCGATTCCATTCGATGCCACAAATTTCCCATTGTTCGACCTTTTGTCGCGCACCTTTAAGCAGCTAAATGGCACTCAGTGGATGTGTGTCTCCTGTGTCTCTGTGGGTTAGCTTTACTTTTATCATATGTGGCTTTAAGGGAGGCCTCTCTCCACCCTCTCCCACTGCCGCCCCAGCCCGAACGCCCAAGCGTGGCCGCATAAATCCAAATATGATCACTTCATAATTTGACATTGATAGATGAGTTGAACACAAATCGAACCAAAAGCAACAACAACAACAACAACAGCAGCATAAAAGGGGTAAACAACAACAACAACAACAACAACAACAGCAAGAAAGGGGCACTCAATCATGCACACACACACACACATGTCAGCTGAGGGTGTATTATGAGGAGGGCAGGGGCAGTTGGCACGGGTTGAGCCTTGAGCCTTTGCTTTTTTTTCGGTTTTTGTGTTGTGCTGGCAATAACTGCTGCTGCTGCTGCTGATACCCTGTAGAGTGGCAGTGGGGTAGTTGCAATTGTTGAAATATTGGAGAAGCTTGAATGAGATGTTGGTGATAGGAGGTGAAGATAAGTCTAAGCATGTGCCTAGAAGAGCTTGATTAAGCATATCGATAGGTACTCATGGCAAATATGTCTTATAGAGTCTTATAACTTATTGAAGAACTTGCTTGAGATGGTAAGAGATAGGAGAAGTGTTATCTATATCTATATCTATATCTATATCTATATCTATATCTATATCTATATCTATATCTATATCTATATCTATATCTATATCTATATCTATATCTATATCTATATCTATATCTATATCTATATCTATATCTATATCTATATCTATATCTATATCTATATCTATATCTATATCTATATCTATATCTATATCTATATCTATATCTATATCTATATCTATATCTATATCTATATCTATATCTATATCTATATCTATATCTATATCTATATCTATATCTATATCTATATCTATATCTATATCTATATCTATATCTATATCTATATCTATATCTATATCTATATCTATATCTATATCTATATCTATATCTATATCTATATCTATATCTATATCTATATCTATATCTATATCTATATCTATATCTATATCTATATCTATCTCTATATCTATATCTATATCTATATCTATATCTATCTCTATATCTATATCTATATCTATATCTATATCTATATCTATATCTATATCTATATCTATATCTATATCTATATCTATATCTATATCTATATCTATATCTATATCTATATCTATATCTATATCTATATCTATATCTATATCTATATCTATCTCTATATCTATATCTATATCTATATCTATATCTATATCTATATCTATATCTATATCTATATCTATATCTATATCTATATCTATATCTATATCTATAGCTATAGCAACTTAAGCTTCTATCTGTTCCTTTCCTCCTCTGGTCTCAGGTCTTTCTCCATCTATCCAAGCCAGCCACAGCATAGTCCCGCTCTCTGTATGCACTTTACAGGGTAGCTGCTAGTCGTTCATTTAGTTATTGTTTAGTCGTGCTCTTGGACACTTCTACTCTTCTTCTTCTCTTCTTTTCTTTTTTTTTTTGTTATGCGACGCTTTTGATGGCTGTTTGATTTCTTGTTTTCCAACGATTGATATTTTATCGTCTTGCTGTGTGTGTGTTGGTGTGTGTGTGTGTGTGTTGTGTTTTGCTTTCGTTAGCCTTACATGTGGTTGCTTAATAGATTTTTTATGATCTGTTTGCATTTATATACCAATTTTAGTCGATTCGAACCCTTTCGAGGGGTTGCCAGAGCCTTGAGCCATTGCCTCTGCCTCTGCCTCTGCCTCTGCCCGCTGTTGTTGTTGTATTTTATTGATACACTTACTGCATGCGCATGTAAACAAGCAAATGACATTAATAACTCACACAGAAAGAGAGAGAGAGGGAGAGAGAGAGGGAGAGCGAGGCCATATCATTGACATTATTTGATCTCAAATTAAGTGTAACTGCAGGTCAAAACATGCATCAAGCGAGGACTCCACAGAGCAGCAGCTGAACCGTCGCAGTTCCCCCGTCCACCAAGCTTAGCTCAAAGGTTAATGGCAGCAACAACAACAACTCGGGCACAAACAATGCAAAGTTCGCTTTTGGGGCCCGACAGGACTCTGAGGGCGAAGGCGAGGGCGAGGGCGAGGGCGAGGGCGAGGACAGGCTCAGCGTAGCCCTTGAGCGCCATAAATTAACCCTTTTGTTAATTGATACAAATACAATTAATGTGCATGAGTGTACGTGTGTGTGTGTGTGTGTGTGTGTGTGTATGGCTACTTAACGGTAACTAAGCAAACACAACAACTACAACAAGCAAGAGGCAAACAACTTTCGAAGGCAGGCAGCATGACGGTGCCGCAGCGACGACCATTTGATTGCAATCCTAATTATTGCTTAAAACAATTAACATTTCAATGTGTAATACAACACAATGACCACACACACACACACACACACACACACACACGGTCTCTCTATGTGTGTGTGTGTGGAAAAGGAACACAAGGCGGGGCCACAGGATATGCATAAATGCAACAATACGTTCGCCCCCCAAGGCGAAACGGCTGTAAGTGTGCCTGAGTGTGCCTGTGTGTGTGCGTGTGTGTGTGTGTGTGTGCGTGTGTGCCCTGTACTGCGCACAGGTGCGTCCAGGTGCCAGCCTAGCTGGCGGGCTGAAAAGTCAGTGCGGCTCATCTTCAAAGCGCCGCACAGTGGCTCAACTGAAAGGAAAAGCAAGGAAAACATGTGAAAATTCTACACTTTTCCTAGGCAATGAATGGAAATATGTGGAAAGCGAAGGCAGAAGTGTGTCGCAGCCAAGGCCATAAGCGAGAGCCATATGGATACTCTGCTTACAGTGGCGAGCTGAATCGAAGGAGTCATGCATCGAAGGAGTCATGTCCGACTGCTCGTCTGTTCTTCTGTCTAGCTCACCATCTTCTTTTCCTCTCTTTCTCTCTCTCTCCCTCTCTCTCTCTCTCTCTCTCGCTCTCTCTCTCTTTCTCCCTTCTATTACCCTCCCTCTCTGACTGATCATCTCTGCTTCCCTCACTCTTTTCCGTATCTCTTTCTATTTCATTCCTTCCCCCATGCTCCCTTTCTCAGCGAGCATCTTCTTTCTGTCTCTCGCCTTTTCCCTATCTCTTTCACTCCTTCTCTGATTCTACCTTTCTCTAACTGACCATATTCTCTCTCTCTCTCTCTCTCTCTCTCTCTCTCTCATTTCTCCCTTCTTCTACTCTCCCTCTCTGACTGACCATCTAAGTTTCTCTCTCTCTCCCTCACCTTTTCCCTACCTCTTTCCCTTTCACTCCTTCTCTGATTCTACCTTCTCCATCTCTCTCTCTCTCTCTCATCTTCCGCTTTCTCTTCTTCTCTTATACTCCCTCTCTGGTTTTCCCTCCACTCTCAACTCCTTCCTCCGTTTTCTCCTACTCTTACGCCCCATCTCAAAGGATCTACAGAAGCTCTGAGCTCACCTGCCCATATCCGTCTGTTCGTCCATGCTCTAGCCTCTTCTGCTTTCGCACCACTGTGCACTGGCTCTCGCAACGGAAATGTAATGCATAGCTGGCCTTGCTGCCCCCCCCTCTCTCTCTCTCTCTCTCTCTCTCTCTCTCTATGCGCGCCATTGTCCGCAATCGAGTTAAACTTCAACTTCGATGTCGTCGCTCATGTTAATGACTAAGTGTGTGTGTGTGTGTGCGTGTGTGTATGCGTGTGTGTGCGTGTGTGTGTGCGTGTATTGGTCAGTTCGCTGCCCGGAAGTTGTAATTACCATGTAGCGTACGTGGCCCTGTGTTGTTCCGCTCTGGCCGTGGGCCAGGCCTAAAGCCGGAACGTGAAACGTGAAACCGAAACATGTAGAGTCCGAGCAACAACAGCGCAATTAATGTACTTGCGAGGCACACACACGCACATGTGTGTGTGTGTTTACATTTGCATTTAGGCCCTTCAGAGAGAGAGAGAGAGAGAGAGAGGCGGGAGGCGTGTCTTTGTTTTAATGGGCTCGCTCGCTGCGCTATTATTAAATGTGCCGCATCTGATTATTAACTGAATGTGAACTGACCCAGCACCCTCAGCCCCTGAGCCCTCTAGGATGCTCCCTCACTCTTTCTCGAACTCTTTCTCCTGCGAGGCAGCAGCAGCAGCAGCAGCAGCGGCAGCGGCAGCCCCTCGTATAGCTACACTTGCTAGCGTTGTCCATTAATCTATTAATGCAGCTTGGCCCACAGCGTCGTCTGTGCTCAGCTCAAGCACTGGCGAACGCATTTCCGCTTCAATGGCCTGAGCCAAACCGAAAATTCTCTCAACTGTCAGCTAAAGCCTCGCAGACCCACCCACTGCCCGGAGCCGGCCTCATCCTTGGCCGCAAAATGCTTATGCCGTGTGCAGATTGGCAGAAGTTTGGAACGAATGGCGGTAATGACTTTTCATTCTCGCCTAGATAACGCCAGAAAACGATTTTTTGGGACTGGCAAAGCCAAAAACCTGCAGCTGGCAGCAGGCAGTGGCCCCGGCCCCGGCCCCGGCCCGGGCCCGGGCCTTGGCCCGGGCTACCCAATTCGGTTGAGCAATCGACGCTTTACCCCCGTCAGTTCGTAATGAACGCAATAAACGGCAACCGAAAAATTTCCAACTCTCGCGCAGAGCACGGAAAACTAGCAGCAGCCACTCTGAAATGGGTCGAAACCCCTAGAAGTCGTAAACCCCCACGACTACCGCCGTCCTCGGGCCCAGCGGAATAGTTGTGTTTAGCTGGACGCGTTCGCTGTGCGCTCAAGCGGCACCAAAAGGGGGCACACTGCTTGCAGTTAGTCATAAGACAGTGGAGTACGGCGGAGGCGGGTCGGTGGTACGGCGGCTGGGTAAACGTTTTGTAGTGCGTTTGTTGCCATTTCCGGCTGTGGGCCGGTGCCGGAGACGGAGACGGCGACGACGACGGCGCCGCTGTCTGCAACATTCGGCCTCGGCCTCTGTTGTCTTCTGTTTTGCATAGACAGGCAGTACGGCAGGCAGTACGGCGGAGTGGGGGCCGTAGCTGGTCTCTCGTTGCGAGTGAGGGGGGTTAGGGTTAGGGCCGCTGTGCCATCGTCGACTAATTAACTGCGATTATTACGGTCATTACGTGGGATTTCCTTTACGTAAACATCTTGAATTTTGGCGCTCGAACTCGAAAGACAGCGACAAATGCTCCACTGCGGCTGTTGTCTCTCGGCATTGGCAATAAGGAGTTATGCCAGCTAATGGCTGTGGCTGTAGCTGTGGCTGTGGCTGGGCTCCGGCCCTGCGCATTTGCGCCGACATTAAAGCAAATTAACCGCACCCCGTTCGGCTGGCGGGCAGGGCAGCTCCTTTAGTGTCCTGCCTAAAGCCAAAGAACAGTGAACCAGCCACCCACCCCCCCCCCCCACACCCTCTCCGAAAGTCATTTGTTGTGCAATGTGTTCATGTGGCTGGCAGTTTAAAAACCAAAGCAAAAATCAATACAGACCCAAAGGATAACGTACCAAAGGCAGGGGGCTAAGGTCCTCGCTGTCTGATTAGAGAGACACGCCAAGGCTAATGGTTATGATTGTGGTGGCCGAGATGACAGCGGCTTTGGCTTAAATCTATACAGATATATATATATATACATATAGCGTGTGCGTGTGTATATCCTGGATGATGTCCTGGCAGCGCCGCAAGACATTAGCCCCATCGGATGTCTGTAGTCTGTAGCAAAAAGGTAAAATGTCTACATTCAACCTTTTGCTCAAGATTACTCAATTAATGCACTTTAATTTTACGACTCGCCACTCAGTTACAGCACTCCTTCTCTCTCTCCCTCTCTCTCTCTCTCTCTCTCTGTCGCTCTGCCTCCATGTGTGTCCTTTAAGACTTCACTTTAAGACGAGTAGTCTGGGCAGAGGTCTCGGGCTTAAAATGCATCTAAATCATATTGAAATTCTCCTAAAGTTACCTTGACTAATTGATCAGGAGTCCAAGGCACTGCTTGACTAGCAGAGACCCTTGGGCACCTATCACTGTGATTTCTCGGCGTAAACCAGCTGAACTGCTTAGTCTAAGAAGTAAGATCCTATTACGCTTTTACTTTCTCAATAAAACCCACTAAACTCAAATCAATACTTAAATTTTCCGTTGGTGTCGCAAGTATCTCTCAAGCAGTTCAACTGAAGGCAACCCTCTGCCTTCTAAGAGAGCAGAAGAGTAGAAGATTGCTTAAAGCTCTTACCTTACCTACCCATATAGTGCGTATTATATATGTTTTCAGAACTTGATTATACCGATGGCTATATCATATCAATATCTCTCAAGCAGTTCGCAAGCAGTTCAACTGGAGGCAACCCTCTGCAGAGTGTTCTAAGAGAGGGGCAAGCAGGAGGGCAGGATATTGCCTATGTCTATTGCCTAACCTTACTATATACTATATATTTGAAGAGCTTGATTAGGGCAATACCTATATCATATAAATATCTCTCAAGCAGTTCTCAAGCAGTTCAAATGAGGAGAGCCCTCTGCAGTGTGTTCTTAAAGAGGGCAAGCAGAAGAGTAGGAGATTGCTTAAAGCTCTTACCTTACCTACCTATGAACTATATATGTTTTCAGAACTTGACTATACCAATGGCTATATCATATCAATATCTCTCAAGCAGTTCGCAAGCAGTTCAACTGGAGGCAACCCTCTGCAGAGTGTTCTAAGAGAGGGGCAAGCAGGATATTGCCTAAGTCTATTGCCTAACCTAACTATATACTATATATTTGAAGAGCTTGACTAGGGCAATGGCTATATCATATCAATATCTCTCAAGCAGTTCAAATGAGGAGAGCCCTCTGCAGTGTGTTCTTAGACAGGCCAAGCAGGGCGAGAGCATATTTGTACAGAGCTAATGCCTTACCTTATCATTCACTATATATTTGAAGATCTTGACTAGGGCAATAGCAATATCTCCCAAGCAGTTCGCAAGCAGTTCAACTGGAGGCAACCCTCTGCAGTGTGTTCTAAGAGAGGGGCAAGCAGGAGGGCAGGATATTGCCTAAGTCTATTGCCTAACCTAGCTATATACTATATATTTGAAGAGCTTGACTAGGGCAATGGCTATATCATATCAATATCTCTCAAGCAGTTCGCAAGCAGTTCCCAAGCAGTTCTTAGACAGGCCAAGCAGGGCGAAAGCATATTTGGACAGAGCTAATGCCTTACCTTATCATTCACTATATATTTCCTGAACTTGATTATAGCCATGGCTATATCATATACTGCTTGACTGAGGTGGAGACCCAGCCTCCTGGTCTACCCTTACTCTAACGAAATGAAGCAGTTGGCTTAAGGACTTGCATAGGCATACATTATAGAGTATATATATAGTCAGCTAGCCGATTTGAACAAGCTCTTGCTCAAGAGTTTGCATTAATTGAATCTTTGGTCTTATTAAGTTCGATTAAGGCAGCACTGCTCGCTGGCTAGCTGGTTCCTTGAGTCTCTCACACACACAGAGAGAGAGAGAGAGAGAGAGAGACACATATGGCAATACGTGACATTTGCCCTTTGTGAGTGCTTTGTCTTGGCATCCTGATGAGTCGGTGCTGTGGGGTCTTCGGTCTCGAGCTCTCTAATCTAGTTTTCGTTGCTGCATTTATTGCTAAAGCAACGAGCGGCAAATTCAATTAGAAAATGTCTTCAAACGCAAATGGAAAACGCAAAATTGGAAATTCAAATGTTTGGCTTTAAGGTCTCTCGTTCGAGACTCTCGCTCTCGCTCTCGCTCTCGCTCTCACTCTCTGTCGACCGTCTCTGGCTGTGGCTGCATAAAGTGGCCGTCGCGACGTCAAAAAGTTGCCTCCAACTTCATAAAATTTCTCTGTGGGCCCTCCTGCCCCACTCGCCGAGGCTGAGAACATGCAACTGATATGAATTTCCATATTGACAGCCGGACAGCAGGTTCGTTCGCTCCACGGCTCTGCCGTACGTTGCGCCATCAAGTTTTTCCACTCCGCTTGTGGCCGCTGTTTTATGGCCAGCTGCCACTCGACTTCTTCTTGGATATTTTGGCTTTTTTTTCGGCGTTCGACGTTCGGTATTCGGCATTCGGCATTCGGCATTCGGCGCGCCCACACACATTTTTAATAAGCCGCGTCTCCCCGCTCACAAGTACAAAGCAAATATAATAACTTGCAAGCAGCGTCCGTCCGAGCTGCCCAAAATATATACACAATTTTCATATATCTAGCCAGAGCACACAAAAAATCCAAAAATAAAAACAAAAAACAAGAAAAAACAAAACAAAAATCATAAAAGGCCAAGAAACAAAATGATTTTGTTTGGCTGATGAGCCGCCGCAGTTTTGTGATACCCTAAAAATGCCTAAAGAGGGTGGATGGACTGCGCTTGGCTGTATGTAACGGCTGGGACTGGGCCTAGCTGTAGCTATTAGGTATATATAGTTAGTTGTTCTGGTCAGGCTAGGCTGATCCACAGCGGACGTAGCACTAGTTGTCTGTCCGTCCGGCTGTACGACTCTTCAGGTATCCGCCTATCCGTGTTCATCCTAACGTATATCAATCCGATCTGTCTGTTTTACTGTCCTTCCGCCTATTCGTCCATCTGTCCATCCCTCTCTACGGCGTCTAGCCATCCGTCGTACAGTCAGTCCGTCCGTCTCTGAATTTGCCCATCTACTCATTCGGCTCTCTGTGCATTTATCCGTCCGTATAGCACCCTATCTGTACGTCCGCCTATCCAGCCGTCCATCTGTCCGTCTCTTCATACATTCTTCTGTCCGCCTGCCTCTCCGTCCATCTCTCCATTTATCCGTCCGTATACTAGTCTATCCATCTGTCCTTCATCTATTCGTCACTCTGTCTTTCCGACCGTTCTCCTATCCATCTTTCCATCTGTCTATCCGTCCGCTAGTCTACACGTTCGTAAGTCTGTCTATCCGCCCGTCCGCCTATCCGTCCATCTTTCCATTTATCCGTCCGTATAGCACCCTATCTGTACGTCCGCCTATCCAGCCGTCCATCTGTCCGTCTCTTCATACATTCTTCTGTCCGCCTGCCTCTCCGTCCATCTCTCCATTTATCCGTCCGTATACTAGCCCATCTGTCCGTCCGTCTATGTATCCCTCCATCCATCCATCTTTCCGTCAGCCTATCCATCTATCCTTCTGTTCATACATCCATCCGTCTGTCTATCCGCCCGTCTGCCTATCCGTCCGTCTATCTATCCGTCAATCCATCGATTCATGTGTCCGTCTGTCTATCCTAGATCTTTACTATAAGCAGCACCTCCAGCCTCAACTCACCCAGGGTATTCCGCTAGTCGCGCACTGCCGCTCCGACTCCGGCTCCGCCTCCGACTCCGCCTCTTGTATAGATTTTTGGGGCCGCCGCTTGACAGCGTCTGCGGCAATGGAGCACTAAGTAAATATCAATATTTTAAAAAATCCGGATCCTTGCTGCGGTCAGGGAGACATGCATCATAAAGTGCAATATGGGTTACGACGACACAGCGCTGGGCGGGGTCTGCAGTCCGGGTTACGGTCCGAAAATGAAGTTAAAGCAATTAATTTCCACAAAACAACCAATTAGCTCAAAAGTTTACCTTAAGTGTCTAAACACTCGAAGCCGGCGCAGACAACGGCCACGGCGACGGCCACGGCAGAAGCCCGGTAGGGGGCGCTGTAAAGTGGAAAAACAAAAGGTTACTTGATTTTACTATTTTGAATGTTTGACACTTTTTGGCAACTCGGGCGGGCCAGCAGCTTGTTTAGCTTGTAATGTCACATCCTGCTGAAATAATTTACCAGCCAGGCTAGCCACAGAGCGAGAGAGAGAGAGAGAGAGCGGGGGGGGAGTGAGTTCATCAAGTCTACGTCTACGTCTGATGTTCACCTGAAACGGCGGGGGTTGGGGGCATTCTGTTGGCGACTTGGACAAGTGTGAACAAGATGTTTTAGGCCAGTCGGACAGCTGGGCAGCTGGACAGCTTGACACCAATGGCATATCCTGGCCAGCACACGCACACATCCTGCACAACTTCAAAGTCAGCCGGAGCCAGGCAAGGACGAGCTGCACTTTTGTTGCCACTTGCTTGTAGTAGTTGTTTTCTAGTTGTCGTTTTCATTCTGTCATTAAAAACCCTTGTCAAGTCTGCGCCAGGACACACACACACACACACACACAGACATCCTTGGCCACATTCACATCTTTGTATCACCTGCATAATGAATTTCCCCGAGCAACAAGGCCTGGGCCTGGGCCTCGGCCCTGGACAGGCAAATTCAAATTAGCTAAGGGGGAAAATTTGCATTTTCGCTTTTAAGTGGCAAATCTGAACGATAAGAAAGCCGAGCACTGAGCAGTGGCCAAGCCGAGCCGAGCTGAGCTGAAGCCTTTTTGGTTAATTGAATTGATGGATTTGGGGCCTGGAACGTGGCCAAGAGCCTCGCGATTAAGCACTTCTGGCTGCGCCTCGAAACGTTTTACAATTTAACAGGCGAACGCGAGGAGCTGAGCACGCCGCCATTTAAATTATGAAAAGTAAGCCATAAAATCTTATTTTTACTTCCGACACAAGCGCCCAACCCCGGCGAGCGCCGTGGGGTGCGTAGCTGATAGCGTGCCAGCTCCAACCCCTCAGCCCCAGCCCTTAGCCAAACAGTCGCAGCACACTTAAAGGGTTCATTGGGGTAGGCGGCTGGAGTGGGGGTATTGCTTGCTTTCGTTCAAAAGGGTTGAGGACTTCTGGGGGTGGGGGGAGGTTGTGAGGGGAAGGGGGGGGGCTGAGCACATTTCGGATACAATTTTAATTATGGCAACCGTAAGCTTTTGGTTGTAAATATTTGAGAGTGCCCGATAACGTCGACGATTTTCATAAATAATATAGACAGGACCTTTCGTCCTTGCCCCCCTAACACACACACACACACCCACGCAGAGAGTCGACTACTCCATCAGGCTGTGGCCTGAGCTTGAGTGCCAGCCCGTAGAGCGATAAGCGTGGAGGCAGCTCGAGATGCGTGTGTGCCTACGCAGCCTCAACCCACTCAACCCACTCAACCCGCTCAACCCGCTCAACCCACTCGCCTTTTTAAAGACAAAAGGATTTACTTTGTGGTGCCAGCCCACTCCGGCGTATGTCGCTTTATCTGGCACTGCGGCTGTTTGCCTGCCTGCTGATTAGACCGCCGAAGCACCGCCACCCGTCACTCGCACCACCCGCACCACCCGCACTACCCGCAGCAAAACATTAGCGGATCTCATGACGCGTCGCCCGATAACAGCGAGCGACAACGAGCGGAGCATACGGCCTCCACGAGTGTCCTGTCTACGGCAACCCGTTAGCCCCGACCTGCCCACCCCACAAATCAACCCTCAGCCCGCTTTGCATCCGAAGACGCTCGGCGACTGATTTGTGATTTGTGATTTCTGGATTTGGTTTCTTTCTACTCCACTCGACTCGACTCGACTCGACTGTTGTTCATCAAAAAACATTCACGTGGACTGTGCGTGTCGCCCGCATCGCTCCAAAGCAAACAGCACTCACACGCACGCACTCTCAACCCCTTCGCTGGGGGTTGGGGGTTGGGACAGACAGTTTTTGACGAGCACTTCTTAATTTATGATAAGGGTTTTCGGAAAATTGGAAAATGTTCAAATGCTGCCAGCTACTTTTTTGGGCCAAGCAAACACACACTCACACACACACACACACACACACACACACACACACACACACACATGCGTAGAGTGGGCGTGGCACTGCCTCTGTTTGCATAAACGAACCTACGGGTCTGAAACAACTTTCTCCTTTTTCTTTTTCAGCTGTGAGCCGGGCCCGGTTCACGTAATGAGCTGCAAAAGCATTTGAATTATTTTTAACCCCGACGACATTGTGCCCTTGAGATCAACACACGCACACACACACAGGCACACACATGTGTGTGTGTGATTTTGAAAGCGCGTAGCGAAATTTGATTTAGGATTTTTAATTTTGTGCTACTCATATTTATTTATTTTTTTTAATTATGCTGAGTAAAAAAGGATTTACAGCACTCACACACCCTCTCCCTCTCTCTCTCTCTCTCTCCTTCTCTCCCCCTCTCTCCCTCTCTCTCTCTCTCTCTTTCACTCACTCACACATTGAGCTGTCGTTCATCTTGCTTTTTCGAAAATTAATTAAATTTGCACACATTCGCAGCTGCCTGAAGCTTTTAATGCTCGTTCGGCAACTGCTAAGTGGGCATATGCGGTCTACGCCTGCATAGAGCCAGACTGTCCCAGCCAGAGCTTAGCTCCGTTATAACTGAATAGTTAAGTAAGCAATACGAAACTGATGTTGACCTATTCTCTGACCTTTGCCATTTGAGAGCAAATTCATCGTGAGTCTATAGAGCGTGCTGAAGTGATTGAGTCAGGAGTATGAGGAAACTCTGAGCCACTCTCTCTCTCTCTCTCTCTATAGCAAGTCAAAGTAACTGTATAGTGAATACTCCGAGGAGAGGTTGGGATAGAGCTCTATGTTCTCTGTATAGAGATCCATATATGTAGAGTAATCTATGAACAGTGAGCTCCATACGGCTGAGCTACTTACAGATACTGGAATATGGCATCTATATACAGCTCTCTATGTACAGTTCTCTATATGCAGCTCTTTCTATATATAGTTCTCTATATACAGTGATCCATATAAAGCTCTTCATGGACAGTGGTCTGCAGCTCACTCTCTCTCTCTCTCTCTCTCTCTCTCTCCCTCTCTCTCTCTCACTCTCTCTCTCGTTGTCTGCCTATATATCTGTATCTCTCTATCTCTCTATCACTCTGTCTCCCTCTCTCTCACTCTCTCTTTCTCATTCTCTCTCTCACTCTCTCTCACTCAATATATCTCTCACTCTCTCTCCACCTCTCTCATTATTTCTCTCTCTCTCTCTCTCTCACTCTCTCTCACTCAATATATCTCTCACTCTCTCTCCACCTCTCTCATTCTTTCTCTCTCTCTCTTCTCTCTCTCTCTCTCTCTCTCTCTCTCTCTCACTCAATATATCTCTCACTCTCTCTCCACCTCTCTCATTCTTTCTCTCTCTCTCTCTCTCTCTGTCTATCACTCTATCTCTCTCTCTATCTCTCACTCACTCTCTCGCTGTCTATCCCTCTCTTTCTATCTTTATCTCTCACTCTCCCTCTCAGTCTCTCTCTCACTCTCTCTATCTCTCTCTCTCCATCTCTCTCTCCTTCTCACTCTTCATCTCTATCACTCTCTCTCTCTCTATCTCTCTATCTGTCTCTCTCTTCCTCTCTCTCATTCCATCTCTCTCTCTCTCTCTCTCTGTCCCACTCTCTCTCTCTCTCTCTCTCTCTCTCTCTCTCTCTGTAAGGCATTGGCCTCGCCCGCCCCTACAGTTAGATTTTTCTTTCAATTTTCGCTCATTTCTGGAGCAGTGAATAGGTATTCTACAGCCGGGCATGCCCGACTGCACTTATTTCACTCTAGTTTTGATTGTTTTCGCTGTCGCTCTGTCGCCGGGCAATTAAAAAGCTTTTACAGCTATCAAAATTGAAATGTGTGGACGTTTCTCTACAATTCGGTATCTGCACACCTCCCTCTCTCTCTCTCTCTCTCTCTTTGTCCCACCCCCAGCCACTCTACCACCACCCTCCCTCCCCGCCCTCTCTCATACCCACTCATGTTGTCTGCCTGCAGTCTGGCAACGCCGCTGGCGCACTCCAGCGATAAGCCCGCCGAACTTGTTTATAGTTTAAGCGCTTGCCATTTGCATATTGCACGCTGTCCAGGACCCACCAGCCACGCCCACCGCCCCACCGCCGAAGCGCCTCTTGTGTCTAGTTGCGTTGCGGCATATTCCCATGATAAAGTGTCCCGTTGCCAGCGGCACAATGCTTCATATCAATGACAGTGGCACAGCTCCTTGGTCCTTGGTTCTTGGTCCTTGGTGCTTGCTCCTTCGTCCTGCGTCCTGGTGGAGGGTTCATGTCTTATGCTCAGGCGAATTATGAAGTGGCTGGCGCATAAAAATTTATTGCTGCGAAATAAAAATCAGCGTAAAACGTCCGTCCGTCCATGAACAATGCTCAAGGACTACATCCTTGTTTATGCTTATGTACATAACTACCCCAGCAATATCTATCTCTGTGCGTGTGTGTGTGTGTGTGCGGCTGGTCCACAGATGAAATCAGCATGTGAAAAAAAAGACGAGGAAAAAAGTGAAAATAAAACTGAATCTGCGGTTGGCTGACCCAATGCAGGGCGAACGAACGGACGGACGGACGGACGGACGGACGGACAGGCAGACGGACAGGCAGACGGACAGGCAGACGGACAGCTGGACGGTCCGCGGCGAGGGGTTCAACTGTCAAGCCAAGTGCAGCCCTTGTGAGTGGGCCCTTTGGCCCTTTTTGGGCCGCGGGGCCCCAGCGACAAGAAAGTCCTTTTAATCTTAACACATATCATCATGATAACAATTTGGTCACTTTAAGTGAGGCAAATTTATTTATAAGCCGTTGTTGTTTTTTTTTCTTCTTTCCTGTTATGTTATCTGGCCCGCCCCCTCCCACACGCCCCCACCCCCCGGGACCGTCGGCCAAATGGCCAGCCGACACTGATTCAGTTGCTCTATTATTTGTATCCTGAATCACTTGCGACTATCTGTCTCAGCTGGAACGCCCTTTGGCCAAGTATGCAACGTTTATTTCAGATACCCTGTAAGGCAGTGGTACGTAAGGGGTATATGGGAGCTAAGTGAATGAGAGAGAGAGAGAGAGAGAGAGAGTTAGACAGAGATAGAGAGAAATAGAGAGAGAGAAAGAGAGAGAGAGGCAATTTTTAAAATATTTTATTTTAATTTGAACATTTTTCAAATATTTTATTTAATTTATTTTTATTTTTATTTTTAAAATATATTATTTTAATTTTTTTTTAATATTTTATGTTATTTTGTTTTAATTTTAAAGTTTTGTAATTATTATTTTTTTTTTATTTTGTTTATTTTAATTTTTAAAACATTTTATTTAAATTTGAAAATTTTTAACTTATATTTTTTTAACTTTAATTTTAAAAATATTTTATTTTTTAACTTTTATTTTTAAAATATTTTTTTTTTTCATTTTAATTTTTAAAATATTTTATTTTTAACTTTTATTTTTGAAATATATTTTTTCTTTTCATTTTAATTTTTAAAATATTTTATTTGATTTTGTTTTAATTTTAAAGTTTTGCAAATATTTTATTTTATTTCTATTTTTTTTTAAATTTAAATTTTTAAAATATTTTATTTTATTGTTTTTTAATTGTATTTTTTTTAATATAATTTTAATTATAATAATGTTATATATATTTTATATAATTTTTTAACATTTTCGTAATTTAAGTTAGTTTAAGTATATTAATTTAGCAATTTAATTTGTATAATGTATTTTTCCAGCATATCAACTCTATTTTTCTGCAAAATATATTTTTTGTTTAGCTTAAACTTACATTTTCCATCTCTAGCAGCGCCCAGACTCAATTCTACAGGGCATTTCATAGTCGTTCAGGCGTCAGGCGTCGTCTGGCTTTTTTAGTGCCATTTTTTGTCGTTGGTTGTTTTTGGTGTTTTAGTAAATTGAAGCAAATGCGCTTTGATGGGCTTGTTACATGTGCTCGACCATCACTCGTCCCGCTTGCGCCCCCTGCCCCAGGCCCAACTGACTCGCTAGCTCTGCTTGCCGTTTCGCTCCCACTCCCGCGGCTGCCGCTTTAATCGTGCTTTATGTAGCGTTACGCACTCAACGTTGTTGTTGTTGTTGTTATTGCTTTCTGCTCTTCCTCTCTCTCTCTCTCTCTCCTTTGCCATCGTGTCCAGTCGTGTGTGTGTGTGTGTGTGTGTGTGCGTGCGTGAGCAAATATTTGTAATTTTATTACGCACTCAAGCACTCATAAATAAACAATTAGACAAAAGAAGCGAGCCAATTATTTATAGTTATAGTTAAAATGAGAGAGAGAGAGAGAGAGAGAGTGAGAGGGAGAGAGCGCTGCAGAGGTCTAATCTCTTAAGAAAATCGCGCAAAAACGAAACTCGTGTCAGGTAATATCGACTATACATATAGACACTATATACAGGTGTGAGTGTGTGTCTGCAGCGGGCTTTTAACATGTCTGAGCACGCAACGTAATTTTAGTTTAATTGGGTAATTATGCGCATACAGAGAGCTAGACCAAGAGAATTCGTTGCTTCGTTTGTTTCTTAGTTTGCTTTGGCTTTGGCTTTGCATGCAAATGCAGACAGAACGGCAGCTGGATCATCGTAACTAACGGCGTTGCCACAAAGTCAGTGACAGTGTCAGGCGGAGGCGGGGCGAGGGCGGGTCGGATGTTGTCGCTTTGCAGCAGGAAGCAAGCATTTTGGCTGACATGACTCGCAGCACCTTTGCATTTTATGCCTGGCTGGCAACGCTCTCTGCCTCTCTCCCTCTCTCCGTCTCCCTCTCTTTGGCTTTGGCTTTGGCTGTTAATTTATGTGCAGCCGCATGCGAAAGACATTTAACAAGTGTGCGAGCGAGACGCAGCGAGAGTGCAATGCACTTTTCGCATATGCAAACATCTATTGCGCTCGCTTGCGCTCGCATCTAATTGCGACAACAACAACAAGCGCAAGCTAAATATAGCACACAGACACACACAGAGAGAGTGAGGCTGAGAGTCTTTAAGAAAGTTAACGGCGAAATTGGGGCAGCAGAAAGAAGAAAGAAGAACACAAAAAAAAAGTATCAGAGCGAGAGGCAGCGCTTGTGCGTGCTATCTCCCTTCGGCTGTTATTATTTGCCGGCGCGAAAGTTTTAATTTTTATTATTAACTACGAAACTTTGCGCGCAGGCAGAAAACTTAAAAAGGCGGCCAGACAGACAGGCGTGGCCGTGCGTGCCAGAGCGGGACGGCCGCAGACAGCGCATAGACGCTCGCCAAGAGGGATCTAGCGCGGCCAGCAGCGGCGGCTATTGAAAGGGGTTGCGCAGGCGGCTGGCAAAGTTTAAAAGTAAAGTTTTTGGCGCTCGCTCAACTGTCTCCCTCTCTCTCTCTCGCTCTCTTTGTGGCTGCGTTAAACGTCTGTAAAGTATAACTTTGTTTTAGGTTTTTGGGGTTTTCCAGTACGTAGACCCCCAGCAACCCCCACCACCCCCAGCCCAAGCACCTCGCGACTCGCCACTAGCTTTGCCATATGATTCCTTGGCGTTTTTCTTTGCCACAGTTGCCAAAATCGAGCAAGGTCAGGGACAAGGCTGAAGTTAGCTCTAACTCTCTCCCACTCCCACTCCCACTCCCGCTCTCTCTTTAAGCTGCATTTGCATAAGGCGACTGTTTAAAGCCGTTAATGATAAAAACAAGTTGATGATTTGCCCTGGCGGACGTTGGCCAGAACTTTAAGCAGCGTTGCCACCTGTTCGCACTGAAGCAGTGTTGGCTAAGGGCAAATGTTAGTTGATTTTGATGGCTGATGATGGGAGTTTGAGACTGGGCGGGCACTGTGCATTGCAGTGTTGCCAACTTGTCTCACTCAAGCAGTGTTGGTTAACGTCGAATAAGACTTTTATGAAATAGTCTAGTGGAAAATAAATAAGTGTTGGCTAACATTGTATTAAACTCGTATTTAACAGCTCTACTTCATGCACAATTATCATAGTCCAGTGTTGGCCAATGTCAAATGAGACCTCTATGAGATAGCCTAATGTAAAATAAATAACAGTGTTGGCTAACAGCACACATAACATGATTTCAACAGCTCAACTCTTAATATGAATTGCCTGAGCTTCATGCATTATTATCATAGGCCAAATTCTCTTCAGTTCTCTTTTGTGCTGTCATTCGTAAGCGTTTCACAGCCTTTGCCTTTGCTATGCCAAATTTCCCATTGAAAACTCGAATTTCCTTACAAAACTGCAAATTCTTTTGTAATTTATTAACTGTGACTTTAAAAGACCGAAAGGGAGAGAGGGAGAGAGAGGGGTGGGGGTGGTCAGAGAGGAGGGTGGCTGTAGCCATGGGGCACGTCCATTGCTGGACACACGCACATTATTTATGCTGCATTTAACTTTGGTTTGGCACTGGCCAAAAGTAAAGCCCTGCCCAGCCCCCTTTCAGTTGGCGCGCCACTGTTTTGCGGTTGAAATTCGTGTCGGAGCCGGGAGTTAGGTGGTTGGGGGTGGCAGCAGGGGGCGTGGCAAAGTGCGCATATACACAAATTAAGTAACACTTACAATGCCCAGTGTCCAGCTGAAGGCAAATTCAGCATTCGGATTCCATTTTGGGTCGCACACACCCCCCAGCCATACCCCCCACCCCACCCCTATGTGTGTGTGTGTGTGTGTGTGTGTGTGCGGGGCTCTTTTTTGCCGTAGTGACCAAAAATTGAAAAACCGCCTGCAGTTGTAAAATGTTCAGGCGTGAAAACCTCGTTTGAGGTTTGCTCCATTCACTCGTCGCACAGCTCCCTCTCCCTCCCCCCGTCCGCCACCCTCTCTGTGACTTACTCCTTTCTTCTGCTGCTACCACCCTCCCTCCCCCTCTCTCTGTGTGTGCCTCATGCATTATAACGGCGCACTCATTTAAAAAGCCAAAGTGAAAATCCGCCTCATGTCGACTTTTGGGTACGAAATTTATTTTGCTTCGTTTTTTTTTTTTGGTTTTTTTTTTCTGTGTAAATCCAAAATCCACTTCAGCTTCTCGCATTCATTAACATTTTTCCATTTTCCATTTGCCATTTGCCATTTCCCTCGCTTTCTTTTCAACTCGAGCGACGGCTGAGCCGCTGCCGAAAACAAAACAATTTCACGCGTTTTTAATGCGCTGCCATTTGAAACATTTTTAAATAGCATAAATCTCATACATATGCAATTTATGCACACACACTGCCACACACACACACACGTACAGGCAGTTGCCAATTTGAAATTATTGCGTTAGGCAGGTGCTACCTAGCCCCACACCCGCTCACCTGGCGCTGGCGCTGGAGCTAAAGTGCGTTAAGAAAACCAAATTACCACAATTCGAGGCGAAAAGAATTCGAGGCGCACAGTGGGGCAAAAGCTGCGAAATGTGAATGTGAATAACAACAGTATGTTAATTGAAATGTAAAAGAATGTAAAGTGCAAATGTTAAAGAGTCTAGAATGAAGAGTATGCATATGAATGACGAATGAAGGGGGGAGAATGAACAGGGGAGAATGAACAGGGGAGAATGAAAACTGAAGACTGAAGAATAAAGAATAATGAGTACATAAAATGAAGAATGATGAATGGTGAATGATGCATGATGCATGATGAATGGTGAATGATGAATGGTGAATGATGAATGGTGAATGAAGAATGAAGAATGAAGGATGATGAATGAAGAATGAAGAAGGGAAAATGAAAACTGAAGACTGAAGAATAAAGAATAATGAATATATAGAATGAAGAATGATGAATGATGGATGGTGAATGATGCATGATGCATGATGAATGAAGAATGATGAATGATGAATGAAGAATGAAGAATGAAGGATGATGAATGAAGAATGAAGAATGAAGAAGGGAAAATGAAAACTGAAGACTGAAGAATAAAGAATAATGAATATATAGAATGAAGAATGATGAATGATGGATGGTGAATGATGCATGATGCATGATGAATGAAGAATGAAGGGAGAAGAATGAAAAATTATGAATGAAGAATGAAGAATGATAAAGGATGAAGAATGAAGAATGAAGGATGAAGAATGATGAATGAAGAATGAAGGATGAAGAATAATGAATGAAGAATGAAGGATAAATAATGATGAATGAAAAATGAAAAGGGGAAAATGAAAACTGAAGAATAAAGAATAATGAATATATAGAATGATGAATGAAGAATGATAAATAATGAATGAAGCATGATGCATGATGCATGATGCATGATGCATGATGCATGATGCATGATGCATGATGCATGATGCATGATGCATGATGCATGATGCATGATGCAAGATGCATGATGCATGATGTATGATGCATGTGGAGTGAAGGATGATGAATGATGCATGATGAATGAAGAATGAAGAGAGAATAGAAAAGAGGGGAGAGGGGGAATGAGTATCTCTGGGAAATGTATCTCTACGCCTCTATCTCTCTTTTGTCATCCCAGTATCTCCATCTCTCTCTTTATCTCTCTCTCTCTCTATATGTGCGTTTCCCTGGCTTTCTCTTTCCCAGTCTCTCTCAATCTCAATCTACATTTCTCCTTATATTTCTAGCTTTCTCTCTCTCTCTCTCCCTCTCTTTTATCTTCTGTCTCTCCTGCTCTCTCTATCTGTCTCCCTCTCTCATTACGTCGGTCTCTCTGTCATTTGTCTCTTTCTCCATATCAGTCTAACTTTCTCTGTCTCTCTGTATCTATCATTCTCTGCTATCATTCTTTCTTTACCATTTATCAGTTCTCTTCTATAATCCATTATTAAATATTTCCTTCTCCTTCTCTCTCTCTCTCTCTCCCTCTTTCTCTCTCTCTCTCGCTCTCTCTCTCTCTCTCTCTCGTTGCTAAAGTTTCAAGTGTAATTGATACACCCATACACCCACTCACCCACATCTCTATTTCCATGTGGCATTTGCTTCTCTCATAAATTTTCCGCCTTTTCTCTTTTGCCAATTTTCCAATTACACAAAATTTTCACTCGACCCTGGGCCAATGTGCGTCGCGTTGCCAACGCGTTGCCAGCTGCAATGTAAATAAAAATTAAATGCAAAAAAATAAAAACAAAAAAAAAACAAAGAAAAAACATTTTTAAATTCGACTTTTCTTCGGATGTGCCGTAATGTCTCAATCTCAGACTCGAGTGTGTGTGTGCTGGTGTGTGTGTGTGTGTGTGTTTGTTGTGCACAAGTGTTGGCGCAGTTACTTAAATGCTCCTCCGCCCACACACGCAGCCACCGCCCGTCTCTACTGTTGCCCACACTCACACACACACACCCATGCCCCTTCCACTCGCCCACCCCCTCCCGCTCCCGCTCCCCCTCCCGCTCTTCCTCCCCTGCCTTGGACCACTCACTGTTTAAATTAATTCAAATTAATTCACTTGCGTCGCAGCTGCTTCGGCTCAAATTTTATGCGCGATTTTCATTTTACAACAAAAGCATTTGGCATTCAGCCAGCTACACCCCGCCTCGCCTCGCCTCCCCTCCTTTCTACCCTTAGCAGGGGTTGGGGCACCTACTACTGCAGCAGCAGCAGCAGCAGCAGCCGCCGCAACTGCTGCCCAAACCCAGCCACAGCGATCGCTCCCAATTGGAATCCAAAATGAGCTGAAATACCATAAGTCCAGCGGAGGATATTGAAATTGGAATATTATGCTATAAGACTAGGGGAAGATAGTATACGGAGTATACGATATAAAGATTATATTATGATAGTACCAGTAATCATAAGAGATAATGGTATAGTGAAAGGAAACTGTTGAATAATACCATAAGAATCACGTCGTGAATGACTCTTATAATATATATCTGAATAAACATTGCCAATAGCTAACTTTAGCTAGGGTATCCAGAGTCTCTATGCAGAGAAGGGCTTTCCAGTTCTTAACTTCAATTAAGATTAAAGATAAAGATTAAAAGATTAACATTCCAGCTTCAATCTTCGGGTTTATATAACATATATCATATATCATATATCATATATCATATATCATATATCATATATCATATATCATATATCATATATCATATATCATATATCATATATCATATATCATATATCATATATCATATATCATATATCATATATCATATATCATATATCATATATCATATATCATATATCATATATCATATATCATATATCATATATCATATATCATATATCATATATCATATATCATATATCATATATCATATATCATATATCATATATCATATATCATATATCATATATCATATATCATATATCATATATCATATATCATATATCATATATCATATATCATATATCATATATCATATATCATATATCATATATCATATATCATATATCATATATCATATATCATATATCATATATCATATATCATATATCATATATCATATATCATATATCATATATCATATATCATATATCATATATCATATATCATATATCATATATCATATATCATATATCATATATCATATATCATATATCATATATCATATATCATATATCATATATCATATATCATATATCATATATCATATATCATATATCATATATCATATATCATATATCATATATCATATATCATATATCATATATCATATATCATATATCATATATCATATATCATATATCATATATCATATATCATATATCATATATCATATATCATATATCATATATCATATATCATATATCATATATCATATATCATATATCATATATCATATATCATATATACCTATATATCGCATTCTTCAAGACTTCTTCTACCTCCCATCTCCCTCTCTCTCTCTCTCTCTCTCTCATCCATCTGCCATTTTCCATCTTCTATCTTTTCTTCTCTCTTCTATCTTTCATTTTAAATCTTCAAACTTCTCTTTTTTATCTCTCATCTCCCGTCTTCTCTCTTCTGTCTTCTCTGTTTCAACTTTAACATGCTAGAAGCATGTTCTCAGTTATGTTTTCTTTCTTCCCTCTCTCCCTCCCTCTCTCCCTCTTCCTCCCTCCCTCTCTCTCTCTCTCTCCCTTCTTCCATATCTAACTTCATAGCTATATATACTCTCCTCTATAGCTCTCTCCCAAGTTATCTAAAATTCTCAAATACTTAAACGTAAGTTCCCCTCTTTCTCTTTCCATCCAGCTCCACTTCCAGCTCCCTCCCTCTCTCTCTCTCCCTCTCTCTCTCTCTCTCTCTCTGCTCATCGTAGCTATTTATGTGGGCATTTAGAACGCATCAGAGTCCAATATTTATTTCCTTGGGCTTTTCTTTTTTTATCGAAATATCAATAACATAAGCTACTTAAGTGACAGGGCGGGCGACATCGAGCACCTGCCGGGGGCATGGGGGGTGTGTGGGGGGAGAGAAGCCAAAGGTTCGCTTGTTTGTTGTATTGAAAGCCGAACAAAGGCGCGCAAAACAACAGAGAAGAGAAAACAAAAAGAAAAAAAAAACGAAAGTGCGAAAAGAAAAGAAAAGAAAAAGCAGAAGAAAACTGAAAGAAAACCAAAGAAAATGCGCTGCCAATAGCACAGCAAGTGCCCACAATGAAGGCGAGAGAGAGAGGGGTGATTCGAGAGGGGGGTGACTCGGTGGGTGGGTGGGGCAGGCAGTCGGTCGGTCGGTCGGTCGGGCGGCTCTCATGTGCCAGAGTGAAATGCGTTAATTCCATTTTCTTAATTAAATGCACAAACAAAATCACGGAAATGAAAAATAAAATCCAAGTCTTTTACACTCAATGATTTGTTTTCATTAAAACAAGAAATTCTCATTAACAATGGCAATGACAGCGAACAGCAACGAGCGCCACCAACAACAATGGCAGAGGGCGAGCTGGTAGGGGGGCGTGGCGTGGTGTGGCATGGCTAAGAAACCACCGATAGCTGCAGAAGCAAAAGGCACCAAAGCAGCGCAATTGAAGACGTGAAACGAAGTCGCAGGCATTTGGACATTGTTGTCCTGCTTATCGTGGTTGTTATACCCTGTAGCTGGCGTGGGAGTAGGGTATATTGCCTATGCATGGATTAGGCAATTGAACATGTTGAGCTCAAACTGTGTAAATTGGTGTGTTTCTATGAATATTACTAAAAATCGTTCGCTTTTGCGTGCTATCGATAACTATCGATAGACAAACTTAGTCTATTCAGCCATATATCGAACGCTTTTAGCAGCTAGCCTGTGTAATAGTATACAAAGCTCTATATTATGTCATGTTCTTGCACATATAAATTACTTAATGATAGCAGAACGATATATATCGATAACAATGCTATACCTTAGCGGCAGATACTGTAAGTCTTAGACGCTGAGCTCAAATTTGTTACACAAATGCAGTTATAATACAAGTGATTGTTTAGCAATGCTCATAGAATCGATAACAATCGATATAGATCGTATATCGATATCAATACCACATCGCAATCCTACAGAATTCAAGTTAAATTACTTATGCAGCTGCTCTTGTGCATGTACCATTTGCTTGTATTAACGAAATAAATCGATAACAATCGATTTTTATAGAAATATGGATATAGCTGTAGCTGGATTGCTCAAATATACATATACACAGAGAGTACAGCATAGAGAAGCCTATATGCTCCATAGTACAGCATAAAAGATCTCTTTAGTCACCATAAGCCGATATCGATATATATCGAAACTAAGTTTTATCGACATTTCTCATAGCTTCAACCAGCCAGCAACTATGCCAACTCTCTCACTCTTCAAGTCATGTGCCAAAGCTGGGTATCTGCTAGTCGTGCATGCCCGACTTGCCGTCCGATGGGCGCATTCCCAAATGCGCCACATTTTAATTGCCAGCAATTGTCGCCGGCAGCGCAGCTGCTTTTTTGGCCAAGCAACTGCTTCAGCTGCTGCCCCCGCAGCCCCCGCCGCAGCCTCCGCCACGCCCTTAGTTATTATGCCTGTTGTCCCCAGCAAGGCGTCCAAATTTATGACATACTTCTCAGCGCAATTGTTGGCGCGATTTACGCGCCTTTGCTTTATTCCACAGATTTCTTGCCCCAGCCACTCATTCGGGCTGGGGTTTGGGGGTTGTGAATGGGTTTTTTGTTGCCGCCAGCAGACAAGAGGGGGGTGGGGGTGGGTGTGGAAGCAGCGCTTTGCAATTAGCTAAAACAATCGATAAGAATCGAAGCACTAATCAAATTAATCGAATTCCATTATTTGCATTATTTTGCCTGGGCCGGGGGGGGAGGGGTTGACATACGGGCTTAAGCTTAATATGGATTGAATATATATATATATATATAAACTGATATAGCTATAGTTATTGCTATGCTTATGCATATAGCCTGCCTAAGCCTCTCTCACACACATGCCCTTCGCCCATAAAAGTATGCTAATATTTATGTGCTGAGCCAAAACAAAAGCTTTTCATGCGAGTTTTTCATCAACATTTCCCATTTTCCGTTTACCCCATTCATAATCTAATTTCCTAAAACACAAGCCGAATGCCAGCTTAAGCGCCGTCAGCTACTTTTTTAATCACATTTGGCATTTAGAAACAGTTATGCAGTTTGTCAAACTTTTTAATATATGCAAACATCTCTCTCTCTCTGTGTGTGTGTGTGTGTGTGCTTGATAGTCGCCATTTTGTTTTGCTGCGCTGTTTATTTTCCATTGGCTAATGACGCCCTTTATGCGCTAATTAGATCTGATAAGCCCGTCTAGTGCACCGTTATCGATTGTGAGCTGTCTGCGGCGACTGCAGCCAACTGACCGTGTGACGACAACGCGCGCAGTGTGGGACAAAGGCCGCTAATCGCACAAAATGGCGGCAAAGAGCAGTGCACACACAAAAAAAAAAAAAAAACACAGAAAAGAACCTACAACAACAAACGCTGCTGACGTCGCTGCTGACGTCGCTGCTGCGTCTGCTGCTCGCTCGGCTGCTGCGTTTCGTTTCGTTTCGTTTCCTTTCGTTTCGTTTCTTTGCTTTCCTTTTTTTTTAGTTTTTTTTATATTTTTTTATATATTTTTTTTATTATTTCTTTTTTGCAGCTGGCATTTTGTGCATTTTATGGTTGCCCTGGCAATGGACCCGCCTTCTTTGGCTGGCTTCACCTATCGCAGCGTCCGTTGCACGACTGCGATGACGACAGACGGCAGCAACGGCGCTGCCCATAGCCAGCAGCTGCAGCGCGAGCGAGAGCGAGAGAGAGCGCGTCACTGCCAACTCGCTCTCAGTGCTCTGTGTCGTTGCATGTGCCTCGCAGCATGCAGCTCCCTCTCCCGCTCACTCACACTCGCGCACAGCATGCAGTCGGCTGCGACACCAGCAGCCACCCCTCTCCCACTCGTGCGCTCGCTCTCACGTAGTTTATTTGTATGCGACGCACTCACTCTCTGCTCTGCCTGCGCGCGCTCTCGCTCTCACTCTTTGCACTTGTTGTTGTTGTCTTGTGTTTTTTTTGCGAGCGCAATGCAACGGTAAAGCTTTAAGCATTGCCTTTGCCTTTGCCTTTGCCTTTGCTATTGCCTTTGCTATTGCCTTTGCCATTGCTATTGCCGTCTCGCTCGCACACATAATTTGCAACTCATTTTGCAGATGGTTTTTTATGAATTGCCATGCAATTTTTAATGAAATTTATCGCGCTTATCTGGGCGCATTAATCAAACGGTATTCGTTATACCTCTTATCAGCCATTCGACCGCCCGGCCCGCAACAATAAATAAGCAGCGCGAACATCCGCTGCGGAACAGACTGTTGCGCCGCAGCGGAGGTCGCTAATTTAAACCAAATGAATTGGCACATTTTTCACTTTTACCCCCACCCCCACCCGCACCCGCACCAACCAGCCAGTGGCGCAACAGCCGCGCACCACCACAAAGGTGGCAACAACAATAAAGGCTGCCAGCGTAGTCACTTAATCCATGCCGCGATAAAAATCTCGAAAATCCAACTTAAGTGTTTGGTAATTTATCTCGCTGTGAGCGAGCGTAACTTTTGCGCCTGCCACCTCTCTCTCTCTCCCTCTCTCTCTCTCTCTCTCTCTCTCTCCCATACGCGACATTTTTTGCATATAATCGTCTGTCTCGCTCGCTCGCTCGTCAATCGTCACTTCGTCTGGCTGCCTGACTACGTCAGTCATCAGGCTCATTCGCGCGCAAACCACAAGCTGCCATGCCACGCCCCCCCACCCACACACCAGACACCAGCCGCTCGTTGTCAGTCATTTTGGCTTTGGTTTTATTTCCTTTTGGGCTCGATGAAATGATAAATGATGAAAAATGTTGCAAAAGATTTAAAATGATCCAAGAGCAAAGTCAACATCAAATCAGCCGCCCCCCGAGCCACCCCCCGAGCCACCCCCAACCACCAAATGAGCTTGCAAATACGAAATTACAGTTAGCCAATTCCGGCGCAGCTGAGCCAAGCCGAAAATTGAAAAACTAAAGCGAACTAAATGACTTTTCCGTGACTGAAAGAGAAAAACCCAAAAATCTCGTCGAATGCGACAAAATCTCGTAAAGACTTTGATTAAAATTAATTAGCTTTCGCCACTTAGTGCGTAACTGTAAAATAGGTCACCAAATCACATGAGCGAGAGAGAGAGAGGGAGAGAGAGTGAGAGAGAGAAAGTCCTGTGAATCCTTGCAGTATTTAAACTGGAAGCGCCGCGAGGCGTTCAAAGTTCAAAGTTGTTTGAAGCGCAAACTCAACTATTTTGATACCCTGCCAAATGCGTAAGGCGGGTATATTAGTTTATCTACTGGGTATGCCAGCTCACGCTTTGGTCGCCCGGCCAGGGGCATGCCTATCCCTCCGTTTCATTCGTCCGTCCTGCTCTACGCTTGTCTGTGTCATTAGTTCTACCAGCTGTCCGTCCGGCCGACTCTCTATCCGTGAGCCCATCTATCAGTTTGTCGATCTGTCGATCCCTCTACCCACCTGTCTGTCCATCCATCCGTACTACTGTCCATTACTCTGTCCGTCCGTCCGTCCGTAGTTGGTCTCTCCGTCCGTATTGCTGTCCGTCGGTACGTTCATCCGTTACTCCATCAATTTGGCCAGTCATGCACATGGGTTCATCCATCTATCCGTCCGTCCATATATTTGCCTATCCGTCCGTCCGTCCGTCCGTTCATCCATTTCTCTGTCAATCTGTCCGTTCATCCATATGTTCTTCTATATGTTTGTCTCTCCGTGCGTTGTCTCCATCCATTCATACAGCTGCTCATCCGTCGTTCTTTCCGTCTGTCCGTACACCTCTTTTCCCCATCCGTCCGTCCGTCCGTTTCTCTCTCTCTCTCTCACCGCTTTTACTTCCAATTTCAATAGACCTTAGATTAGGTATCAACTCATAACTCTCTCCCTCCCTCTCTCTCTCCCTCTCTCTCTCTTGGCTGCGATCATCTGGCAACGCTCGCGCAGCGCAATTTCAACAGTTTTTCAATTTCAGCCAAGCGAAAATACGAAAATTACTTTCTTATATAATAGTTATACGGCGCGGGGGCGTGACACGCCAGCCAGACACGCCCACTCGGGGCGCCGCAGCTCATCAGACTGAACTGTCGAATAACTCGATATACACTTGGATTTTATATAAGGGAAGGGCATGGCCTGGCCTGCCCTGGCCTGGCCTGGCCTGGCCTGGCCCATGTATAAGCATGTGAATGCGAGGGGGGTAGGGCTAGGGGTTGGGGCTCAAGGGTTGGGGCTCGCTGCTGTTGCAGGTCGGAGTTTTAAATAGCCATTAGCGAAAACGCTTATTAAAAATTTACATTTCATTCCACTTTACAGCTGAGCGACGACGTCGTCGTCGTCGTCGTCGTGAGCTCAAACTGAAGGATGTCAGACGGCGCAGCGAGAGAGGGGGAGGGAGCGGGGCAGGGAGAGGGGCAGGGGTAGTGGGAGTGGAAATGGGCGGGGTCATGACGACGCAAATTCACTTGGCACAAGCGGCCGGGCGCACTTCCAGCCTCGATGGGGTTAAAATATTTTGCTGCTGCCGCTGCTGCCAGGCCTCAGCCTCAGCCACAGCCTCAGCCACAGCCTCAGCCACTGCTGCTAGCTACTTCCGCTGCTGTTGTTGTTGCTGTGTCTTTAGGTGTTCATGCCAAGTTAATTTAATAATAAAACTGAAATTTAATTCATTTGTGGATAGGCCAAGGCTGCAGCTCCAGTGGCGCGTCCTGCTCGATTGAGGTCCATTCAGCGCCGCAAAACTCCTCGGGGATAAACCCGGCTGCCCAGCTACCCTGACCGCCCTGGCGCCTCGCCTGGCCAAGCGTCTTTTGCTCGTTTTTAATAATATTTTCCAGTTATCTGACCTTTTTCTTGTGCTGCTCGCACAAAACATTCTGATGGCTCCCGGCCATGAGCGAAAATGGCGGAAATGGCCAGCCCGAAACTCCTGAAAACCCTTTCTCCGAGGCACCTCAGCTCAGAGTGGCGTCTTCCCGCCAAACGGTTTTAATTATGCGTCAGGCTTTAAGCTTAGCCAACTTTAAGTCCCATATTCAATAGCTAAACCCAAGCAGCCCCCTCTCAGCCCCCTCTCGGCCCCTCCCTCCTCTGGCCGCTCTCTAGCTGTCGCTTTGCATAATTTGCGAGCGCTTTTTTTGGCACTTGCAGCCAAATTGAATTGGGTACAACTAACCGCCGAATGCGCGCCGCACAATTAAGGCTGAGGTTAGTCAACCACCCAACCACCCAGCCACCCACAGCTGACATATATGTGCCCTGTGGCTTCACTGTGCGTGTGGGGGGATCTGCGGGTGGCAGCTGTCAGTGCGTTAGTCAGTTACTGTCAGAGCGCTAGCCTCACTCTCCCTCTCTCTCCCTCTCTCTCTCTCTCTCTCTGGCTCCCTGGAGCTGTCTACCTGGCGGCAGCTTGGTCCCAGGGTGGCGAAGCGTGTCGACGCCGTCGAGTTGGAGATTGGATTTTGCGAGCAAATTGCAGCTGAAGATTCCAAATGTGGGCATACATAAAACATATTCTACAAAATATTACACAGAGAGCTAGTTAGCTAACTGCGAGCGGGGTGGAGAGCGGGCGGGAGAAGGAGGGCGAGAAAGCTCTGGCCATGTGCAGCTTGCATAAGTCAGAGACAAAAACTATTTGGCTGGAGCAAAGCGCAGCGGAAATACTCTTTCAAGGAGGTTAGACAACTGACGGAGAGAGAGAGAGAGAGGGAGGGAGAGAGAATGAGAGAGGGAGAGAGAATGAGAGAGGGAGAGAGAGAGAGAGAGGGAGGGAGAGAGAGAGAGGGAGAGAGAGAGAGAGAGAGAGAGAGAGAGAGAGAGAGAGAGAGAGAGATAGATAGATAGATAAATAGATAGATAGATAGATAAATAGATAAATAGATAGATAGATAGATAGATAGATAGATAGATAGATAGATAGATAGATAGATAGATAGATAGATAGATAGATAGATAGATAGATAGATAGATAGATAGATAGAGAGAGAGAGAGATAGATAGGTAGATAGATAGATAGATAGGTAGATAGATAGATAGATAGATAGATAGATAGATAGATGGATAGATAGATAGAGAGAGAGAGCTATTAAGATATTTATCTACATATCGATAGTTGCATGTTATCGATAACTTGAATAGAAGCCATAATAGCCAACTCTTGTGGGGTCACTCGCACTGCTTACGACTCACGCATGATCCGAGCTGGCAATGCCCTTGCAGCGTTGCCAGATGGGCCAATATGCAGCAGGCATCTGAGCACTACTTAGCTAAGCCTTCTACTAGCTACAACTAACTAAGCCAATCAAGTCGAGTGCCTAAGTTCCTCCAGCTCGCTTCTAGCTCGATTCCAGCTCAAGACTTCATATATTATTATTATCGTTCGATTTCTGTAGCTCAAGTCGGCAGTGAAGTCTGAGTGCTCGGCGCGCAGGCAGTGTGTCTATGGAAAGCCGCAGCAACTATAGCACAAGGACGATACAGCGCATAACTAAAGGACGATACGTGGCGCGGGCAGGACGAGGCGCTTGGTTGGCAGTGCCGCAACGCTTTTTAGCCGCACAACAAAATTTGATTTGTATTTCTGTGGTTTACCTTTGGCCCGGGTAGCACTGCCTGCCTGCCAGCCAGCTGGCCAGGGGGGTGTGGGGCCCTCCCCAGGCAGCTGTGTCAGCAGTGTCAGTGGCACCTGGACTTGGTTTTTGCCTGTCGTAGATTCTGAGGTTAAAATGTAAAATGCAGAGAATGGATTGTGCGGGTAACCGGAACAATTAAGGAATTTTGCCAGAATGTGCCACAGGACGCGCTAGCTAGCTACCAATTACAAATGGCATACGACGTTCGTCCTCATCCTCGTCCTCGTCCTGGCCCCTCGGCTTATGCAGTCTGACCAAAATGATTAAGTAGATTGCAATGACTAAATTTTGCACAAGACGTCGACGACAAGACAGCCACGAGCACGAGACGCGTCCACAAATAGGCAAAGGCAGTGCGAACAGGCACAGGACCACGACCAGCCGCTGCTGGCCAGGACGTTGGCGTGTTGGCTTTTGTTCCTTATGCCTTATGCATACCAAATTTTCCTTTCATTATGCTCTGCTTTCAGTTCGATTGAAGGTCGATTGGCTTTTCCTGCAGTGGTAGACTATTATCGATAATACGTTATCGATAATATGTTATGCTTATAGATAGAGCTTAGAGGTCAATCTCCAATCGATACTCGATTATTCATAGTGGGTATGCATGAACTGCTTTCGATAATCTCTAATATATCATTTGTTATCGATAATCGATTATTCATATTATGTCTTCTATAGTAAATAATAGAAAGTAGATTTATCGATAGTCAATCGTCTATGACCTGTAGTCGATAATGGATCATCGAAAATTCAGCATATCTCAGATTTTCATCTATAATCGGTTATCGATAGTCTCGCATCTATATTCTATCTATAAGCCATCATTAATTATAGCATAAACCTCAAGCTAAAATCGTTAAATTACTAACGCTATGTCATAAGCTGTTATCGATTATCGATAACTCACACTGCATATATAATATATAATCGATAATCCTTACACATTCGTTCTCTGCTCATCAATAAGCTATACTCAACTATGCATCATCTCAAATCGATAAGTCAAGATGAAACTATCGATAAGCTTTACTCTATAATCGATATGTCGTGTTCCACTATCTCAAACAGTCACCGTTTGACAGTCGCATCTACTTCTGGCCTGCGGAAAACGGAAACCGAAGCAGGGAATGCGACAGTTGAGCACTATCGGCTGACAGGCGAAGGTTTTTCTTTCTTTCGGCTTGTTTGCAGTTGTGTTTGTGCTTCTATATTTCATCGATACCAACAACAACAACAACAACAACAACAATTGCAACAACTGCACATTGTCACATTGCTTGAGGTTTGCTGGGGAGAGGGGCAAAGTTGTTGGGCTTCTGAGGGACTTTCGTTTGGCTCTGGGACAGCTGTACGTGGCGACGTGGACGTTGGCACGGAAATAATTGAAAATACGTGTTTGGGTTTTTGCGGACAGTGGCATTTGGCTTGACAGCCAGCAACAACAACAACAACAACAACAACAACAACAACAACAACAACGAGAGCCAAGAAGGAGCTCAGTTAGTGGGCAGCAAGCGTACCCATTGGACCATTCGCATTTGACAAATTTCATTGGCTTTGGCCGCTGGCATATTAAAATTTACAAAATGAATTTCGGAGTAGCAAAGGAGAGAGACGGGAAGATACCCTGGAGCAATTATATGGAGACTGGGCATGGCATAGCTGTGCTTCCCTTGCGGAGAGTCTACAGAGAGAAGCTCATTAAGTCTGCCTTAAAGTAAAAACTGAAGCTCCGACTCCTAAGATCTGATCTGACTTCCCATGATCAGGCATCAGTCCTTAGTTGAGCAGTGGGATTCCTGTGCAGACTCTACTAAGCACATAGTTCCTATTCCTACTGCAAGCCAAGCCTCGGCTCTGTCGGTTTTCCTTGATTCCCTAGACCCTAGTCTAGTCCAAGCTTGACAGCCTTTTCCTTAGCCACTCTGCCCCTCTCGCAGCACATTAGTCCCTCTCTCTCTTAGACCCTTACGTCCAGTCCTTACTCTGACATGATGCTACCTCCTAGCTAGTTGCTAGTCTAAGAGGATTTCACTCTACGCTCTAGATCACTTCTAACTTTCGATCTAGTCCTTACTCTACGATGAGTCTAAAAACCCCTTTCAGAAGTTAGACTCTGTGTCTCCTCCTAGTTACTAGCCTAAGAAGACTTCACTCTGCTCTCTTGCTCTGTTCTCCTATGGATCTAGTTCTTAGTTTAGTCCTTAGTCAACTTCCTAGTCTATGCAGACTTCACAATACTCTCTTCCAGTCCTTAGTCTTGGATGATGCCAGTCACTCCTAGTTCCTAGTCTAAGCATACTCTATAGTACTCTCTTGATCTGTTTTCCTTTGGGTCTAGACCTTTGCTCGTTCCTTGCCTAATATGACCTCACAATACTCTCCAGAGCTCTTCTGCCTTGCGTCTAGTCCTTACCCCGAGATGAGTCTCTTTCGGAGTCTCTGTGCCTCCTTCTAGTTCCCAGTCCCCCAGGCTATCCTCGCTTACGTCCAGCCCTTACTCTAGGATGATGCTAGTCCCTACTCATTCATTCTGCTCTCTTGTTCTCTTCTCCTTTGGGTCTAGTACTTAGCCGAGGATAATGCTAGTCTCTTGCAGCTTGTAGTCCTCCAAGAAGACTCCACAATACTCTCGTAGACTTTTCAGCCCACGTCTAAGCTCTTTGAGACCTCACTCTCTGTGTCTCCTCCTAGTTGCTGGTCTGTGTAGATCCCTCCACCTATTCTTAGTCTCCACTACCTTCGCTTCTCTTTTAGCTTTTCCCTTTGCTTCTCCCTTTGCCTCTCTAATGCTCATTCCAATCACTTCAAGTTATCTACTCGCCCAGTAATCTCAGCTCCTCAGCTCCTCCGATTTCCGTTTGTCTCTCAATTTCATAGCTAAGCTCGAGCCTTACTAAAGGCGATTGGCCTCTACAGCTCTTAAGTTCTTAGCCTTAAGGCGCTCTTCAGCTAATTGCATTGTAAATTTTGGAGGAAAACAAAAAAGGAAACTTCGCTTGGCTCGACTTTAAGAGTCCAACCCCGAGCGCCGGGCAGGTCCTTTTTATTTTGGGCGCAGCATTCGTCGAAGCTGATTTACGACAATTTTTAATTACCGCACTTGAAGTGAAATATATATATATATAAATAGAGAAAGAGAGAGAGAGAGAGGGAGAGTGGGAGAGTGGGAGAGTGAGTGAAATGCGAAGCGAATGTGGTGAAAACTCTTTTCGGGCTGGGCCAAAAAAAAAAAAAAAAAAAAAAAAAAATCAATTAGGCTCAAGCTGAAAAGCTGAGAATAAAATCAAAATAAACAATGAGCTGGAGGATGTGAAGGATGTGCAGGACTCGGCGAGCTCCAGTCTTTAAATCAATAAATCATCTGCAAGCAAATTAGTCGCACTCGAAGTCGCTGGCAGGAGAGGACCATTAGTCTTGCTTGGACACGGCCCGGCCAGGTCCTTGCCGGCTAAGCCACGTGATTGGCTTTTTACCGAAGCCCGCCTCGGTCCAAATGAAAATCCATTATATTCATGCGACGGAACAATGGGCGACTCGAGCTTGCCTCTCAGCTCGCCTCGACTCGGCTCGGACATTGGCGGCGACATAAAAAATTCATTAAAAGTAATAAACTAATTCCATTCGATCCTATTAAAAATCATTTTCGAATTAAGGATATTTGCATATCCTTAATAAAGTTGAGCGGACAAAGCTCGTCCGGCCGACCACCCGACCACCCGAGCTCTGTGCGCCCGCCTTTGTGACATTTTACAGACAAGTAGATGAGCTGGCGGCTTACTTCCTCCGCCTCTTCGGCTATTCTTATGCCACTCATTGAGACCACGCCCCCCCCCCGCACCGCACCGCACCTCTTGGTGGTTGATGGCTGCTGATGAGCCCTCAGCTTTCGGGTTTGGGCTAAAAATCTTGTTTTTATTTGTTTGTTTACCGTCCGCAAAATGAACGCTGGCAGGCCGGGGCCAGTGGTCGGAGCGTGTAGCTCCCGAAGGCTGGCTAGCTGCAGGGAAAGGCCTTTGTGGAGATATTTAAATTTTATCGCAGGCCGCCTGATTGCCTGCTGGGGCAGGCTGGCAGACTGGCAGGACACGCAGCCAGCTGGAGTGGGTGTGCGAGAGCTGCCAGGACTCATCAATCAGCTGCAGACTAATTACATAATCTCCTCTTGATTATGTTGCCGCACTTTGTTGTCCTGTTGTCCTGTTGTCCTGGCTGCTGCTTTGCAACTTGTTGAGGCCCGGCCGACCACACGCCAAAGCCCAAGGATGAAAGCCAAGTTCACAGCCAACACATGACAAACAGCAAAGGCAAAGAACTATCCAAAGGACATCGGTAGGCCTGATGTCCTAACTCTATCTGAAAGCATGACTGGAGCTGTTCACGGAAGGTCTTCCAGAACTTTTCCTAGCAGCTCTTTTAATAGGTATCCCTTCTACCCATTATGCCAGCTCCCGCGTCTCCTTCCATTGCCTCTTCCTGAAGACTTTTCGGTTACATGACCAGCAATTCTCCGAGGGTTCCTTTGAGCAGCTCTCCCGGTGACTCTTCCGACATCTTTCATATGATTACTTACACCTTCTTTTCCTGAAGCCTAGCCAAAAGCTCTTCCAAAACCCATTCACACCCTCTTCCCTTACCCTTCCCAGCCACTTGGAGTTTCTGGCAGCTCCTCTTTGCGAAAAGCCACCTAGGAAACCTCTCCAGCAGCTCTAGCTTGGCTCTTTCCTACACTCCTCCCTCGAGGACTCTGCTCATGCACCTTTTCCTACCTTTTCTCCTAGGACCCTGCCCAGCACCTGATGTACGCCTCTCCCATCAACCTGCCCATGAACGCCTTTCCTTTCTCCTTTCCATAACTCCTTTCTACACCTCCTTTTCCTACCTCCTCCTTTCCCTACCTCCTCCTTTTCCTACCTCCTCCTTTCCCTACCTCCTCCTTTTCCCACCTCTGCCAAGAATCCTACGATGTACTAGTGAAACCTGCCCAGCTGCATCTGCGAAGAGCCCCCTCAGGACTCTCTCCCTTCACTCTCACTCTCACTCCGCCACACTCTCTCTCTCTCTGTCCCTCTCCGTCTCACGTTTGGCGATCAAAAACGGCGCCAAGTCTTAAATATGTTACAGGACTTGTTCGTTTTATTGTTGTTCTTCGAGTTGGTTTTGGTTTGTTGTTGTTCTTGTGCTTGGCACTCATTAAACGAACTCTAGCTAAAGCAAAAGTTATGCAAGACAAGTGGAAGTTGAAGAAGCAAGAGCAAGAAGAAGAGCCGCCAGAATAATAACGAAGAAGAAGAAGAAGAAACTTGGCGAACGACCTTGACACTGAAAAAGTACAAGAGAGAGAGAGAAAGAGAGCGAGAGAGAGCGAGAGAGAGAGAGGGGAGAGAAAACTGAATACTAAAAGTAAAGGCAAAAAGCGAACTAAACTTTAAGGCGTTAGACGCGCGACCTACCCCGACGACCCCCCGCGCCCCCTTGGCGCCCTTCGTCTAGCAGCGTTAAGCGACCACGCCTATAAACACAACTTACTCAGGCAGCCTGAGAGTGTGAGTGAGTGGGAGATAGTGTGTATGTGAGAGAGAGAGAGAGAGAGCGAGCGAGACAGCGAGCGGTAGCAAAGTTTAGTTCAAAAGTTGGAAGGTTTTTGGCCAAAAAGAAAATAAAATTTAACTTTTAAGCAACAAAATTTTATAACAAAAATTTGCCAAGTGTGTGTGCGAGTGTGTGTGTGTGTGTGTGTGTGTGTGTGTGTGTCTGCGCCTATGCCAAACGCTGAACTTTGAACCCGCCGTGAATTCAATTTGGCCGCAGAGCAGAAGCGGGCGAAATACCCTGGAAAAGAGATTGAATATGAATATGAATATGAATATGAATATGAATACGAATATGAATATGAATATGAATATGAATATGAATATGAATATGAATATGAATATGAATATGAATATGAATATGAATATGAATATGAATATGAATATGAATATGAATATGAATATGAATATGAATATGAATATGAATATGAATATGAATATGAATATGAATATGAATATGAATATGAATATGAATATGAATATGAATATGAATATGAATATGAATATGAATATGAATATGAATATGAATATGAATATGAATATGAATATGAATATGAATATGAATATGAATATGAATATGAATATGAATATGAATATGAATATGAATATGAATATGAATATGAATATGAATATGAATATGAATATGAATATGAATATGAATATGAATATGAATATGAATATGAATATGAATATGAATATGAATATGAATATGAATATGAATATGAATATGAATATGAATATGAATACGAATATGAATATGAATATGAATATGAATATGAATATGAATATGAATATGAATATGAATATGAATATGAATATGAATATGAATATGAATATGAATATGAATATGAATATGAATATGAATATGAATATGAATATGAATATGAATATGAATATGAATATGAATATGAATATGAATATGAATATGAATATGAATATGAATATGAATATGAATATGAATATGAATATGAATATGAATATGAATATGAATATGAATATGAATATGAATATGAATATGAATATGAATATGAATATGAATATGAATATGAATATGAATATGAATATGAATATGAATATGAATATGAATATGAATATGAATATGAATATGAATATGAATATGAATATGAATATGAATATGAATATGAATATGAATATGAATATGAATATGAATATGAATATGAATATGAATATGAATATGAATATGAATATGAATATGAATATGAATATGAATATGAATATGAATATGAATATGAATATGAATATGAATATGAATATGAATATGAATATGAATATGAATATGAATATGAATATGAATATGAATATGAATATGAATATGAATATGAATATGAATATGAATATGAATATGAATATGAATATGAATATGAATATGAATATGAATATGAATATGAATATGAATATGAATATGAATATGAATATGAATATGAATATGAATATGAATATGAATATGAATATGAATATGGAATATGGAATATGAATATGAATATGAAAATGAATATGAATATGGAATATGAATATGGAATATGAATATGAATATGAATATGAATATGAATATGAATATGAATATGAATATGAATATGAATATGAGCTAAGCCTTTAGGCAGGAATCATTCAAGTTCGAGTGTGACCAGCTCTCAAGGCATTCGCCTATCGATAATCGATAACGATCAATGGCGCTACCTTAGACTACGCTTTAAAGCGAAAAACATTGCGTGATAACTGAACGCAGTTGCTGCTGCTGCTGCTGCTGCTGCCTTTGGCTCATTAACATCCTGCAAGGATAACGCACAAAACAACAACGAAAAAAGTCAAGTTAAAACCCTTTTTACCCCCCATTTGTTGTTGTTGTAGCCGGCTGCAAAGTTTTCGCTGCGAGCCAAAGTTTCGTCTCGCCAGCAGCAACAACAAGCGCCAGCCACGCCCCCTTTGAAACAGCTGTGACGCCAGCGCTGATCAGCTGATGCCGCGTCCAGCCCCTCGTCGCCCTCTTCTCTCTCTCTGTGTGTTAAAAAGTTGGTCACACTCGCTTCATATTATTTTATAGGCCGTTGCGTCGCCAAAGTTCCAAACAACAACAACTAGCTAATTGCAAAGTTTGGTTGATATTGCGCGTGAGGGGGATGCTGCACTGCCGCCTCTTTAAAGAGTTGCGTGTGGCCTATTTTTTTCGCTCTCTCTCTCGCCCTTCTCTCTCTCCCTCTCCCTCTCTCTTCTGCTCTGGCTTAGACGCAACAACACCGATAACATTTAGTGCGTCGCAAAAGTTTGCAACAACAAAAAAAAATTTTTTGTTTTGTTTTTGTTTTTTGAAACTTCTTCAGCGACCTCTCGCTCCTTCGGTCTCTCTCTCTCTCTCTCTCGCTCTCTGTAGCTCGGCCGTCAAAGTTTTTGGAAAATACAAAAAAGAAAGTTTCCCAACTCGAAATGCCCTGTGCTCGGACACAGGGCGTTCCGGGCACTTGATAAACTTTTCACGAAAAATCAATACAATTTGTGGGCGTTTCGTGGCTCTTGGGTTAAAGTGCGTGCGAGAGACTTTAATTTGCAGTCTAGACCACAAATTCCTTCAGCTAATGACAGCTGAGAGCAGGCCCCAGGGCCAGAGGGAGCTCAGAGATATGCTGGAGCCGGTGCAGTGTGTGGAATGGGCAGAACCAATGGAAGGAACGACATGAATACGAGGAAGGAACGAAGGATCCCTCCTCCCACCCTCTCTCTCTCCCTCGCTCTTTATCAGACTCTCGCTCTATCTGTCTGTATATCATCCTATTTCCAATCTTCCATCTCCTTTATCCTATCTCCCACCTCCCATCTCCCATCTCCTTTATCCTATCTCCTATCCCCCATCTCCCATCTCCTATCTCCCATCTCCTATCACCTTTCTCCTATCTCCCATCTCCTTTATCCTATCTCCTATCTCCAATCTCCTATTTCCAATCTCCTACCTCCTGTCTTCCATCTCCTATCTCCTCCAATCTCCTCCTATATCCTATCCCCTATCTCCTACCCCTTGTCTCCTCTCTCCTATCTCCTATCTCCCATCTCCTATCTCCCATCTCCTATCTCCTATCTCCCATCTCCTATCACCTTTCTCCTATCTCCTATCCCCTTTATCCCATCTCCTATCTCCTGCATCCTAATCGTCTCTTCCCCTCTTCCCGGATACCCTCAGTCCGGCGGAACGGGTCGATCAATCACTCGATTGCACAACCGACCCAAAAAATGCAAATCCTTCGACTCTAATGCGCATCAGGCGTCTGGCCGCACCACCTCACCCACCTCAACCGCCTCAACCGCCTCAGCCGGGCCACAGAGCACAGCAGAGCACTTAGCGTCGCTGCGGCAAGCCCGTGATTGTTGAGGCGACACCCGCTTGATGCTTGATATATCATGCATGCATAACAATTTTCCACTGCGGCCGTGGAAAATGAGGGGAAAAGTCGTGAAAAACACGGCGCGAGGCAAAACCCCCAAATGACAAATGATCGCGCAAACATTTGGCAAATCCACGATTTCCATAATGAACGAAACACTGCTGTGGCATAGGTGTGCTAGGGGTGCTGAGGGGGTGCCAGGAGGGAGGGGGGGGAGGCGTTGTGTGTAGGCAGATAAATATTATGGCATAAAACACTTTGGCGACGGCACTTGGCGCATTATTTCATGAGCTCGTTACCGTCAGCGCCGCCCCACCGCCAGCCCTCCGTCTAGCTGTATATAAATAACAAAACAGAATCGCTGCGGGTGGGGTGGGTGGTGCGGGTGGTGCGGCCCACCTGTGCAGCAGCGGCACAGAATTATGACTTCACTTACAAGAAAACATTAAAGTTTAACATTAAATGGCATGTCATTTGGGCCCCGGAACAGCTCAAGACACGACAGCGACAGAGCCAGGGCTTGACTTAACGGCAAGCCACATGTCACATGCCACACACATCACACACACAGCCCACACACTCACACACACACTCACTCTGTGCGGTCTCATCACATCAGAATTTTGCCTAAATTGCATTTTGAGTCGCAAGTTGGAAAGTTCGATTGCAAACTATTGCGCAATGGGCGTGGCTGGGCCCTAAGCATAATTACAAAATATATATATATATAGAGATATCTGTAGATACATATATATATATAGGTTTATATATGTATATAGAGAGTAAATCAAATAACTGAAATTGAGTTCAATATTTAAAGCCTTTGATTGGAGGTACTTGAAGAGAGAGAGAGAGGGGAGAAAGAGAGGGAGAGAGGGAGAAACTACAGAGTAAAGAGTGCTCTGATGGGTAGTGTACGGCGAAGCGATACTAACGGACGGACTGACGACAGCTTGCCAAACGGATAGACGGATAAACGGATGGGCGGACGGAAGAATGGACGGACTAGCGGAATGACGGGCGGATGGACGGATGAACGGATAGATGGATGGACGGACGGATGGACAGACGGACGGATTGGCGGAGAGACGGACGGATGGATAGACGGCAGGACAGTTTGATGGACGAAGGGACGGATAAACGGATGGACAAATGGATGGACGTATGAACGGACGAATGGATGGACGTACGGATGGATGAACAGACAAGCGGATGGACGAATTAATGAATGGACGGATAGACGGATGGATGAAAGGACAGACGGATGGATGGACGGACGGACGGATGGATGGACGGACGGACGGATAGACAGATGGCCAGACAGTTTGACGGAAGGACAGAAAATTGGATAGGCGGTCAGATAGACGAACAGGTGTACGGACGGACGGACGGACGTTCGAGTATGCCAATGAAAGGAAGGTCGAACTAAAGGCGAACAGACGGACGGACGAACGGACGGACAGATAGACGGACTTGCTGAGAAATAGATAGATGGACAGACGCCTGGACAGACGGACGGACGAACAAACCGACAAGCTATATCCTATAGCACAGATCAGAGTTAGGTTTGAACTCGCAGCCCACCAGAGAGCTAAGCCTAAGTCTAAGTCTAAGTCTTAGCCTTAGCCTTAGTCTCAGTCTCAGTCTTAGTCTTAGTCTTAGTCTTAGTCTTAGTCTTAGTCTTAGTCTTAGTCTTAGCGCTTAGCTAGCTAGCAGCTTACTCCAGCCTTGGCTACGTACAAGTGCTGGTCTCAGGAGTTGGCTTCGCTAAGATGTCAACCGTAGCACATACGGCCGGAGTGCGTTAGATAACGGCTGCTCCAGCGCAGATCCGCTGGGAGCTGTGCTAATTGTTGGCTGCTTGGCGATGCGCCATCGGGTCGTAAATACAATAAGTTGGCCTTGCCGGAAGATATACGACTCTTTATACGCGACAATTTATGAAAGTGCGACGGTAGGGGTGGGGGCGTGGTCGGACGGAAGGGCGGTGGGGAGGGGACTGGCGGGCTGACATTGGCGCTCAGGCAAGGCGCTCATTAGGATAATTGCAGGCAATTAACTAAATTGCTGGCGCATTTGTCGCTGTAGCCGAGGAACTGAGAGAGAGAGAGAGCGAGAGAGAGAGAGAGAGAGAGGGGGGGGAGAGAGGGGCGCGAGCTAAATAAAGGGGGAAAGTTGAGTGCGGGGGTTGTTTGGCTTATAGAAATTATGGTTCATAAATTGTGCCAGCTGAAAGTATGCCACACAGAGAGACAGAGAGAGAGAGGGAGAGGGAGAGGGAGAGAGTCGGGTAGAGAGACGAAAACACGTCAGCGTCTGCTTTAGTACGTTTTAATTAGCTGGGCTGCCCTGGCCCCATGTGGCACGTTCTGGCAACCTGGCCGAGCCGTGATTAGATGACCGCTGAATTGGTAATCAATGCTACCACCCGTCACCCTCACCCGTCACCCTCACCCACCCCCTCTCGCAGCCCGCCTCCCTCTCCTCGAGCTTAATAAAAGCGCGCTGCGTACGTGACGCTCACGTTAAGAGTTTTCGCACACACTTTACAGCCATCGAGCCCCCCCCCCCCCCCATACTCCCTGCCGCCCTCACCTCTATAGCTGCCACGCCCATTTGGCTTGTTTTAGACGCCTTTCGCTGGCTGGCCACGTGATGCGGCTGGAACGTGTCTGGTAATGAAATCATTTCCGTGCTCTTTTGAAGTTTCTTTTGCCGGTATTATCTGGTCACAGCTGCCAAGTGCACTGAGAGAAATCGTCCAGGCATAAGCTGAAAGGCAGACGGACGGATAGGAAGGAAGAACGGACAAACAGACGGACGGGTAGCTAGACGAACGGAGAGACAAATGGTCAGCCAGAGAGGCAGCTAGACGATCAGTCGGACGGGAAGAAAAAGAAGAACAGACGGACGGACAAATGGAGAGAGAGACGGACGGACAGGCGAATGGACATGGAAGAAGAGCGGAAGAGCGGAGAGACAAAGGCACATACGGTCAGATGGAAAGAGGGAAGAAAAAGTTCGTTAGACAAACGTACGGAGAGGCCGAGTAGCAAAGAGACGGATAGTTACTCGGAGTGAAGGACGGACAGAAGGACGGATGGAAGCAGGAATGGAAGCAAGAACGGAAGGTTAGATGGAAGGACGAACGGAAAGACGGACGGAAGGTAGGACAGAGGGAAAGACAGAAGGACGGACGGAAGTATGGACAGGAAAGGAAGCAGCCGGACGGATAAACGGATGATCAGCTGTATAGACGCAAGGACGGAGAAACAGAAAAACAGACAATCAAACAGACGGACGGAAGAACAGCCAAACACACATAGTCCGGCAAAGAAGAAATCAAAGGGACAGACAGACGGACGGGGAGACGGACAGACAGAAAGAGAAGGCAGACAGGCAGACGGACAGAAATCGGGGTTATTCCCCCAACAGATCAGAGAAGATAATCTATAAACCCATATGCCTGCTGCTGCTGCTTGATGCATTTGCCTAAAACCAATATACCCCGTTCAACTATTATGAATAGGTATCAAACTGCATACGACTCTCTAACGGTTTTTTTTGTTTGCAGTGTATTTTGGGCTAAGATGCTTTGATCGCATTAAGCTGCAAAAGCTTCGTGTTTGTGCTTCACTTGACTGTGGCAACGGAATGCTAAATTAGTGCGAGGCCAGCCAAAGGTGGGCGTGGCCGACCACAAAGTGGGAGAGAGAATGGGAGAGAGAGAGAGAAAGACAGCGCCCAAATGTTATGCAATGGCAAATATTTGCAACTGCAAGAAGGGAAAAGAGGAAGCAGAAGATGGATGGAGGAAGAAGAAGAAGAAGAAGAAGAAGAAGAAGCAGTAGCAGCAGCAAAAGCAACAAGAAACGAAAGCTGAGAGCCAAAGCGAAATCGATTTATCTGTTCTATTGACGCAGCTAACCAAAGAGAGAGAGAGAGGGAGAGGGAGAGAGAGGCGCACACATATGACCATTGTGTGGGCGACGAGCTGTCAGTGGGTGTGTATATATATGCATATATATGTGGTTTATATACCTAAAATAACGTATATACACACACACATGCATATGTGCTGTGGGTGGAGCCTACGAAATAGCCAAGCGCTCGCTATACGTGTGACTGTGTGTGTGTGCATGTGTCGCAACTGCTTTGCGTCTGTGTGCGTGTGTGTTGTGTCCAATCAGAAGCAAGTGCCAAGCACTCACACACACACACACATACAGAGAGGCGCGCACATGTGTCGGAGTCGTGGCTCGCAGTGACAATCGCAATCAGACGAAAAGAAGAAAAAAACACACACACACGAAGAAGAAGAAGGAGAAGAAGAAGAAGCAGCAGGCAGCAGCCAGCAGAAATAGTCAAGCAGAACAACAACAAGCAGCAGCAGCAGCAGCACAAAAAAAACGGTAAATGTAGCGGGGCAGCGGGCAAAAGAGACGACGAATGCTCAAGTGCTGAGCGAGCTTTAAAAAAAACAACAGCAACGAAAGCAGCTTGCTAGAGCGAGACAGCAAATCAAATACAATGGCAAATGGAAGAGCGAAGAAGAGGAGCAGACAGAGAGAGAGCGAGGGAGAGAGAGAGAGGAGCAGCAGCAGCAGCATGACAACAAAACAATAAATAAATAAATAACAAATGAAATGAAATAGCCAAAAATTGTTGAAGCAGATAAGAGGAAGAATGAAATAGATATAGTAGATGCGATAGATATAGCAGCCAAGTGTCTATAACTTATATATCATATATGTATATATACATATGTCATATATATATATATAGACATATACATACAAGATATAGAGTTAAAATATGATATTATCTATATAGGTAGATAATATATGTACATATATACATATATAGCAATAGTCAAGTCCAGTTCCAGCTTATAGCCGTATGGCTTAAGTGTGCTATGCTAGATGTAAAGAACTTCTCTATGAAGACTCAAATATATTCGGCAAATATCTGTAGCATACTTATGTGAGTCTATGAACTGAGCTTTATCCGATAGGAGGTCTGATTATAGTCGCAGATCTTGAGTATCAGCTACTACTATGAGATATGACGATATAGAGGACCAAGTAGAGATACTATAGATAGATAGATGGATAAATGGACAGATAGATAGATAGATAGATAGATAGATAGATAGATATATTGATAGATAGATAGAGAGAGATAGATAGATAGATAGAGAGAGATAGATAGATAGATAGATAGATAGATAGATAGATAGATAGATAGATAGATATATTGATAGATAGATAGAGAGAGATAGATAGATAGATAGAGAGAGATAGATAGATAGATAGATAGATAGATAGATAGATAGATAGATAGATAGATAGATAGATAGATAGATAGATAGATAGATAGATAGATAGATAGATAGATAGATAGATAGATAGAGAGATAGATAGATATATTGATAGATAGATAGATAGATAGATAGATAGATAGACAGATTGACAGATAGATAGATAGATAGATAGATAGATAGATAGATAGATAGATAGATAGAGAGAGATAGATAGATAGATAGATAGATAGATAGAGAGAGATAGATAGATAGATAGTTAAGAAAGTTAAGATACATAGTTAAGACAAGATAGTTAAGTAGATCGATAGATAGACAGATAGTTATGTCTATAGAGCAGTATATGTATATATATCTATATTAGATACTCCCTAGATCTTTAGGTATACTTCCAGATACTTATGCACATCCATTTCCATATGCAGCTCAGATTTATGTGCTTCATTTTCTTTGTGGCTCTCATTAAAGTTGACAAAGTTGCCAAATGCTGAGCTGGAAGCACATGCACATATACTACACACACTTATTACTCTCGCACACACACATATATCTACACACACACACACACGCTTCCACTCAGGCTCCCTCAGCTAGAGCCCAGAAATGTATGCTACATGTTTTGCACGAAGCGAATCTCTGGGCAATGCAAGCTGCAACTGCGATACAGAACACAGCAGAGACGCCTCTAGTGCCACTCCCCACCTCCCCCACTGTCACTGCCCCACCCTTGAGCACTCACCCTTGCCCACTCCACGTGGCACTTGGCCCACGCGACCAGCCGTTTAACACTAACTAAGCAGCTTATTTCTGTTGTTGCTGGCGATTTTTCTAATACACAAAAGAAACAGAGATACAGAGAGAGAGGGAGAGAGGGAGGGAGAAGGAGAAGGAAAAAACTGTAATGTGCCGCAGGGTTGTGGCAGTGGGGGGTTGGACTGGGGGAGGGGTTGGCAAGTTAAGAAATCAAACAGCTGACATAAATAACATTTTAATTTAAATACGACAGGACAACGGCTACAACAACAACAACAACAACAGCGATAATAATAACAAAAGCGACGGCAGCACATCTTTTTACCGTTAAGGTAAAGCCAGGCAGGCAGGCAAGGCCAAGCCAGGCCACAGTCCACGGTCCACGCAAAGCAAAGCAAGGCAATCACAGCAATAGCTACAACAACAACAAACATATATTTAAAGAGCAACAACAACAACAACAACAGCAGCAGCAGCGAGCAGAGGGACAGCGACCAACGGGACAGGCGAGCAAACAAAATTAAACAGCAACAACAACAATAGCAGCAGCAGCGAACATAAGGAATGAAAGCAAGCAAAAAAAAAATATCGGTAAAAATTAAAATGCAAACGCGATGCGTGGGGCAGACGCAGCGATGCCCTGTAAAAACGAGTTTTTAGAGCAATGCAAAGGAAATTGAAGGGGGGAAAACACAAAATAAAATAAACATTAAAAAAATGTGAAGAAAATAAATGTAAACTATTATATAAATAATAAATTTAGATATATAAAAAATAAAAATATATTTATAAATATATAAAACAAAAAAATATGCAGAAATGAGAAAAAAATTTAAATATATACAATTCGAATGAATATATATTTGGTAAATAAATTTAGATAAATAAAATAAAAAGAAATATATTTGAATTTTATGCTATTTAAAGCTTAAATTAAAGCTATTTTTAGCCTTGAAAATAAGAGATATAGCTAAATAAAACGCAATTTCAGGTATTCCATAGCCTATATAGCACTTCAAGCAAATAGAGCTCCTTTACAACTATTTACATAACTTTCTATATAACACTATTGTTCAAGAAGCTTCTTCTCAAGTCTTGAACAGATGCCAAACATAGCGAAAATATATCTAATTCAGCTTTATTTATACAGAAATACATTGCATGCATATAGATAAATACATATATGTACATAGATTTGGTTTTTGTGTTAAATTTAAAATTTGAACTGTAAATATATAGATATACCAGATAGGTATATAAATATATATACGATTTACTTTTTAGTCAAGTTCGAAGTTTGCAGGAAGAAAGATTTGCGCCTGGGCACAGTTTCGGGAGTCGGAATAATGCTGCCCGTTATCATCCTGTTCGAGTGCTGCTGCGCGGATTGCTTGGCCATCTGATAGTCTCCCGAATCGAAGTATTTGTTGCCCCTGTTCAAGCGCCTCTGCAATATGGAGCTGGCATTGGGCAAGCCCTTCGGATACTTGGCCCTCAGCTTGGCCTCCTCCAATTTCTCCATCTCTGCAGGATTCAAATCGATCTCCTCCATGCTGACTTAAAAAAATATTTACCAACATATAAAGATAATGGTTTATAGTGCAGGGAATACGTACAATTTTAGTCAAAATGTTAAAATGTTTTTAACTGCGTTTGGAATATTTGTGACAAAAAAAGAGTGAAATGTTCGACTTCAAGAAGCAGGAGAACTGCTATAGAGTCATGGCCTGCTTTAGACTTGTTCAAATTGAAGTGAACTGTCTAGACATTGCCTTAGTCTATTCCCTTATTTTTTTTTGCTCCATTAGATTTGTTCCTGGGCGTGTGTACATATGCATTTTTAGTCTTTAATGAACCTGTGAATCAAAAAAGTATTTTTTTGCTTTATTTTAGTTTAACTTATTTATTTAGCTTATGCATATATACAGCTTTTTTACAATTTATTTTAGAATTTTGATTATTTTTAAAATATTTTTTTTCTTGTTTTTTAGATTTAAAAATTTATTTAGAATTTAGTATAGTTTTTTTTAATTCAATACAATTTTTACAGCTTTAATTTATTAATTAACCTCTTTAATTTTTAAGAAATTTTTTAAAATTTTAATTAAAATAAAAACTTTGTGGCTACAAATAAATTTTTTTTTAGTTTTTAAAAATTAATTTTGCATATAGTTTTTTTAATACAGTTTATTTTACAGCTTTTTTTATTTTTTTATTTACAATTTTACAATTCATTTTTTTTTTGCAATCTCTTCTTACAATTTACATAATTTAAGCTATGTAGAATTTATTTAAAAACTTAGTTTTTTTATTGTTTTATAATTTCATTTACAATTTGTTGTATTTAATATTAAAATGTTTTCCTAATTTTACATAGCTCAATATTCTTCATATGAAACCTTAAAGTTCATCATACCCCATTAGCCCAGTCCACTCCGTGCAGGGTATTCGTAACGAGCTACAGCAGCGGGAAAGTAAATTTTATTTTAAAATAAATTTATCGCCTTATCCCGTTGTCCACGGCAGCAACGGGACATAACGGCACACACACAGAGGAGTCGGGCAAAGTCAAGTTTTCGTTTTTTTTTTTTTTCGTTTTTGTCTCTTTGTTGATTTTGGCTGCAGCGAACTGGCCCATAGCGCCAATTGCAGGGACACAACACGAGGGCTAGCTCACCTGCCCAGTCCAGTCCAGTCCAGGCCAGTCCAGTCCAGGTGAGGGCAGCCCCGGACCCCAGCTGGCCGCACGCAGCGCTTCATTTGAACGAAATGAAATCATAATGAGATTTTCGTTCCGTGGGCGTGGCTTGGGCATTGCCATGGACGCAGCATAATGACAAAAAAATTCATAATTGGATAAAGACGCGAACGTGTGCGAGCGAGCGGCTGCTACTGTGTGAGAGAGGGAGATAGCTATATGTGTGTATGTGTGTTTAGCTATTAAAATCAGCGTCATAAAGCTAGAAAGCGCTTTAAAGCTAAATGCGCATAAACATATACAAACACACATATACATACATACATGCATATATACAGACAGACAGAGACTCTCTGCGTCTCACTCGCACACACATGTGTTTGGCTCATTTGTCAGTTCGTTCGCTTGGATAATTGTCCTGCGATAAACAAAATTAGCAGCAATTTAAGCGAATATGGCTAAATGCCAGCCTGACAAAAGGACATCGACAGGCGACAAATGCCATCAGCACACCCACACACACACACACCCTCAATTTATAGCTGTGGATATTCATGTGCCTGCTGTCGCCCTGCGCCAACGACGACGACATTAGTTATAGTTTTGATGAGTGGCATTAATGAGTCGTCTCTATGTCTGCAACTGTCTAACAGACACACACACACACACACACACACACACACACACACACACACAAACTCGGGCGCGCACAGTTAGTGTCTTTCTGTGTCGCCTTTTGTTTTGGGCGCTGACATTAATGACACACACACATGGCAACCCAATTTGACAGGCAACATGAGCAAAATTAGTGAAAATCACAATCGCAACTCGCTCTACATATATGCTCACACCACTCGCACTCACACTCCAGCGCGCTTCACTCACACTGCACACAGACACTGCCCTTCTCACTCTCACTCTCCTCTTTTTGCTGCGCCTTACAGCACTTTTTTCTTTTGCTACATTTCTGTGACTTCTGCCAGCTGCCGTTGCCGCTGTCGCTGCTGACCAATCCAGGGGTGGGGGGTTTGACTTTTGGGTGCCGATAACTATCGACAGCAGCCGATACTGGCAACAAGGCATGAGTTATTTATGGCTTTTAAGCGACAGCTACAGCTAAAATCTTTCAAACACTACTTACCCCACAGCACCAACAACAACGACAACAAAAAAACAAATAAATAACGGCAAAAGCAAGTTCAAGACGCAGTGCGCAGTGCAAGCAAGTTGGCTTGCTTTATAGCTAGATTTTAGCTAGCAAATATCAGCAACAGCTATAAGACTAAAGCTGTTAGCTTTAATAATTTAGTAAATAAATTAATTTAGTATATAAATAAATGTAATAATATAAAATAATTTTTAATTTTATTAATTATTATATAAAAAATTATTAACATGGCAAAAATCTAGCTTTCTACGAGCTAAACCATTCAACACTCTAGCTCTGCCAGTACTGTTGCCTTAACGGTTAAACAGCAGGCAAGCCGAGCCGAAGGCCTGTCAACTCACATATGGAGATTTATTTGCAGCACATTCGAAATGTTAAGCGCATTTGTAAGCATTTTTAATAGAGTCCGCTGATACTCGCTGGGTTAAGTGCTGCCAGTGTGTGTGTGTGTGTGTGTGTGCGCGTGTGTTTGAGTCCACTCTGCCTGGCAGAGCGCCCTCTCTCCGTCTCCCTCTCTCTCTCTCTCTCACTGCGTCGACATATCTAGCTGTCAATTGCCCTCGTTTGCCCTTCAACAAATTTGGCTGATTGTGATTTAAGACTGCGATTGTAGCTGACATAATCGAAATGCCAGAGATCAGAAATCGAATTAGAAGAAGAAGCAGAAGCCAAGGCAGATGAAGTGAATTTATATACGTACATACATATGTACATATATTTTTCTTTAACAAGTTTATTTGAGTTGGATTTGTTTGACATGTTCGAAGAGATGAGCAACTGATAGTCAAAGCAAAGCGAATTTAATATATGTATATAATATATATATAGCTTTAACTGCCTTTCACTTTAAATTTGTTGACAACATTTGCTGGCAGCTGCTTAATGTCTTAATTTTTCGCTTTAAACAGCGACAGCCTCGGCGCAGCGGGTGGCAACGACGGCAGGCAGCAGGCACGTATGCATATTTGCGGAAAACATCTGGCAACGCTGCTTAAGCAGACAGCAGACAACAACACCGCAGAGTGCCAACTACATGCGTGCAATAAAAACATAGCCGAAAGCAAAAAAAAAAGCAGAAAGAGAAAGAGAAAAGAAAAACAAAACAAAAACTAGACAAACAGCTTCTCTCTCTCTCTGTGTGTGTGTGTGTGTGTGTGTGAGTGTGAGTGAGTGTATTTTTAGCTTAATTTTATTATAAAGCGCAGCGTGTGCAGCAGTGTGAGTGAGAGGGAGAGGGAGAGGTAGAGTGCGATGCCCGAAAGCCGCTCCCGACGCTGATAAGCCGGCAACGTCTTGTGACTTTGACTTTAATGACTGGATTTATAGGTCCTTGGAGATAATCTCGGCCAGCGAGCGACACACAGCAGCAGAAGCAGAAGCAGCAGCAGCAGTCGCCGCCGGCAGCGCTGCTGCTATTTTGTTTACCAAGCGTCAGCCACTGTGTATGTGCGTGTGCGAGCGAGAGAGAAGACGTCCTCGTTGTTACAGGGTAATTAACATCAAAGCCCGACAAAGCTCATAAAAAGACGGCGAGATAAACATACGCGCGGGTGGGAGAGAGACGCACACATGGGACATAGTACGTGGTGGACGTGCAGCGGGTGGGAGCAGAGCCACTATGATGTGAGTGTGAGAGGGAGAGGGAGGGGGGGAGGGTCATCAACTTGTCTGCAGGCAACGAAACGCTCAACGTGAAATAATGTTGACAGCGACAAAAGAAAACAAGAAGAGAAAAAAGGATGCGCTGGCAAGACACACACAGAGAGAGAGAGAGAAAGAGAGAGACAATGCACGCACATGTTTGAAGCAATTAAAATCAGATAAGTTATAGAAAATGGCCTGTCGTCGACATTTAGACATGCCACTGTCACAGGACTAGCCCCGTCTCCCCCGCTCGCTCACTGCGTCTTCCGTTACGTTTGTCACGGCTGCCATTGTCTGGCATGTTGCATCCGCCCGCCGCCACGCCCCCCGCTCCACCTAATGAATTTCAACGAGCGGCAAAGTGACAGCCAAACGAGCAGCAGCAGCAGCAGCAGCAGTAACTGCCACTTGCCACACACACACACACACACACGCGCGCATACTACACTACACCCACCCACCCACATAGGTGTGAAATATTTTTGGGTTCAAATGCTGCCAAGAATCCGCACAGGCAGCCACAGTCAGCATTCAACTGTTCATTCAGAGCCAGCTCCTGCCACTTAGCCACGCCCCCTCACACACACACACACACACAGCCGCATCCGCGGCATCTTCAGCTGATGTATTCATGGCCTTGACGTTAACGGAGTGACAAAATTCGCACCCTTCGCTCAAGTGTAAATGGCAAAAGCCCAAAAGAAACAAGACAGAAAAATGTGAATGGCTCGCGCTGGGCGTGATCGACTAGCAGATGCACTGCCTTGGCATTGGCTATCATCTCTAATGATGATGAGCAATCTGCATTATCATTATCATTATCATTATTATTATCATTATCATTATCATTATCATTATCATTGTCATTATCATTATCATTATCATTATCATTATCATTATCATTATCATTATCATTATCATTATCATTATCATTATCATTATCATTATCATTATCATTATCATTATCATTATCATTATCATTATCATTATCATTATCATTATCATTATCATTATCATTATCATTATCATTATCATTATCATTACTATTGGCATCACATATTGTTATGAATTGCATTAGAATTAGCCTTAGAATTCATATTGTCATTAACATTAGAGTCTTCGTTATCATTAGCATTATCATTATGATTGTCATTGTCATTACCATTGTCATTGTCATTAGTATTAGCATTAGGATTATCATTGTCACTGTCATTAGCATTGGCATTAGCATTAGGATTCTCATCATCATTATCATTAGTATTATCAATAGTATTGGCATTAGCATTAGGATTGCCATTATTAGAATAGTCATTGTCATTATATTTTCTATTATTAGCATTAGTATTATCATTCGAGTTTTCATTATTTTTATCATTAGCATTGTCATTGTCATTAGTATTAGCATTAGAGTTTTCATTATGATTATCATTAGCATTGTCATTGTCATTCGCATTATCAGTAGTATTATCATTAGAGTTTTCATTATTATTATCATTAGCATTGCCATTGTCATTCGCAATGTCATCGCCATTATCACTATCATTAGTATTATCATTAGTATTGGTATTAGCATTAGCATTATAAGCATAGTAATTGGTATTATATTTTTCATTATTGGCATTAGTATTATCATTAGAGTTTTCATTATTTTTATCATTAGCATTGTCATTGTCATTAGTATTAGCATTAGAGTTTTCATTATGATTATCATTAGCATTGTCATTGTCATTCGCATTATCAGTAGTATTATCATTAGAGTTTTCATTATTATTATCATTAGCATTGCCATTGTCATTCGCAATGTCATCGCCATTATCACTATCATTAGTATTATCATTAGTATTGGTATTAGCATTAGCATTATAAGCATAGTAATTGGTATTATATTTTTCTTTATTGGTATTAGCATTATCATTAGAGTTTTCATTAGTATTTGCATTGTCATTAGTATTAGCATTAGAACTATCATTGTATCTACAATTAGAGTTATCATTAGTATTGACATTAGCATTAGTAGTATCACTATTAGTGTAGTCATTGTCATTAAATTTTCCATCATTAGTATTAGTATTAGCATTGGCATTACACTTACCATTAGTATTAGCATTAGCATTAGACATCTCACTATCATTATAATCTCCATTATTAACATTGGTATTACCTTTGCCAAACTCATTAGCATTAGCATTAGCATTAGCATTAGCATTGTCATCACTCATTATTGGCTTAGCAAACTCCTTGACTCAATGGTAATAGCCTAGGATAGGGCATTCAAATCCTACAGAGTCACGTTGAAATATTCGCACGCCCCGTTACCACATTGTTGTGCTCTGCATGCGAGTGAGTGGGTGGGTGGGTTAGTGGGTGGCGAGTGGTAAAGTCGGGCGGGTCTGTTGTGGCTCCATTGTGCACTTAAGACATTCGGCGTGGACAACATGACGGAGATACTTCGAATGCCAGTTCATAATTCTAAGCAGCAGAGGCAAGCGAGAAGCGCGGAGAGGGGCGCCAGAAGCAACGGGACACTTGTCTCGATTTTCTACTTTCAAATTTCGAAGTTTATTAGGGCAAATGTGTCAAAATTTCAAATTACATATGAGACGCTTTAGATACATGTCTCTATATATATCTATATATATATCTATATATATATATATCTATATATATATATACATATAGTAAAATGGCTTTTTGAGCGTTAACGGAACTGCTACCTCTCTGGCGTCATGTGGTGGAGCGAGTCGCAAGCTTTTGAATTGGAATTTTTTCAAGTTTTCAAGGAGTAAAAAAGGAAAAGAAAACCTTTTTTTTAGCGCTCTGATGGAATGGATACGGCCGGGTCCTGGAAGGGGATTAAAGAGGCGAGATTAAAGCCTTGAGTTTTCCGTATATTCCTCACGAGATCTCACCTGCGCGTCGTGCGATGCGTAGCCCGTTTCCACTAGGCTTTTGCCATTTTGTTCCATGTCGCTGGATTGGTGACGCGACTCCAGGGGCATATGACTCGATTTGGAGGTTAGGCTCGACTGCCCTTTAACGTCGATGCCAGCTTCGGTTACAATCTGTTGCTCGGCTATGAAACGCTGTGGGGGGGGGGAGGAGGAAAGTCGATTCAGATCTCTCTCTCTCTCTTTGCCTCTCTCTCTAGATCTCACCTCATTCAGGTCCAGGCTGGCCTCGCTCTTCTTGAGCACGCCGCACCGACCCATATCCATGCTGGGTCTATATGCAATGAACATTTTGAGACCTTTGGAAAAACTTGGGAAATTTATCAACAAAAAAAAAAAAAAAATAGAAGAAAAAAAATTGAAAATCGCAAAAATTATTTACGAAGTGAAACTGCTGAGAATGAGAAAACAGATTTTATGGCCTCAGCCCAGCCCAGGCCAGGCCAGGCCAGATCTACGCCCGGACTACTTCGATGGAGGAGAAATATGTGGCTGAGCCAGGCCTACTTGGGTCTGGGGCCTGGGGTGGCTGCGGCTGCTCCTTGGGGGCAATTTGGTGGCACTTGATGCTTAGCGCCCTCTTAAGCACTCAACAGGGCGTGGCACAGCCAAAAGAAGCCATTGTTGTTGTTGTTGTTGCATTGTTGTTATTGTTGTTAATGCCAAATGCCAGGCATTCGAATGCACTCGCGCGTAACCAAGCAGCGGCAGCAGCCCCCTCCCTCCCCCTCCCCCTCCCTCAGCACCCCCTCAGCAGGCCACTCTGTCAGCGGAAATGCACTTGAGTTGAAAAGCCAAATGCACAACAACAGCAACAAAAGAGAGGAGCAGAGAGTGATAGAGAGAGAGGGAGAGAGAGAGAGAGAGAAAGGCAGAGAGTATGGCAATCATAAGGCTCTGGCGCAAGCCACGCCCCTCGGCCAAGGCAACAAAGGCAAAGTTTTTGAGTTATTGTTGGGGGATCAAGATCTTGGGGCTAAATGGCAGAGAGAGAGAGAGAGGCAGAGAGAGAGTGCAAGAGATAGGCAGAAAGAGAGAGAGAGAGAGAAAGAGAGATAGTGATGAGAGCAAGAGACTGAGTGCGACAGGGATACAGAGAGAGAGAGACAGAGAGAGAGACTGAGGAAGAAAGTTGAGAAGATAGGAGAGAGAGAAAGCGAGAAAGTGAGAGATGCATATAGAGACAGAGAAGGAGAGAGACAGAAACTGATAACAACTAGAGAAGAGATGAGACGAGAGAGAGAGAGAGGAGGAGATAGTAAGAGAGAGTAAGAGAGAGATATATGGATAGAGAGAGAGTCAGAGAAAGAACGAGAGAGAGTGAAACGAGAGAGAGAGAGAGTGGGTGAATGAGACAGAGAGTGAGACAAAGAGTGAGGGGAAGGGAGATTGAGAGTGATAGTGAGAAAGAGAGTGAGAATGAGAGTGAGAATATGAGAGAGAAGAGAAAGAGAATGATAATTGGAACGGGACTAACACTGAGATTGAGGGAAAGAGAAAGAGGAGGAGAAAGAGAGAATAAAGAACGTAGAGAGAGAGAGAGAGAGAGAGAGAGCGAGAGAGAGAGACATAGAGAGAGGGCGAGAGAGAGAGAGAGAGAGGGCGAAAGAGAGAGAAAGAGGGTGAGAGAGAGAGAGAGATCATTGTTCAGTTGGAACTAGTTCAACTTGAGCATAAAAAGAGCTTTAATGGGAATGGAAATGAACTAGCGAGACTTTTTATATAGACTCTATAGCTGATATAGAACTGTGAGTGTGTGTGTGTGTGAGGTAGTGTATGTGTGTGTGTGTGTGTGTGTGTGTGTGTTGCTCTCTGGCTGCCTTTGTCTGCATTCGAATCTGTATTAAATCGTGCTGAATAACGAAGTTTGACAGCAGCTCTTAGCATGTGAGAGTGTGTGTATGTGTGTGTAAGTGTGTATGAGTGTGTGTGTGTGTGTGTGTAGCATCAGCTGCCACAACTAATTAGCTGTGGCTCATATGCATTGGCAGCGGGCGTTAATGGAGTGCGAAATGGGTTAATTTTTGTGTGTGCCGAGAGAGAGAGGGCAGAGAGAGGGGGGGCAGAGAGAGAGAGAGGGGGGGGCAGAGAGAGAGAGAGAGTGAGAGAGAAGGCGACGTTGACTGCGTGTCATGTCGCGCGACGTGCTCGCATCAGCTGAGCCGCCAAAGCTGATGACAACTTAATCACATCGTGTCCAATCAGCCGAGCTAATCCGGGCTGAGCTGCCGGCCCGGCGGAGGCCATGGCTCTACGGTCGGAGTCGGAGTCGACATATTTTGATTATTATTACTATGAATGACGCTTCGAATGCACAGCTGTCCCCCACTGCCATCGGCCACACGCAACAGCTGCTGCATATCAATTTGAGATGCTCGCAGGAGTCGTCCGTGTCCGTGTCCGTGGCCGTGTCCTTGTCATTGGACATGGCCGATTCCACCACCGGAGCGAAAGTTGTGCTGCTGTTGGCTTAGAGGCTAAGCCTAAACCGAACATTGAGCAATTTACATTTGGTATTTGGACATGTTTCAACGTCCTATCGAAGGACATCGCCATCGGGATAGGCATAACGATAAGGACAAGTGCACAACTGTGCCGCCAATTATCGCTTAAGCCGTCGCGTTTTGCCATATTTTAAAGTTCCATTTTGAGCTGTTTTCAAAAATTTCGTTTAAATTCCATTGCCAATGCCTCAAGGACCCATGGGCGAGGCCAGGCAGGACACACCTCAGCCCCACCCCCAAGCAGCCCTTAAAACCTCAAACAAGCCAAACAAGACGTCAACTGGCGAGTGCTCAGCGAGACAGAGAGAGAGAGAGAGCGCGACTCACGAAATACCCTGTAAAAAGGGGCAAGCAACAAGTGGAGCGAGAGAGAAGCAGTGAGAGAAGTTAGGGCAGAGAGAGGGAGGAGAAGAGAGCTGGAGAAGAAGGGAGAAGGAGAGGAAGTTCGTCTTAAGAGCCAATCAAATTGAGAAGGGAGAAGCTAAGGGTTGAGTTAAGGTGCGAGAAGAGAGAAGCCGAAGAAGCCAAGAGCGAGCAGAGAAGAGAGAAACTTAGCCAGAAGGAAAGGAATGTCAAATGAGAGAGAAGAAGAAGAAGAGAAGAGATAAGTATGCACAGAGAGAAGCTAAGCAAGAAGCGAAGTTTATAGAAAGCTAAGGCAAGGGGTTGAGACATAAGTGAGAAGCGAAGTGAGAAGCAAATTTAGCAGAGAAGCGAGAGAAATGTAAAGAGAAATTTGAGAGAAGCGAGCAGAGATGCAAAGCGAGAAGACAGCTGAGAGGCAATGAGAGAATCAGAGTATAAAGAGAAGTGAGAAGCAAATTTAGTAGAGAAGTGAGAGAGAAGGAAAGAAGAAAGGAGAAATGTGAAGAGAGAGAGAGAGAGAGAAGTAAAGAAAGAAGCGAGCAGATATAAAAAGCGAGAAGCGAATTGAGAAACAATGTGAGAAGCAATAAGAGAAGCAAAGTATAAAGTGAAAGGAAGAAGATGCCAAAGAAGAAGCCATGAGAGAAGCAAAGCATAAAGAGAAGCGAGAAGCTAAGAAGAAGCAAAGCAAACAGCAAAAGTGAGAATCAAAGTAAGAAGCAGTGAGAGAAGCAAAGCGAGGAGAGAGATCTGAGAGGCAAAGTATAAAGAGAAGCGAGAAGCAAATATGATAGCCAAGCAAGAAGCAACGATTGAAGAGAAGTTAGAGCAGCGATGCCAAAAGTAAGAGAGAAGCCAAGTAATAAGCAAAAAGGAGAAGTTAAGGAGAGAGAGAAGCAAAAGAAAAAAGAAGTAAAATGAAAATGAAAGCAGAGAGAAGCAGAGCGAGCAGCTAAGAGAGAAGTAAGCAGAGAACCAACCAGAGAGAAACTGAGGGCAATGCCTACCCCGCCTGCCCAGCGCGTGTACAGGGTATGTCGGCAGCAAAGGCATGGGAAAATATGCAGCAACCGCGAAATTGAAATTTTGGCTTCGGCTTCGGCGGCAGCGGCAGCGGCAGCGGCTTCTTTGCATTGTTTGTATTATATTTTTTATTTTTTTGTTGGTTTGGCAAACGGACGGAAGGACGGACGGACAGGCTGAGGCTGAGGCTGCGGCTGAGGCTGAGGCTGAGGCTCACCACCTGATCCTAAGTAAATACAAGGATGCCAACAAGCTAACAAGAGGCCAGGGACAGGGACATGCATGTGAATATATACCTAACTCTCTCCCCCCCCTCCCTCCCTCCCCCTCCCCCTCCCCCCTCTCTCTCCTCTCTCTTGATATTTATACTTTTTTTTATTGTGCGTCGCGCTTTTGCTTTTTTAATTAAATGAAACCAAAGGAATTGACCCAAAATGCAGAATAAATAAATACGGCGGATGGGCGTGGCCCGCATATTTCTAAGCAGCTGCTGGCCGTAGCCTCGCGCTCTCTGCTTTTTGTTAATAATTATTTCACTTTTTTATACCCGCCTTCGCCCGGCAGCGAGACGAGTCCATGGGCCAGTGTCTAGACGGGCGACAGACCGTAGAGCTGTACGGCCGTATGCATGGAAGCCCTATGGAAGGCTCTAGAGAGCATAGGACTTGTATAGGGCTAAGATATTGCCCCCCCCTGGCGGACCAGAACTATATAGCAGATATATCTAAGCACATTGAAGGCGTGGCAAAACGATTAAGGCTAACTGAGTATCTGTGAAGCTTCTCTCTCTCTCTCTCTCTCTCTCTTGACTTACCAGATATTATAGATATATATATATATATATATATATATATATATATATATATATATATATATATATATACAACTAACAACTGAATATCTGTGAAGCTTCTCTCTCTCTCTCTCTCTTGACTTACCAGATATTATAGATATATATATACAACTAACAACTGAGTATCTGTGAAGCTTCTCTCTCTCTCTCTCTCTCTTGATTTACCAGATATTATAGATATATATATATATATATATATATATATATATATATATATATATATACAACTAACAACTGAGTATCTGTGAAGCTTCTCTCTCTCTCTCTCTGACTTACCAGATATTATAGATATATATATACAACTAACAACTGAGTATCTGTGAAGCTTCTCTCTCTCTCTCTCTTGACTTACCAGATATTATAGATATATATATATACATATATACGCCTTGGGGGCTTGACTTGCTTCATTCTGAACCTGAAGAGCTCAAGCTTGCAGCTTGAGCGAGCATCATGCAGTCATTACCAGCCCATCGACGACTTTCTCAGTTCGCTTCTCTCTCTCTCTCTCTCTCTTTTAAAGGGTTTTACGCAAGGCGCAAGAATTCAAAAGATGCCGCGTGACCTTTTGTTTATTTAACAACAAAAAAACAACGGGAATTTGTGTGGAATACAAAAAAAAACCAGAGTCAAGAGAAAGTGAGAGAGAGAGACTGAGAGAGAGAGAGAGCGAGAGAGAGAGAGAGAGAGAAACAACAATAAATATTTTAGCTACAATAAATCATTTTTGTATTTTCATTCGACTTGAGTCGGGCGAGGATTTCAGATGCGACGCGACTTTTTGGCCCACCGAAAAAAAGGGTTTTTCTAGCAGCTCCCAGACCCTTCCCCTCCTCCTCCTTCCCCTCCTCCTCCTCCTGTTTTGCGCCCTCTTCAAGTGCAAATACCTGCATAATCTGAGCAGAGTTACAAATTTTTAGTTAAATATTATTCCTAAATAAATGATATTTATTTCTTTCCCTTTCTCTCCTTTTTTTTTTGTTCCCCTTTAATATTTATCCTTTCTCCGATTCACGCCAATTCGGCTAAAGTTTTTGTTTACTTTCGGAATTTTCATTTATTTTTACGTTTTCTTTATCCACTCTGCTTAGACTTAGACATCTTTAGTTCATTTCAATTTTGATTTTTTTATTTTCTTATCCGCTCTTATCCTAACCTTATCCGAACTCTATCCTATTGCTAAGCTAGGCCATCCACTATCTTTTCAGATCTTATCATATCTGATTCTATCCTATATTTTCCTACTTTATTCCGTCCTATGCTTCTCTTTGCTACTACATTCTCTCCTTTTCTATCCTACCGACCATAGCCGACATTGTTAGACCCTATCCTATCCTATCCTGTCCAATCCTATCCTATCCTATCCTGTCCTATTCTATCCTGTCCTATTCTATTCTATTCTATTCTGTTCTATTCTATTCTATTCTATTCTATTCTATTCTATTCTATTCTATTCTATTCTATTCTATTCTATTCTATTCTACCCTATTCTATCCTATCCTATCTCATCCTATCCTATTCTATTCTATCCAATCCTATCCTATCCTATTCTATTCTATCCTATCTTATCCTATTCTATCATATTCTATTCTACCCTATTCTATCCTATCCTATCTCATACTATCCTAACCGATCCTACCCTATCCTATCATATCCTCTCCTATTCTATTCCATCCTATCCTATCCTTTTCTAACCTCTCTTATCCTATCCTATCCTTTCCTATCCAATCCTATCCTATTCTATCCTATCTCATCCTATCCTATCCTATCCTATCCTATCCTATCCTATCCTATCCTATCCTATTCTATCCAATCCTATCCTATCCCATCCTACCTTATCCTCTCTTATCCTATTCTATTCTATCCTATCTAATCCTATCCTATCCTATCCTATACTATCTTATCCTTTCCTATCCTATCCAATCTTATCCCATCCTATCCTATCCCATCCTACCTTATCCTCTCTTATCCTATCCTATTCTATCCTATCCTATCCTATACTATCTTATCCTTTCCTATCCTATCCAATCTTATCCCATCCTATCCTATCCCATCCTACCTTATCCTATCATATCGTATTCCATCTTATCCTATCCTATCCTATCATATCTAGCTCTATCCCCCTCATATTCCTTACTTACCTATCCTTTCATTTTCAATCGTATCCCATCTCATATATATCTTATTGCCGTCTCACTCTATCCATGTAAACCATATCCAAGCCCATCCCATCCTTTGCTATGTTCATAACCCCTTCATTTTCTATCATATCTTCCAGTATCAGGTACTCCATCATTCTCTTGCATATTCCATTCCATTCTCTTATATTTCCCAACCCTTTCCTATTCTAACTTACTCTATCCCAACATAGCTCTTCAGCCATCTCCCATCTAGTCCTAGTCCATAGATAGATGACATCACTATCCGTTTGCCCTTGTACTATATTCCATCTATACTATGCTTTGTGCCCGCACTTAGGTTGTACTTATACTGCTATAGCCTATACTATACCATCTTATCCCTCGCCCATCCCACCCACTTCTATCCATATGCTAACCCAGCTCTAGCCCTCTCGATTAATCAATTAAAACTTTATATGAATGCAGTTATACTTCCCTCTCTCTTCACTCTCTCTCTCTCTCTCTCTCTCTCTCTCTCTCTCTCTCTCTCTGCTGTTGTCCACTCTCCACTCCACTCACATATGATATATCTTCATTCATTTCAATCCAGATGACCAATTGCCCGAATTGTCCACTACATGTCCTCCCCTTCCCACCCTCCCTCCCTCACTCCTTTCTTTCTTTTTTGTTGACAAATGGCCACTCAAGTGGATTAAAATCTGGTCGGCTAACTGCATAACTAAATAAATCTGCGGCCTAGACACGAACATTTGTCAAAAGTCGCTTCAACGAATTAAGCGATGGGCGTGGCAGGTGGGGCCGAGGAGGCGGCGTATGTCCAAGTATTTGTCGCATATTAGTAAAAACTTCAACAAAGTAAACCAAAGCGGAAAAAGGTAAACTTTTGAGCATCTTCTCTCTCACTCCCTCTCTCTCTCTCTCTCTCTCTCTCTCTCTCTCTCTCTCTCTCTTCAGTTTCTGCAAAGTGAACTTCAAAGGCCGCAGACGTTGCGCTTATTAGCTCGATGGCATTTTTCTCCACTTTTTTAATTTTTTCTCTTTTTTTTTTGTGGCATGCAAAGGCATTTTTTGTGAAGTGCGCTTCAATATGAAATACCCTGTAATTTGCAGACAGTGAAGGGGTATATGCGGTTAGATGTGCAGAGAATTTGTTATATTGAGCGGAAAGATAGTAAAGACTAGTCAGAGAGAGAGAGAGAGAGAGAAAGAGGATGGGAGAGAGAGAGAGAGAGAGAGAGAGAGAGAAGGAAGTCAGAAAAATAACAAACAGAGACAGACAGAAAGAAAGAGAGAGAATGAGACAGATAGTGTGAGAGAGATAGGGAGCGAAAATGTGAGAGAGTGAAATAGAGTGGGAGAGACTTTAAGGTAGTAGAGAGATAAAGTGGAAAGGAGAAAATGAGAAACAGATAGATCAAATGCGAGACAGAAAGAGAGAGAGAGAGAGAGAGAGAGAGAGAGATAGCGGAAGATATAATAGGCGAGAGAACGAGCGGGAGATATAGTCACTGAGCAAAAGAGAGAAAGACAGAGAGAGAGAGAGCGACAGATGGGAGAGAGCGACAGATGGGAGAAACAAGAGATGCATCACTTTACATCTCTCTCTCTCTCTCTCTCTCTCTCTCTCTCCATCTGTCATTCTCAATATCACTCTCTTTCTCTCACTCTCTCTCTCGCTTTCTCTCTCTCTCTATTTATCTCTATTTATCTCTATTCCTCTCTCTCTTTCTCTGTCCCTCTCTCCCTTCCACTCACTCTCTTTCTCTCACTCTCTTTCTCTGTATATATATATATATCTCTTTGCCTTTCTCTCTATTTATCTCTATTCCTCTCTCTCTCTCTCCCTCTGCCCCTCTCTCCCTTCCACTCACTCTCCTTCTTCCACTCTCTCTTTTTCTCACTCTCTCTCTCTTTATATCTCTCCCTATTCCTATATATATCTATTCCTCTTTCTATTTCTTTCTCCATGGAGAGAGACAAGAGAAAAGGGAAAAAATAAAGGAATACAGGGTATCTCACAGTCGAGCATGCTCGATTTACAACTCTCGCCACTTGCATTCATTTGTTTTTTTTTTTTACTAAGTTTGATTAATTTTGCTCCTCTCTTTTTCCTCTGCTTAACTTTTACATGAGGAGAAAGTGTAAAGCGGGTAGATTAGTTCGTCTGTCCACCTTGAAACTGTTCAGATATATATATAGGTATACATATATCAACTGGAATAAGTTGATCTGCGCAGTTGATCAAATTTGGCTGGCTCTAGCTCCACAACTACGGAATTCACTTCTTTTTTTATGCCTAGCCTATGCCACGCCTTAAGTGGGCGTCTAGAGCATAGAGCATAGAGCCAAATGCGATTAGTTAGGTTTTTTGTTAAGGTATTTCAATCGAGGCAAGGCAAATGGACAAATTGGGATTCAAATACTCGCTTGATAAGTGGAGTAGGGTATATTGGCTTCGCAACTACGTCCGTCCGTCCGTATGCATGAAGCTAGAGACTGATCCGTAACAATATATATAGTTTCTACCCAAGAAGTGAAGCTCAAGCCCCCTCCCAAAGTAGTTAGGCCGTCGAGCCTCTTTGGCCCAACTGAATGAGTATGCTGCAGTCGTTGCCACCCGTCCGGCATTACGGCGCTAATGAGCGTGAACAGCGCAATATCAACTGGGCACTCGATCAGCGGAGTCTGCGGCTGAAGGCCAAGTTTCGACTGAAAAAAAGGAGAACACAATCTGAGCGAGTGTCCAAATTTGATTGGGGCTGACTATATACATATATGTATGTATGTACATATATATACGACTTTTTGGCCTGTCATGCGACACACTTAGCGCGGAGCCATCGCACAGTGGAACCAACAACTACAAAAGACAAACTCAACTTGGCCACAAATTAAAAGTCATGAAAAGAAGAAGAAGTGGAGGAGGAGGAGGAGGAGGAGGAGAAGGGGGAGCAACAACAAAGTCCAATGACTCTTGGCTGCAATTGACCCACTGTGCGCTAATCGCCGTTTGTTAACAACTCAACTTTAGCTTGGGAAACTTCTCTTCTTTTTTTTTGTGTATTTATTTCATACATTAGGCTAAGTACCAAGACAGACAACAACAACAATAACGATAACAAAACATGAATTTTTAATTAATGTAAACAATTTGATAAATATTGTTGGAAGATGCGCACAGTGGGGCAAGCAGTGCGGGCAGCTGAATGACTGAAAGTTAAAATAAAATGGCTGGAAAAAGACAAAAAAAAAATAAAGAAAATATTTAATCATTAATTATTTTGTAAAATTATAATTACAATAAATTTTAATTATAATAAATTATAATTATAATAATTATTTTGTAAAAAAAAAACTAATAAAGTAAAAAATGTTGTATAGTATATAAGTACAGGCGCATCTGAGCGCTATAGAGTCTAATCTAGACACTATGCAGCAAAATAAATTAACATAACATAAAAAAAAATGATAAAAAAAAAAAAATTTTAATTTTAAAATTTGTGTTGAGCCTTAAAGTAATAAGAAGAATATTTATATTTAATTTTTTTTTCAGTTATGTAAACAAAATATATATACATATTTATATAAATAAACTATTTTAAATAAAATAAGGCAAGAATAAATATTTATAAATAATAAAAAAAATAAAGAATTAAAATAAAATAAGAAAAATAATTATTTTTTGAATATTGAAAACAAAAAAGTAAAAACTTATATATATTAATATTAGATTTATATATATAAAGAAACTTTAAAATAAAATAAGAAAAAGAAATATTTTTTAAAACTAAAAAAAGTATTATTATTTTTATAAAGCTTAAGAGCAAAGCTTTAAAAATTCAACTTAATTTTTTAGCTTTTTTCTTTTAAGCTTTAAAAATTCAATTTGGTTTTTTTTTTCATTTTTTAATGGGTCTATAAATTATTTTGTATTTTAACTAAATATTTTTGCTATTTTAATTTAATTTAGTTTTGTTAGTTTGATATTTTTTTCATTAATATTTTTAAGATTTTAGGTAAGATTCTTAATTTAATAATTTTTTATTACAAACATAAAAAACTAAATTAATTAATTAAAAAAGAACACAATTTTATGCAGTTTTTATTATGTGAATACAATTTTTTAGTTTTTGAAGCTTATTTATTTATATATAATTGATGTATTTATATTTTTTTATATAATTTTTTGTACATTTTTTATGTAAATATAAATTTAGTACTTTTTTTAAAGCTTATTTAATAAATTAGTTTTATATATATAAATTTTAATATGCATATATAAATTTTCGTATTCATTTTTTAATATTTTTAAAATCTTATTTATAAATAAAATCGTTTATATATATATTTTTTTATATATAGATTTTTTTTCAAAGCTTATTTATTATTATAATTTTATATACATATATATTTTTTAATATACATTTTTTAAATTTTTTTAAGCTTTTTTATTATTATAATTTTGTTATATTTTTATATAATCTTTTATTTTTAAATTTTTTTGTATATTTATATCTATATATATTTTTTTATATGAGCTTATTTATTAATATAATTTTTCTATATTTAATCTTTTGTTTTTTTTTATATATATATATTTATATACATTTATTAATTTTTTTAAAGCTTATTTATGATAATAATATTTTATGTATATTTTTTATATATAATTTTTCTTACATTTCATTTAGTTATACAAAGCTTTAAGTTTGTCAACTCGAGAAGCGCACCAAAGCTCAAAGCTCGGACAGCGCAAAGCTTAAAGCTCCCACAGTGCAGCATAAACTTCAACAGAAACTCCTCGCAGTTAAAAGCCTCAAATGCCTTAAGCTCAACTGCGAAAGCTCCCGCATTAAAGCTCAGCGCGAGCATAACTCTTCTGCTCAAGGTAAGCTCAAGGAACTGAAGCTTGGACAGCTTTGGCCTAAGTGCCAAGAATGCGAAGCCATTCAACACGTGCCGTCGGCCACACAATAAGATAAATATGGAGATGAAAACCGTTAACGGATTACAGATTACTGATTACAGATTACAGATTACGGATTTTATGACTCGGACAGACAACTTTCAGTTTTTTTTTTTTTTTTTTTTTTTTATATATATTTTTGGTAAAATTGATGTTGATAATTTCCAGTATGGAAATTAATTGAATTTCAATTATAAATTATAAAATCTTTTTTTTTTTCTCTTGTTATTTTTAGTAAGCGGAACCAGTGTGCGGGCTCCGTCGACAGATTGGGAATGTTGTAATATTAAAAGCGTCAGCGGCGGCCGTTGGCCAAATCAGTTGACGCGAGACAGACAATGGCTATCGACTGGAGACTGGTGGCGCTCGTGCTGAGCGCCTTGATCGACGCGGGCTGGGCACGCGCCTCGCAGGGCATGCACGTGCAGCTGCCGCATGGCGGCTGGCTGGTGGGCCGTCACAGGACCGCCCACAGTGGGCGACACATGCGTGCGTTTATGGGCGTGCCGTATGCGGTGCCGCCGGTGGGCGAGCTGCGGTTCCGGGCGCCCGTGCCGCAGCCCGCTTGGCAGGGCGAGCGACTGGCCGTCAAGGATGCGCCCGTGTGCATGCAGCGAGATCCGTTTCGCCGGGACATGATCATCGAGGGCTCCGAGGACTGTCTGTACCTCAATGTGTATACGCCGGATCCGGTGCCGGCGGAGCCGCTGCCCGTGATGATCTGGTTCCATGGCGGCGGCTGGCAGTGCGGCGCGGGCATCAGCAGCTTCTACGGACCGGACTTTCTGCTCGAGCACGACATTGTGCTCGTCTCGGCCAACTTCCGGCTGGGTCCGCTCGGCTTCCTCAGCACCGAGACGCTCGACTGTCCGGGCAACAACGGGCTCAAGGATCAGCTCCAGGTGCTGCGCTGGGTGCACGACAACATAGCCGCCTTCGGCGGCGATCCCCACAGCGTGACGGTGTTCGGCGAGAGCGCCGGCGGTGCCAGCGTCACCTACCACATGCTCTCCGAGAAGTCGCGCGGTCTGCTCCATCGGGCCATTGCACAGTCCGGCACCTACTTCAATCCATGGGCACAGCCCGCCCACAAGGGCGTGGCCGCGCAGCGAGCACGCAAGCTGAGCGAGCTGCTCAACTGCACCGCCGCCGGCGAGGATTGGCCAGCCCGCCTGAGCTGCCTGCGCACCAAGCCGGCCGAGGACGTGGTCGCCACGCTCTACGATATGTTTGTAAGCTTTATATATATATATATATATATATATATATATATATATATATATATATATATCGTATATAGTATATAAATAATCTGCCTTTAGGTGTGGGACTTTGATCCGATGATACCCTTTCCGCCCGTCATCGAGCCGGCGCACGAGGACGCCTTTCTGACCCAGCGACCGCGTGAGGTGGCGCAGCCACCGCATGGCCAGGAGTTGCCGCTGATGATAGGCGTCACCGCCGAGGAGGGGCTGCTGAAGACGGCGGCGCTGCTCAATCTGCCGCATCTCATGTCCGAGTTCAAGTCGTCCTTCGAGCGGCTGCTCCCAGTGGTGCTCAACTACGATCACCACGAGGACGAGAAGCGGCAGCAGATCACGCGGCACATCGAGAACTTCTACTTCAAGGCAGGCCACAACTACAACAAGTCCAATCATCAGAACCTGACCGATGTAAGAACACGAGTAGATTACCATATCTATTATAGAGAGAGAGAGATCCAGATATATATACTATATACTTGATATAACCCACAGCTGATATCCGATGGCTGGTTTGTGGCTGGGGTGGATGAGTATCTGCAGCTGCGCCTGGACGACCAGCAGCTGGCGCCTACCTATGTCTATCTGTTCGATCATAAGGGCGCGGCCAGCTTCTCGGAGATCTTCAAGGGCGCCCGCAATGAGTTCTATGGCGCCTGCCATGCGGAGGAGCTGCAGTATCTGTTTCCCATTGGCCAGGAGCTGTTCGTGAGCGCGGTGCCGACGCGCCAGGACCTGCAGCTGCGCGACCTAATGCTACGCCTCTGGGTCAACTTTGCGCGCAATGGGTAAGCCATCCTCATATATATATGTATAGCCGTAGCTTGATCTAAAGGGAAATCAATTTGATTTAGTGATCCGAATCATGTGAACGGCACCAGCAACCTGCCCACCTGGCTGCCAGCGCACACATATCCCGTGCAGTACGCCCGCCTGGGCTCCAAGCTGGACGTGGACGAGCCGGAGGCACCGCTGCCTGCGCTGCTGCGTATGGAGCTGTCGCTGCTGCAGCATCGGGTCGACTTCTGGCGCGAGCTGAAAGCTCACCTGCCCGCCAATGCACCTGAGCGCAAGGAGCGCAACGAGCTGTAATTTTTAATTATCCATACCATATCAAAAGTATTTACGTGTTGTATTAAAAATAAATTAAATAAGTAAACAATGCGTGTTGCCAGACCCGGTTATGGGCAAAGTGGGAACAGCGAGAGCATCAGCACAGCGTTGCCACCTGTAACAAACGCACAGCTGTTCGCATTGAATGAGTAGACAAAAACGATTCGAACTCGAACAGAGGCTGACGATTCGAACGAGCATAATATAAAATTGTGCAACAACAAGCAGCAACAGCATAAAGAGTGCTCAAGAGCTATAAAGTAATTTGACGCATTGTGCGCACTGCCTTTGGCAGACATATGTTTTGGCAAGTGGTGTTGTCTGGCAACGCTGAGCACGCAGAAACGTAGTTTCATTTTTTTTTCAAGCTGGCCGACATTGACATACGCATACGGACAAAATAAATACACATACACACATATATATACACACGGGGCAGTTCGACAGTTTTGTTTGTTTGTTTTTCTTTTTTTTGCGCGTATATATATGCACACATATATATTAGTAAATTTATAACAAAAAAAAAAACAAATACTGCATATATATATATATATATATATCTTGTGTGTATATATATGTACATGTATATATAAGTTGTTACATATGCACACGTATGTGTGCGCCTGTATATATATATACATACAAACGCAAAACATACATATACGAAAATAAACACTTTGCAACTTTATGCCACACGCTCGCAAATACCAACGTGGTGTTTTTCTCGCTTAACTTGACCTCGAGCTGCAATTGTGTACTAGACTGCGTGGACGGACGGACGGACGGCAAATGGCTGGCTCGGCGCTGCGCCGCCTGATGGCGGAATACAAACGTAAGTGAACGGTACTTGTGCTGCACACACGCAAAAACATGCAAATATTCTTGCCAAGTGCTGCAAAAGTTCACAGTTATAAATGTCATTCTATCTATCTCTCTCGCTCGCACAGAGTTGACAATGGATCCGCCAGAGGGCATCGCCGCTGGACCCATCAGCGAGGACAATTTCTTTGAATGGGAGGCGCTAATTGCGTGAGTTGACGAAAATACACAAGCACACATGCATACCGACACACATACATACGATATCTAATCATGTTTGTTCATGCAGCGGACCCGAGGGCACATGCTTCGAGGGCGGCGTGTTTCCAGCCCGCTTGGTCTTTCCACCCGACTATCCACTGAGTCCACCTAAAATGAAATTCACTTGTGATATGTTTCATCCCAACATCTTCTCCGACGGCCGCGTCTGCATATCAATACTACACGCGCCCGGCGACGATCCCATGGGCTACGAGCTGTCCGCCGAGCGCTGGAGTCCCGTTCAGAGTGTCGAGAAGATACTGCTGAGCGTGGTCAGCATGCTAGCGGGTATCAACTGACATATATATATATATATACATATAGCTATATATTCCTCTTACTAATCAACTGTCTACCAAACAGAACCCAACGACGAGAGCGGCGCCAATGTGGACGCAGCCATCATGTGGCGGGAGCGGCGGGACGAGTTCAATCGAATCGCACAGCGCTTGGTGCGCAAGACGCTCGGCCTGGCGGCATAAGCGAGGATCCACAACAGAACAACAAAGGAGAAGGAATGGAAGGAGAAGCAAGAGAAGTCACACGGAATAGATGAAGCAACCTGGAGCAAGAGCAAAACTATCGCTGAATAACTTCCTCCACGAGTGTGCGTGTGTGTGTGTGTGTGTGTGTGAATGCGTGTCTGAGTGTGTGCGTGTGTGTGACTTTTCGTATAACTGAAAAACTCAAAATTGAAATGAGATCAACGTGAGGCGGGAGACGGGAGAAAACGAAGGAAAAAACAATGTGGAAGAAATTCTAAAGGAATCAAAAAGCAACAAAACTATTGATATTTTGAGCAACAAATTGAGACACACACACGAAAATGTAAAAAAAAAAAAACAAACAAAGCAAACAAACGAAATATGAGAGGGCAAAAACGATGCTAAGCCCAAGTCTTATAATAATATCCAGTTCATTCACTTTCGATCAAGCACTAGAGCGCTTATATTTTCTTCTCCAAGTTCGTTTCAATGCTGAAAATGTGAGCCATCAGTGCAATACTCAAAACAAGGACTTATTGGACATAGTCGATACACACGCGCTATGTCCAGCCGCACAATTTGTGAGCAGTATAGACCTAAGGCAGAGGGAAATGTCCTCTGCGTATTCCCTATATAACTGTAAATTGCTTGGTGTCTTGTGTATCTACAAATGTTTCTCACCCCTTAGATGTGCTGCTAAAGACATTGTTTAGGTTCTCTTTTGTTTATTGCTCTACATTAAATATACATACATTTATGTTGCATTCTGATTGTATCTGTTTTTAATCAGAAAACATCCAACATGGCTGCAATGCAGTCACAATACTTTTATTTAAATGATGGCGCCCTAGCAGGCGTTGCCAGCTGCTGTGACACTTGCGAGAGTGAACAGTATGTGAACAGTTCAAATATACCCAATGTGTACATTCATTTGTACAATCCAAAATATAAAATTGCATATTATTTAACTCAAATAATTTTAAACACCAAACAGTTGGCTCGAACAATATTTTGGTGCGTGCACAATATTTGTGCGCCCAAAGCAAGGGTTGCCAGAGTTCGTTTAGCTGCAGGGAACACTTTGAATGTGGCGCTTGATGTGTATAAGTGCGAACAATATAAACAATGCGCAATGCAATGTTTAAAATTATGTTTTCATTTTATATATAAAATTTAAATAATCAAAAGAAAGTCCTTAGCTCATTCACATTTGTTCAATTGGGCGCCAAGCTGTGCATGGCTGCCACACTGCATATGTTCTTATCTGGTCTTATACACGCAATGCACTCTGGGCACACTGAAAAAGGTATTTTCAGTTATTGTTTTTGCTTTTAAGTCGAAACACGCAGCGTGCTGTGTTCAGAGCGGGTTGTTTTCTTTTTTTTTTTTATTGTTATTACATCGCACGCCGAACAGAAAAAAAAAACAAATAAAGGTATGTTAACGAACAAGGAGACGACAAGTGCTAATATCTAAAATACATATATAACAGTGCGCAGCGACATTGACCCGAAATTTTTATCAGAAAAAAAAGAAGACGAATCTCTACGTGTGTGTGTGTGACTGATAAAAATAAGCGCAAAGTGAAAATGGTACTAAAAGAGGAGAGAAAAAAGAGTACCGCATTAAGTGGAAGCAAAACATGACGCATATGTTGCTGCCGCTTTGACACACACGCCAGGTGTGTGTGTGCGAGTGTCACTGTGTGCGTGTGTGTGCGGGGGCAACTCAAGCAAAGAATAAGCTGAAAAAAGCTGTGCAATATGTTTTTTTTATTGTTTTTACTACAGTTTCTGCACATAAATACATTTGGCTAACCACAATGGGTTCTGTGTTATTATAAATTAATCATAAACTCATTTCATCAGCTAAACCAACACGCACACACATGCACATGCATCGAGTGTGAGCGAGAGAGGTAGATCTGTGGGATAAAGTGGGCATGCCAACGCAGCTCAATGTCCAATCAGAGTTGCCAGGCTGCAAATGCATTTTCCCATTAACACTCTCCATTAAAGCATTGTGTAATGTGTGCTTAGACTACACTTCCCCCTCCCCCCTCCTCAACAATTAGTGCAAGATTGATCAGTGTTACTAACTGTACAAATCGCATGGCCAAAGCAGCTGACCACACACACACGCACGTACGCACGCACACACTCACTGCATAAAATTTCATAAACAAAACGGAAAGCGTTGTAATCCCAATTAGCATATGCAAAGCGATGCCCATTCGATGCGCAATGCAAATTCGAATTATTTATGCACATGTAAAAGGCAACTGGAAATGCTAAATAGAATACGAATCCAATTGGATTCATTTGAAGTTCGGTTTCGATTCGCCAGTTTCGCAATTTCAACCCAAACAGAATATCATCTAGTTCTCTCTCGCTCTCTCGCTCTCTTTGTTTTTCGTTAACAAGTTGTTGCGCCCACGTAACAACAACAACAGTAAGAAACGTAGCATCAATTTGTTTATTTGTAAATAATGAGTGTGTGCGTCTGCCTGTGACGTCATTGCTTGAATTTGATTGGCTTTTTGGTATATTCGAATAGGATCATTATGATGCAATGACACTTAATGCTAATAAGAGCATTATGATGCAATGACACTGGCGAGCGAGCAAGTGCTTGAGTTCGCACTTCACTTGCGATCTGGCAACGCTGGCTGGCATATGCTTGGAGCTAATGGCATTCTGCACTGGCTATTGCAGCACGACAACACTTGAATTATGCTAAAATGACACTTAATTCCGTTAGAGATATGGCAACTCTAGGCGACAGCAGTAGGCAGCATCAGATACATTCTGACGCCAATGACACTACGTGCTACTATTTGCCTGGCATAAATGTCATACTAAGTGCTAAGTGCAGCACGGCAACACTGGCCAGTTACATCAATTCGATTTGTTCTGTTAGAGAGATGGCAACCCTAGGTGACAACAGTACTCATTGACAATTGCAGCACGGCAACACTGATGCCTATCTATCTAGCTATTGTTAGGATTTGCCGGTAGCAACTGCCATATCTACTGCTATTTGCAGCTGCTACTACTATTACGTACTACGACTACTACTTACTGCTACTGCTATTTCTGCTTCTATTTACTACTACTTCTATTTACTACTATTACTACTACTATTACTACTACTATTGCTACCACTATTACTACTACTTTTACCACTTACTACTATGTTTGCTACTATTCCTACTACTATGACAGCTTCAGTTAGAATACTCCATTCCAGCTGCAGCACGGCAACACTGGATCTCACACACTCTGTATCTCTCTCTTTCTCCCTCTCAGACTGTATCTAGTTCAAGCCCTTCTCATACCCGCATACACAACAAATACTAATTAGCATATTTATCTCTCTCACACTCTCTCTCAATTTCTCTCTCCCCCTCTAGGCTAGTCCCAACCAGAAAGATGCTTTCGCTGCAAAATCAACGTCAACCAAAGACAACACCTTTGGTGGACGACTACGAAATATCGGACACGGTGCTCGGCCTGGGCATCAACGGGAAGGTGGTCCAGTGCACCAATCGTCGCACCAGAAAGAATTACGCCCTCAAAGTGCTGCTGGACAATGAGAAGGCGCGCCGTGAAGTGGATCTCCATTGGCGGGCCAGCGGCTGCAAGCACATCGTCAACATCATCGACGTCTACGAGAACACGTATAGCGGACGCAAGTGCCTCTTGGTCGTAATGGAATGGTAATTAGACTTGGAATCCAAGCAGTCGGAGGAGAGTGGAAGCGCAACTTAAGTGGAATGCGAAAGGGATTTGAAAGGGTTTCAATTAGATGAATCATATATAAAGCAGATTCCCAACAGATGACGGCTTACGACTAGTTGATAACATATGATTAACTCACTTCTAATTGGACATGGAGACTTGTTAATTGAGCGAACTATCATGCCCAATTGGCCTGAGTCCAACAGCATCAATCGATTTCAATTTGTATATACTATACTATATATACTATAGTATTCCAATTAGTCTATATACTAAAGTATTCAAATCAAACTACATTTATTATTGTATTCCAATTATTATCGCATCCAACTAGTCATCAATCTCGTTCCCACCTGTTCCACAACAAATGTATTTTGGTCTCGCCACTCGACTTCCATTTGCATATTCCCAATTGGGAACCATAACTCAGAATGGCGCACGCTCGAGGCACGAATTTCGCTTTTCACACGCAACTCAATTAGTGCGTTGCCACCTTGTTTACATTGGGCTGCCATAAAGCTGCCATAAATCCGCTTTATATGCGCCATAATTAAATCTGTTTCGAGTTTTCCTTTCGCATCGAGACTAATTTCTCGTTAATTCGTCGTAATTGCGTGCGGGGCATTGCCTGCCGCCGAGCTATAAATAGATCAAAAGACCTCAGCTGAGTGCCAACGCTATTTCTGTCTGTCTTCGTAAGCGTTTTAACAGGCTGCAGCGCTTACGCTGTAGTTGGCCAAAAGGAACGAAGAGAAAAGGGCATTGAGTGGATGGTAGAGAAGGTTAAAACTGATGCTGGCTATCTGGATCAGCCTCTCTGTCTTGCGTTCTCTCTCCCACCTTTATTCATAAACGTTTCACTGGCTTTGCTAACTCTTTTCACTCTCTCTTGCAGCATGGAGGGCGGCGAACTGTTCCAGCGCATCCAGGACAAGGCGGACAGCTCGTTCACGGAACGTGAAGCGGCGCACATAATGCGCGAGATATGCGAGGCGATTTACTATCTGCACAGCCGGGACATAGCGCATCGCGACTTGAAGCCGGAGAACTTGCTCTACACGACAAAGCAGCCGAACGCGATACTGAAGCTGACGGACTTTGGCTTCGCCAAGGAGACCTTCACCAATGACACCCTACAGACGCCCTGCTATACGCCGTACTATGTGGGTGAGTGTGGCCTGGCTCTTCGTCCGTCCGTCCCTTTGCATATTTCATTGAATGTTAACTTCTCTCGCTGTAGCTCCTGAAGTGCTTGGCCCGCAGAAATATGACAAGAGCTGCGACATCTGGTCGCTGGGCGTGGTCATGTATATCATAATGTGCGGCTTTCCGCCGTTCTACAGCATCAACGGGCTGTCCATATCGCCGGGCATGAAGAAGCGCATACGATCGGGCCAGTATGACTTTCCCGATCCGGAGTGGACGAACGTCAGTCAGGCGGCCAAGGATCTGATCAAGGGTATGCTCAATGTGGATCCCAGCAAGCGGTTGCGCATCGAGGATGTGCTGCGCAACAAGTGGATAGCCCAGTACGATGCAGTGCCCCAGACGCCGCTCTGCACCGGCCGCATGCTCAAAGAGGGCGAAGAGACCTGGCCGGAGGTGCAGGAGGAGATGACACGCTCGCTGGCCACCATGCGAGTGGACTACGATCAAGTAAAGTGGACACCCAACCTCTCTCTGACACTCACTCTCTCTAATCTCTAATCCCAATTCCAGATGCAAATCAAGGCCCTGGACAAGTCCAACAATCCATTGTTAACGAAGCGCAGGAAAAAGATTGAGGAAATCTACGCGGAGCACAACAAATAGATTTAGCGGCCGCTGCCAGCGTGAACAAAACAAGGCCAAAACCCTTTCGTTTCCCCCCCTCCTTCTGACACACACATACGGATCTATGTGTGTGTGTGTGAGGAGATAGATAATAATAGGATTTATATGCCACATTTGGCGTGCTTCTCTTATTATATATATGTTTATATGTCTATATGCATATATATTTTATGTATTCTTTGTTCTCCTTACTTAAGAGTTTTAACCCCCGCCCCCATAACCCCAAGACGCGGCCCCAACTTGATTTTGACTATGTTAAATTATATATGATCCTTGTCCACGATTGTCCTCTGTATATGTATGTATTTGTATATCCATTTCCAGTAAAGGTTTTAAGGGTATTTCTATAGTGTGCAAACAAAAACAAAAAAAGAGTCCTATCTATAATATATATATATATATATATATATATATATATATATATATATATATATGTATGTATATCTATCTGTACTATAGGTCGCTAGCTTTGGACCCCGACTATAAACTGAGTTTTAAATCTAATTTGTAACTTTTTAAAATATGCCCAACAAAAATACGTGTATGTCCCCGACTATTGCAAGTGATGTCTGTTAACTATATATAGCATTAGATCTGCTCCAGTTGATATACAACATTAACATATATATACATATGTATGTGTATATACATATGTATTGCTTCGCTTGCTGCTGACAGCTCTATATACAGTTTATCATATAAATAAAGTATTTGTAGTTTATAAATTCGAAAGAAACAAGAACTTGATGTTTTTTAATGGAAGTTATGTATAAGTATATATGTATAGCTAGAGTAAGAGAGAGAGAGAGAGAGACAGAGTGGAAATTATTTCATATAGAATATCATTTAGTCTTAAGTCTGTTCTATATATCACAATCTTGAATCGCCATATCGCTCTTCAAGCTAGATCTTATCAAATAATTTACTTTGGGAAATTCCCATTGAAATAGCTCTGAATCATCTAGATTGCTTGCTTTGGATAGGCGTCTTGAGTAATTTTATGAATTCTTAGAATCTATAAATGATTTAGTCATAGCTAAACTGTAGTATGGTAAAAACTATATATGGATGGACTAGGCAAAGCCTATAATAGCTTTAGGGAAGTACTATATGATACTCATAGAGATATAATATACTGCTTAGATGTAACTCAAAGCCACAGATATATATATATAGCATCCATATTTCATATACTCGGATATCTTATATCCCTAAGGTTTCTCTTATTTATATATACCTCATATCCATAGGAGTATCTCTGGGGATACGATAGAGAGACAACTCGTATGCTCAGATATATCTCATTCCATATCATATCTCATAAGACTCGACTGGAGTATATGTTTATATAGTAAAGTTTGGGTTGTCTATAGAGCTAATAAAGGTACTATATAGCACTGGTAGGCAACCGCTAGGAAATGCTAAGTCCTAGCAAAACTCTTTGCCTAAGTCAGTGGCACTCTCACGCCAGCTAAAAAGAGATAGCTATACATCTCACTCTCTCTCTCTCTCTCTCTCTGCCCATCTCTTTCTTTGCCTTGCAGCTCCCGTGAGACAGTAAAAAACTTGTTTGGATTTTGCAATGTAATTGCTTTGTTATCTTTTATTGACGTATGTATGTATATAATATATAACAGTGCAGTTTGACACACACACACACACATCCATACACTCGCGCGCACACACACCCGCATACACAGACACACGCTAGGAACAGTTCCTTAGGTTTGCGTTTGGAGGGAATTGTGCGAGGATTCAAAAGCATTGCAAATAACAGTTTGCTAAGTGTTTGGCTCAGTTCTGTTGGCTAATGGTATCAAAAAATAGACACACAGGCACACGCACACTCACACACACACAAATACACTCACACACACACGCATAGGTCGCATGTGCTCAAGCTAAAGTTCTGCAACCTGTAGCAAAAATCATAAAACAAAAACAACTAGCAACAAGATAACCATATATATATACATATATACGTGATATATAGAGCACATAAGTAGTATATATATATATATGTGTACATATTCTACATGCCTACAACATTAGTTAACAATTTTTGTTCAGTTTTCTTTTACATAAGTTTCTTGATTTCACGTTTAACAGTTTTTGTTTTTGTTTTGTTTTGGTGGTGCAGTTGATGTTTCTGGTGGTGCAAATCTTACAAATTGTGCTGACTATAGCTTAAAGCTAACCATAGCCTAGCTATACATATATATATATATATATATAGAGGGGGGTGTGTGTGTATATGCTATATATGTATATATGCATATATATCGGTATTATTTCTATAACAATTTTTTCTCCTTTTTTTTTGGTTTTTTAGAAAAATACATATATGTATATACATATATATATATAGTTATTTAAGGTTTCAATAGTTGGTGTATTTTAGTTACTTAAAAGTATTTCATATCTATATATATATATATATACATATATATCGATATATATGGCAGATTTGCGAGATTCAGCTTGGCTTTGTTTGAAAATTTTCCGCTGATTCAATTCCAATTTGATTTGTTTGTCCATTAAAATTGCAGCTTATTTAGTATAGTTGAGTATATATATACATATATATGTGTATACATATAAGTATATATATATATATATATATATATATATATATATATATATATATATATATATATATATATATATAAGTATATATATATATATGTGTGTGTGTGGGTGTATCTGTGTCTGTGTGTTTGGTTTTGTAAACTGAAGGTACTTCATTTCCATCGCTTGCACATTCAATTGCTCTTCTTCTCCTTCTTCTTCTCCTTCTTCTTCTGCTTCTTACTTCTGATTCCTTGTTTATCATTCATGCCTCTTGGCAGGCAACTACGTGTTACTCCGTCTGACTCTCCGTCCGTAGTCCTAAATAAAGCTATCGCAGCTGTTCTCCGCCTCGCTGTTCGAGCAGTCCATGGCTGGCAACGAGCCGCCACGCCTATACGCCCACTGGCGCTGGTACGAGTCCTCGCCGTATGGCTGCTGACGCACTCCACCAGCCGCACGCTCGTGATCGCTTCCGCTGCCGGCGCCACTTCCGCTGCCGCTGCCACTTCCGCTTCCGCTGCTGCTCTGACTGTGGCTGCTCCGACGATTCGCGGTGCTTGGCGCCGTGGCGGCGGCGACGGCATTCAGCCGAGGAAAATATTTATACAAATCCAACAGATTATTCAGCTTCACGTGCGGCTTGTACTCCACATCGTCCAGGCACTGAGCGGCGCTGCTGCTATTCAGCGGCGTCCAGAAGGTCAAGCCCAGCTGGGCGAGATGACCACCCTGAGGAAGGAGAAGAACGAGAGAACAGTTAGTGATGATAATCGAAAGGAAAACTTAAATTTTACTGAAGTGGAATGGAGGGAGGTAGAAAGAGAGAGAGAGAGAAAGATATGGAGAGAGAAAGAGAGAGAGGGAAAGAGGACATAAAGAGAGAGAGGGAGAGTAGAGACTGTATGTAAGAGAGGGGCAGATAGAAGGGGAGCGAGAAAGGCAGATATATAGAGAGAACGATGTATGTCGAAAGAGAGTCTGTGTGGCGTTCGAGAGCTAGAGAGAGGAGAGAGAGTAGAGGAGATCAGTGTTGAAAGAGAAGAGATAGAGTAGAAGGGAAAGAGTGATGAAAGGAGGGATAGACTAGAGAAGATCAGTGTTGAAAGAGAGGGATAGATGGGGCAGGGCAGATAGTCTAACTTCTCTTATACCAAGGTACACCTTCACCTAGGCTATGCCAATCGTACCTTGAAGCTAAAAAGGTATACTAAATATATATATACAGCTGCCCATAGCTATCAACCCAGACTGATGATCTCCACTTCCATTTGTGATCATATCTGGTAACATAACTGTAACTGTAACTGTAACTGTAGCCCTTATTCAGCTCGATCCCACACAGCAAGGTGCAATTCACTTTCAGCTTCGCTCACCTTGATGTCCGTCTCGAGTTTGTCGCCAATCATGGCGCACTCGTGCGGCTTGACGCCCAGAAAGTTGCAGGCGGCGTAGAATATTTCCGGATGCGGCTTCTCCCAGGGCAGATCGGAGGAGACGAGCACGCAGTCGAAGTGGCCGCGTATGTGCAGCTTGGTGACCTTCTCGCGCTGCGCATTCGACGGGCCGTTGGTGATGAGGGCCAGGGAGTAGCCGGCGCGCCGCATGCGCTGCAGCATTTGGACATAGTCGGGCGGTACGGCCAGGTAACGGTAGCGCAGCTTCAGCCACTGCGGATAGATCTGCTCGGCGAGGTGCTTGTGCTTCTGCTGCAAGGACTCGCGCCACAAGTGCGTCCGCCACGAGTCCAGCGACGTCTGCGAGTTGTCCGGACAGCGGCGAAACGACTTCAGAAAGTTCTGTGTGGCTAAGTTGGCATCGTCTTTGGTAAAACTGTACTGGGCTTCCAGCACATCAGCGAGCTGCGAGAGAGAGAGGTAGTGAGAATAAGCCAAAAAAAATATATAAACAAAGTTTGAAAATAACGGCAAACATGTGCTTGACATGACACTTGTTAGCGAACGTCAATGCACTAATGCCGACACGCGCCATAAGGCAATCGCGTGTGTTAGAGTGAGATGACCATAGTGTTGCGCACTTGCCAGGATGACATGTGACAGACAAAATGACGTTCAGCTGAGGACTAAGAGAAAATGTGACTAAATAAAAAAGAATATATGTTAAAAAATATATAAAACTTTGATAGAATTTCAATATTATACATGAATTAATTTTAAATTATTTTTTTTTTAATTCTAGCAAATTAATTATATATTGATTTTGACATAATATTGAATATAAAAAAATTAGTTATATATCATAATATAAGTTTTTAAAAATTTTTTTATAATAATAATAACAAATTAATTATAAGTTTTTCCGTTCTGTTTTCAGTTTCTTTTCAAACTATATTTTTTTTAATTAATTCAGGTTTTTTTTAATACAAGTCTGGCGCATGGCGCGCGCAGAATTAGTAGCTAAACAGATTTCTAATCAAGAAAAGCGTAATTCCGGTTTTTCCAGAGTTTGCAAAAATCGTAATAGGAGGAGATAAAAAAGTACCCAGACTTGATTAAACATATTCACAGACAAAGCTGATGTTGAAAGTGATTATTATATATGCACATAGTACCGATTCCTTTGTGTAAAACGCAAATAAATTGAATTCGACGATTAATCATTTTAATCAGTTGAAAAAAAACTTCCGAATTGAGCACATTTACACGGATTTAACTTCCGCTCAGCTCCTTTCTGACAACAACAAAAAAAAACTGCGCATAAAATAAATAAATATATAAACACAAATAACAGCAAAAGACACTCGCACACAATTGTATTTCATGCGTAGGCTAATTGATGGGCATTCGTTAAACGGTAAATGGCAAAACTAACAAGTGTCATTCGGCCATTAAAGATGTATGAGCGTTTATTTTGGGTCTCTTATGACTTTGACCTCTAGTTAGAGAAAGACGACAAGCGTGCATTGATCAAACGTGCACATGCACATGCACATGCTCACGCACACACTTACACACACACACATATACTTATATACAAGCAACTGACAGCACGCGCGTGCTAATGGAGCGGCTGCAGTGGAAAATTTTTGTAAATATCTATGTATGTGTGTGCGTGCGTGCGTTTGTATTTTGGTGGTTCGCGCGAACTTTCACCCGTGCAGTTGTTAACTTACCTTGCGTATTGCTTTGGAATCACCGGCCCGCGTTGGGATTAGCGTGTTATCTAAGTCAAAGTAGAACGCTGAGATTTTCGCACAAATGCCATCGAACGGTGTTGTGTGCTTGAGTCCCGTTGTTAAAGACGTTGTTGCTGAAAATTTGCTAGCGGCCATGAGTTATTGCCACGCACTGTTGGTTGGAGCACTTGATTCTTTTTAGGGGGTAGGGGGTTAGTCTATGGGAAGCGCTGGTTGCACGCACATATATCATAAGACCGTTATAACAATTAATTCAATATGCCTCTCTATTTACACGTATAATTATTAAGTATTCTATTTAAATTTTGGCGCCACTCGAAAAGAAGTGGAGTTTGTCGAAATTGTCGTTGCGAGGTAGTTGCACACGGTTCGTTAGTTAAACAGCAACTAAATTGAAAACAAACGTTGCTCAAAAGTTAAATAAGGGAACAGGTAAATGTAACCAAGAGCAAAGCAATGACTGAAAGAAAGTGCACACACGCACGATTCGACAGTTAGGTATGAAAGTTAATGAGCAGCACCTCTGTCGATATCTGTCAACGGACTATATAATTACATGTGACAGCGATACTAATTCAAATTTGTAACTCGTTACTTTAATCAATTGTATTCTTTATCAAACTGTTACGATTATATTTGTTTTTGTTATTAAAAAACATATGCATTTCCTATTGATATTAATAATTTACGTTAGGTGCACAGCTTTTTAGCTGGCACTGTAAAAAGAGCAGCGAGAGAGCACAGGTCTAACTCAATGAGTCAGAGTGAGCACGCATTACTCTCGCGGAGGTGAGCACATGTACATATAGCTTGGATACTTATAATACGCCAAGGGTCAGCCTTTATTCATAGCAACAATTAAAAAAATAAACACACAGATTGTGTTGAAAGACAACATCGCTGGCAAATAATGCATTTAAATAATATCAAAAATCATAGCATATGTTTAAACAATGTTATTGTGTAACAATGTCCAGCCATGCTACATTTAGTTATCGATATATCGCATAAACAGAGATTTTGTTGTAGGGGTGGCAACGCCAGCTGAGTTCTGACGGCAAATTTTGTTTTTGAGCAATTGACTTTGACAATTTGTAAGTTTTATTACAGAAAAATAACAATGAGCAGGAAGTCGGAAGCAGATGTCATAATGATAACGCCAGGTGAGCCAAGTGAATGTGAAGTATGTTGGATTTGTATAGCTTTTCGAGTAAATTCAAGCAGAAAGGCCCCAGATGAGTGTGGACGCCAAAGAAACCGCCAAAGCTGATGCATTAATTTCGACTGAAACTCTGCGGGAATCGCCGGTACAGTGGCCAGAACGCTGTAAGTAAAACATAAATACGAAAAAAGATACTCGTCTAATTACTGTGATTTGCTGTGCATTTGCAGTTCCTGGCATGGAACACTTTGTGACTATGAGTGACACTCCGATCCACCGAAACACCGCAGACTGCGACCAAGTCCACAGCAGCGTCAACATGGCGGCCATTAACCGTTAGTAATGTGGAACAGGACAATTGATGTGGGGTTGGGTTAAATTTTGTTTACACATTGCAGAGTTCGCCCGCATGACGCCCGATCAGCTGGTGGAGAAGATCAAGGCGATGCACGACCAAATCTATAAGCTGGGCCTGCGCGAGTCCAAGGAAATGACGCGGGGCAAGCTGCTGGGCATCTTCGAGCAGGAGCCCCTACCCAAAGCCAAAGCCATGCGCAACTGATGACGACTGACCAAGTAGTATATATATTAACAAGTAGTTCGTAGTTAATCGTATTTGCATCTCTTGCCTGGATACAACTATGCATTTATGCTAGTCAACAATAAATAACATTTATTTCCATTTCAAGCAGCATACATCTATATATATATATGTATATATATATAAACCATACATACATATAAGCTACTATAAGGAATAGTGAGACAGAGACTGAGAGTGAGACAGAGCGAGATAGAGATACCGAGTTCTGTGTGAGATGTGGCTGGAGGAGAAGGCACAGTATAGAAATTCCGCTATGCGTAAACCAATAACTCTCTCTAAATACATATATTTATTTATGTGTGCAGGTACCGTTATGTGTCTAAATATACATACATATATATCTCATATTTTTGATATATTAATTACTAAACGACAAGCCACAATTGCCAGTTACAATTGATATTATGCCTAAAAGTGCACGAAAATATATAGAACTAATTGCATATAAAAAGAAAAATATAATAAACTGCAATATATGTCCCTAAACAAACATTTTCCTCAACCTAACCTCAAATTAAATAAAGTCTCAGTCTCGAAACTAACCTTGAGCTAACATAAAATAACAGTAAGAGCTTGCTTAGCCAACTTATTTAGCAAATTAATCATTTTCCTCAACTTAACCTCAAATAAAATAAAACTTAACACTAAAACAAACAATTTTGAACCTAACAAAAAGTGAAATAACTGTAAAAATTTACTCAAAAAATAAATGAAATGAATTAACACTTAAATCAATTGAACATTCTTTGTGCTCCATGAAAACCTAACCATACAAGCTAAGCAGCTAATCGGCAACTAACGGTATATGCTAGCTTTATGGGACTCTAATAAACTTTGTCTTATTTCTTGATTCATTTCGCTTTGGCAAACGTTTCTTTCCAGCTCAACTACACGAGCGAAGGAGTGTGGAGGGTGGAGGAGGGGGGTGGGGCCGTATGTATGTATATGTGTGTGTGTGTATATGTCTATATGTATATGGTCTTGGGTCAAGGTCATCTATTCCTGCCACTGCATGGCGAAGCGCTGCTCGAACGTAATGCGATTATAGACGCCCACATCGGCCAGCTGCATGGGATCCGTGTGATAGGCGAATCGGCGTATATCAATCATGGCCCCGTCGAACATCTCCTTCCAGGTGGTCAGGTCCGTGACGCTCATGTGGATGGGCAGCTGCGGATCCGGTATATCAATGGCCGCCTGAAGGCGATCAAAGGCCTCCGCCACGGGGCCGACGGACAGATTCACCCAGTACTCCGCCGGAAAGCGCTTGTTCTCGCAGAACGGCGCCCCCTTCCGCATGATGAAGACCAGCATCAGGATCTCATAACGCTCGGAGCTCTCGTAGAAGCGCTTCGTGCGCGTCTTCTCCACGAAATCGATGAGCAAAATGAGCGGCGTATAGTTCTGCAGATGCATCAGCAGCTCCCGGTCCGTCCAGAGGTACCGTCCCCCGCTCTTCACGCCCAGCATGCTCATATTGTTGGCCAGTTGATGGTACTGTTGCTGCTGTTGTTGTTGTTGCTGCTGCTGCTGAAGGTGCTTATGTTGCTGTTGTTGGTGCTGGTGTTGCTGCTGTTGGTAGTGATGCGTGTTGACTGTTGCCGTATTGGGGCCGCTGCTGGCTATGACAATGCCAGCTGCTGTTGCTGCTGCTGGCGTCGAGCTGGCAGCTGCACTCGTCGCGCCTGCTGTGGGCATGTCAGGCTGCTCCTTCAGCATGTGCCAGCCAAATCCTTGGCCCGCCCACACCAGACGAGAGGACAACTAGGCCAAGGTTAAAAGCTCGAGCTGCCCACACACAACTTGTTGCCAGTCGCGCAACTTGGCCAATTACAAATGCATAAATAACTATATATATATATATGTATATATTTATGCACAACTTGATGACTATAGCTTTATAACTGTTTAAATTAGTTTTTTTTTTCTTCCCTTGAACAAGTTTTGCTTTTAGTCGAGCAGCAGCCGCTGGCCGCACGTGCGGACTGGACGATTGTTGTGACGCGAGTGCGTGGACAAACGAGAGCTAAAAGGGGTCAATGGCGAAAGGCGCAGCTCGGCTAAACGAAGCTCGCTGCAACAACCGTTACACACATACGTATAGACAGAGGCAATCACACATACATACATATAGCCTAACTTAATATTAGTTTAAATATAGCTTAATGTCCTTTGTACTATTTTAATTGTGTTAAACATTATATGTGTGTGCAGCGTTGCGAGAGCAGTTTGAACAATTTCGAATTTTTACATCTGATAAATAAATATATGTATATATTTATATATACATATATTTACTTATACTTTATATATCTATATATATATATATATATATATATATATATATATATATATTATTCACTAAATTTAAAAAGCGTCTGACTAAGTCCGGCCAACTCGTCAAACTACCCTGGGTACAATTGTTCCATCTCCATTCTTGGTCTCTCTTTGATTCGCAATGTAACTGTAAATTCGGGAGCTAAATGAGCGGCTCCTGCAGTCGATAACAATCGGAGGCAATTTTCCATTTATCATTCTCGGCGGTTATTACGAACGACTGCTGGAAGGTGCGCATGGACTGTTCGGCGTATTTCACCGTGCCGCTGGCCAGTATCAGGTACGTCGTCTGGCCGCCAACGGCCGGATCCAGTATGGGCTGGGAGTCGAGCGTGGTCAACTGGTGACGCGACGAGGGCAGCTCCAGAAAGTATCGTTCGATTGTCTGGCGACCCTGTGCGCCATTGCCGTTCCAGCTAAAGGTCGCCGTGTCTATGTACAAGCGGCCCATTTGCTAAACGAATTTAAACAAATTCATTCATTAATTTGTTTACTTTTTGCTCTGGCAAGTTTGCCGGCTTTTGGTAGCTTACATGGCGGCGATTGTCGAGAGAGGCGTAATAGAGGCGCGTAAAGTCCTCCGCGGTGCGGCAGCAGGCTTCCACTTTGAGTCTCAGTTCCTGTTCATGTAATAGCAATAAAACATAATATTTAATTTGAAAAATTAAAATTATTTGATGCTCACGTTATTCATCGCGTTTTTTGCATGCTCTTTCGAAATAACATATAAATTCAGCGCTGCAATTCAAAAATATCGATTATGATAAGCAGCCCTAACTTGAAGTTGGCTGCATCACGAGCGCAATAAAAAGTGCGCGCGAGACATAAAACACACGTCGAATTTAAAAGTGTGAATAGTGCGCACCGCCAAAAATGCAACAAGTAGAAGGGCCAGCTGGCACAAACTTGTGCAATAAATCTAATTTATGTCTTGTGCCACAGTCAACATCGTTTTGTTTTATGTGTTGCCAAAGAGTCTATTAGCTGTCTCTTATACTTGCTGCATAGTTAGTATTACGCGCAATTCTCACGTTTCAACTCGACATGCACGAAACTATAATACTGCTCAGACTTACCTCGTTTGTGGCGTTCTTATTATGTTAACTTTTAGTAATTAATATGCTTCACAAGTTTAACATTGAAAATGTCAGACTGACGACAAAGTGGAGTCGATAAATTGATATCGACTTTGAGCTCGTCAATGATGTTGCGGTTATAGATTCGAATGCATCTGGCAACATCGTGACGACAACATATCGATAAATTGCTATAAATTATAAACATTGTTGAAACGGTTGTAAATAATGTCCTATCAGCAGAAATTTATTGCAAACTTCCTACTTGGCCAAGATAATTAAATAGCCGCGATTTGCTTAATACTCATTTACTTATTATGTCTACAAATTGATATATATCTTACAAATCATGGACACTGTCGAGTTGAATGTATAGGAAACATGAACACACGAAAATCAAAGGGCTATCGGGTGGAAGGGGGGACGGAAGAGCTTGGTCAACAGGTCTGTGCCTGCAACTGCTGGCTGAGCAACTCTTCGCGCCAGCCCGGCCGCTGGCAACGCTCGAGCAGAGCCTCCAAGCTCTGGGCAATCGCCGCCAGCTGCTGTTCGGGCGTTTCTTTGGCCAAGGATTCATGCAGGATGCATTCGATCTTCGATTTGAGAGCCTGCTCCAGCAGCGCCGGCTCCTCGCTCTTGATGTAACGCTGCACACAGTCCACCAGCTCGGTGAGATGCTCATCCACGGCGTCCGGGAAAAGCTCCTGCATCGCAATAAACAGATTGAAGAGATACTCGCGATTGGGGCCGCTGGGGCCGGCCGAGGTGAAGATTTGCCTGGCTATGCAGGGCACCTGCCAGACGTGGCCGGCGTAGGAATCGTTGGACTGGGTGGCCACGTACATGATGACCTCGATGGGCATCGTTGTGGCCGGATACTCGTGGAACTCCAGGTTGCAGCGCTCGTAGCCGTTCTTCTCGCGGTAATCCAGGTGATCAAGCACCTGGGACTTCTGGGCGGCGGCAATGCGATAGGCGACGCCGTAGACCCGATCCAGGGACAGGTCGCCCGGCAGCAGGGTGACGACGCGGCCCGGCCTCTCCGGTATGCCGCGATGATCGATGCTGTGCTGGTAGAATCTCCGCTTGTAGCCACAGACGAAGCCGCGCCGCCGGTCGATGTACGGAAAGTCCGCCTTCCACACGAGCGAGCCGTAGCCAAAGATCCAGACATCCTCGGGGCTGGCTGCTATGCTCTCCGCCTGATTGCTGGGCTTCGCATCGAAGCTCTGTAGCAGCGTGGGCTGCTGCCCGTTGCTGTCGGCGTTGCACTTGTGTTGCCTGAGCGGGCAGGAGGCGCTGGCGGCCACCTCAGCGAAACATTCTCGGTAAATCTCGGCAGTCGTGGCCGACAGCTCGTTTGACTTCGAACTGTTGCCAAGGCGCAAGCTCTGTATGAAGCGCAACATCTGTTCCAGCTGCAATCCAACTGCGTCTGTCGTCGCAGAGCCTCTAAAATATCACAGAAATTCAACAAAAGTTGTTGCCGACGTTAGAAGTATTTGATATTGCCGATTCTATCGATTGACGTTTGTCGTGAGTCGAGCTTAACTATCGATTTCTGATAGAGCTGGCAAAGCACTGCACAGTGATTTGAGCGAAAAGCTAGCGGCAAATTTGAAAAATTAATAATATTAATAGAAAGTATGTATTTTAAATACACAATATATATTCAAATTAAGTACTTTCTTTATTCTTTTACATATTATAGTTCGCTTTCCATAAACAAATCATCGCTAACTTTACAAAGCTTATAAAAGGTAGTTGACCACATTTGTCAGCGATAAATAAGTTGCGACAAACTATAAAAAGTTAGGAGTGTGGCATTAAATATAATTTATTTTGTAACATATTTCTGTTATTTGCTAAATTTGATTTGACTAAAATTAAGAAATCTCTGCAAAATTCTTAATCTTTATCGATAAGCTATCAGCTGTAGTTAGCGATAGTTGGCCGCTTTTGTCAGCGCTAACTTCCAATTTGCATCCAGTTCGCTCCCACTCACCATAAGTAGCATGCAACTATCTCTTTCGCACCCATAGAAAGCTGCCGGCTCAGCTGTTCGCGCTGCCACAGCAACAAAGAGCTTGAAGCAAAACGTAAACAAATCCTGTTAATTGCATTGTGAATGCGCACAAGGTCAAAATGAGCGGAAAGGACGATCGATCGAAGGAGTAAGACACACGCCTACGTAATCGCCAGCGCGACTAATACTCGAATCTCTTCCTTTAGCAACCGCAAGAACATGAAGCAGCACAAATATTACCACAAGCACCAGCAACAGCAATCCTCCTCGAGCTCGCCCAAGACGATGGCCGTGCGCAGCATTGTGGATGTGGCGGACTCGAGCGATGAGCCGCGCTACGGGCGCAAGGGCTGGTCGAGCGGCACCTGCTCGCTGGCGCCGCAAAAGAATCGCGATGTGCTGGACAAGCTGCCGCCGTCCGATCCGGACGATGTGGAGCAGCTCGTGGACGGCACGCCCATCGATGAGAACGCACGCGCCCAGCTGCGCGCCGGCGACTACAAGCAGATGGCGCAGTTCCCCAACATGGGCGGCGGCCACTTCGCCTTCGGCGTCGAGAAGGAGTGGAACAATATAGCCGAGGGCCAGACCCAGCTCCATACCAAGGCCGCCAGCAGCTACTTCACGCTCAATCTCAGCCTGCTCAACTGCGGCCTGCAGACGATACCCTTCTACAAGCGCATGGAGTACCCCACAACGATATTCACGCGCGCCCAGATCATAGCCCAGAACGAGGCGGCCGAACAGGCCGAGATCGTCTACCAGGAGCGCGTGCTGCAGGATCTCAATGGTCGAGCCAGCGCGGCCAAGTCCCGTGCCAGCTCTGTCAAATCGCCACAGCCCATGGCCCAGCCAGCAACTCCGCCCGCTGCTGGTGCCCCTGCTGCGTCCGACGAGCTGGACGAGCTGCTGGCGCTCACCGACACCCAGTTGACCACGGGCCCCGCACTGCCAATCGCCTCGCCCGTGGTGCAGCCGGCGACGCCCACGACCAACGCCAGCAACAAAGATGTCGAGCAGTGGCTGGACAGCGTGCTCGACGAGTGAGACGGACCGTCTCCCTACTAACTAACGGTTAACTATAGCAAATCAATTATATTAGCGATTCAAATAAATTCCAATTAGCCTTTGCTTCCGAAGATAAAATGCCCAATTGGAGCTTGTTTTTCTGACGTTTCCTTAGCCACTGCCTTCCGCGCATTTAGCCTTTTTTGCGTTTAGCTTTCATTTGTGATGGCGGGAATTATACCTAAAACGGCCTTTTTTAGCTTTAATAAAATTTGGCAAAATTTGATATTTGACTTTAGCCATTTCTGGCTTTTTCTATGTTCGCTTAGCCATTTCTGACTTTTTTCTAGCCTTAATCCCAATTTGGCTAAATTTCGAGCTGCGATTTTCAAATTTGGCTTTAGCCATTTTTGTGTTTTTTTTTTATATTCGCTTAGCCATATCTGGCTGCTTTTCGGCTAGCACTGCCCTTGACAGTTAAGCTGCGCGCGCTGCTCAACACTGCCCGTCAGAGGATAGCAAAGGAAGAGGATAGTCAAAATTGAAAGCTATAAACCTCACTTCCGGTCTCCTAGCGGCGACGTGAACAGCTTCACTTCTGACTTTTCCAATTTTTCAATCGTGTGGAAAACTTTCGCTTCGCAGTGCAAAGGGGCGGAAAATTGTGTTCGATTGCGAAGTCCAAGTGAATTTCAGTGGATCATCCGAGAATACAAGAGGTAAGCTCCTATATCAAATCCGATTCGCTTCAACTTGCAAATCATTTTTTCGCATAACCTCAACAAAGTTACGATACTTCGAAATAGCATTTAGCAGCTGAACTATTCGCGCTTATCTAGGCTAGGGCTAGGCTAGGCTAGACAAATATCCAAGAGATTCTCTCATTTTATTGCTCGTTCGTGAGTTTTGCTGGTGTTTCCACATAACCTCCAAAATGAAAGTACAGTTAGAGCAGCCACTCGAAGTCGGTGTCGTTGTCGCACGGCTGGTCGGAGGCGAAGCCGTCGTCCTCGTAGTCGGCCAGGCTGTACATGCTCTGATAGAATTCCGCCAGATGGGCGTGCACCAGCTTGAGGAGCTCGCAAGACGTCTCCAGGACGACCATGCGCTCCTGGACGTGGCTATCGCGCAGCTGGAGCTCGTCGCGCAGCTCCTCAATAATGGTGCTCAGCCAGCGGAAGAGCACGGCCGCATCGGCGCTCGGAAAGTCGAGGATGTGCGCCGACACGCCCACCTCGTTGCGCAGCTTCTCCGTGGAGCCGTACGGCCCGGCCATCAGCAGTGCGGCGATGACGCGCACAATCAGGTTGAGCGAGTGCAAATAGTTCTGCAAGTAGGCCAGGGGGTTGACCATGGCAATGGCCATCATCAGCTCGGGGTAGGGCCGCAGGCGGTACTCGGTGAAGCCCAGGTCGGTCAGCTTGTCGAGCATGGCCCAGAGGAGGCAGCTGCTCACGATCTGGGCCATGGTGCCCAGCGAGCTGGCGTGGCGGCAGCACAGGATCAGGTTCAGCATGTTCTCCGAGTCGTTCAAGTCCACCAGCTGCAGTATCTGCGTGCAGAGGTCGTGCACCTGCAAAGAGAGTGCATTAGTGCAATTGTCTATCGTTTATCGACTATCGATTGGAATTTGGCCCACGTGCTTCTCCTCGGTGCAGGCCATGTAGTCGAAGCAGCGCTGCATGAACAGCGTGCGCTGCACCTGGGTGCTGCTCAGGTCGTTGTGGTGCAGCATGAACAGCATCATCCCTGCCACATGGAGCGCGGCCAGCGGCTCGGCCCCAAACTCGACCTCCTCGCGCGACATCAGCTGGCCGAAGGCCTCAATCAGCTAATCCGAGTCAGTTAGTGGTTAGTGGAATTGGCAAGTTATAGTCAACGAACTCACCTCGATCACATTGTCGCTGGCGTAGATGAACTGGACCTTGTCCTTCAGGTACGATTTGCTCACGACCAGACGCAACTGCTCGATGTCAAAGCCCTGCGGGCGTATCACCCAATTCCTGCAAAAACAATTCCCCTTGAGCATCGCCTAACTAACAGCGCCAAGCGAGCTCTCTCCTAGAAATGAGCGACTGTCGATTACAGCCAGAGCTTCGAGATGGGCACCAGATCGCTCTAACTATCGATTGTATCCTTTTAAATAACATTAGCGACAGCCCGATCAATCTAATTGCGCAGAAGTTTTTGGCTAGCGGCGAATCTTGTTGGACACCACGAATGTAAGTTGAATCTTAGTCGAGACTTAGTCATATACATATATAGTATACAAGTATTGCATATATACATGTAGATGTACATATGCATATTCATAATTATATTAATGCGTGTTCATATTGCATATTTATGCATAATTAGAAGCTGTTATTCTACACTTGCTGTTGTTGTTGTTGTTGGCGCTGCTGCTGTTAATGGGCAGCGTGTGCAGCCAACTTAACACTGTTTACAGTGCCAATGGGCAGCAATTTTAATGAGCTCTTCTTCGGCCCGCACTCAATGGCCGCCATCTTTGTTTGCATGTGGCGCTGCTCGGGCCAAAAATTTGTGCAGTTTCTTGCTGCAATATACATACATACATATGTGTGTGCGTCCTTGCGCGCAAGCATCTCACAAAATGCGAATGCACGCGCGCCTCGCACATTTTAGCATAAAAGTTGACGCCCCCCCATGACGTCCACGCCCAGCGCGGCCGCTTGAAGTTTCCTTTGCATACTTGGAAATATCTGCTCATTATGCATTCATATTTCGCAATTACTTCGCGCACACACACATATATACACAGAGAGACGCTGGAATGACAGCTAAAAGCGCAAATGTGCGAGAGTGAGAAAGAGACAACAGCAGAGCAACAAATAACAAGAACAACAACAGCAGCAGCGGCGGCGGCGGCGAGGCCAAAGCTGACTGTTAACGAGCAGCAGCAACTGTTAAGTTTGCCGTCTGCTCATGTATATGTATATATGCATGTGTGTGTGTGTGTGTGTGTGTGTGTGTGTGTGTGCATCTTTTTTCTTGTCTTTTTTGCTGCTGCTGCCGCTGCGGCTGCTGTTGTTGTTGTTCTTGTTATTTGCCATTTGGCCCATTTGGAGGCGCGATTTTTCATAGAATTTGCATATTCCGATTTTAATTATGCAGCCGCATGAAAAGATTAACAACTTTTGCCCCAAGACGACGCCGCATTGTGCATTTTAGATTTATATATGTACATATATTTTAATTATGCATATTTTACAAAGGCAGCCAAGGGGCCAAGCAACGTGCGCAAATTTCACACATGCACATGTGTCTGTGTGTGTGTGTGTGTGTTTGCACTTGTAAGTGCCTGGCTTGTAGCCTAACCTCAAATTGCAATTAACAAAACACTCAACGGCTTTTCAAATTAGTTTCAAACTGTTTTCAATTAAGAACTTAGTCGAAATTACTATTTAATTTGTGTGTTTCGAGATTAAATGAACGATTAACTTATTATTTAACTTGATTATAATTCTTTAACTAAATACTTCCAGAAAATTCTTTAAATATGTAGTTCTCTTACTTCAGTTCAAAAATTTCTATGTGAATCAAAACTTAGCCCAATTGAACCTGTTTCCATGGGAAAAACATTTCGAGCCAAATCAGATTTGATCTAGATCCAATGCGAACAATTGGCATAGCACTTGATGAGCTAGCTATACAAGGTGCAGGCAGCTAGACGATGTGTATCTCTGTGGGCACGTTTAACCTTCTGGCTTGAGCCAATTATGCAAATCAGCTTAGATACATTCTGACAACGATTACAATCTCTGAGTGAGAGGGAGAGGGGGAGGGAGAGAGAGTTTCGCATAAGTGCGGCATTAGCCAACACTGTAATCCTGTTCTTTTCACTGTTACCACAAAGTCGCGCAATCAATGCCAACTGTATTTGCTTCTACTTCAATTAGATGTCATAAAAGCCTCAAATTAGCGAAAAGGGGGTTGAACAAAGCCAACCGCCCCCACCCCCCTCTCAGCCCCCTCTCAGCCTGACCCCGTTCAGCCAATTGAAGAGTGTCGAAAAAAGAGGAGAGTGACGACTGAACAATCATCATAACGATAACATTCATAATCATGAGCATGATGTGGATGAGGCTCTGTGAACGAGGTTAAGCCTGAGGTCGAGCCTGATGATAAGTAGCAACTACCCTTTTATTAGCAAGCTTTTTTTTTTATACCAAGCACTCATTGCATGCCATTTAATGGGGTATATTAGCTTTTTGGTATATATATATAGATATATAAGTAATACAGATCTAACTGTATTTTGATATGAGTTTAAAGTCGTGTATAAGAATCATGTTTAATGATCCAAAACTCAGTCCTTATTCAGGACTTATTACTCATGATTCATATGTGAATCATATGAATACACATGAATCATGAGTTATGTATACTTTATGACGGACCCCGAAACATTATGTTCTATGAGACATGAGTTAAATGAGGTGAATTATAGCTTGAGAGTTATGAATGCATATGAATCATGAGCAATGAATCATTCATTATGAGCATTGAATCATAAATGATTCATACATTTAGTCATAGCTTATGTGTTAAAAGTTGTGTATTACAAATAATCAGTTATGAATCATGAATCATAATGAATCATCTATGAATCATTCCTTACGAGTCATGAATCCATTCAGCTATTGGCATAATAAGTGCCATAGTACTACTATAGTAACTTCTTTCAGTTTCACTTCGAGCCTACATCAACTTTCAGCTATCCAAGTTCTTGAACTCATTACAGGATATCTATGAGTCGAGTCTCTTTTTGAGTTCACTTGTTTTTGTTTTTTTTATTAGGGGTTGGATCGTTGTTATTGTTTAGCTGGGCAATCTGTAAATTTTACGCCTAATTTAGGACAAATTGTTGACATACACTCGCCTACTTTTATGTGTGGACTGCGGCAGAGAGAGGGGGGTGGGGGGAAGGGGGGGAGGACAGGCAGTGGGTGAGTGAGGGAGTGGTTAAGGGTGAGGGGCGAATGGCTTCACTTCAGCTGGAGCACAAAAGCCAACAGATTTTCATATCATTATGCGTTGATTTGTTGGGTTTGCCACTGTTTTCGACTGTTTCGCGTTGCGCCTGTTGCCGTTGGCGGTTTGCTTTTCCCCTTTTTTTTTTTTTTTTTTTTGATAATAATGCGAGCCACGGGTTGGCAGTCTGGCTAAAAACCCGGCGAGCTCAATTTCGTATTCCTAAATTGCCAATTAGTTAGTTGAGTCGAGCTCTAAACAAAATTTGGCCTCGCTTTGTTTTCTGTTTGCGTGCGAAATGCGAGACAGTTCAGTTTTGATCACATAAACATAGACACAATTCCCCTTAAATCGATATCTTCCCTTTGTTTATGTCTTCTGGATGGGTAGGGAGAGGGCTGTGGGAGCTGATGTGTTGTCACTCAAAGCGTATCGTTGTCAGTGGCGCCAGACAGCGAGCAGACGTCTATACTATATATCAATGAGTAATCGAAATTAAGAGTTCGGTCGGTGTTCGATAACACGCGGCACACACACAGAAGCTGTGGCATGCCAAGCGCAGTCAAGGCACAACTATTGCTTATCGATAACTCAGCGTAAAGCAATTAAAGCCCTATGCTCGAACATTGCATATAGTTCCCGAGTCTAGATCCTTTGGCAAGCTTTATGCTTATCGATAACTTATCGAAAATAGAAAACGGCGGTAATATTGATGTGTAGTAAAATTAAGAAGTTGTATAACTTTGGCTTATACGAAAATTGTAGCACTGTAGCTTTTTTCAATAGAAGCATTACCTAACGATAACTTATCGATAGCTGGTTAAGAAGACATATATGTATATATATAAATATATTAGTGTGATATGTCGATGGGGACGTGAAACGGTATGTAAGTACGACAGAAAAGTTAAGTAATGCTTATCGATAACTTATCGAATATAGAAATTATATTAAAATGCATATATTTTTATATATTCGACCAGTTAGCGTAGGGCATAGTTTAGTTTAAGTCATATACAAATTGAGACATATTTTTGAGTATAATTATACTATATCGATAACTTATCGATACATTTTGAAACTTAGATTTGACAACAAGCGGCAGAGTCTAGCAACTCTTAGAGTAGTTCTATCGCAAGTCTTATATTATATATCGTATATCGTTTATCGTATATCGCTTCTCGTTTATCGTTTATAGCATATTCTTTCCTTTAGCTTTCTTTTTAGCTTTAACTTTGTCTAGCTTCGATTGCAATTTGGAACCGCTTATCAAGATGGACTGCACTCAGTTCTGCACTTTGGAACAGCTGCGCAACTGGGTCGATAACAGCCCCTTGGCCCACAAGTGCCTGATTATCTACATGACCAACGATCTGGATGAGGTGAGCGATAGCTGAGAACTGTTTCGATGTCTTTAATCTGTGAAACTGTAACTGAAATCCCACTTAGATTGTCAATGGCTTTGAGACTGTGCGCAAGAATGCACGCACTTGGGATGTGGAGATACAGCGCCCTCTGTTGGTGGCCGTTTGCATGCTGTTCTTGATTTACGGCCCAGTCGAGCCGCAGAAGAACATGCGCGGCTTGATCCATCGCGTGGTCAACCACATGGAGATGAAGGATCCAATCAGCGTAGGTTGAGAGAGAGAGAGAGAGAGAGAGATTAAGGCTAATCTTTGGCACTTCTCCCGCAGGTGAACGGCCACGTCGAGTACTTGCTGGAACAGCTGGGCAAGGTGGGCGCCGATCTGGAGACCAACCAGCTGTACCTGGCTCTGGGCCTGGTGCGCTCCAACGTCGAGAGCTTGCCAATGAGCGTCTGCCTGCTCTGGGCGGTGATTGGCCAGGTCCTGAACTTGGAGATAACCATGCATCGCTATCGCGAGTTCAAGGAGCTGGCCGAGGGACTTGGCCCGGTGGCTCGCTTCAGCCTGGGCGAGATGGACAACAGCCAGCTGGGCGAACTGAATCTGCTGTTGGAGTCGATGAATCGCCTGCTCGAGCTGGTGCTGTTCACCAACAACGAGGATCTCAAGGAGGCCGGCTATCCGGATCACTTCTTCCAGATGCGTCGCGTCGACGTCGAATCCATGCTCAACTGGTGCACCACCGTGCTCTACCAGATCCACTCCAATGGCCGCTGGTTCACCCAGGTAAGTGGGCCAAAGAGTCGTAGCAGTCAAATATCTCTCTCTCTCTCTCTCACTCTCTCTCTCTCTCCCTCTCTCTATATACTTAGATTGGGAATCTGGTTAATATCACCGTAGCCATGCTGAACCGCATTAAGGTCGAGATACCGGAGCTGGTGGAAGTGGTTGAGGAGCCGAAGTTCTTCCAGGTGCCCGTCGACACCTACTCCGACCTGGACGACTAACGCATACCCTATCAAAGCTATAACTGACTATAATATCGTATCTACCTAAAAAGCCTAAGTCTAGGCTTGTTAACCCCGTCCAAATGAGCATTATCTGCCAACTGTATTGCCTATAAGTATCAAAAAAAAACCTAAACTTAGACTTGGGATAGGGTATACCAACCCTATCCAAATCACACTGGTCGTATTACCTATGTATATCTATCATATCTAGCCAAAAAGCATAAGCTTAGGCAAATGCATGAACTGAACGTAGTATTACGCATATCCATCATATCTACCCAGAAGGCCTTTGTTTAGGCTTGTACTGTACTACCTATATCCAGAAAGCTAAAGCTTAGGCTTACAGCTATAATCACTTATCAGAATAAATGAACAAATTTGCACATTGAGTACTCACGCCTCCATTCTTTGTTATCGTATATCCAAACTCTCTCCCAGCTGGCTGCGATCTCTGCCACGCGCGACGAGCAACTGCGGCTCCAAATGGCAACGGGCCGGAAGGCAGCGTCAAGCAAGTTGCACGATCGGAGCTGCGAGCTCGCTTCGGGCTGAGCAGATCGTAGATAGCTATCTCTCGCTCTCACTCGCTCGCTCGCTATCGAACGTAATCGATACCGTATATGTTTATATATATTCTATATGTATGTGGGTCTTCTTTGTATAGCTGTTATCAAAGCTGCTTTCGTGATATATTCTGATCAAATTGCAAGGTATATATACATATATATACATATATATCTATGTAAACTATCTTGACAAATATACAAAGGAAATTTGAAGCTATGAATTTATGTAGGTGTCAGATCAGGTAACCTGAGTTTCTGGAAGTGTGGCATCTAGAAGACTGAAGACTTTGCGCAGCTAGAGCACATGGAAGGCAGCTTGTGGCTCTTAGGCGAGCGACAGCCCTAGCGAGAACCACCTTTAGTTGCACTATCATCATCATCATCATAGTCATCATCATCATCATCATCAACATCAACAATAGCATTAGCGATTGGCATTAACATCGGAGTTTTCCATAACATAATCAGTAGCTTTAGTATGGGCATTGCCATTAGTATGGAGATTAGCAGTAGCATTGGCACTAGTATCAGCATTTACATTAGCATAAGCATTGTCATTAGTATTGGCATTAGCATTAGTATTGGCATTTGTCATTTACATCATGTCACATCATCATAAACTATTTCATGTTCATTGCTAGTAACTTCGCACTCTCAGTGCTCCTCTGCATTAGCATTGCTAATAGTATTAGCATTCGCATTATCATTAGCTTCGTCATTAGCATCATAATTTGCTTTTGCAATGACTCCAGAGCTCTGATCTAGCCAAAACTCTATGCGAAGTCTAGTCTAGCTGCAATATCTATTTCTAGTCCGCCTCTCACTCTCATGCTTTCTCTCAATCTCTCTGTTTCTCTTTCTCTCTCTGCCTCTCTCATAGTAAGGTCTCATTCTCTCTCAATCTCAGAGTGAGCTCGACCTCTCCCTCTGTTTGTCTCTCCCTTTCTCTTTCTCACTATCTGTCTGACTGCCTCTGCTTCTCTCTTTCCCCTTCTCTCTCCCTGTATCCCTATCGCTCTCTTTTTCTCTCTCTCTCTCTCTCTCTCTTTCTCTCTATCTCAGCCTCTCTCAGAGTGAGCTCGACCTCTCCCTCTGACTGTCAGTTTCTCTCTCTCTCTCTCTTTTTCTCTTTCGCTTTCTCTTTCTCTTTCTTTCTCTCTCTCTCTCTCTCTCTCTCCCTCTGTCTCTCTCTCTCTCTCTCTCTCTCTCTTCCTCTGTATCTCTATATCAGCCTCACTATCTCAGAATAAGCCCTACATCTCCCTTTCTCCCTCTACCTCTCCCTCCCCCTCCCCCCCTCTCTCTCTCCCTCCCCCTCCCTCTCCCTCCTCACACCTCTCAACTAATTCTTAAATCATATTCTATTTATCCATTTCATATGCTTTCGTCACTTCCTTAAAGTTAAATTTCCATTTTGTCTTCTTCTTCAACTCTCTTAAGTTGTTAATGCCACAGATTATGTCATATCCCTGCAGCAGCAACAACAACAACATAAGGAACAAGTTGACTAAGAAGAAGAAGAAGAAGAAGAAAAGGCAACAACCCACTTGACTTGCGACATCGAGTGGTGTTTGGTCTGCGGGACCTTGCGCTCTGTGGTGTTTCCCATAGGCAGCGCTGCTCGTGCTGTCCTGCTCCTGTTCCTTGGCCGTTTTCGGTGGTGGATTTTACAGGATTTGGATTCGGTTTCGGTTTCGGTTTCATTTTGTGATTAAAATGTTTCGTCATTATCCGTTTGGAAAAATGTTGCAAATTGTGTTTGTGCCGCGGGGCGTGTTGAACACTTGTCTTGATGGCGATGCTGTTGGTGGTGGTTGTTGTTGTTGTTGTTGTTGTGGTTGTGGTTGTTGTGGTTGTTGATGTCACCAACAGGCTCTAATTGTTTGTGTGTGTGTGCGTGTGTGTGTGTTGCATTTATCGCTAAATTGCTCAGCTGCAAACAAAAAGAAAACCTGTTCAGGGCTAAAAATTCAGTTTTAAACACCTGAAAAATTTTGGTTTGTGGCTGGCAATTCGAAGCAACAGACAAATTATGAAGAAATATGATGCATATATATATGATATATGATGCATATATACATCATATTAAAACCAAAAAGAAATTTGCAGGTTTTTTTTTTTAATATTTTATATATAATTTGCTATTTTATCTGACTTTAAGTTAGGTTTTTTGTGTAATTTTCGTTAATAAATATGCCAAGCATAAGCAATTGCAGAAATTTGCAGAAAAATGCACACTTTTCTGTTAGAAAATGCGTTGAAAATAACTTTAAAGAGTTTTCAAATGAAGCTTAGCTCGAGTTACATAGCAGTCAGCTGCAGCAGCTCAGGGGCAGCTCAAGTCAAGCCAAGCAGCATAACAGCACAAGCCTATAGCAGTATCATAGCAGCCAGCTTAGCGTGAGTCAAGCTCGGGCAGCTCAAGGCTGGCTAGAACAGAGAAGAGAACAGTCAACCAATTACAGCAGCAGCAGCAACAGCACAGTCAGCGCGAGTGTCATAGCAGCCAGCTTAGCGTGAGTCAAGCTGAGCAGCTCAGATATGTAACTCAAGTCAAGCCAGGTAACTGAATAGTCAACTGCTTCAGCAGCAGCTCAAGTCAGTCTCTACGTGTCATAGCAGCCAGCTTAGCTTGAGTCGAGCTCAGGCAGCTCAAGGCCAGCTAGAAAAGAGAACACTCAACTAACTACAGTAGCAACAACTCTGTCAGCACGAGTGTCATAGCAGTCAGCTTAGCTTGAGTCAAGCTCAGGCAAGCTCAAGTCAAGCCAGGTAAGATCTCAATCAGCTACAGCTACAGCTACAGCTGCCTCTGCGTGTCATAACACTCAGCCTGGCTTAGTTAGGCCTGCTCCATGCACACACGAAAAAGGCCAACTGTGTGGCCTGTGGCTTTGCCTTTGGCCAGCTTTAGTTTGTTGGAATTGTAGTCAAAGCTTAATGCAATTAATAACTCATTAAATAAATACAAATCAAAGTGGCTGGCAGTGGGGCGCAGTGCGTCGAGTTGCTTTGCCACTCAAAGGATGGCAGACATAAAATGTACCAATTAAAAAATGCAATTGAGTTCTCAATGGCTCTGCGCAAATGAACCGCAAACAGAAACAGATACGCAAAGGCAAACGAAACTGAATGCGGCTAGAGTGAGGTGCGTTGGGGTGAGGAGCACTGCTGAAGTCTGTGCTTGCATTTTATTCATTTAATTACATTCACATTTCATAGACAATTTCATGGATAACTGTAATGCACCGGCAAAGCTCTCTCTCTCTCTCTCTTTCTCTCTCACATCTGCTTTTCACTTTTTAGTTTTTTCTTCTCGCATCCAGTTCAAGTGTCTTTTTAATTAGCGTTCTGTGCCGCTGCTGCCGCTGCTGCTGCTGCGCTGCTTCCGCTGCGGCCACTCGAACTATGACGACTACAGCCTTAGCGCTCAGTCTCTGCACTCGTCGTCGCATCTCGCTCGCACTTGTTGGCTGACTCGCCGCAGATTCAATTTGTGGCTAAACATTTCTCGTCCTTTTTGTGCTCTCGTCCCCCCCAATCATCGCGAGCTAAATGTGCATGAAAATCTAACCACAAAAGTTGGCTGTGACGTCGGCAGCGGCAGTGGCAGCGGCAGCGCTCAGACTGCTGTCACTAGTGCTGTCTCGCTCTGCTTCAGGCATTCGCCGTATGCCCGCTTTAATTGCATGCTGTGTTGTTGCTTGTTTTCCGGTTGGCTGCCAGGCCACCCGATTCAGCCCAGCACACACACACACACACACACACACGTCGACACATATGTATATGTATTGGCTGCCTCTGCACGAACGTACATATATAGGATGCCATTTACTACTATATAGCGACAAATTGATATCGTTTTGTATCATTCGCTCAAGTTGATTTTTAAGCATGAGACTCAATGCTTCCCCCGCACAATCGGAAATGCAGCGCGTTGCAGGCGTTTACTCGCAGCCGCCGCAAGAAACGAGTGAACAAACGGTAAATGATTGCAGCCAAAGAAATGCCTCCAAGCTTGTTATCGATAGTTTTTTGAGCGGCGCATTTGAAGTGAGACGCATTAATTCACATAGAAACCAAATTTCTTTTGATACTGCAAAAGGCTATGGCTCATGATCTTAAGGGTTGGGTATATATCTAGGTGAATGTATTTCAAAGAGAACTTTAGGCATTAACTCCATATTATCGATAAATATTAAGATAAGATATAGAGATATTAAATAGAGATATCATAAAACATATTGTATAGAGATATTACTTTATAATATGGACTCGACGGTAGTTTTACAGATATTATCGATAAATATTATATAGAGATACTACTATATAATATCTGAACATAATATATCTTACTATATAATATTTATCGATATTATCTATAAAGCTGCCATCGAGTCTTCAGTTCACGTAGCTCCTCAGTTCCTTGGGGTATAGATTGTTAGTTCTCGGCTATAGATTGAGCTGCGGCATCTTAAGTCCCCTGATTTTGGCCAACAAACTTCAAGGCAGATTCTGAGCAACATTTTGTGGAGTACAACTCAGATCTAAGAGTCGAGCGGGTTGGCATCAGTTGGGCATAGGTCAACAGATGCTCAATAGAGACTATCCAAAAGTAATTCTCCGATCTACAAAATCTCTCCTTACTTTTCGAGCTCATCTCGTTCATCGATTTCCCAGCAAAAAGAAAAGTCACGCTTCAATTTTTCGTAACGAACATTTTGCTTTTCTTCAAATTTGCAATTTAATTTTTATTTTTCACAAAAAAAATTTATCGTTTATCGTTTATCGAGTGCACAAAGTTCACAATTTGTAATTACCGTTACAGATGAGTAGAATGCTATATGTGTGTGTGTGTGTGTGTGTGTGAGTGAGCTCTTCATGTGTGTGTGTGAGTGTATGTATGTGTGTGTGTGTGTGTGTGTGAGCGAGTGTGTGTGTGTGTGTGTGTGTGTGTGAGCGAGTGTGTGTGTGTGTGTGAGCGAGTGTATGTGTGTGTGTGTGTGAGCGAGTGTGTGTGTGTGTGTGTGTGTGTGTGTGTGTGAGTGAGCTCTTCATGTGTGTGTGAGTGTGTGTATGTGTGTGTGTGTGTATGAGCGAGTGTGTGTGTGTGTGTGTGTGTGTGTATGTGTGTGTGTGTGTGTGTGTGTGTGTGTGTGTGTGTGTGTGTGTGTGAGCGGAGTGTGTGTGTGAGCGAGTGTGTGTGTGTGTGTATGTGTGTCTGTGTGTATGTGTATGTGTGGAGGTGTGTTTGTGTGTGCGCGAGTATATATTACAGTTAATTTGACTAAGCCTAGGGTTTACTCATTGGAGCAGACATGGGGGCATCAGGAGCATCGTATACACTTATCGATAAATGCGATAAATCGATAGTTCGATTACGCATTGCAGTAGACATCGAGTTCGAAATCAAAATTCATATTGCACAAGAAAAAAAAACAAACAAATTCATCGTCATCGACATCGTCATCGATATCGTCATCGACATCGTCGTCATCCTCTTCGTCGTCGTATTTACATAGGCAAGCATGGAATTTGGAGTTGGGATCTGTGTGTGGGGAGTGTGTTCATGGTGTTCATGGGGCTGGCGCTTGCTCCTCCGCTCTACATGGGGCAGCCGTGAACGTAGCTCACGTTGCGGAAGATGGCCGCGGCGGCGGCCGAGGTCAAGAAGTTGCACGGATTGCCAGCGGCGGCGGCAGCAGCGGCTGCGGCGGCGGCACTGAACGAGCTGGACAGGCCGCTGGGACAGCAGCCCAGCGCATTGCCGCCGCCATTCTCCTGCACCACAAAGTCCTTCTCCAAGGAAGCCTGGTGCCGCAGCTGCTCCAGGCGCAGCTGATTCTGCCGCTTCCACTTAGTGCTGTGTAGGAGAGAGCGAGACAGGGAGAGGGAAAGTTAGGCTTAAAGTAGTTACATAGCAGCGAGCTGGCTACAGCTAGCCGTAGCTAGCAAGCGTGTGCGAGCGAGACAGCTACAGAGCTGCTACTTCGAAATTGTAAAAAATTTGTTGCCTACTTTTAAGCGCAAAAAATTAAAATGAATTAAAATGTTTAAAAATATCCAAACTAAATAAAATTGCTATGCCAAAATATTGAAAAAAATAGAATGTAAATAAAAAAAAAATAGAAATTGCATAAATTCTTATTCCCCTCGAACTCACCGTCGATTTTGGTACCAGGTCTTCACCTGTGTCTCGGACAGGCTCAGCGTTTCGGCCACATCGCTGCGATCGGCGACGCTCAAGTACTTCTGGCAGCGAAACTTGCGCTCCAAGTAGGCCAGCTGCGCGTGCGTGAACGCTGTGCGTCGCCGACGCGGCTTCCGGCCGCTCTTGCTCAGCTGCAGCTTGTGCTCGGCGTAGCTGCCGCTGCCCACGCCATTCTCGCCGCCTGGGCCACCGGCAGCTGCACCCGCGCCACCGCCGCCGCTGCCGCCCACAGCAGCTGCAGCCAGCAGACCCGCCGCCATGCCCGCTGCAGCGGCAGCAGCACTCAGGCCGGCACCGGAGCCCGAGCCCGGCCCGGGCGTAACTGTGCCACAGGAACCCACGCTCGACTCCTCGTTGTGGTTGTAGTGGTGCGACAGCAGCAGCTCCTGCTGGCAGCCATGGGCCGTCGAGTCGGGCGTCGAGCGGTCCTCTATGTCTATGTCCGAGTCATCGTTGGACAATTCGATTTCTAGCAGAGAGAGAGAGAGAGAGAGAATATCAGATTAGATATATTTATTTGGTATGAACAATCTTTCAAGTCTCCTGCTACAGGACTCTCAGCGAGTTCTAGCTAAAAAGTTAGAATAATAGGTTGAGCGGGAACATATATTTCTCTTTCTCTCTCTCTCTCTGTGTCTCTATTTCTCTCTCTCTCTCTCTCAGTCTATCTGTCTTTCTCTCTCTCTCTCTCTCTCTATCTCTCTCTCTCTATCTCTCTCTCTCTCTGTCTCTCTATTTCTCTCTCTCTCTCTCCCTCTCTCTCTTTCTCTCTCTCTTTCTTTCTCTCTTTTTCTCATCCTTGTTCCTCAGTTAGTTTTTTCTTATTCGTCAATCCTTTTAATCCTCTCTCCCTGTCTCTCCCTATCCTCTCCCCATCTCTCTTCCCTTCACCTTCTTTCTCTGTCTATATCTCTTTCTTTCTAGACCTGACTAGCAGTCTATCTTTCTCTCTCTCCCTCTATCTCTCCATCTGTCTGTCTATCTCTCTCTCTATCTCTCTCTCTCTCTTTCTGTCTTTCCAGCTTACTTTCTGCCTTTCCCCCTCTATCTGTCTGAGCGAGAGCCCTCTTCCCATCTCTTTCTAACTACCATAAATACCTATATCCATATCCCGATGTCTCTCTTCATCTGTCTTCATCTTCCAGTCTCTTTCTCTCTCTCTCTCTCTTTCTCGATCTTTCTCACTCTTCTTCCCTTTCTCTATTTCATTCTCTATCTCATTCACATTCTCAGTCACAGTCTCAGTCTCTATCTCTATCTCATTCTCAGTGTCCCTGTCACTCTCTCCTGCTCCTTTCTTCTAACTATTTATCACTTTCTCGCTATCTCTCTATCCCCTTCCTTCTGTTTGCCTACCTGCCTCCTTCTCACTATCTCTGCAGCTCTCTCTCTCCCTCTCTCTCTCTCTCTCTCTCTCTCTCTCTCTCTCTGTATCCCTTAATCTCCCCCACTCCCACTCTCCCTCTCCCTCAAATTAACTCAATTACTTATCGAATATATATGTATATATATATATATATGCACGATTATTCTCTTTCTCAACGCCCACCGCACACGGGATCAGGACGAGGTCTATAAATGGAACGTAGCATGCTTTTAAGCGCAGCGTGTCGTTAATGCGTTCTCTGCGCCAAGAGGCTCGCAGAGAGAGAGAGAGAGAGAGAGAGAGAGAGAGAGAGAGAGAGGCTCGGGCTCAGGCTCAAGCTAAGGCTGAGAGGCTGATGAGTTCCGCAGCTTTCAGAGATGCGCGCGTGCAGGCACTTTGGCCAGGCGGCGGATGGATAACCGATGGCTGGACTCATTACCCTCCAGCTGCGACCGCAGGGCGCACAGACAGCGCCGGCCGACCGAGGTGGGCTGGGGCGTGGCATTAAGTGGGCGTTGGTTCGTGTCCATTAAAGGAGACAAGACAAGTGGAGCGGGGAGCGGGGCGCGGGGCGGGGGCCCATTGAGTCAATCAAGATGTTATTTATATCCGATGCGCATATCCTTATATAGATTTATATATATCCTTTACACGCTGCGGGACAGCCTGATTAAATTCACGTGTTTGCTTCAGACGCTCAATTGTTTCCTTCCTATTGGAATTTACGGTCAAAGGACGCAGGATAAAAATCCGAAAGCAATAAAAAAAAAAACAACCACCAGCAGGAGGCGAGCTGCGACAGCGGCAGCGGCAGCGGCAGCGGCTGTTCACGTGTGCTCAGCAAGCAATCTACTTGATTTTTATTTAGATTTATATATATATATATATATATATATATATCATATACATATATATATATATCTATCATATATATTATATCTTATTTGCGCTGCGGAAATTATTTTTATATTTTAACCCCAAATGCTCTTTGACTTCGACAACAACTAAGACAGAGAGAGAGAGACAGAGAGAGAGAGAGAGAGAGAGAGAGGGAAGGTAGGAAGGAAGAGCGCATAGAACATGTGTATGATGATTCAATTATGCACGTGTGTTAGTCCATGTGTGTGTGTGTGTGTTAAGCAGCGTGTGTGGCTCGTCTCAAGTGCTTTCTTCTTTTTATATTTTCGATCAAAAAGTCACGTCGTATCAATTTGCGGCACAATTGCCATTTAATGGGTACTTGAACTCTGAGAAACAAGCCAAATATATCCGTATATACATATATAGCATATATATATATATATATATATATATATATATATAGAAAGATATTTAGTGATTTCGTGTCAACCTAAAGCAAAGCAAAGCAAAGTTATCACAAGAGTTTCATATCAGAAAAGTATGAGATATGAGCTAGCGGGCATACCCGACTAAGAGATACCCCTTAGGCAAGCATGCATATACACACATACACACATACACTCACACACATACACATCTAGCTACTCTAGCGCTCTCTGCATCTGCACATGAGTTATGCCCAAAACAGTTCATGCTCAATATCGATTAAGTTATCGAAACTTTATTCAACTTATCGATAACTATGAACATAACTTGATCTACGACTGCTATAGCTACATTGCAAGTCTTAAGCTTTGTAAGATACCCAACTCTGAGCGATCGGCTGCTTAAACTGAAGCTTCAGGCTCAAGCCCCGTTGCCTACAGCCTGTAGGGCAACAGGTACACAGAGCTAAATGCAGTCCAGTGGAAGGATAGTCAGGCATGGGACAAACACTGGTTGTTGACACGCCTACTGCCTATTGGCCGCCTTCTTCCTATGTGCTCCTGGGCTGAGGCTTGGGCCAGAGCTTGCACATAATCTTGAGGCTGAGAGCTTCATGCATGAGGCCAGGGGTGGGGCTCGGATCAGGGGTGGGGCTCGGATCTTGGGATTAGGGGCTTGGGATTAAGCGTGGGTCTAAGCCTTAAACTAAAGACATCGGACAAGAGGACTGGGCAAGAGGCGCAAGGCTCAAGGCTCAAGGCTCGACGCTTAGGCTTCAGCTTGCATGGGGCTTAGACTTCAGGTCAGACTAGGATTTAGCTTGGACTTGAGCTTTAGCCAGAGCAACCGCCACCGCCACCGCCACAGCCTCAACCTCAGTCTTTGTTTCTGTTTCTTCTAGCTCAGCTTGTCGCTTTGTCGACTCGCCCATTTGTTAATTGTCTCGCTTTACGTGGCTGTGCGGCGGCCAATTAGCTGGCACTTTACATGCACCGCCCAACCACTAGCCATCAGCCAGCCACACACATGGCCAGGGCTGCGCTGTGCCAAACCGCTGAGCAATTGGCCGCTGGCATTTAGGTCTCACACCTCGCCACAATTAGAAACGACAACAAAACTTTTAGCAACAAAATTGAGAGGGCGACGGGGCTAAGGCGTTGGGTGAGTGGGTGGCGGTTGGACTGGGTGGTGCAGTGAGGCGTGTGCATACAGTTGAAGCAACAATTGCTCGAGGCAATAATTTAATTTTTTGTTGTTGTTGTTGTTCTCGTTGTTGTTCTCGTTGTTGTTGTTGTTGTGCTCGTAACTCGCGCTCGAGCAATTTGTCACGTACAACAACTTTGATTGTTTAGCCCCGGAATCAGTCGACAGCAACAACAACAACAACACGAAGAAGAAGAAGCAGAAGCAGAAGAATGTGAAAACAATGCTATGTAAATTCTTAATGCCAAACAAAGGACACAATTTAGTGGATATACGACTAAAAAATACCCTAGAAAATGCAATCTGCTCAGAAGTATGCTATGGAAATGGGTGTAGATAGGGAAAGGGAGAGAGAGAAAGTGAGAGAACGAGAGAGTGAGAGAGAGATGTGGAGAGAATGAGAAAGTAAGAGCGATATATGGAGAAAGATAGAATGAGGCATAGAAAGGCAGAGGGAAAAGAAGAGAGAGAGAGAGAGAGAGAGAGAAGCAAAGATAGAAAGAGAGAACGAGTGAGTGAAAGATTGAGAAATATAAGACAAAGAGTGATAGATAGAAAGTGAGAGAAACAGAGGTAGAGGACAAACGTGATGGAGAGAGAAAGAGAGATAGAGACAAATAGTGTGAGAGATAGTGAGAGACAGATAGCGAAAGAGAGAGATAGACAGACAGAGAGAGAAAAAGACAGAGAGAGAGAGAGAGAGAGAGAGAGAGATAGACAGAGAGAGAGAGAGAAAGAGAGATAGAGAGAGCGAGAGAGAGAGATAGAGATAAGAGAGAGAGATAGACATAAAGACGAAGAGAATGAGAAGTAGAAGCAGATCTAGATAGAGATAGATAGAGAAATATATATAGATTGTAAGTAGACAGAGCTAGAGAAGAGAAAGACAGCGAAGAGACATAAAGAGAGACTGATAGAAAGAGACAGAGTAAGAGGGAGAGTAAAAGAGAGTAAGAGAGAGAGAGAGATAGAGAGAGGAGAGAGTGCTTTAAGTTCATCAGCTAGTCAAGTCTTTTTCTATTTACAGCTACGTCTAGGCCTCATAGTGAATATACCTCGGCACATGCTTAGTGCAGGGTATCAAATAGCCTCAGGTGCTCCCGCATTTGTGTGGCTTGAGCTTTGTGTGTTCTCGCTGTTTGCATTTGTCCTCTAATTATGCATGACATTAAATAAAGTTTAGCTCAACAATTACAACTATTTAGTAGCTAATTGCTTTCAGCTTGTGTGTGGGTGGGTGTAGGTGTGGGTGTGGGTGTGGGTAGGTAGGTGTGAATGGGTGTGTGATAAGATATGATATAGATTGTAGAAGATGAAAGATAGAATATAGAAAATATAAAGAAGGTAGAAGATTGATAGATAGAAGATGGAATATACGGGAGATGGAAGATGAGGGATAAAAGATGGATGATGGAAGATGGAAGATAGAATATGGTAGATGGGAAGATAGGAAGACAGAGAGAAGTTAGAGGATGGAAGATGGGAGATAGAAGATATCAGATAGAGGATGGAATATGGAAGATGGAACACAGAAGATAGATGATAGAAGATAGAAGACAGATAGGAATGGAAGATGGAGGACGGAAAAAGAGGACAGAGGAAGATGGGAGGCAAAAGATAGGAGAGAAAATATAGAATATGTAAGGTAGAAGATAGAAGATAGAAAAAATAACATTAACGATAGAAGATAAAAGATAAATAAGAGTTAAAAGATGGAAGATGGGAGGTTGGAGATAGAATAGATACCATAGAAGGAGAATTAAATATTCAAGATTGCAGACAAAAGATGTGGAAGAATGTAGAAGATAAAATTTAGAAGCTGAAAGATAGAAGACAGCAGATACAGGCAAAGGATAAGAGAAAGGAGATAACATATAGAAGATGGAACCCTCAGGGATAACTATGCGTATAAAGCACTCTTGAAGTCTCTTTGAGAGAGAGAGAGAGAGAGAGGGAGAGAGAGAAACAAAGAGAGAGAGGGCAAGTCCCACTTCGCCATTTGCAGTTTGGCTTACCGGAGTCCGTTTGTCGACGATTGATGAGGTCACCGAGTAGATCGCGTATTAGAAACGACTTTGAACTTTGCATCTTGAGGGCTTGAGGGCTTGAGCACTTGGAACGTTGAGCTAGACACAATTCAATTGCTTGAAGAACCGCTTAAACCGACAGCTCAGAGCAATGCAGTTGGCATTTTATTTCGATTTTTATTTTATATGATTTTTTTTTGTTATTTTCGATTTGATTTGTAATTTTTGTGAGATACGCTTTAGTTCGACACGATAAAATAATAAATGAAAAAAAAGGAGCAGCTTGCTTTGTTCAGAGGGAGACTGCCGTCGGCAGGCGTCGAGCTGGGCTGAGCTGAGCTTTCACTTAGTTAGTGTTGATGCTCAGCATATTTGTGATTGGAGTTTAATTAAATTTCTGGCAACGCTGGCAGCTGAACCGTTAAGCGCAAAGTCAAATGAACAACTGAAATGCGAACGTTTATTAATCCTTTTAGCGCAGCGCAAGGCTCACACACACACGCACGCACACACGCACACAGACAGACAGCCAGCGAGACTAGAAAAAAAAGTGAATTACACGATTTGTTGCTGTAAACGGCACAGTTTAGCGTGCACAGCCGGCAGTCGGCCGCCCGCCTGCTCTCGCCTCTCTCTGGCTAACGTCTCTCATTTAGATATGATTTAATCAGTCGCGCTATGCTGCCGTCTCGCTCGCGTCCAGCGGCAAGTGCTGCTTCCGCTGCGCGTTAGCCATTTTGTTTTTACGAACGCAGCAGCGCGGCGACAGCGCGGCACACGCAGCCAGCTAGCTGGCTCGCTCGCACAGCTCGCAGCCGTCGCTGATTGGCTGACGGCCAGTGCCCAAACCAACCCCAGCGCAGGTAGCTGACGGCAGCGCAGGCAGCTGCTGCTGCTGCTGCTGCCGCTCGCATTCAGCGCGTGTTGCCCGTCGCGAAATTAACGTCCGCATCTCAAATGTGAATTGCCGTCGGGATCTTACGTGTTTCAAGCTAAAGCTTCTATATTTGCCGACGGTTTGTCATGCAGCTGTCACAGAGTTGCCAGATCGAATTAATTTTTGGATTTGTTTAGCTTTTGAGGTAACACCCGATATACATATACAAATACTTCTCGCACTTGTCCTCAACTATATACAGCATATTTATTATATTACTGGGAAACACTGGGGATTTAGTCTTAGGGCTAGAGTTACAGTTACTGGAAGTATAGCTGCCAGACGCCAGACTGTTGGCCGAAAATGCCAACTCCGATTTCTCGGGTTTCAAAAACAAAAAAAAGAAGAAGAAGAAAAATGTGTACGATCTGGGGTATTATATGTCTAGTCTATGATGGTCTACGATCTAGGGAAATGAAGCTTTCAGCTACAGGTGCAAGCCAAGTGTTTCCGCCTGAGTGACGTTGCCATTGGTGGCCTTCGCCTCGCCATGGAAATCGTTCAGCATCAAAATGGCGGCGCCCAGGAGATGAATGGAGCCCGTGATCAGCACATCCAGCTGCACGTGGGCCGGATAGCGCGTGCGCATCTCAGCGAACGCATCCCAGACCGTATTGTACATACGCCCATTGTTCTCCTGGTGATTCTCGTCGCACAGCTGCTGCCAGGTGGCCGCGATCAGATTGGCGCGCTCCCGCTGCGCATCGTCGGTGTAGCAGACGCTCGTCTGGTTGGGATCCTTGGCCTTCGCGCTGGCCAAGTTCGGCACGAAGCAGAGCATATCGAAGCTGCACGACTGCTGCAGCACCTGCAGCAGGGCCCTCGTATCCGTTTCACCTGTGCGATTGAAGACCAATATGCTCGGATTGCGACTGCAAATAAGGGGAAAATGGTTGTTGAAGGTGGATGAATATAGAGCGTGAGACTAGCTATTAGATATATAGAATGGACTACGTAGAGATGGTAGGGATAGTAGATGGAGTGTGGATGGTATAGCTGCGAGTATAGGTAGAGTAGATAGTATAGATAGGATAGATGATATAGATAGTGTAGATAGTATGGATAGTATAGATGATATAGATAGTATGAATAGTATAGATAGGATATATAGTATGGGTATTATGGATGGTATAGATAGTATAGATAGGATAGATAGTATAGATAGGATAGATAGTATGGACAGTACAGATGGTATAGATGGTATAGCTGCGAGTATAGATAGAGTAGATAGTATAGATAGGATAGATGATATAGATAGTGTAGATAGTATAGGTAGTATGGATAGTATGGATGATATAGATGATTTAGATAGTATGAATAGTATAGATAGGATACATAGTATAGGTATTATGGATGGTATAGATAGGATAGATAGGATAGATAGTATAGATAGCATAGATAGATATAGATAGCATAGATAGTATAGATGGTATAGATAGTATGGATAGTATAGATAGTGTAGATAGTATAGATGATATAGATAGTATGGTAAAGTAGCTATGACTGGTATAGATGGTAAAGAAAGGATAGTATATATAGTATATAAAGATTCTTAGCCATAGATGACATGGTATAGATGATATAGTACTGCTGATAAAGCATGGCCACTATAGGTATATGCAGTATAGGTAATATATATCACATATCATACAGTATTCATATCACACATATATCATCTATACATATGACATATATCATCCATACATATAACCAATATATCATCTATATATATATATCACATAGATCATCTCTATGCATCATATACATATATCATCCCTATCATCCCATCACATGCATCTCAAATGCTGTTAGCTCACCTTGACTTGGTGCTCTTCAGATACCAATTGCAGCAGACGCGCATGCTCTCCACGGTGTGGGCTCCGTCCAGGTGGATGCGCATGTTCTCGTACTCAACGAGCTGGCAGCGGCCGGGCCAGTTGGCCTGGCTGACGCCGCGCAGCACCTCGTCGGTGAGGCGGGAGCAGTTGACGGGATAGTCGCGATGCAGTCGGCCCGTTGTCTGGCGCAGCCAGTCGTAGGCCAGCTGTATGGAGAGCGAGCCGTTGAGCCGGACGTAATCGTTGCACTCGTCCAGAGCCCGGGAGCGGTGGTTCCGTGCGAATAGCTCCTCCGTGTCGGGCACCACGATGAGTTCGGCATTAAGCTCGGCTGCCCGATCGCGTATCACCTGCAGGCACTCCGGCTGCGTCACGTGCGTGTAGACATGGGCGCCCGACTTGATGATGCCCGCCTTCTGCCAGGCGATCTGCTGCATGGTGTTGCCCAGCACGTGCGTGTGCTCCAGGGCGAGGGAGGTGATGCCCGCCGTGCGCACGTTACGCAAAATGTTCGTGCAGTCGAGCCCGCCGCCCATGCCCACCTCCAGCACCACCACGTCCACGCGCTCGGCGATGAACACATGGAACCCGACGATGGTCAGGAACATGAAGAACGCCGGCATATCCCGCTCATGCTCCCGATGGTAACGCAGCCGATTATAGACCAGCCTGAAGAAGTGCGTGAACTTCGCCTTGGCCAGCGGCTCGCCATCGATCCGGATGCGCTCGTTCGTCGACACCAAGTGGGGCGAGCTGAAGAAACCCGTACGTGCTCCGTACTGCCGTAATATCGACTCCGTCAGCGCACAAGTTGAGCCCTGGAATAGAAACAAAACCAAATCGATTCGAATCAAATCAGCTCGAGTAGCCCACATCGAATCGAGCTCAGAGTGCATTCGCTATTGAAACACACAATTAACACTTATCACTTATCAGTCGCCGAATATCAGCTGTCAGCTGTCCGCTGTCCGCTGTCCGTTGTCCATGGACGTGTTAATCAATGCACTGCGAGAAAATGTGGCTAACTACGAAAAAGCTCTCAGCATGGAGAGGAGCTACGAGCTCAGCTCGAAGCCTGATAACTAACTATAGTTATATATATTTATTTAATTGATTTATTTTTATATAATTTTTACTTGATATTTTTAATTTTTTTAAGTATTAATATAAATATTTTTAAATTATATATGTATTAAATATCACGTAAATATTATTTTTTAAATAAATATATTTTGTATAGATTTTATATTTAAAAGAAAAAAAAAAACAAAAATTAAGCTATATTTAAATATATTTTGTAAATTTGCTAAATTATTATTAGTTATTAAAAATTCACAGTTGAAAGATCGGAAAATACTTCAGACTAGCCTTGACTCTACAGACAATTTATACTCTATATAAAAAAAAAAAGTAATGAAAAAAATCTGAATTTTCTAGGAAATAAAATTTTGTAAATTTAAAAATTTAACAAAAAATTGATTTAATAAAAAATAAAAAAAAATTGATTTAAGAAAAATAATTTTTTTTTTTTAATTTTTAACTTTTTCATTTGAAAAATAAAAAATAAATTATAAAATTTTTAATTATTTAAAAAAATTTATAAAATTTGTAATTATTTAAAAAAAAAAATAAAATTATAATAAATATAAAAAAATTGTATTTAAAATTTTTTAATTTTATAAAAAAAAATCTTTTTTTTAATTTAAAAATTGTTAATTTAATTTTTTTTTTTATTATTTATTTTCTATTTTATTAAAGTCTCATTCCAATTGGCTTTTAAACCAATTCAAAGGCGGAAGTGCAAAAGAACTAAATAGTTAAGCTAATGAAAATCGAGCGTAATCTAATCTCTTGGTCAACTGAATCTTCGAATAGTTTATAGAACTCTTCAGGCAATTTCCTACAATTTTTTTTTTTCGTGTAGACTTGAAGCTAGATTTATTTTTGTTATATTTTGATATTTTTTGTTATTGTTTTGGCATTGCTCCACTTAGTGTTAATTTTCAATTGTTTATTGAACAGAGAAAGTGACAGGGGCGGAGGGGTGGAATCTACGTACCTTGCCCTTGGTGCCAGCGACATGGATGACGGACAGCTGCTCGACATCTTTCAGAGTTAAGCCACTGCGCTCCAGATACTTCAGGGTGTGGGCCAAGGTGTCGCAACGGCTGGTGATCGAGTTCTGAATGCTCTCCCGATTGGACTGGAGCTTGGTCAGCTCCTCGATGTCGGCCTGGAATATAGGGATAATCAGAGATCTGGAGAGTTGAGCCTTGAGGCTAGCTTACATTGTACTCCGCCTCCTCGCGGGCATCCTGCTCGGTGGGCGTGGTGCGACGAGCCGAGAAGACGAGCTCCCGGAACGTGAGTTTCATCTGGTCTGGCTGCGGCTGGGGGCAGCCATTAATGCCGGAAGCCGGCCTCAATATTGTCGGTTTCGTTCCCAATTTGCGCAACTTGATCGTGTCGTTCATCCGTCTCGCTCCGCTCAGTAGAGTCACATCTAGATAGATCGTCGTTATTTCTCGTACTGAACGCAGCTGTTTTCGCAATAGCATTCTAATGCTTCCAATGTTCTCGCTGCCAAAGCTCTCTCTCTCTCTCTCTCTCTCTCTCTCTCTCTCTCTATCGCTCCCACACACTCTCTCGCTCTCTCCCTGTCCCTTTGTATGAGCGTCAATCTTTTCGCTAAAATGTATAATTGAAAAAAAAAATAATAAAAAGAAAAGTGAATTGACTGAAATTTATAATATAAACAATATGAATGCGTGTGCGGCCAGCAAATGATTAGATAAGATCAATATGTTTCATTAATCGAGCATGCAACGATGACAGTACATAAATTTCGACACACACACACACACTCACACATATATATATATATATACATAAATCATTTATTAATTTCGCGCATGCAAAACAGAAAACAGAAATTCAAAGATAACGGACACATTCAGATAAGGCGCGATATCGCAAGAAGTGGATATACATCGCTTACAATTAATATCGCCACTAGCGATATCGATAAATGCTGTGCGATAAGTACTTGTTAGGTGGCAACATCGACCAGCATGCTTACACACGCATACTCACGCTGCACGGTCACAAACAGTAAACGCAGACGCACACATACACACGCACAGACACACTCACACACAGGCGCATGCACGCGCTTCGTTGTATTTACATCTTCTTTTTTTGTACTATTCACAGTGAATTTTCATAATAATAACTATTGTGACTTAAACCATGCCACAGATGGCAAACACTTAGAATTTATGCTTAGTTCTCAGCCGAAAAGGAATCCGCGCGTCCACACTTCACCACACGTTGCACGTGCGAACGGGTGAATGGCAAAAAAAAACTAAAAAACTTAAACAACAACAAAAATTGCGATAATTTTAATGCTAGCTGTGTTTACGTTTGCTGCTGTCAAATTGGGCACGCGTGTGTGTATGTATGTGCGTGCGTGCGTGTGTGTGTATGACAGAGAGAGAAAGTGAGTGAGTCTCGTGTGTGAGCGAACGTCAAACTGAAATCCGAAAATGATGTCGAAAGTGACTTATGTGCCAGCAACTAGGTAAGCTATTCATTTAGAGTAATTGAGTAATAAATGAAATGTCAATTTTGTCTTATGTGAATGCGAAATGTGCACAGTGAGCGATACTCGCGTCTGGGCAACTGCGAGGTGTGCGCCAGCCAGCCGGCCCGCTACGCCTGCCCCAAGTGCGAGGTGAAGACGTGCTGCCTGGACTGCGTGCAGATCCACAAACGGGAGCTGAACTGCGATGGAAAACGCGATCGTACCAAGTTCATGCCGCTCAACGAGATGAACGACCGCGTGTTCATGAGCGACTACTGCTTCCTCGAGGAGGCCACGCGGTTCACCGAGGACCGCAAGAACAATCCGCTAAAGCGCACGACTTTCGCGAAGCGACCAGTGTCGCGGCCATTGCACTGCCTGCGCCAGGCAGCCGAGGCGCGCGGCACGCGCCTGCACTTGATGCTGCCCAGCTTCACGCGCCACAAGGAGAACAAGACGTTCTACAATCCCAAGGAGGACTGCATCTACTGGCAGATCGAGTGGCTGTTCACGCACATGGACGACCCCCAGATGTCGCCCTATGTGGACAAGCGCTGCAGCGAGAAGCAGACACTCGAGCAGCTGCTCGAAAAGTATCTCGACCTGGACCACGAGCTAGCCAAAAGGGAGCAGAAGGTGCTGCAGCACCATCAGACCGCCGGCATTGGCGACCTCAGCCTTTGGCTGCGCGCAGAGGGCGTCAAGTGGAACTCCACGCGCTGCCATCGCCTCGCTCCCCACAAGACGCTCCGCGAGAACCTGGCGGGCAAGACCATTGTCGAGTATCCATACATCTACGTCACCTTCGACCAGCGTCCACCTGGACCATTTAGTGCGATCGAGAGCGGTAGGTGCTGGGACAGGAGGCGTGCTTCATATGCTTTGGCTATAGCTTTTCAATCTATTGCAGATGACGATGTGGAATTGCCTCTGAGTGAGCCGGCAGCAACACCCGCCAAGCGTGCCAAGATTGTGCCAACTCCAGCCAAGGAGCCGTTGCCTGAGGTTCGGGACATTTATGGGCTGGCAGCTAGCTTTGGCGTTGACAATTCCTCGGAGAGCAGCACCAGCAGCAGCGATGAGGACGAGGAGAAGCTGCCTGCACTCCAGCCATAAGCAAACAGTTTAAAAAACTAGCATAAGCTCTAACTTAGTCTATGTATTACAATCTATACTAACACTTACACTTAACAACTCTAATTGAGGCACAAACTAACCTTAAAAAAGTGATGTGAATGAACTGAAGAATACTGAATACCCTTACACAAATTGTCATAGAACAAATATGAAATTTGTATGAATAAATAAAACGTTAAGTTTGAAAATCGTTTGCTCTCAATCAGGGCAGTAACAAAATGAAGGTTGACTGGAGTTGGTAGTGGAACTAAATCAAGATGAACCGAACTAGTTACCCGCGTGGCTCAAAATGCAATACAATGCACGAGTATTTTATTAAGAATACGTATTAACTTTATAGAAATTATAAATAATTACTGTATTCGTTAATCATATCAGCAAATATATAAAGTTTGCATAACATGCTTAGTAGTGCAGCCCATGCAATATAAACTGATTTACTTACATGAGCAAACAGCAGCTGTGCAGCCCTGTTCAAAACTAGTTCAGCCGAAACAATTGTGCATGTGTAGCCCACTGACATAGTGACATCTCTTTTGCACACATGTGCACTCGCTGTAAGTGGCAAAAACTAAGCAAAATCAGTTGCGCCAATGCAATGTGCAAGGCGTAACGGAAGATTTCTTATTTGTTGGCATATTCTCTACCGCATAGTGCCATCTCTTTTGCACACATGCAATCTCACTCTAAATGGCAAATACAAAAAAATTCAAATTTATTTATCATGAATTTATTTATTTTGTTTTATTTTTTATAGGCTAATTAAATGATAAGAATTTTAGGGGCGAAAAAGTGTCAATTATAGCTCTGCCTTTATATATACATATATACATATGCATATATGTATGTATCTGTTTAGGCATAATCAGATGTGAGCTGTTTGTGTACAATTCGGGTTTACATAATGCAATATTTTCAGTTATAGCATCATATATACCATATACCAATCAGTTGCTTTTGTACATAATACATAAGTGCACAATATTCATAAATATATATATATATATACCGATTTATATATATATATATATGCATATGTTTTATATTTTTCATTTTGTATTTGTATTTTTTTATATCGATTTCTTTTATTTTTGCCTGCACCAGTTTGTTTTTCTTTTTTTTTTTTAATTAACTAAGAATTAAATTAATTCTGATTTTATAATAAAAAAAATTAATAATTAACATAGAGACGAAAAGTCGTAACAAACAAAAAGTAACATTGTTTTTGTTGCATTAAAAAAAAAACAAAAAACAAAGAAAAAACCATTGAAGCAAATGGAATATTTTATAAATATATAGACAGATCAATCAGTATATATATATACAGCAAATACATTGAAATGGAGCGAAACGTGAAACAACTATATATTTTTCAATAATCTTTTGCCTATAAATATATAGATATATATATATTTTGAAACATTTCATAACTGCTTTTTTCTTCTCATTCGCGTTCTCTTCCCTTCAACAAATACGTACATGCGTTTGCTCTCTCTATCAACTGAAAACGATGCAAACATATGCAGAGTGAAAAAATAGTTAATGAATTTATGTTATTTTATATATTATTTATATATATATATATATTTTAGGTAAGCAAACGATTTATCTTGAGTGGGTGGGGATTGGTTCATTCTAAATCGGGTTGGAAATAAACATTTACATTCACATATATATTATATATATATATATATAATTTGCTAATCGTACATAAATTTGATATCAATTTCGCTAAACGCACACATTTACACAATCAGACAGATAGAGGAAGAAAATGGTAAACGAAAATCAAGAAGTAAACAACGAAAACACACGCAGAGAAGCTGCCAATTTGTATATTTGTGTCCGTGTTCTTTCCAGCAACGGCATGCGGAAAGTGTTCAAAAATAAATGTTCTTGTTGTCGTTGTTTGCTCGTGTTTTGTGTTTCGTTGTTGTTGTTGTTGTTGTGGTTCAGCTATTTGTGTTGTTTACGTATTAATTGGGAATTATATATAATTATTATATTATATTGTTTGTTAACAACATTTTCATTCGCTACTCCAATTGCTGCTACTGTTGCGGCTGTTGTTGTTGCTGCTGCTGCTGATGTTGTGGTTGTTGCTGCATTGGCATTGCGCCAGGCACAAAGTAACCGCCTTGTGGCACGGCAACCGGCGCCATTGCTGGCGCCAGCACATTCTGTGGCGCTGCAGAGATGGGCGCACCCGATGGATTGAACACATCAACATAGGAGTTCTTCAGCGCTGCAAAAAAGGGAATGAAAATTCATCAATATGGGCAACAACATGGGCTGGCTGCAACACCTACTGCGATTGCGCTTGATCTTGAACATGTTCGATTGCAGCTTTGGCTGCGTGCCAGGCAACGTCGCGGCTGCTGCTGCTGCCGCTCCTGGAACGGGACTCGTAGCCAGACCATGGGATGGCGATACGGCTGGCGCGGGCATTGCAGGCATTTCAGCTGGAAGTGTCGCCACTGGCGCTACTGGTGCTCCCGCGTACATTGTCTCCTGATAGCCCGCACCATAGTCGTAGTCCGTAGCTTGATTCTCATAGACATTCGCAGTGCTGTTGGGCAGCTCGTGTGCCATCATGGGCTGCTGCTGTGGCACTAGATTTGGCGCTGGCACGTTGCCCAACGTATTGAGTGTTGCCGCTGCTGCTGCTGCTGCTGGTGGTGGTGCGGCGCCCATGTCGCTCATCTTTGGTGGCGGCTTGAATGATTCCGTCTCATCGGCATTGCCCTCAGTATTTGTCCAGCATTTGCGCTCCTTGTCCCAGACAATTGTCGGATTCTTGTCATCCGGCAAGATCATTTGATTTTTGGGCTTCAGCGAAAACTTGTTCCACAGTCCACCAAACCAGCCGGCGTTCTGATTGCCCTGCACGCTGTGGGGCATAGAGAGGATTAGGATTTTTGGTTATATATGTATATATCGAAGGTGTTCATTGTCTTACCCTGGCAAGCCGCCAGCTGCGGCTTGTTGCTGTTGCAGCTGCTGCTGCTGCTTGCTGTTCGTTGTTGTTGCTTTGCCGGACGCAGAGTTTCCGGCCGTAACAGTTCCGTCGTCGTCATCGTAACTCTTTGATTTTGGCATCGAAATTGTGGGTAGCATTTGCTGATGCTGCTGTTGAGCGAGTATTGTTGGTGTTTGTCGTTTTTGTTGACAATTTTTGTTTTGTTTTTGTTTTTGAAAATGTGATTTTTTTTTTGGCAGACATGAAAAGTTTTCAAGTTTGTTTGGATTTGGTGGGAATTTGGAGAAATGGCAGTTGATTAGTTTCGGTTATTTGGCAAACGAAAAGCAAAGAAATTAGTTAAAAGTGCATTAAACACACATACATAAATATATATATAAATATATGTATATAGATATAGATAGAGAGAGAGAGAGATAGATAGATATGGCATAGTCTAGTTAGTGAAATACATAGGAATGAGTTTCGAGTTATTGTTCATCAAACTGGCGCAGTCAAAAACAGAAACTTAATTCAGGCGCTCATCAAATTGCAATTCAATATTTATATAGCTTAAGCTTACATTTGTATTTTTTGTTTCTATGTGTGTATATAATATATCTGTATATATAGTGTATTGCTTAAACATTATTTTGTTTGCATATGAAATCACAGAGTGCCATTTTTACAGTTAACAGTTGTACATATGTAGGTCTTTCGATTCTGAGTAGCGCGCAGGTACTTCAAAGGCGAGCGACAGAGACAGAGACAAAGAAAGAGATAGACAGATTGAGAGCGAGTGTGTGTGTGTGTGAATAGGAAAAAGCTGCACTCGCAAATCAAACGACGCGCGCAGCGCATTATGTTTTTTTTGTTTCTGTTGCAGTCTGGCAACGCTGCGCGCGCTGCTTTTACATATTATAGGGTTTATAACTGTTTCTTAGTGCTAAGAGCCAAGCCGGCGCCGCCATTGCCATCATCGGTGGGTGCATCGATATCGAATGTGCGCACCACGCCCACTCTAGTTGTTGCTGTTGTTGTTCCACTTGCTGCAGTTGTTTGCTTTTTAGCATCCAAATAGGCTTCGAACTTGCTCAAGCTCTGCTCGACTTCGCTGCACATTTTCTTATAATTGATCGGTATGGCCGGATTGGCAATCAGCTCCTGCATTGACCAGACATTCTGAGGAGTGGCAGCTACCAGAGCTGCTGTTGCTCTGCCTGTTGCCGCTGCTGCTGCTGGCTGTCGATGACGATGTTGTCGCGAGTGCTGCGGCTGCTTGATGATGCCCAGCTTGCTGAGGAAATCATTGTTGCGTTGCAGCACATAATAATCAGCGTATTCATTATATTCATCATCATCCTCATCATCATCATCGTCGTCGTCATCGTCATCATCGTCATCATCATAGTCATCCTCGGCCAGCTCCTCACCCTCGGCATCCTCGTTGATAACATAATCATGCATCATATATCGATAACGCAGCATTTCACTGCGATCAGCATTCGCCTCGGCGTCGTAGCTGCTGCGCTGCTGCTGCTGTTGCTGCTGCTCCGGCTGCAGTTGTTGCCCCAATGGCATATCGATGGGATAGGTGCCATTGAATATAATGTGCGCTTTGCTCTTGCTACTGCTACTGCCGCTGCTGCTTAGGCTGTAGTTGTTGGTCATGTTGTGTTTTGTCAGCGCTAGGCTGTAGTTCTTGCTGTTATCGTTATCGTCATCGTTATCGATATCGCAGTCTTGCTCTGCCGCCTCATCAATTGTCGTGGGCAGGTCAAAGTTGACGCGCTTAACACCGCCTGTTGCTGCTATCGCTGCCGCTGCTGTTGCTATTGCTGTTGTGGTTGTTGTTGCTGTTGCTGTGGCTAGGCTGGCTGCTGGCTTGGCTAACACCGGCTTGGCTGGTATGAAGCGTGTGGGCGTGGTTAATGTCTTGGGCACAACATTGATCAAATTGTTGCTATTTTTAAAACTATTCACGCGGCTAGCAATTGTTGTTAATGTAGCGCTGCTTGTTGTTGTTGCATAATTGTGGCTGCTGCTGCTGTTGGTGCTGTTGCTGCTGTTGCTGGTAGCATTATGTTTATTTATGGCTATAATGCTACTTACATCATTCAAATTAAATGGCTTCGTTGTTGTTGCTGGCATTTCCGCAATATTGTTGTTGTTGCTGCTGCTGTGGTTGTTGTTGCCAAATTTACGTGAGAGCTGTTTGCTCTTGTCCTGGTCTTGGCTGGCGCAGTGCAGTTGCTTGCCATTGCCGTTGCCAGCAGCGTGCAGCTTTAAGGCATTGTGTTTAAAGCGATTGTTGCTATGGTCCATGTTGCTGCTGCCGCTGTAAGAACTTGGCTCCGGCAGCTGCAATTGTTTCTGCTGTGTGTGCTCCACATCAGCGTCAGCTTCAGTTTCAGCCTCAGCTTCAGCTACAGTCTCAGCTGCTGTCGCTGTTACAATATTGTTGCTATTGTCTAAATTGTTGCTGTCGTCAGCAATTTGGTCGTTGCTCTCCATCTGCGCCAGCTGCATTCCAAGTGTGCGTGTGTGATTAGAAACATTAGCAACATATTGCTTTGAGAGGTGCATGCAGCGCGCGTTTTACAATTGTTGCTCTTAACAAAGTTATGAACAAATTACAAAATAAAACTACATAAAATACATGATCAGCTTAATGCCAACTACAACAAAGTCAAGATCTAAATAAATATGTATAACTATATGAAATGCACAAAATGTAAAAACCAAGAAGATAAAGATGGGCTTTGAGCAAGTTTTAACTAAAACGCGACGCAACGGTTGCTGCTGTTGTTGTTGTTGTTGTTGTTGCAACACCTACCTCTTCGCCAAATGGCTGCTGTCCATCGCCGGGCCAATAGTCATAGCCAGTTGTTGCTGCTGGCTGTGCATCATAGCCCTGTGTATTGTGGCTGCCATATGCCTCGCTGGCTGTTTCAATTTGGCCATAAACAGCGCCCGGCTGCAACTGTTGCTGTGAGGGATCATACAGATGTTGCTGCTGTTGCTGGTGCTGCTGCTGAGCTGCATTCGGATCGTAGTATAAAGGCGCCGCATAGCCATCGCCAAGCGGTTGCTCATGACTCGGCTGCACTTGTGCTGGCTGTTCATAGTAATCAGGCTGATGTTGTTGCTGTGGTGGTTGGTGTTGTTGTTGTTGTTGCTGAGGTTGCTCCTGCAGCGCCTGCATGTTATCCTCATATTGCATGTTAAGCTCGCGCATTTGCTTATTCAAATCCACAAATTGCTGATCAATGTCCGCTTGCTGTTGCTGCTGCTGATGTTGTTGCACTTGTGGCTGCTGCAAACGAATCTATTAGTAAGTGTTAAATATGATATAGATACAACAGCTAACCTGGTCGGCCAGCGTGCGCAACTGACGCAGCCATTCCTTTTCCTCCGGTGCACCGACCTGTGGCACCGCCTGACCACCATTTGTCGCATTTGTTGGACTAGCAAAGGACACGCGGTTGATCAGTATGGGATCGTAATAACGCAAACGTTCAGCCAGACCGCAAACCTAAAGAAGACAGATATCAGATATTACTATATATGTAAGATCTAAATATATATAGTTATAAAACTTACGCGTTTTATGAAATCGGCATCATAGCTCTCTGGCTTGAGCTCTATGTGATTGGCTATCTGCTCCAGATAGTTGGTGCAACGGAAATGCTGTCCGTAGTCCAGAATGCGTGTGGCCAACAGGAATTTGTAATGCTGGAAGTTCACAATGCTGAACTTGTTGTCGAACAGCGAACGAGCGTATTCATAGATCTCCGTCATGATGATCGCCTCGTTGCTGGCAAACTCATTAAACTGCTTGTAGTGCGAGGCGCCCAGCAAGATGAGTCTGCAAAGGAAGACATAGTTGAATGAGTCATGATGGCCTGACAACTAACAGATGCCGCCCGAGTAGAGTTTGTCTACTCCCTGCTCACCTGGGTACACTGGCTGTCAGCGTTGTTAGTTCCGTGGCACCGCTGTCGTAACGCCCGAACTCCTCCTGTGCAACCAGATAGCAGAAGTGTGCCGCATAGATGTCGCCACGCTGGAAGAGCGTATCACCCAAAGCAACCACCGAGCTGCGATCGTATTCGGGCTGACGCGATTTGTTGGTCACCAGAATGGATAGATGCGAACGCCAGTCGCCCCATTGCTCGTCGCGCAGCTGGCTAACGCAGGCGGGCGTATGACAGCTCTTCATTTGATAGAGCGTCTGGAGCGGATCGTTCGCTTTGATGGCGCGATTGAGAAACTTTTGTGCCACATCCGTCAGGGCATAGCGATCCTCGTAGAGGGCCAAGAAGAAGGCATGCGTCCACAGATTGTGATTGGTGGCCCATTGCAGCGCCTCCTCGACGTTGCCGCGCAGCACAAAGCTGCGGAATTTGTCAGTGGCAGCCTGCTCCGACATGGGCGCCTCTGTGGCAGCCGCATCGGCATCGGCGTCCCGTTCAGTCTCTGCAGCGTCTGCCGAAGCAGCAGCTGGAGCTTTTGTCACAGCCTCGCCATCTGAATCGTTGACGGTCTCGACGCGTGCAGCCGTTGAGCCAGCATCCGCTGATTCGTTGTCCGCCGATTCGGCGTCCGCTTCAGCATCCGGTGCATAGGGATATTCGCGCTGGTTCTCCAACAGCAGATCGCCCACATCCGTGTCCGCAATGACCTGGCCAAAGGACGAATCGATGTTGAAATCTGTCTGGCAAATATCAAAGTCTCCACTTACCCCATTTTGTCGCAGCAACAGTATGAGTAGATGCCACATGAGGGCATGCGAGGCACGATACTTGTCCACGCTGCCCAGCGGCTTATTCTGTGTGGCGTACAGAATGCTGCATGAGCGGGCAGGGCCCAGACGTATCTGCTCCTTGCAGAAGCTAATGATCTTGTCCTTGTGCAGCTTGCGACCCTGCAACGGACCGGGATAGGCGCGCAGCAGCCTGCTGGTGGCATCCCTGATCCTGGGCGGCGCCACATCCACCTCGTTGCGCAAACGTCCGGGTCCGGCGTACATGGGACGCACACGCAACAGCACGCTCATCGAGTAGTTGGCCACCAGATGCGGCTGATTGTGCAGCAGCGGAGTACGACGTCGCGGCGAACGTGCTACGCTCATGTTGGCCATGCCCGTGGCATCCACATTGCTATCGAGGGTCGTTGTTGTTGCACCCACACCAGCTCTAAGCAATGGGCAGTAAGAAGATACAAGATTAGTTCAGAATTTTGATGAACGTTTCGGAAAAGAATAGCAACAGGCATTATCCGAAAATCATAAAAATCAAAGATCAATAATCGAAAATTTGTAAATTCCAAAAGCAAAATTACATGCAAAAAGGGGCGTGGCAGAGGGGCGGCTAAGCTTGAGAGAGAGAGAGAGAGAGAGAGAGAGAGACAGAGAGGGGGAGAAGAAAGAGTTCGCAAATGTTTTTCTGCCCAATTATTTTTTTTATCTTAAAAGCTGAATGCGCGCTTGATGATAAGCAAACACCATAAACGAATTAGATAGATTGTCATATATGTACACAAATATATATATATATATATATATATATATATATATATATATATATATATATATATATATACAGACCATCTGATAAATAAGAAAAACTTTCCTATAATAAAAGTTCACTGTCTGTTATATAGTGTGAGGGCCGCAAAGCTAACAGATAATAGTTTAGTTGAAGAACATTTGAAAGCCTTTTAACATAGCAGATAACAGTAAATAGTTAACAGACTGTATAACTTATGTAAGTATATATATACATATAAATCAGATATATACAAAATAAACTATATTATATTCTTCTTCATGTTGAGCTCCTCTCTATGATGTCTGTTACAACTGCTGTTAACATAACATAGTCAATTACGAAGCATTATTAACAGCAACATTCGAAAGTTAACATTCAACAATAAAGTCATTACATTGTCTGTTAAACTCATTACATTGTCTGTTAATGGCACGCTGTTAATAGTATTTATGTTATCAAAAACAACAGAAAGGCTTCAAAAACATTGCCTATTGCAAGCATAGGAAACAGCAACAGGCGAGAGTTAACATTAACAGCGTCAAGTTAACATTAACATAGTTCATAACATCCAAAAAGCGCTCAATTACAGTCATTTCACAGCCTTACACTGCTCGATATTATCTATTAAAATAAGAGTTCTGTTCAGTCATAGACCTGCGCCCAAATGTTATGATATATATAAGGAAGGATATTTACATAACTGATGTCTAAGCAGCGCAACTAACAGCCAAAAAGCTGCAATTTCCAGAAGTTTTCAAATCAATAAAGCACAAGAGTAGAGGAAGACTATATATATAGAGAGAGAGAGAGCGAGAGAGAGAGATAGGTAGCACTCTGATGGCATGGACAGATGTAGTAGATGTGTTTTTCGATGTGTGGATGTATGAAGAACTTTGGAACCATGTTGAGAGCATGTCTAGAATGAATTTTGAATTTCGCTTGAGATGTTACATCAATCTGAATACTCTTGCAATGATGAGATTTATCGAGGCTCTATCAAGCCCGAATAAGTTCTCCGTTCCATTGCAAGAGTATTCAAACTTTGGCTAGCCAAAGTCCGCTGTTCCAATCTCTATCTTTGATGAGCTTTTAGCATGAGTGTTAGAGAGAGAGAGAGAGAGAGAGAGAGAGAGAGTTTTGGGGTTTTCATTTTGTTTTTGTTTTGTAGAGACCACCTGATATCGACGCCGCACTCCGAGCCAGCATAATAACGCTTATATCCGGCGAGCGTTGCATCCTCACAGTTCAAATTGCTTAGCGAGCGAGCGCTGGAGATGCCGTACGATGCCAGCATCAGATGCCGATTGTTGCTGTGCGTGTCGCTGCCATAGAGGCTGGCGCTGTCTTCGCCCCCGAGTGTGTTGTTCAATAGATCCGTAAAGGCATGTTGTTGCTGATAGAGATTCAGTTGCTGGCGGCGACGATGGAATTCATTGGCTTGTGTTATGTATGCGTGTGTGTACCTAAAGAGGAAGCACATGACGGCGTTTGGTTGTTGTTGTTGTTGTTGTTGGTATGTGTGTGTGTGTGGGTGTTTGAGTTGTTGTTAGAAACGAAAAACATTATTTGCTTGGTTGTTTGTTATTGTTGTTGTTGTTGTTGCTGCTGTTAGTAGAAGAAGAAGAAGAAGACAGCACAACTGCAACGAGTAGTACTTGAATGCTAGTAGTACTTCTTAGGGGGGAATTACACAAAGCGCAGCGAGCAAATCGACAAACGAACTAGTGTGAAGGAGTGAGAGAAAGAGAGAGAGAGAGAGAGAGAGAGAGAGAGAATGAGAGAGTGGAAGGGAGAGAGAGAGAGAGGCGAGAGCGAGAGATAGTCGGTTTGGTTGGTTGATTGGATCTGGGTGGATAACACATATAATTATTATTTACGCTGGGGAGTTTGTTGGGAGATTTCTTGGCAGCGCCGCTGTTAGCTCAATGTTAGACAACATAACGCGTAATGTTAAGTAACATAACGGGTAAGCCACAAACAAACAAAAAAAGCGAGAGCGAGCGATGCTCGTTAGCACCAAAATTAAAGGAGATCAGCGAGTAAGTGAGGTGAATTGAGTTGAGGTAAGTAAAGGTAGCTACGACAACATGCCCAAAGAGTTGTAAGAGAATAACAGAAACAACAAAAAAACGTTAAAGTAACGAGTAACGGAAAACAAGTAACGAGTAACGAGCCAACAAACGCAACTCTGCAGAGGTGAGCTGACAAAATCTAGACATAACTAACGCTATGGATCTGTCTACAGAATACGACTTTTTTCTTCTGTATTCTTAACGAATTTACAGCTAAGGAATGCTGGAATGAAACAGTACTTAGCTAAAAACTAAGCTGCACACTGATTCTATTCTTTTCTATTAAGATCTATATCTTAGCTACGAAGTATGTTAAAAACTCGCCAAATGTTTCATTCCCAATCGTTTCGCAACCTAATACTAAGCTTGATAGCATAACCTAATGCATTTCTATATGAACTAGTAATGGGGACATAAAATGTTTCATTCCCAATCGTTCCACACCTTCATACTAAGCTTGATAGCATAACCTAATGCATTTTAGTGCATTCTATATGAACTAGTAATGAAGACATAAAATGTTTCATTTCCAATCGTTCCCATACCCTCTTTCGAACATTGAAACTCTAGTCATAGAGTTTCAGTAAAGTGCTTCGTACCCATTCGTTGCTCATAGACATAAATCAGTTAACTGTAAAAGACTACTCAAGTGTTTCATGCCCAATTGTTTCTAAAGTTAATACCTAATTATTTTATATTTGGTTTAGCATATTTCTGCCGTGATTAATATATATTAATAGGTGCTTGGTTAAAATATTTGTGAAAGTGTTTCATTTCCATACGTTTCAGTGCCTATTATTGGGGAGTTCTTGCCCAACTTTCATGTAATTAGTGGCATTAGCTAGACTAGTAGTGTAAGCCCATTAATTAAAATAGTTAAACCAAGCAACTAATGCGCTAGACTCAACTACTCATCAATCTGCAAAGTTAGCGCATATGGATTGAGATCTCCATTGGATACATGTTGTGTCTCTGGCACTTACCTTTCGCGCTCACTGAGTAGAGCTTCCTCATGGCCAGCACCAGCGCCGGGCACGGCTCCGGCCATCAAATGACGTGGATCCAGACCGACAGCAGCTGCTGCTGCGAGTTGCTCGTGCGACGGCTGCTTCACCGATTTCGTGGTGGCCACCGCGTTGACCGCCGCTGTCATTGAGTTAATCATTTGGCCGTAGAACTTGGCATACATGTCCGCATAGGCGTGCGGATTACGGGACATCTGCTCGTACATGCCGTACGGATCAAAGCTGGCCGCTGGATTCGCGTACTGATCGTAGTTGCGACGTTTGCCGCTGCCACCGCCACCGCCACCGCCGCCGCCAGTGCTGCCGCCATTGATGACCTCCTTCTCCAGGTCGCTGTTGCGCGAACTCTTATTGCGATAGCCCTCGTAGGTGCGCGCATCCCAGTGCTGTTGCTGCCAGTCCGAGTGGTGCGAGTGACGCGTCCGCTCGTTGCCATCGTGGCTGCGTCGACTGCTGCGCAGCTTCTCCTGCTGCGAGGACTGCGCCGACTTCTCGCCACGCCTCGAGCGATAGTGACTCGAGCCGCGTGGCATCGAACGCATCTCATAATCATCGTAGTCGTCGTCAGCTGCCGCACCGCTTCGATTGTGACGACTTCCCTTGCTCTTGCGCACGCCAGCAGAGCTACCGGCACCGCTGCCCGCACCACCGCCGCCGCCATCGCTGGCTACCGCTGGGCCGGCTGCATCCGATTCGCCTTCGTAGTTGCTATTGTTGTTGCTGTAGCGCGTGAGTCGGCCGTAGGGCTGCTCGTCGCGTCGCCAACGATTGCGATCCCGGTCCCGTTCGCGCTCCCTTTCACGTTCCCGCTCCCGTTCTCTTTCACGCTCACGTTCCCGCTCCCGTTCACGTTCTCTTTCGCTGCGCTCCCGGCCACTGCGCTCCGGCTCGTGTCTGCGATGCTGATCCGCATCGCGGGTGCGTCGCTTCATATCACGCCCGGACTTGCCACTGCTGTTGCTCTCATTGTGGCCAGCTGTGCCGCCGCCACCACCACCACCAGTGCCGCCAATGGCACGAGCTGAGTCCTCGGTCTCGCCCTCATAGTTGTTGCTAGTGTTGTTGTTGCTGTAGTGGCGACGATTGTTGCGCAAGCTGCGCATGCTGCGTTCGTCCGCCTGTCGTCTGGGTGGCAGATCATGCCTATCACTCAGCAGCCACTCATCCTCGGACTCATCCTCCGACTCCAGATCAAGCGAGGCCACAGGACGCGGCTTGCCACGAGCGTGCTGTTGTTGCTGTTGCTTCTTATCCAGCGGCAGTTGCTGTTGCTGCTGTTGCAATTGCTGCTGCGTGCCGCTCTCAATCTCCTCGTTGCTAATGTGATGTATTTCCGTATCCAACTCGATGGCAGCAGGTGCTCCCACTGCTGCTCCTCCTCCTCCTCCTAGAGCTGATGCTGTTGTTGTCGTGGTGGGCACTGTCAGCGGCACTGGCGGTTGCACTGGTCGCTGATCCTCCAGATTCTCACCATCCAGCACCACTTCACGCTGCTCTCCGGACAGCACCACAGTTGGGGCGTGAGTCTCTACGCCCGTTACCACACGATGGGCCGATGTCTGCAACTGCTGCTGCTGCAGATGTTGTTGTTGCTGCTGGTGTTGTTGTTGCAGCTGTTGCTGTTGTTGTTGTTGCTGCTGCTGGTTGAAGAGATCGGTGCGCGTCGGCTGCTCACCCTCGGAGGTGTCCTCGCCATCGGCCTGACGATCGGACATATGCAGCGCATTGGCCAGATGATTGGCCGGCTGCTCGGTGCCAGTGACCAAACGTTGCTGCTCCACCAGCTCCGGCTGACCGAGCACCAAACGCGACAATCCTGGCGGCGGCAACAGCCCATCCGCCTCCCAGTTGCCCTCGTTGGCCTCCTCCTCGTGCTGCTCGGACAGATGGCTGGTCTGCAGGTACTGTGCACGCTCATCATTGGGCGCTGCCAGCAATACCTCCTGATTCTCATACGGCTGCTCCGGCTGAGTGGGTTCCGGTAGCAGCATCTGCACAGGTGCCGCAGCTACAATGGGCACAATTGGTGCTGGTGCGGCTGCTGGTGGTGCACCTGGTGTAGCCAATATGTTCACACGCTGGCTAAGTCCGCCAGAGCGCTTGAAGGGATTACCAGCTGCAGCATCCATAGCAGGTGGTGGCAGTACGGGTGTCGATGCCACAGGAGGAGCGGCTAGTGGGGGAGCAGCCACTGGAGGAGCCACTGGTAGAGGAGCAGCTGCGGGTGGTGGCTGATTTTGGAAAGCTTGTGGTGGCACAATGGCATTCAGTTCCGGCTCCGACACGGGCGACAGTTGCTCCGTGGTGGGTGATAGCAAAGGCGGCAATTCCAATGATTTGCCAGCTTCGGTATTGTTGTTATTGCTGGTGTTGTTGCTGTTGTTGTTGTTGTTGATGTTGCTGGTGTTGAGGTTGTTGCTAAAGTTGTGCCAGCTGCTCTGTCCCTGCATGCTAAAGGAATCCTCCACAACGTTAGGTAAAGACGGCACCTCGTTATGGCCAATAATGCCACCGCTGTTGTTGTTGTTGTTGTTGTTGTTAATGTTGTTGATGTTGCTATTGGTGTTGTTGTTGGCGTTATCATTCCAATCGCCCCAATCACCCCAGCCATCATTCTTGCCACTGTTATTATTCTCAAAGAGCTCTGCAGCTGGCTCTGGTTGCTGTTGTTGTTGTTGCATGACTGCTGCCGGCTGATAATATTGTTGTTGTTGTGTGGCGATATGATTATCGGGTGGTGCATAGGTCAGTGGAACGGCAGGTGCTGCAACAGGAGCTGGAGCAGGCACAGGTGCCGCATAGCTCACTGGCTTAGGTTGTGATGTGCCGGGAAAGTAATAGTTATTATAGCCGAGAGCCGGCTGCTGCTCCTGTTCTGGCCAATAAGCTTGCTGCCCTGACTGTGGCAGCTGCTGTTGAAACATTTGGTTGGCATAAAGCTGTGGCTGCGGCTGCGGCTGCGACGGTGGCTGTTGTTGAGCCTGCGACTGATTGTGATGTATTTGAGGTGCCTGCTGCTGCTGTTGTTGTTGCTGTAAATGTTGTTGCTGCGGCGGCTGCTGCTGCTGAGGCGGTGGCAGCCAGCTGGCATTGTTGTGCAACATGTTGTCGCAGTGCGTTAGCTGGGCAAACTGCAAAAGAAAAATAAACAACAGTTAAAAGTCTGGTTAAATTTAGTGCTAAATAAACAAATGTCGTATTCCTGCAACTAGCTGGCAACCCCGAAGCCTTGCTGTGCATTGTTGTTTTCTTTTACTTTTTAAGCCTGCACCCAATTGAGTATGCACAGTTAGTTTTCGCACGTATGTGTGTGTGTGTGTGTGTGTGTGTAACGAAGTTGCCATACAGCTTTCAAGCGACAGCTGGCTGAGCGCAATTCACGTTAGGATAACGCAATCAAATGAAGCTTTCGATTCTAATTGATTATCATTCGCAGATCACTATTCGACTTCGGCATGATATGCGTTTGCTTTCGGCATTTGATCTAAGGGCAAATTGCAAAAAGAACAAAAAAAAAAAAAAACAAACAAACAAATAAGAGAACTTATGCACATATACTTGTCAATTTGATATGCCTTGCTTCGCTCTGCTCATGTCTTGTTAATTATTTCGCTTGTATTGTTGTTGCTTTTTGTATAATCCAACAAGCACAATGGCTGCAGCAGCAGCAGCAGCAGTAATAGCAACAACAATAACCACGCTGAGCTAAAAGTTTACGTGGACGTTTGCTATGCGCGCCCCTATACCCGCCTACAGCCCCCACACATACACGCACACAAACACACTCACAATCTTTTTCGTCGTTTTTGTTACCACCGTTTCGCTCTGGTATTTGTTGTTGTTGTCGGTTTTCGTACTGCTTGACACAGCAGGTTTTTTTTTCTTCTATTTGCTCTGCGGTGTTTTGTATATGTGTATGTGTGCCTGGATATATGATTTACACTTGCATTTTTATAATATTTAATAGTTGTATGTTTTACTGAAATTTGTAAATGTTTTGCGTTTTCAACATCAACGTTAAGTCAAAAGTGAAAACAGCCAAATTGGAGCAGTGGCTGTGTGAGAGAAAGAGAGAGAGCGATAAACTGTGTTGCCAGAGAGCCGTCAAAGTTTCTGTCGAACTGCAAAAACAAATACTACGCACACACACACACGCAGGGTTGTAACCGCTTAACTGTAATTGTGGCCCGGGCTGTGGGGCTGCAGGCACTTGCAGACAAGCGTTTCGCATAATTAGGCATAAAGCAGCTGATTAACCGATAAGCGGCTGTCCATCAAATTTATAAAAATAACAACAGCCACACGGTCGTACATGGACCGAAAGAAAAGTGCACACACACACAGAGACACAAACTCACACGCACACACTTGCGCCCCACTTATAAGCACATCAACACAAACACAAGGTGTCAATTCCTGGGCCTTTCATTTTTGCTTTTCATGTTTGTTTGTTCTAATGGTTATGATATTGACGGTATAAACACTTACACGAAACTTTTCCTCAATTACGCCAGTGTGTTGCTTATTTATTAATTTTATGCAGTTGGGTTATTGTGTATTTTAAATGGAATTTTTCGAGTACAAATGCCAACTCGACTTTTCGCAAGCGTTGCCAGTCTGTTAGCGCTAGACTAACTTTCCTAACTAATGTCTGTTAACGCACAATTGACTCTGTTGACTAACATGGGCGCTGACTGTTCAGCAACAGCTGCTACGAAATAGACAGAACAGTGAGACCTAACGTATGTTACTGTAAAAATACCATAATTCAAACGTAAAATACTACAAAACGGTGTATTTTTATGTTAAGCATATATGGTCACTAAAACGTGCTCTCAATCTTCAAAACTTCAAGTTGAATTTATATTTAAAATTTAAACACAATGGGTAAGAAGGATAAGAATAAGAAGAAAGGCAAGGGAGCCGAGAAAACTGCCATGAAGACGGACAAAAAACTGGCAGCCAAACAAAAGAAAATGCTGGAAAAGCTCGGCGAGGTAAAACACGTTTTAAAACCAACAACAAAATTGTTGTATACAAAATATTTGATTTGTTATTTAAAGGCGGATATTTCGGAAATAGTTAAGAAACTGGAAGCTCAGGAGCAGGGCGTGACGGCCATAACCGAAAATGTGTGCGAAGCACCAACGCCACGCTCCAACTTCTCGCTCGTCGCCCATCCCGACAAGGACGAGCTCATCCTCTTCGGCGGCGAGCTGTATAACGGGGCTAAAGTCTGTATATATAACGATTTGTACTTCTATAACATACCGCGCAACGAGTGGAAGCAACTGCGCGCCCCCTCGGGCCCAACGCCGCGCAGCGGCCATCAAATGGTGGCCACGGCCAACGATGGCGGCCAGCTTTGGGTATGACAGATCGGATGAGCCTGAAATAATCGAGAATTTCTTTTTACATATCAATATATATATATATATATATTTTTAGTTATTTGGTGGGGAGCACGCCAGCCCGTCGCAGCTACAGTTCTATCACTACAAGGATCTCTGGACGCTCAGCCTGAAGACGCGCCAGTGGTCGAAGATCAATGCTCCAAATGGTCCAAGTGCTCGGAGCGGTCATCGCATGGTCGTGGCCAAGAAGCGTCTGTTCGTCTTTGGCGGCTTCCACGATAACAATCAATCGTATCACTACTACAACGACGTGCACGTCTTCTCGCTGGAGTCCTATGAGTGGCTGAAGATCGAGATCGCGAGTCCCATTGTGCCGGCCGTGCGTTCCGGCTGCTGCATGGCCGCCGCGCCGGACGGCAAGATCTTTGTGTGGGGCGGCTATGCGCGGACCTCGATGAAGAAGGATCTGGATCGCGGCATAACCCACACGGACATGTTCATGCTGGACGCGGACAGTAGGAGTTGCCCAATCCCTGTTCTAATTTGATCTAATCATCCTTCGCTTCCAGAGTCTGGCGACGGCAACAAGTTCAAGTGGAGCACGGTCAAGGCTGGCGGCTATCGGCCGAAGCCGCGCAACAGCGTCGGCTGCACCGTGGCAGCTAATGGTAAAGCCTATTGCTTTGGCGGCGTCATGGACGTCGACGAGGATGACGAGAATGTCCAGGGACAATTTGGCGACGAGCTGCTGGCCTTCGACTTGAGCGCGCAGGCGTGGCGCCTGCTGGACATCGCACCCAAAGCCAAGGCCAAGGAGAAGTCAACGGATGTCGAAATGGCTGGGGATGCAGCTCCAGCTGGCGAGAAGACGGTGACCACCAGCACCGATGGCATATTCACAGTGACCGTTGGCGGCCCTGGCTCCAGCCAGCCCAGCACACCCTATGTCTCCAAGATACCCAGTCTGTTCGGGCCGCCCAGGCGCACAGACGTGCCGTCGCCGCGCATGAATCCCGGCCTGTGCGTCTGCAAGGGCGTTCTCTATCTGTTCGGTGGGCTCTACGAGGAGGACGAGAAGCAGCAAACCCTCAACGATTTCTATGCCTTGGATCTGCACAAGCTGGACCAGTGGAAGGTGCTCATAGCGGGCAACCAGAAGGCGCACGAGTGGATCGACGACGATGAGAGCAGCAGCTCCGACGAGGAGTGCTCCGATGACGACGATGAAGATGATGACGATGATGATTCGGAAATGGAAACTGATTAATTTAATGTTATATACTGTCTTTGGATATATACGAAATTGTCTCAAAGTTAAATCATACAAGAACTCTTGTATACTTTTGAATTTCGTTTTTTTAAATTTAAATTCCAATATTTGAAGGTGTTTATTTCCATAGCTGGCAGCTATAAAAACAAAGAAATGTATTAAATATCAAATTGAATGAAGATTGCTATTATTTTAAACATGAGTTGCATAAAATACCAAATATATGTTACTGCATGTCAATTGGTATAATAGTGCACAAGCAATAAATATCTAAAATGCCAATTTAAAATAAACATTGCTATTATGAGTTGCACAAAATTGCCAAATATTTAGTATTTACTGCATGTCAATTAGCACTATAATGCACCAAAAATGCACTAAATACCAATTTACAATAAGCCTTGCTGGTGTTTTCTAAATGAGCCGCACAAAAACACCAAATAATCTAGTATTTACTGCATGTCAATTAGCATTTGTCTGGCTCACAGCAGACCCATCGTCCATATGCACGTCATGTGTGCGTGCGTGAGCTTACCTCGCTCCCGCTCTCTCGCTCTCACACACACCGTGTGTGTGTGTGTGTGTGTGTAGGTGCGAGCATGTGTGTGCGTATTATTATTATTGTTAAGGTTAACCAACAAGTTAGTTAAATGCTTAAGCGCTTGCGTATATAGTTAATTACTCTTTAAGATAAGTGCGACACAAATAGTAGCTACAGATGCTGCGCCTACTCCTCAGCAACTGCAATCGCGGCGATTTGATCAGGTAAAGCAACAACCACTGGGAGGAGCAGCTCCTCCTGCTCCACACTTGGCCTCTGGCCCCCGTAGACCTTAACCCTTAGCCCACGCAACGCCCTTTGGTTTGTTGATTAACTTTTTGCCCTTTTTGTTGCCACTTGATTATGTCATCGAGCATTGTTTTTCCTCTTCCTCTTCCTCTGCCGCCAGCCGCCGCCTGCTGCAGCAGCTGCCGCCGTCGCCGCCATCGCCGCTGGGCACGCGCTTCCACAATGCCAGCAGGCAGCTGCTGCGCCAGCCACCGCCGCCGACGACGACGACGACGTGCTGCCGCGCCAAGCTGCAGACGACGCGCGCTCTGCTCTGGGGCGGCGCCTGCCTGGGCGTGGGCGTGGCAACGCGCAGCTGGTGGACGAATCGCGGGCTGGCCGCCTGCGAGGGCAATCGGCTGGCGGGCGTCATACAGCACACGCTGCAGCCGGACCAGGAGCAGGACCAGAACTTTGACTGGAGGCGCCTCTGGACGTACCTGGAGCCGCACACCTGGGAGCTCATGGGCGCCATACTGGTAAGTAGCGAAGCTATGGCCATTCCACTGCATCTGCAACTGCATCTGCATCTGCATCTGCATCTGCATCTGCTCCTGCTCCAATTCCTCCTTTTCCAGGCAGCTCTCATCGTGGCCTTCATCAACATACGGATACCCAATCTGCTGGGGGATCTGGTCAACACGCTCGCGCGCTACGCCAACACCTACGTGATGAATCCGATCAACAACTCCTTCGTCAAGGACGTCAGCAAGCCGGCCAGCAATCTGCTCAGCTTGTACATGCTGCAGTCGGGCTTCACCTTCGTCTATATCTATCTGCTGAGCCGCGTGGGCGAGCAGATGGCGGCGCGTATGCGCCAGGATCTCTTCAAGCAGATCGTCCTGCAGGACATTGCCTTCTTCGACGAGCACCGGACGGGCGAGCTAGTGAATCGCTTGACAGCCGACGTGCAGGACTTCAAGACCTCCTTCAAGCAGTTCGTGGCCCACGGGCTGAGGAGCGGCGCCCAGCTGATCGGTGGCAGCGTCTCCCTGTTCCTCATCTCGCCCCACATGGCGGCCATCGCGCTGGCCAGCGTGCCCTGCGTGGTCATGTTCATGTCCTACCTGGGCCGCAAGCTGCGCGCCCTCAGCAAGAGCTCCCAGGCACAGGTGAGCCCCATCACCTACCATTCCATAATCCTCCCATAATCTCACCCATTCCTTCTCTCTCTCCGTAGGCGGAGCGCGCCACGGGCGTCTGCGAGGAGGCGCTGTCCAACATACGCACCGTGCGGTCCAGCGCCTGCGAGTACCGGGAGATGCAGCTCTTCGAGCAGGAGACGAACGAGGCGGCACGGCTCGCCCAGGAGCTGGGCTATGGCATCGCTGTCTTCCAGGGCCTGACCAACTTCTTCCTGAATACGCTCGTCCTCTCCACGCTCTTCATGGGCGGCCATCTGATGTCCACGGAGAGCCTGACGCCCGGCGCCCTGATGGCCTTCCTGGTCGCCTCCCAGGGCGTGCAGCGCTCGCTCGCCCAGGGCTCCATCTTGCTGGGCACCATGATCCGAGGGCTGACGGCGGGCAGCCGCGTCTTCGAGTTCCTCTCGCTGCAGCCCAAGGTGGAGCTGTCGCGCGGCTACGTCATACCCGAGGAGCGGCTGCACGGCGAGATTCGCTTCGAGAACGTCTGCTTCGCCTACCCCATGCGGCCGGATCATGTGAGTGGAGGAAGTAGCTCCAACTCGACCTTATGCCAATCTCCTTTTGTTTGCCTTGCAGCTCGTGCTGAAGGACTTCAGCCTGACGCTGCGACCCGGCCAGACGGTCGCTTTGGTCGGCGCCAGCGGCTCGGGCAAGTCCACCATCGCCGCGCTCTTGGAGCGCTTCTACGAACCTACCTCGGGTCACATCAAGCTGGACGGCTACAAGCTCAGCGACATCTCGCCGTATTGGCTGCGCGCCAACGTGCTGGGATTCATTGAGCAGCAGCCGATCCTCTTTGGCACCAGCATCCTGGAGAACGTGCGCTACGGCAAGCCGGACGCCAGCGAGACGGATGTCTTTGACGCCTCCAGGCTGGCGCAGTCGCATGAGTTTGTCACGGGCCTGCCCGAGGGCTACGCCACGCACGTGGGCGAGCGGGGCACCCAGCTGAGTGGCGGGCAGCGACAGCGCATCGCCATCGCCCGGGCGCTGGTCAAGAATCCGCGCATCCTCATCCTGGACGAGGCGACGAGCGCGCTGGACGCCACCAGCGAGTCGGAGGTGCAGAAGGCCCTAGACACTGCCGTGCAGGATCGCACCACACTGGTCATTGCCCACCGGCTGTCCACGATACGCAACGCGGATCTGATTGTGGTCATGGACCAGGGACGCGTCGTGGAGGTGAGTCATAGAGAGATGCCTAGATTACAGATATGTATATATATATATTAAACTCTTCTCCCGCAGACGGGCAAGCATGATGAGCTGATGGCCAGGCGTGGCCTCTACTTCGAGCTAGTGCGTCAGCAGGAGCGGCGCGAGAACCAGGAGCAGCAGCTCGACCAGCCGCAGCTCCTAGAGCCATCGCCATTGCCATCGCCGCCGCAGACACAGCATAGCACAGTACAATAATACAAAAAACGACATATAGTTGTAGCTACACAAATTCCCCTGTACATAAACTAATTCCTAATTTATTTAATTTTTTGAGAGAAATCTAAATTCGAATTCGATTTCGAATTCGAATTTCAAATCAAGCAGGCGATCCATAAAAAAAGACCGAAACGAAACCCGATATGTACATAGCGCACGCCTCTTATAATTTGTCAGTTGTTTGTTAGGCAAAATCAAAATAAAAACTTGAAAAAAAAATATATATATAAAAAAAATTTCAAATTCAAACAAAATTAAATTTTTTTGTAACTTCAGCTTCGCGCGTCTTGCATTTCACGGTATTTATCGCGTTGATTGTTTTGGTATTTGCAGTTTTGTGTGTATTATTGGCTTAGTCACGGACGGTCACACTGTGCGCACAACGCTAGTCTCATTTTGGTTTTTTTTTTAAACAAATGCATTTGTTTTTTATTTTCGAACTGTGTGGAGTAATTGAAGTGGCCAAACGATCGAACGCTTGTGGAAATGGTGTGAAAGCGCAAAGCAAGCTAATTTGCGATGTGCATTAAGCAGCAGTATCAAAATATAAGATAAAAATTATGTAAGTGTGTTAGTGTGTTGTGTTTAGTGTGTGTTTGTGTACGCGCGCGTGCATGTACATATACGTGTGTATGTGTGTGTGTACATATAGTTTTGGCAGTAACAACTATTAGCAAGAATGCAACAACAACAACAAGCACAACTTAAACAACAATAGCACAAGCTTTGCCATTTGCTAATGCTGATGTCGTTCTTCCCGTTCCCCCACACACATTTCAACTGTTATTTGCGCGCGTGTACATGTGTATGTGTGTGTGTGTGTGTTTGTTTCTGTTTGTGTTTGTGCATTCGTCATATTGTGCATGTGTGTGTGTGTGTATATGTTTTTTTTTTTTTTGTTATAATTTATATGTGCATAACAACACAGCTGCGTCAGCTGCTATTGCTTGCTTCATTAGTTATATTAAGCACTGTTACTATCGTTAAAAAACATATGCAGTCAGGAGTTGGCCGAGAAACGAGTCACAACACCATTTCTCAGGGTCAATGCTGGCAATAACAATAGACAGATTTCCCACCCCCAAGCGCATTCGGAATTCCCATAGTGATGCGCACGCGACACATTCACTGGAACTAGTTCCGTTCGCTCACGTGATCTGCAGATCACTTATGTATTATTAATTGAACATTCTGTGTAATATGCCGGTCTGTATATGACATCATGCTTAGATTAGTTGATCAGTAGTTCGACTTGCTAGTTACATATCTATATGTATATGCAGTGCGTGCTGTAGTATAGTAGTTCATTTGCAAAACCGGTTCAGTAAACAAAGGCTTGCCAGATCGTTGCACAAACAAACGTTGCTCTCACCATCATCATCATTGTGCTCTCACATGCTCTCTATCTCTCTCTCTCCCTCTCTCTCACAGCAAGCGACGCATACATCCACACTCGATCACACACACACACACACACACACACATACATTCATTCATACATACTCATGCATCAACAAAAAGATCAAGCTCAACAACAGCGCACGGCAGCGACGTCTGCTGCGCTGCCAGCTTGCGCCAGTTGCCTCTGCCCGCTGCTCGCGAACAAGCACAACGACGAGCCGATAGTGATGGCACTCGGCCAGCAGTGGCATTGCGATTGTTTTCGCTGCTCCGTTTGCGACTCGCACTTGCATAGCTGGTATTTCGAGCGTGAGAATCTGCTCTATTGCCGCGAGGATTATTATGCGCGTTTCGGCGATGCCTGCCAGCAGTGTACAGCGGTTATAACGGGACCCGTCATGGTTGCCGGCGAGCACAAATTTCATCCGGAATGCTTCTGCTGCGCCGCCTGCGGCTCCTTCATTGGCGAGGGCGAATCCTATGCCCTGGTCGAACGCTCCAAGCTCTATTGCGGCCTGTGCTACGGCAAGCGTCTGCCCCTCGATGCCCGAGCGCGTATCACGAATGCGGGCAAGCCGATGCACTCCATACGCCTGGTGGAGATACCCAAGGATGCGACGCCCGGCCTCCGTGTGGACGGTGGAGCCCTAGACGATGGTTGTCCCACTGTGCGGATAACCGAGTAAGTTGCCGACCCAGAAAAAATGGCCTAAATCTGATTAATTAACAAGAAATACTAGAAATACCTTAAGTATTTGGTAGCATATAGAAAAATACTAAAAGAAATACTGTTAGAAACTAAAAGCTTTACTTATCCTGATTGCAAATGATCAAAAATTATACTTGAGATCATATAGTAATAGTTCTCAAAGGAAAATACTAATTAAAATACCACAAATAGTATTTATTGAAACACAAGCTTCAAATGCCAAAAATACCAAATGATCATTTTAAAAATACTAACACAACTCGCTGCTGAGCTGCTCTTTAGCAGTCATTTACCAAATATTTCAATTGCGATTAATCCCAAAGCTTTCCTTAAATACTAAAATATAATCGATTAATCCAAGAGCTTTAAAAAAGCTATAAAAATACTATAAAAAATATTTTTAAAGTGTATAAATATATATATTTTCTATATGCTCTTGAGAGTTTCTCTTGTAGATATTTTAGAAATATTATTTTAATAACGTTTGAAACAAAAGCTTTTATTTTTTAGATTATTTTAAAGTACTTTAGTAACCTATTTTTATAGACTTAGCCAACTTTTTAAGATATTATGAGGCTCTATAGCAGAAATGTATAAAATAGCAACGATTAATCCAAAAGCTTTTTTAAATTTAGATATAAAAAAAAAACTTTTTAAAATTAAGGTATGTGTTGGTATGCAGTAATAATCTGTATTATTTAAAAGCTAAGTTGTAAGCTTTTGAAACGGAGCTCAATGCTTCCAAAATGATCATATCTATGTGGTAAAAGCTTTAATCATAATTTAATGTATTTAATTGATATGCTTATGATATAAGAATCTATTTAAAAGCTTAGCCAAAAAGCTTTAACAATAAAAGCTTTTAAGCAGAGCCTTGTAAGCAGCTTTAAGGTGCTTTTAAAAAACGATTTAAAAGCTTTCCAAAGAGCTTTACGAATAAGTTAGTTTATGTGCTCCTTAAGAGCTTTTAATAACAGCATTTAAAGCAGCTTTAATGTGCTTTCAAAAAGCTTTTCAAGGCCAAAGCAGCTGCTCTGGATGCTTCTACTTTAATTATTAATTTTTAATTGAAATTTGTTAGCAATATTTTAATGCCTGGTGTTGGTTTAACTTTCCCACTCTCTCTCTCTCTCTCTCTCTCTCTCTCTCGCGCTCTATCTGTCTCTTTGTTAATTACACTGTTGTCACGCTTATCAAGCTTAATTTGTAAATTTTACGGTCGCATGGGCAAGTACGCCTTCTCCCTGCTTACCTCGGTGGCGGATCGTTGTTGTGCCTCATATATGTAGGTAAACCAAGAACCCAAATAATCCCATCCACAGTAATCCCGAAAGCTCTTAGGCGAAAGCTCGTTAATCTGTAAACACCAATTGCAGGATCGATGTGAACCTTACGAATTTGCACATTGGCGATCGGATACTGGAGGTCAATGGGACGCCCGTGAGCAACTCGTCCGTGGACCAGATCGATAAGCTCATCCGGAGCAACGAGAAGATGCTCCAGCTGACGGTGGAGCACGATCCGGTGCAGGTGTGCCGCAGCTGCAGCCAGGCGGATATCCAGCGCGCGAGCTCCGCCTCCACGCTGATATTGCCCCTGAGCACCTCCGCCTCCAGTGTCGAGGTGGGCGGCCGTGGACGCGAGCGTCTCTACAAGGCGGCGGCCACCGAGCCCAGCGGCAAGATGCGCAAGATGCGGCAACAGACGCTGCAAAGCAGCAAACCAGCCACGCCCCAGCAGCTGCAGCATCACCCGGAACTCTCACAGCCACATCCGCCGGAGCAGCTGTCGTCGCAGCTGAAGGAGAAGGAGCGCTGCTCGAGCCTGTCCAAGCTGCTGGACGAACAGCACACGGCTCAGCAGCACTCGGCCCATCCGCAGCTGTACGATCTGTCGCGCACGCAGAGCTGTCGCGTTGTCCAGAAGCCGCAGCGCATCTTTCGCGCCTCCGATCTGGTGATGGGCGAGAAGCTCGGCGAGGGCTTCTTCGGCAAGGTGTTCAAGGTGACGCATCGGCTGACGGGCGAGCTGATGGTCCTCAAGGAGCTGCATCGAGCCGACGAGGAGGCCCAGCGGAATTTCATCAAGGAGGTCGCCGTGCTGCGGCTGCTCGACCATCGGCACGTGCTCAAGTTCATCGGCGTGCTCTACAAGGACAAGAAGCTGCACATGGTCACGGAGTACGTGGCCGGCGGCTGCCTGAAGGAGCTGATTCACGACTCGAGCCGCGTGCTCAGCTGGTCGCAGCGCGTCTGCCTGGCGAGGGACATTGCCTGCGGCATGAGCTATCTGCATTCGATGAACATCATCCATCGTGATCTCAATTCCATGAATTGTCTCGTGCGCGAGGATCAGTCCGTAATCGTCGCCGACTTCGGCCTGGCGCGCAGCGTCGACGCACCACGGCTACCCGGCGGCGGAGGCGGCGCCGCCAGCTCTAACTCGGGCTCCATCGATGCCAGCGCCATGTCGCCCAGCGGCACGCTGCGGCGCAGCAAGAGTCGACAGCGACGCCAGCGCTACACCGTGGTGGGCAATCCCTATTGGATGGCGCCCGAGATGATGAAGGGCCTCAAGTACGACGAGAAGGTGGATGTCTTCTCCTTTGGCATAATGCTATGCGAGGTGCGTCAATCTCTGATATAGCTGACTATATCTCTATATATATATCTCTCTCGCTCTCCTATAGATAATTGGGCGCGTGGAGGCCGATCCGGATTTCATGCCGCGCAACTCGGACTTCAGTCTGAACCAGCAGGAGTTCCGGGAAAAGTTCTGCGCCCAGTGCCCCGAGGCCTTCGTCAAGGTGGCCTTTGTCTGCTGCGATCTGAATCCGGATATGCGTCCGTGCTTCGAAACGCTGTACGTGTGGCTGGAGCAGCTGCGTCAGCACCTGGACGCCCAGCAGCAGCCGCCGGCGCGTCTGCTCAACGAGATCGAGAACTTTCAGGATAGCTACATCAGCTCGGAGGACGCGCTCTCGCCCACATCCCAGCGCAGCCTCGACAATCTCACGATGGCCGAAACAGCGACACAGCAGCAGGTGCAGCAGCTGGTGCCGCTGGAGCAAACGGCTCAAGCCGCGACGCTGGAGGAGAAGGAGAATGTGGAGCTGTTGGAGAATGTTGTGATGCGCACCCACGACATACCCAAGTCGCCGCATCTGGGCAAGGACTTCTCGCCGAGCGGCGAGCGTCTGCGCGACAGCATGCGCGCCCGTCGCCGCCAGCGCTTCCTCGGCGCACAGCCACAGCTGCGCGGCCTCTCGCCGGAGACAACCTCGACGGAGCGAGCCCTGAAGCAGGCGCTCAAGAAGTGCCGGCCGTTCGGCGAGAAGGGCTACCTGGTGGACCTGCGTCCCGGCGCCGAGCTGCAGCTGAACGATGTCCGGGACCTGAACAACTACTCGGACGTGGACTCCAGCTGCGACACGAGTCTCAACTATCACGAGGTGAATGTGACGCCGCCGCCAGTGGCGCCGCCCACGCCGCCGCCGCCGCCGCTGCCCGCAGCGCTTGAGCATCAGCTGGCGTTTGAGGACATGCGGGCGCGACTGAACCAGTGCCGCAGCAAGTTCGAGCACCTCGAGGAGGCGAATCGTCGCAACTTCAGCCAGTCGCAGCACTCGATGCGCAACTTCTTCAAGACGCCCCCAGTGGCGCTCAAAATGTTTCAGCGGCTCGAGCACGAGGCCTCCCTGAACGGCAGCCAGACGACAGCAGCAGCTGCAGCGCGACAGCGCAGCACTCAGCGCATCAATCAGACGCCGATCTTCGGGCGACGTCAGCTGCCGGCGCAGCAGCCGCGACTGCAGCACGCGGAGTCCTTCGAGCAGCTGGCAACGGCAGCCGCAGCAGCTGCAGCGAAGGCAACAACTGTGGCCAAGCGCAGCAAAGCAGCCGAACTGCCCACAGCACCTACAGCAGCAACCACAACACCAGCAGCACCAGCAGCAGCAACAACAACAGCAACATCTGGAGCAGCAGCAACTGTTGCTAGCCCTGCCGCAGCTGATTGCCTGGCCAAGAAGCACAAGTTAACGCTGCCATTGTCCACCACTTGGCAGCGCCGTCCAGCTCAGCCCAGCAGCAAACTCAAGCCACAAAAATCAACAACAACAACAGCGGCGACGACAACAACAACCAACAACAACAACAACAACAACAACAACAGCAGCTACAGCAATGGCGCCTCGCCCACACGCCATCGACCCGGCTCGCCCGGCAAACATCTCGCCCAGCGTCACACGGCAGCGACGGCCCAGCGCCAGAGCCACAATCACGGTAAATTCCTTAGAGCATGCTATTCCGAAGCGGATGCCACTGTGAGAGCACGCATCAAGCCAGGCTAAACCCTAAAATGCGACCCGTTGCTGTCCAAGCGAGCTTCAAGTCCACTAGATAAATCTCATGTACCAAATGAATGTTCCCACATCGATCCATAAATAGATTCGTGTCCAAGAAAAAAGAGCTGAGAGCTTAAAGCTTAGGCAGTATATATAAGATCTATATATAGGTAATGCCAAATCCCTCTTTGGCTCTACAGAATCTGTTTTTATACAGCTTCGAGCTTCGAGCTAACAACTAGCTTAAAGCTTACAGCGTATATATATATATATATATATATATATACTCTATATAATCCAAACTTCTTATCCCAAATCTGTACTCCACTGCCTGAAGCTAGCTGAGAGCTTTGTTAAAGGCAGATATTGGGCTGCTACTGATCAGCTATAGCATCACTAACATTAATACCTATACCCAAGCCCACACACTCAACGATAGATCAAAAATCAATGTATAACAGTTTTTTTTTTGACTGCAAAAGCTTAAAGCTTTTGGGAAGTAAAAACGAAGTAAAAGAAAATGATGTAAAGCTCATACAAAAGCAGCCTAAGCATGAAGACTAAGAAAAAATGAAGAACTTATCATTGGCGAGCAAACCACAAATGAAATGAATTAGAACAGTTTTCAAGTATAACAGTTTTCAAGTATAACAGTTTTCAAGTATAACAGTATTCAAGTATAACAGTTTTCAAGTGTAACTGTTTCAAGCATAACAGTTTCAAGTATAACAGTTTTCAAGTGTAACTGTTTCAAGTATAACAGTTTTCAAGTATAACAGTTTCCCAGTATAACAGTTTTCAAGTAACAGTTTCCAAGTATAACAGTTTCAAGTATAACAGTTTCAAGTATAACAGTTTCCAAGTATAACAGTTTTCCAGTATAACAGTTTTCAAGTCTTCAATTACTAACAAATACAAACAAAGCTCTGGCAAGTTCATCAAAATATAATTCATATTATACTATAATATAATCATATCATATCGTAACATATAGTTATATACCTATCCTATGTGCATATATACTAATTCTCTTTCAAAATCTTGTATACTCTCATTCACACAGTCTCATCAGCACCGCAGCAGCTGTCGAAGAGCACGCGCCTCAACATTCTCAGTCCGGAGAAGGTGCATCGTTTGGGCGCTCGCCTCACCGATCAGAAGGCGGCCGCAGCAGCGGCTGCGGCGCTCACAGGTAGCAGCAATGGCCATGGCCACGGCCACGGCCACGGTCGGACGGTGGTTGGTGGGACGGCGACAGGGGGCAACAGCGTGAACGTGGATCGTCGGAGGCGAGCGCCGCCACCGCCGCCGGTGCGAACGCACTTTAATACGCGCTGTTAACTGTTATACGCGCGTGCTGAGTTGGCGCTGGGACACACAAAACTGTTCTACACCTAGGTTGTTATACACCAGCAGTGCACAAACTTGAAAACAAAGAAAACTGTTATACACTGTGGCTATTCAACACAATGGCAACACAAAACTGTTATACACCTTCGCTGTTATACATCTGTAGTGCAGAAATTCGATAACTAAATGCACTGTTATGCACAGCAGCAGCTGTAACACCAACTCATTCCAGCAACTGTTATACGCCGCCATCATGGACTGTTATACGTACGCAAGAAGTGATATACAGCGATTGTTAAACACTACAACTGTTATACACAGAAGGAACGCCAGCTCATTCCAACAACTGTTATACGCCGCCATAATTGAATGTTATACATGCGCAAGAAGTGCTATATATGCAACTGTTATACACAGCAACAACTCCAACTCATTCCAACAACAGTGATATACCGCTATGACTGTTATAAATTTCCAAAAGGTGTTATATACAGGAATTGTTATACAGAAATGTGTTATACAGATCTACCTAGGAAACGACAGTTATACACAGCAGCAGCAGCAGCAGCAGCGCGAACATAATCATTTCCACAAACTGTTATACACGACATTCCGCAGTCGCCAACATTCCCACACATGCATTGCAGCGATAAAGAAAAAAGAAATCGAAACGAGTAATCGAAATCGAAATCGAAGCAGACGAAACAGAAATAAAAAACGAAGCGAAACAGCGCTGCCACCTGGCGGCAGCGCAGCGAACTGTTCGAAGAGTATTAGTAGAAGAGCGAGAAAGAGAGAGAGAGAGAGAGAGAGAGAAAGAGAGACAGCTAAAGGAGAGAGAGGCAGAGAGAGAGAGAGAGAGAGAGTGTCGAAGCTTGCCCCATAACTGTGCAACTAATCCAGAACTGTTATACAGCTTGAATAGCATAGCAGCCGCAACTGTAACAATATAACAAATACAATATATATACACAATATAACAGTAATGCTCAATATATAGATATATATACACAATTTTTTTTATACATATAACAACTGTTATACAGCATTAGTATTCTACATTTTTGTTCAAATAATCCAATATATATATAAAGTTTTTTTTATATATATATATATATATGTAAAAAACTTATATATAGATATATATGTATATATATCTTTAAGGTTAAGTGCCTGTTACAAGTGAATAATCTGAATGATGTTGCAATATTTACAAAAAACAAAAACAAAACATAGCACTAAGTTTACAGGGTATTCGAATTAACAAAGTTCCCCAAGATATATATATATAGGATATATGAAAAACTGAAAACTGTATGACAAATCCAATAACGAAAACGAATCGAAGAGAGACGGAATGAGAGAACCTAGTGCCATGTGCCCACCAAGCGCGAAAGAGATGACAACAGAGGGGAAGAACTAGAGCCAACTGTTATACATATATATGAGAAGAAATCTGTCTTAGGTTGGGTCAAAATGCTGACAAGTTAAAAAAAAAAAAACAAACAAAAGACAACAAAAATATAAAATAAAATAAAAATAATATTTTTTTACATACATACACATACACATACACACACATATATATAAAGATATATATACATATTCCATGTTAGTGCTTAAATCTAATTTATTATATAAACAAATTGGAAAAACTTATACCCTCCTATAAACTAATACAAACTAAAAGAAAAAAAAACAAAACCCATTAAAAAATCACAAAAAAAAACTGTACTACTTACTGTTATACATGCATATTTACATGTTATATATGTGTGTGTATACAATATATATATATATATATATTGATCGAGAAATTGAAAGTCTAACTTATGCTCGTGTACTTTATTTATAAATGTCTAACTGTACTATTAACTGTACTACGCATATGTGTTATAAAACAATATTGCAATTGCTCAAGGCGGCATTAGTTCATAAGTAGCACAGTGCTAACTGTTATACAGACACACACACACACACACACACACACACACACACATGTTTTTGCTGTTGAAAAAGAAAAGAAAAAAAAAACTGTTATACGCTATTTTACTTTATATAACTAGGCAAAAAAACAAACGCTTACAACATGCCACGCCCCCACCACAGCCCTCCAATAACTGATTTTTGACTCACATAGAGATATATACTACATATATGTAGCTGTTATACGCGTGCGTATAACAGCTGTTGCCTGAATGTGCGCTTCTCATTACTTCAAGCAATATGTATGAAAATCAAATAAAATACTTTATAAATTTAGTTATAATATATAATATTACTATAATATATATGTTATATATATACTATATATATATATCTAATGCATATACAACGCGTATATTTTTGTATGCAGAGTAAATAATTATTATGTTTTCAAATACATTTGATTTCGATCAAAACCCTATATAAATACTGGTTTTTCTTACGGCGGTTGGCATATGGAACTCTATATAGACGTCTCCAGATGGGTATATATCAGAGAGTGCTCGACTCTGTCCATCCATCAGTCTAGAACTACTTCAAGATCTCTCTTCCTACCCAATCTCAGCTATATCCATCATATCATCATTACATATAGCGTGTCCCACAAATCACGCAAGATTTGAATATTGCTCCATTTGTGCAGTAAAACAACATCTGACTATTCAGGCTTATTCAGGATTGAACGCTATACATATACTATATAAATCAATCAAAAATTTACAATTATAAACCTATAAACCTGTGTTTTCTGGCAAGATTACTTCTTGCGTGACTTTTGGGACACCCAATATAAGCTATTATACTTCATCTATATATATCCAGAACTGTTAAAATATCTCAAATTTCATATCAAAATTAGCTGAGCAAAGGGTCAAAGCTCTGTAGATATAGAAACTCTATATCTATATAGAGCTGCCTATATAGTATGTGGCTAGTTGAAGCTAGTCAAATTCGCCGGACGGAGTGCAGGAGTGAGTTCTATATATACATATATGGAATATGGGCAGCTATAGCTGGCCTCTTATCTATATCAGATTGAAGAAGGACTTCAAATTGCTGACAAATACGTTAAGTGCCTCATTCGACGTATAATGAGTCATTTACCGTATTCCGGCCCATTGAGAATTGAGTAATCTAAAGGCTGGCGTATAACAGTATAACAGTTAATTGTCATTAAATTGATTTAGCTGCGCCGCCTGAGTGTTTCAAGTGCACTTGGTTCACTTGCCAGCACCACGGCCGTAGTGTTACGGGGAGTGGGTGACCACCGGAAGAGGCGGACTGCGTGCGTGTATGTATCTGGTAGCTGGGTTTTCTGCATCCTTCTTGTTGCTTCCAGGAAGCCTCGCAGCTAGCCGTGTTGGATACACACAAAATAAAGGGCAATACGACAGGTTGTATCCATCGTGGAATTTGTCCCAGACCATGGTCGGAAGACGGATCGATAACAGTATATATGTATATATATGTATTTAGTTGGCCGGGCCAACAGCCCAGGACAATTGTTATACATGCATACAAAACATGAGCAGCAGGAGGCGTGGCATATACACACACACACACATACACGTGCATACATACAGTTACGTGCATGCGCAGTGCAAACGTTTCCTGGTCACTAAATGGAACACACACACAAACACACACACAGGAGCTTTACATATGCATGTAAAATGTATACTGTAAATGTGTCTCTGTGTGTGTGCATACATTATATGCGCTTAGACTTAACAGCGCTGCTGGCCGCGCTGCAACGTTGCCGCTTTTCAGGCTGCTGCTTAACAGCTGCTGTTAAGTCAGCTGTGCGCTGGCGGAATCAGCTGCTTGCGCTAATTAGCTACAGTTTTTCTTTCACGCGCACACACACACACACACACACGCAGGCATGCATAGACATTGCTCGGTAACATAACGGTGGAAATAGTGCGTAATGCACACATCATGCTTAACGTCATTTGGTGCAGCAACAGCAGCCAGCAGCTGCTATGCTGTGAGCGCAAGTAACTGCAATCATTAACAGGCTCTGCCGCTGCAATTGCGAGCGCCACTGACGTGACGTAGCAGCGACGTCGGCAGCGGCAACGACGCGCCGTTACGTATTCAAGGTCTACATTTGTGTATCGATACACGAACGTCTGTATGTAGCATGTGATTGTGCCACAATTTCGTATGTATACGCTTGCCCATGTACATTTACATATGTATACACTAATGGATATATATGTATGTATGTACGTACATATGTAAGTATGCCTGTACACATGGTATACATACACGCAACGCTAGTGTACTGGAGCAATGGTCGCTGCTCTCGTTTCAACCCCCAACACGAAACGCGCCCCTTTTGCACGACGTACCCATTGCCATGCCCCGTCGTCACAGCGTCGTCAGCGCCTTGCTTAGCGTTTTGCTTTTGCTTATGACGTGCTCGCACGTACGCGACGCACAACTGTTGTGTGTGTGTGTGTGTGTCTCATTGGTGTATATATATGTATCGCGTCATACACACATATACATAGACGCACGTATATGTGGATACAGTGATGGCTCGCTTGCACGACACGCAATCGCTATGAATATGTTGCCTGCACAACACGGACATCCGATGTGCCGACTCTGTTCTAAGTGAAGAGCTCACACTGTAGCACCAAATGCACATGTGTGCGAGTGTGTATGTGCCAAAAGGCACACGCATACATATGAGAGCCAGAGCGTGCGCGCATGAACTCAAAAATGTGTACAATAGTAAACGGCAAACAACCCAATTGCCAATTGGCATGACTGAAACTATGCATAGTATGAATCGGTATTTAGTAGTAGGATGTGTGCATGGATCAAGTTTTTTAATGCAACATTTGTATTATTCCTATTATTTTTCATCATATTAGTTAGTTAGTTAGTCATTAATATAATTTAAAAAAAAAAAATTATAAAATATAATATTATAACATACTTACATATACACATACATGAGTTAAAATCTATATATTATATACTATAATATATTTGATTATTAACTTAAGTATTTACACCATGTCCATATATAATATCCAATTGTTCGTTTTCATATACATGAACATATCTGTTTGTAGAAACATCCCTGCTGCATTGGCTAGCTGCATGACCTATGCACGCTAGTTTGTGTATATGTGCGCATTTACCATTGGGTCGCCAGTGCTGCTCGCTGACTATTTGACGTGCCTGCTTTTTTTTTTTGTTTCTTCTTTTTGTTTGGTTTTGCTTTACGCTGCTTTTGCTTTGCGCACCGCTCATTTTCATCATTCTGTAGCCGAACGTTGCCGCGTCAAGTTACGCTTACGCTTACGCTAAACATTCTTCGCTCTTGTTGCCCACCACACATATTGAGCGTCGCTCGGTACGTGTCTCTGCTGTGTGCGTGCGTCTCTCTGTCTCTGTGTATGTGTGTATACGTTTTGTGCAGGCGTGTGTGTGTATAAGACGTGCACACATATGTACATGTGCAGCTGCGTGCTAATGTGTGCGTGCGCCGCAGCGCAATAGAAAAATATTTCAAACTAACTACATTTTTTTTGATAGTGTACGCAAGAAAAATTGAAGAAAAAATAAATAAATAAATAACAAATAATACGTTATTTTTTTTGTGTGTGTGTGTGTATTTTTTGCCTGCCATGTGTGTGTGTGCAGCAGCGAAAATCAATAACAAAGCGCAAGACGCAAGATAAAGAAGGAAGAAGAGGCGAAAGAAATATTGAAAAACAAGTTTTGGGCAGACGGACATGGCTATAGCGTGTCAGCTAGTCGTGCTGAACAAGAATATATATTCGCTGTGCTTCAAACAAATTTATAAGAAGTAATTTACATATATATATGTATATATATGTGTGTATGTGTGTGTGAGTGTGTATACAATGCCGCAGCGCAATGTTAAAAACGACAACAATTCGCCGGTACAACAAAAGCAACAACAACAACAAAGAGAGCAGCAAGCGGCGCCATTGTTAAACAATTATCGATATTTGTTATCGGCACGCAATTAATCAAACGCTTAACGGAAAAACCAAATTCTCTCGCTCTCTCACTCACTCACTCACTCTCTCTGTGTGTGTGTGCGTGTGTGTGCGCAGCGACGCTGACGCTGACGCCAAAAAGTGGGTCGAGTTGCGCGCGTAAATTTGGGTCGCAGCAGCCTCCGCCGCCGCCGCCGCAGTCGTCGTCGTCGTCGTCGTCGTCGTGCATTCCATTCGACTTCCAGTTGAACTACTACTACAACCACCACCCCCACCCTCGCCCTCACCCACCCCCAGCCCCAGGCCGAGCAAGATGTCGCTGCAAACGAAGAGGCAACACTGCTACCTCTGCGATCTGCCCCGCATGCCCTGGGCCATGATCAACGACTTCTCGGAGGCCGTGTGCCGCGGCTGCGTCAACTACGAGGGCGCCGACCGCATCGAGGTGGTCCTCGACGCCGCCCGACAGATGAAGCGTCTCCATCCCAGCAGCAAGCGCGCCCACGAGAACGGCGAGGTCGTCGTGCTCCAGCAGCAGCAGCAACAGCAGCAGCAGCAGCAGAGCCTGCAGCAGCTCGGCGGCGGGCCACAGCATCGCGGCGCACCGAGCACGTCGACAGGTGGTGGGCCGGGTCCGGGTCCGGGCCCAGGTCCGTTGTCACTGTCGCATCATCATGCTGTGGCGGCCGCCTATCAAATGCCGCGCATTGGTCCGCCGCCGCCACCGCCGCAGCAGCAGCAGCAGAGCGGCGGCGTCATGGATTTTCCCGTTAAATTGGAATCGGCGCCGGACGTGCGGCCCGTGCGCATCTCACATATGACGCCCCACCACATGCCGCCCACGGCCGGACAGCGCGCCGGACCCGGGCCCGGCCCCGTTTCACAGCAGCAGCAGCAGCAGCCGCCCTCTGCCTCAGCTCTGCTGCCCGCCCTCTCCGTCAACTTGAAGCGTCCGCCCTCGGAGGACGTGGACATTGAGTCACAGCAGCAGGCGCACGGCCCACCCGGACATGTCGGCGTCGGCGTTGGCGTCGGCGTCAGCGTAGCCGATCTCGCTGCCGGCACCAGCAGCGTCGGCGTCGGCCCATCCAGCGTCAAGCGCAGCGCCCTCGATGATCCCAACGGCGTGCGGCCGCCCTTGACACGGGGCGAGTCCCTGCCAGCGGTCAGCTACGTGCCCGAGCGACAGCTCAACTTGCGGGACAAGCAGCAGCCGGTGCGGGCGCCCAGCTTTGATGCGTCGACCTTCAAGGCAGCCGGTGAGTATTCATAAGCAACGACTAGTCGAATACCCTGTAAACTGGGGTGGGAAAAACTGAAATTAGAAATGTTGAGCGGAATTTGTTAGGTAGAGCTGTTTGGGGAGACTGATAGGCAACGACTAGGCAATACCCTGTAAAAATAAATTATATTAAATTTAAAATAATAAAATAATTGAAATTTTTTTGAAAAAGTAAATAATTATTTAAAAAAAAAATAATATTTTAATAAAAATTAAATAAATATAAATAATATTAAAAATTATTTAATAAATAAATAATTATGCAAAAGAAATTAAATAAATATAAAAAAATAATAATTATTAAAATAAGTTAAATATTTATTAAAAAATAAATAAATAATTATTTTAAAAATTTAATAAATATTTAAAAAATTTCAATTAAAACTATAAAAAAAAATTATATATATATAACTGTACTTGATAGATAGCTAGTAAAAAAAAACCAAAGTTGCAACAGTAAACTTGAAGAATTTTAGATTTTTAATTTTATTTAATAATTTTTTTTTTTAAATTTTATTTAATATAATTTTTAAAATTTTATTGTTTTATTTTTAATTTTAATTTTTATAATTTTTTTTTCAAGTTGTCTTCAGCTAGTCAGTACGCAGCAACTGCGCGATACCCTGTAATAGCAGCATTCAGCAAAGTACCGCAACTATTGAGACGCGAGAAAGGCTCTGCATAGCTGTAAATTATGTGAATAAAGTAACAATGTTGACAGTGGAGCAAAAACAGATTTATGCAAGCAAAATTATATGTGTAAAAATATATATTAGATATATATATTATGTGATACATATATATGTGCAATAAAATATATATATGTGTGTATATATGAAGCATATGTCTTTAGTTCTGATTTTAATTTAGAATTTGAACATATTTCGAAAAGTTTCCAATGGAACATCGAGAAGCATGCAAAAGCTTCGATGCCGTATATACACCACACATGCACACATATGCTTGCATGTGTGTGTGTGTGTGCTGTTGGAAGATAAGTGTCGACTGCAAACTGGCACACAAAATCCCAAGCCCGAGTGAACGAGCGTGATTCTCGCTTATCAGAGTGGGAGAGGGAGAGAGAGGCAGGCAGGCAGAGACAGACAGATAGAGAGAGCGAGCGAGCGAGAGAGAGAGAGAGTGGGGGCACAGGAAGAGATAGCAGATAGGAAGAAATAAGTTGAGCTTATCAGTGCGAGCAGCAGCGCGACTATTGGCTGATAACTGGCAGCGCAGCGCAGCGTAGCGTCGCCAACAGCAGATTAGATAACGGAACAGGCGGCTATATATATATATATAGTACATATATATGTATATATATGCATATGCTATGTACATACATACATATTGTTATCAGCTTGCCTACGCTTATCGGCCAGCGGCGCAGTCGCTGAGCTAATTCTGCTGCCGCTGCTGCTGCTGCAGTTGCAGTTGCTGGGTTGCCTTGCCGCAGCTTCTTTTTTTTTGTTTGGAACGCATGAGCTCTTCCAGGCGCTGGGCCACAACAAATAATGGAAGGAAGCAAGTGCATGAGCGAATGGAAGGGGGAGAGGGATAGACAGAGAGTTAGAGTGGAACACAAAGCTAAACAAATTGCATTTGTTTAACCGAAAAGTCACGTACACACACACACACACACGCCCACACACACCCACACAGGCCGACTTGCACGCATTTTGCAACGACGACGACGGCGATAACGACGCAACCCTCATTGACAGCAGCGGCACCTTTTGGTGCTGCCAACCCTTGCCATAAAAAGGCATTTGCTGCTTGACATGCGCACAGCCAAAAAGCTAAAATATATAACAGACATTCACATATGTATAATACATATATACATACACATATACATACATAGAGTATGTACTCATATTCGGCTGCACGTAACCCGAAAGGACAGTACGCGACCCGAAAAAAAAATGTTATAAAAACAGAGACGTGCAAAAAGTCAACGTCGCTGCTGATGCTGCCTGGTCTGAGCTGAGCTGGGCTGCGCTGTGTAACTGTGTCTCTCTCGCTTGCGTGCCAAAGCTCTGCTGCTGCTGTAACTGTGCCTCTCTCGCTCTCTCGCTGTTACTTGCTGCCTGGGCTAAACGGGTTTTTTTCTTCTCCAATTTACTGCTGGGTTCTTGTTGTTGTTGTTTTTCTTCATTCTTTCATTCTTTTGTTGTTTTTTCTTCTTCTTATACTTGTGTGTGTGTATGTGCGCGCGCAAAACGTCATTAAACTTGTTTTGGTTTTTATTTCTTCTTCTTTGCTGTTTTACGCTATGCGATAACAAGTTGCACACACACACACACACATGCACACAGATACGCGCGCATACGCAGAACAGCGAACAGTGTAGATAAAATTTTTAGTTAGTATACGGAACGGACTGCAGCAGCAACGTTTATCGTACACATACTGATGTACAATACATGTGTATGTACATATGTATGTGTTCGTGTACATATGCGTATACATGAACGAATACTCACCAAATAGAAATGAAAAACAAAATAATGAGAATTTTTCGCGCATGCCGATGCCGTCATCTGCTGCTATAACAGTGGTCCCAAGCGCAATTTCATTGATGAACAGTACAAATAATAATTTTGAAAAAAATATATATTTACAATTAATAACTTAAATTGAATTAAATTTAACTTGTTTAGTCATTTCATTGTCATTTCTTAACAATTATTTTTTGTGCAGTGCAAATCTAATTGGCATCACTGTGCGTGCTGCCGTTTGTATATGTACACACACACACACAAACATACATACGTATGTGTGGTTCTTGTTGATTTTGGTTCTTTTTCGTTTTACTTTGCTGCGTCCACTTATTGCCTATTACTTGTATTTACGTTACATTTGTATATAATACATATGCACGACTTTGTATTAGTGTTTCATTACCAAATTCTGTATGGGTTAGTGTACTAAAAATACAACAATTTGGTGTACATACACACCAACGCTGCACAATATTACATACATACATACATAGAAATGTATATGTATATGTATGTAGCAACAGCATCAGCTTTTACAACCCAGCACATAATGCATACATGCGTGTGTATACACATGCATACACACAAATATTTAGGCACACACATAGAACGTACGAGTGAGTTGCTTGCCTGCTCCCGGCCGCCCACTGCTCCCGCGCGCTCACTCTCTCTCTGTCTTTCATTCTATCTTTCTGTCGTCTTCATTCAGCGCTGCTGCATTTGCAGCTTGCATTGTGAAAGAGGGAGAGAGAGAGAGAGAGAAAGAGAGAGCAGCAGCAGCAGTCCATTCCAATGTGCGCGCGTTAGTCACAAGTCTCTCTCTGTCTCCTTCTCTATCTGCCCTATGCGATAATTAGGCATGCTCTCTATCAATCAGCAGCATCTCAGCATCAGCATGCAGTGCAACACTTTTACCGTTAACACGTGAACAGCGACGTGCAGAGAGAGAGAGAGCGAGAGAGAGAGAGACAGACAGATACTGCAATGAGAGCTCATGCAAGTGTGTGTGTGTGTGCGTGTGCATGAACCTAGGCAACATTGCTGGCTCTGCTGATTAGCTGCATCAGTGCACAGTGTGACCAAGACCACTACAAACGCACACTTTACGTGTGAATGAAAGCGACAATGTTTTTGGGTGCATAAATCGAGGGGGAAAAAAGAAACAAAAAATTAATAATATTTTATTTTGGTTAGACGTAAGCACATGCCCGCTTCAATGATAAGCGAGACAATAAAAATAGGGTATCATGCCGCGTTGACATATCTTATCGCATGTTCTATCAGCAAAGTAGCGCTTATCAGCTGAACAGTGGTGCAGATAAGCCAGGTACAGTGGTTGTGTGAAAGTAAGTGTGTGAAACGTATAATTTCCATATATGTATATGCAGCGACAGGATAGATACGATTGAATATAATCAATAAAGCAGTGTTAGCACCATGATAATTTAGATTAAATATTGCATTATCAATGATTTATCGATATTTGATGTGAATGGGAGTGTGCCTAATACTTTTCGGGTACATAATGAAAGTTATAGAAATTGATAGATTAAAAAGAATATGTGTATAGATAATATTGATATGTATATGTATATACATTATTAATATATGTGTAATCTATCTTAATATAACTTTTGGAACTTTCAGCATTTCCTTTGTAATTCCAAATCAGTTTAAGCTTACGCATTTGCTTAGCAGATAAGACGATCATGAGTAAAGCACTTAAGAGAGCTCCCTTGCGATAAGTGCGTCGCCTTTCATGCTATTTATATAATATACATATGTATTCAAGTTCCACTTATATTATTTCATTTTGTATATATATGTATGCATACATATATGTAGCTCCACTTTCGTTTGCTTTGGGATTGGTCGATTTCGTTGGGTTTTATGCACACAGCTGTTTTTTGGCCCTTATCTTATCGCCTGCTAATTGCCTGCTCCTCATTGAGGCCACAATCTTATCTTATCCATGGCCAAGTATGACTGATAGTAGAATGGTTTATGTATATATATATATATATATATATATGTATATCTATATATGGTTAGTATTTGTTTGCTAGATAGAGGCAGATCACACGACTTAAGTGCTGCTCTATTCGAGGCATATCTTTTGTTTATTTTTGATTACGGCTATTTTTTCCTTTCTTTTCACTGATATGCAGGGCTTATTATCAGCGGAAATCAATGGAAAGATCTGTGGTCACATTTTGAAATAATCAGCTAAGAATAAAATATAAATTTAATAATTTTCCAATTACGCACAAATGTTTCATTTGTGTAAACAATAGTGAAACAATGCTAAAAATTCTTCAAAATCTAAATATATGCATATATTTATATATGTATATATATGCTGGGGTGTGGCCCCTTTCATTCATCCAATATATAGGCAAATAGTTTTTAGTCTGTGTGTTAAAAATTACCAAATGATTCATGTTTGCGCTGTGCTGTGCAAATATGATGCCAAAAGCAGCAGAAAATAGAAATGAAATACATATAGAAGAATTGCAGCTAAAAATAGATTGGGTCGAGGCACAGATTGTCTGCTGCATTTACACTGAGGCAAAAGAATCTATAGAATGTGCGCAAATAAATAAATCAAATTTTGCATAAAAATATATAAATAATAATAAAAGACAATAGAAATATATAATTTAAAAAAAAAATAGTATTAATTTGTTAATTATTTAAACTAGTTTGTAAAATATTCAAGTTACACGCGCACAAATCGTTCTATGCTCACTGTGCACATGGCGCTTGCACATTTTACTGCTGTTCACTCTCTCAGTTCGAGCTCTCTCTCTCTCTCTCTCGCACGCTCTTTTTGAATGGTGATGCTTGCATGCATTGCATACATGACGATGCTGCGACGCCTACGTCGACTGCGGGCTGCTGTTACTCTTGCTGTTGTTGTTGCTGCTGCTGCTGTTGTCATTGTTTATTGTTTTGCTTCTTCTTCTTGCTTATTATTATTATTTTTATACATTTTCGTGCAAAATATAAACAAATGCTATAAATAATCACATTTCATTATTGCTGAGGCCACACACACGGCACGCACGACGCTAATGTCGACGGCGACGCCAGCTGCGGCAGCGACGACGACGACGACGACGCCAACGCACCAAATTGCGATTGTCTGTGCGCGTTTTTTGACTTGCCAATTTAGCAACGTGGCGCAGGAACAGGCAAAAGCAAAAGCAACAACAACAACAACAACACAGCAACAGTTTCCAATAAATAAACATAACAGCACTCCCGGGGCAGACGGCGGCACTTGGTATGCAGCCCACTGTGCGGCCGCTGACAGCGTCGTCGACATTTGAGCAATGTGCGCGGTCCCGCTAGGCATACAAATTAGAGCCGAGCTTGTTTTTGTTGCTACTGTAGCTTTTCAATATCATCATCGGCAGCAAAAGTAAATTGTGGCTACGCGTGCGCGTGCGTTGAATATGTTGAAATCCATTAAAAAAATACAAGAAATAAAACCAAAAAAATCATGTTAACAGCAACCAGTTAACAGAGCAGCGCGGCACAGAGCTCTGTTAAGGCTTGCGCATGTCTGATACACACATAACTATGCATATTTAATATATATACATATATTTATACATACATACATTACGTTTGTGTGTATGTTAATTGGCGTGACCGCCGCTCGGCAAGTCACGCGGCGGCCGTGCCGGCTGCGTGACGAAAAAACCAAAGCAAACAGTCAAAACAAAACTACAAATATGTTTGCGCATGTGTGTGTGTGTCGTATCTGTTATACATACACGAAACGTCTCAGCGTCGCGTCTCGCATTGCATGCTTGCAGAAAACGAAAAGGAAGAAACAAAAAGTAATGACAAAATACATACATTGTATATATAATGAGACAAAAAAAAAACCGGCCCAGCCAACTGCATGCTGCACGTTTGCTAGCTCGCTCGCTCGTTCGTTCGTTGCTGCTGCTGCTGCTCTGCATGCGTCGCTGCCTTGTGACGTATGCGCAGCAGCAACAAAAACTTGTTTCGTTTCAATTCGTGTCGTTTGCTTCGGTGCCTAGCGCGCTGCTGGCACTTTGCCAACTGACGTCGCGTTTGCAAAAAACCAGCTGGTTGAAGATTCTATTGTTGTTGTTGTTCGTGCGCTGCGGCACAGTGGGGCCAGCAACCTGCACAGTGTGCTGTGACGTCACGTTGCCGCTGCTGGTGAATGAAAACGTTGTCATTGGCGTTGCCAACACATACACAAGCATTCATGCCTATGTGTGTGTGTGAGTGAACTGTGAAACGTTTCGTGCCAAGTTCTAAAATTACACATATAGCGCCAAAAAAGACGAAGGAAGAGAAAAAAACTCATCTTGCAATGAAAATGATTTCATTTATGTAGTTTTCCTTTTTGATTCATTCGCAATTTAAAAACGAAAGCAGCCTTCATTAAGTAAATGTCGAACATGTTTGTGCATGTCTACTTATGGCTATACATACAAACATGCATACATAGCTGTATATGCACACTGTGCATGTGTATGTATGCACTTGCCTTTCGTTTTGGCTTTTAGTGCCGTTTTGGTGTACAGTAAACTATCAGAAAAGCAAACAAATGCTGATAGAAGGTTAAATAGAACTGAGTGAACGTGTTGGCAGTGATTGACTTGTAGATACCCTCTATGCACGCAGTGCTGCTAATAAGTTTATGATTTTTTATAGTACTCAATACATATGTATGTACATTCATATGTACACACATATATATATGTGTGCGTGCCTATACATTTGCTTTTATAGTATTAGTATTATTTAGTATATCCGTCTGTTTCAAAATTGGGTATCTGCTTCGTCGATCACAGCCGACTAGAACTTTCTCATTTACTTCTTTACTTGCGATCTATTTCTGTCTCGCTCTGGCTTGCTATGCTGTGTAGAGGGCTGCTCTCTCAACAGTTGATCCAACTCAACAGTTGAATAAGAGTCGAACTCTTTCGTTAGGCTGCCGCTACTTAGAATTCAAAGTTTTAACGAAACTATCTGTCTCTCTCTCTCTCACGCTCATATTCAAATTAATTTACCACTTCTTTCTTTGTTCTTCCATTGCAGAACACTTGTCGCCTGCCAGTCGACGCAATGGATCGAGCCCACCATCGGGTCCAATGCCGCCGCGCAGCGTTCACTCGCCGAACAGTTCGGGTGAGTTTAACTGTTAATGTAAACATGAAATGAAAATGAAACTAATCTCTCTCTCTTTCTCCGCTCTTTAGGCTCCTCGTCGGGTCGTCGCTCGTCGGGCTCTCGCCATGTCTCCAGCACAACGGTCACAAGCAGCGAAGTTGGCGGCTCGAATTCAGCGCAGGCAGCAGCCGTCGCTGCTGGCTTGGGCGCTGGCAGCGGCGCTGGCGGCGTCGCTGGCTCGCTGGGTGGACCAGGCGGGCCGAGTAATTCACAGCTGAGCAGTTGCAGCAGCGCTGGCGGCGCCGCGTCTGGCAACGGCAACGCTGGGCCCTCATCGCTGCCGCCCAATCCGAATGCCGTTGCGGGCGATGGCAGCGGCGGTGGCGGCGGCTCCATCGGCCCAAGCGGCAGCAACGGCAGCGGCGCTGTCAACGCCGGCCCGGGCAGCAGCGGCAGTCAAGGTGCCCCAGGCATGAGCAGCAGCAGCAGCAGCGGCGGCGGCAGTGGCGGCAGCGCAGCCGGCATTAGCGGTGCGCCCGGCAGCAGCGCAGCGCCAAATTCAGCAGCTGCAGCAGCAGCCGCCGCAGCGCAGAATGCGACCCTGAAGTGCACGCTCTGCCAGGAGCGGCTCGAGGATACCCACTTTGTCCAATGCCCATCGGTGAACATACACAAGTTCTGCTTCCCCTGCAGTCGCGAGAGCATCAAGCGGCAAAACGTAAGTATGAGAAAGATCGAGAGAGAGAGAGAGAGAGAGCGAGACAGTTATATTTAACTTCTGCAAACTCAACATTGTGACTAATGCCAACTCTTTTCCTCCCATCATCAGGGTCTGGGCAACGAGGTGTATTGCCCAAGTGGTGAGCGCTGTCCGCTGGCCAATTCCACCATACCGTGGGCCTTCATGCAGGGCGAGATCACCACAATATTGGGCGAAGAGGTCAAGGTGAAGAAGGAGCGCGAGTCTTAATGTCCATTTTATTGCAAAAAGCTGCGCAGAGCTTTGGAGCACTTTTGAGCCAGCCAGTGAATAGCGATCAGCGAACAGTGAGCGAGAGAGAGTGGGAGGAGAAGGAGAGCGAAAGTTTTAATATTGTTCGCGGCGATCACCGGCTGCACACACACACACAAGCAACAACTCTCTTGGCTCTGTCTCGCTCGCTCTCTAACAAACTATGCATACATATGTCTGTCTCTACGATAGGCGAATGTCAATTTTTGCATTGAGCGGGAAGAAGAAGAGGATGAAGAAAACAAACAATTTTTTTTCTGTGGCTGCCGCGACGCCGGCGTCGCAGCTATAACGGGCGAGCGCGCTCTGTCCATGACGACCAACCACAACAACAACAACAACAACAACCATTTGTAGGCATAAGCAACAAAACGAAACAAAAACAAAAACAAATGCAATTTGTTTGAAAAAGAAAAAAATTTGTAACTTTTAAAGCAAAAGTAAAGAAAACACCAAAACAGTTTGAAGAAGAAAGAGAGAGCGCGTGAGAGCGCAAAAGCAAGATGGCGACAGGATTTTTTTTAGCCAAGTGAAAAGAAGCAGAAGCAGAAGCAGCAAGAGAATGCAAAAAATACTAAATAAATAATTGAAACAATGAAAGCAACAACAATTCGTTAGGCAGTACGTAACACACATACATATATATAAATATAAATATATATAAACTTTTTTTTTGATACACTTAAATTTAACTTAAGTTAAGCTCATTTTTTGTTGTTAATGCATGAAAATTATGTTAAAAAAATAAGAGAAAACAAAATTTTCGTTAAGCTTAAATTTAGTTTTTTTTGTGCTAATTCAATAATTTATTTACTTTATTTTTTTTTCGTCAATCTAAATATATATAAATGTATAACTAAAAATATATATATATATATATATATTTTTTTTTACACTAATTTTAATTTAATTTAAACAAAAAAAAATCAGTTTTTATGCTAAAGATTGTAAATATTCATACCACTTAAAAGGAAAACAAATATATATATTAATATATATATCAAATAAATAGAAATATATTTGATGTTGAAAAAGAAGAAGAAAACGAAGAAAATTGGCTTAAATACGTAAAGAAAACTGAAAAATATGAAATTTTGTGTGAATTTGTATCGTATGGGCAGAGCATAACGGTACACTCAGCACCACGCAACGTTGCCAACTTGCAGTGCGGCAACAGCGCATGCAATATTTGTTTTTTTGATTTTTTGTCTAGCAAATATTGTAAAATTGCATTTTTGAGCGAAGAAGATGAAGATGAAGAGGAGGAGGAGGAGGAGGAGGAAGAGGAGGAGGCGAAAGAGAAGAGAAAGAAAAGGCCACTGCTAACACTGGACCAACACTGTGTTGTAAAACGCCAACACACAAAAGCGAGCATAAAGCAAATCTAAAGTTGCCACAAAACATAAAAAAAAAAATAAAATTTTGTAGTATAAAAAAAAAAAGAAAAAAGAAAACAAGAAAAAAAATTAAAAATTAATGAAATAAGTAAAAAAATTATTGAACATTCAAAAATAATAATAAAAAATAAATAAATAAAAAGCAAAAAATTTATTTACAAATTTAAAAAATTAAAAAAAAATACCTTTTTTATTTTGTTTACTTGCAATTTAATATTATTTTTTATTTCTTAATGAAATAAACAAAAATAAAATAAATAAAAATGTATTGAAATTGATGAAACATAAAAAAAAATAAATTAAATAAAAAAATTGATTTGCAAAAAAATTAATTAAATACATTTTTTATTTTATTTTATTTTAAATTTTAAAAAAACACATTTTTATTAAATATTTTTTTAATTAATTTTTTTTATTTAAAAATTCGTTTATTTATTTATATAGTTTTAACTGATACAAAACATTTTCAAAAAAAATATTTTTTTATTTTGTGTAAATACAGTATTTGTTTAACAAAATTTATTTACAAAAATAGTTTTTGCAAATATTTTTTATTTATTTTTTTTAATTAAATAAATTTTAAATAAAAAATACACAAAAATTGAAAAAAAAAAATAGTAAAAAAAACTTTGTAAGACAGTGTTGCCACCCAACAACAACTACAATAACAAGATTTTGCAACATTTTTGAGGTTAGGTGCGTGTTTTTTTTTTAAATAAATAAATAAACTAAAATGAAATCAAAAATGCAAAATCCAAGCAACAATTGAGCCATAACTATATATATATAAACAAGAATTTACAATATATTGATATATATGTATATATATATATGTATATTTAGAGATGCATAAACTAGCTGTAAATGACTTTGTATGGCAAACGCTGTTTCACTTCCAAGCGTTCCAGCTAACTCTCAATGTGTCTGTGCCGTCTCTGTTTCAGTTTCAGTTTCCGTTTCCGTTTCGTTTCCATTTTCGTTTTCAACACTTTTTGTGATAAGAAACTACAACTAGGTGGCAACGCTGGCTATTTGTCGCACAGTGGTGCGAGGAGATCTCAAATTTGTAAAATTGCGCAATAGGCCAAAAAAAAATTTAAAAAATATGAAAAACTTTGTAAACGTAAGTTAGAAAGAGCAAGCAAGAGAGAAGTAGAGCAGGAAAGAGGCAGAGAGAGAGAGAGGGAGAGAAGAGAGAAAGGGAGAGCGGACAGCATATAACAGTAATATAACATTTCCTTTTTGATGTGTGTCTCGATGTGTGTGTAACGTAGTGATACAGTTATCAGATTATAACGGCAATTTACCTAAGAACAAGAAAAAAAGAAAGAAAAAAAGTAAAACACCAAAAAAAAAAAAAATAAATAAATAAAAAAATTGTCTTAAGACATTTCCTTTGTGTATGTTCGATGTCTAAACTAAACCGATCAAGATCATATATAGTATGCATATATATATATATAGGAAAATCGATAAGCGATAAGCGATAACACGTCTGGCTCGCATATACCAAGTATATCGAATAAAAAGTGTCACCTAAGGCAAAGCATGTGGATAGAGACGATACAGATACCGATAACGATAACGATAACGATACTGATTACGATCAAGCTGATACATATGTCAGCCAAACTGGCAAAAACAATTAAAAATACTATAAACAACAAGAAAAAGTAAACTTAAATATAAAAAAAATATATAAAAAAAAAACATTTTTTGTGGTTTTAATAGGGCAACGGGGCAAGGGGAGCAGCAGAAATTGTAAAAAAAATAAATGTTATTTTCATTTAAAATTCATCAGCTTAGTACCACTGTGCTTAACAAATATGTATGTGGCACCATCTAGCGGCTGCTGCTTACGCTGCCATGCAACAGAGGGCGCTAGCAAATGCCCTGTTTGGAAATGCCTTTGAAATGTCCCTAAAATATCCCTAGAATATCCCTGCACCAGCTGCTGCCGCTACATTCGATATTTCAGCTATCGATAATAGCCAAAAACTAAGTAATTGACTAATTTGGCAATTTAAATAATAAACAGTACTTAATACCAGGCTAATTAAGCCAAAGACTTTTGCAGTCTTTTCGTCCGTTAATTCAAATGGCCGGCGTCAACAATGTTTACATTTTGCAAAGCGAACGTCACTGACAGACAGAGAGAGAGAGAGAGAGCGGGAGAGCGAGCAGAATGAGAGCGCAGAGCGCGGAGTGAGAGCCTGACATGCGAGAGTAACGGAATGCGGTGCTGTCGCTGCCGCAGCCGCTGCCGCTGCCAGTGTTGAGCATCGCTCGCTGTGGCTGCCTTATTTGTGCGTGCGCGTTGCCAATAAACGGGCAGAGGCCTCTGCTCCTGGCCACAAAAGGCGCAGCGAATTTCGTTGTTTGTGATAACGAAGCGGAAGAAAAAAAAAATATATAAATAAAAATAATGTAAATTGACAAACGCTTCCGTTTCCGTGCATGTGTGTGTGTGTGTGTGTGCGCGCCTCAAAGCAGACAATGAAAAGTGTTAATAACAATTGCAAATGGATTTTCCTCAATGTATCAATTGATGATTTCTCTCTCTCTCTCGCTCATCGGGAATTCCCTTGCAGCGTCAAGCACAAATTGTTTGTGTTATACACAGGACGTGGCAGAATACAACAACAACAAAGAAGAAGGCAATGGCAACGACAACGGCTTGCGCCCACGCACGAGAGAGAGAGAGAGAGAGATAGAGCGAGTGAGAGCGCGCTCAGTTGGGCAGCTCCTGTCTGTGCAGGCACAGTGGTGCTAAGCGTTTAAGTTCTAGTTAGTTTTGGATCTGCTTCTTTGCTTCTCTTTCACACACTCCTTTGGTTGTTAGTCATGTGGGGTAATCTACCTGCAGTTGCTATTTTACCAACATTATTTATAGCATATTTTTATGGGATTTGGATTTATTTAAAATTTTAATAAATTTACATATAATAAATGTATTTAAAGCATGCTTTTAAAATTTAGCTTCTTTTATGTTTTAACATTTTTTTAAATTTTAAATTTACTAATTTTTTATAACATTGGCATTTTATTGCATTATTATTTTTATAGCATACTTATATGGTTATTTTTTTTCACATATTTTGTTATTTTATTTTTCTAATTTGCCACTAATATATTATTACATATTCTTATATTATTATCATTTGATTATTTATTATTTAATTTTTTTCTTAATTTCAAACATGTTTGCTTGGCCTCGGACCACTGTGCGCATAGAGAACTTTTAGCACAATCTAGAAACGTAAGCAGCAACAACAACAACAAGCAGGAGTAGCTTGGCGTCAATAAAAGCGGCGCTTTGGTTGCCAACGCCAACGTTAAACTCTCCTGTTTTACGTTCTGCTTGCCTGTGTGCATGTGTGTGTGCGTGAGTGAGTATTTGCGCTCTCCGCTCATTACTAACGCAAAATTACACAAAACGTAAAATGTGTGTCGTCGTCGTCGCTGCCGTCGCCGTCATCGCTGTCGTCGCCTTCATCGCCGTCTTCGCTGTGTGTTTCGCATCTTTACAGTTACAGTGCTCGCTGTTGCTTTTCACTGCTGCTGATTGCTGCTATTTAAATATAATTTTTTTTTTCGAGTGAAGACTTAACAAGTTTTATAAGAAGAAAGAGAGAGAGAGAGAGAGGGAGAGAGAAACAAATATACAGCTGTGCATGTGTATGCAAATAGTTTGTTTATGTGTGTGTGTGCGCCTCGCTCAATTGCTCTCTGCAATTCGTTTTCATTCACAAGTGCAATGCGAACAGCAACAACAACAACAACAACAATGGGGCGACTTAACAAAAGGAGTGAAGCGCGTGCTTAACCTAAAAGTGCATGACAAAAGTTTTTACACACACACACACATGGATGCATGGAGAGCGCTATTTGCGCGCGTGTGTGTGTGTGTGTGTTTGGTTAAACTCAATTCATGCTCTTTGTTTTCTGCTTCCGTTATCCACAGCAAATAATAACAACAACAACAACAACTAATACTATAAACCACAACAATGCATAGTTCCTGCTGAGTAGCTTTTTGTGTGTGCCTGTGTGCGTCTGTGTGTGTGTTTCCCTGTGTGCCTGTGTGTGTGTGTTTATGCAGGCATGTTGCGGCTGCTGCTCAGCAAACAGCGACGGAGCTGACAAAAAATAAATAATAAACAAAACAAAACACTGCCACCTCGCAACAATACAACTATAACAACAACAACAAAAACAACGATATCAACAACAACAAGTCGCCAAATACCACGCCCCCCCTAACTCCTTTGTAGCTAGTAAAAATTGCATAGGAATTAGAAGTTAAAGAAGAAGAAGAACAACAACAACTACCGTTATGGAACGCATGTGGCGCAAAGTGAATCACAGCCTGCGCAACAGCAAATCTCAAGCGCCGTCGCAGCCGGCAGCGCAGTCGGCGACGGCTGCTGCCGGCACAGCAACCGGCGCTGTCGGCGTCGCTGCCGGCGTCGTAACGCCACATTCGAGTGACACCATCAGCTCGGCGGGCGGCTTTGGTGATGGGCAGCTCGTGGTCGCTGTTCAGGGTCTGCCCGGCGTCGGCGTTGGCGTTGGCGTCGCCGTTGGCAGCGCTGCCGGCGGCAGCAATGCGACTGGCCGCCGTTTGGCCAGCAGCGGCCAGCCGCCGTCGAATTGCCACAAATCTTTGAGCCAACATGTGCTCCAAACGCGCACAGCCTCATCAGAGCGTCGGCGTCGACGTCGACGCAAGAGCCGGCCGCGACGCAGCGGCGGCATGGCCAGCGTCACCAGCTGCGTGGGAGATGCCGGCGGCGATAATATGTCGTAAGTAAAGCTCGGAGCCATCAATCATGAATACTGAGACATTTATCTAGATATTACAGTATATTAGACTAGATAAGATTAGTATCTATATACTAGAGCATATATACATATATTGAAGTATCCAGGTTAATGTATTATATTCGTCTATTTGCCTAGACTTTTCTCACACTATTTGATTGACTAAATTGGTGAAGGCATCTCTTAGTCAATCCAAGTGGTACTTCAATCAGTCAATCAAACAGTCAAAGAGTTCGTCTATCAATCAATCTGAGTGGATCAATCAAGTTATCAATCAGTAAATAGTCAACTTTCTGCTACTCAATCAAGCAGTAAATTAACTTGACCGTTTGGTCAATCAATCAATCATTCAGTTAGCCAGATAGACAAACCTTAACTGCATCGGTCATTCACTCAATCAGTCAATCAATAGTTCAATCAGTCCTGTCAATGCATAAGTGAATGAAGAAGTCTATTAATCAATCCTTCAATCAATCAGTCAAATGATCAATCATCCAATCAATTAGTCAATCAATCAATCAATCAGTCAGGCAATCAATTTTTGGAGTAAAATAATTAATCATTGAGTGAAAGATTCAAAAAGTCCATCAATCAATCGTTTAATCAATCAGTTAAGCAGTCATTCAATCCATCAATCAATCAATCACTCAATCATTCAATCAATTTTTGCAGTAAACTAGTTGATCAATGAATAAACACGTCAAGAAGTCAATCAGTTTGTCAAACAATCAATCAATCAATCAATCAATCAATCTTTCAATCAATATATCAGTCAATCAATCAGTCGATCTCTAAGTAAACTTGTCAATCACTCTAGTCAATACTCAGTGAAACATATAATCCCTAGCCACTAGTCTAGTGAACTTAGTCACTAACTAGTCAATCAATCAATCAGTCAATCAAGACTTTGATCAGTTGAGTGTGTTGTCAATGAGCAGTTCAAGCAGTCAGGCATATAACTAGCCTAAATATGACTGAATATGATTGATTTAATCTGCGAATTATTCAGTCATGAATCAAGTCAATCTAGTCCAATTTTCCAGTCAATCACTCGATGATTGATAGTTGAGACAATCTTCTAATAAAGTTGTTCAAACAGTTTAGCATTGAGTCTTGAGCTAAGCATGTGAAGCTGTCAGCAGTTAAATCTTAACTTTAACTTGACATTTGAACTTTAAGCTTTAGTTTAACATGAGCCTTAACATCAGGTTAGATTAGATTACAAATGTGAACTTGCCTGATAACTTAGAGCTTAGCTAATTTCATAGCTTAGCTCTCCAAATTATTTCTCTCAAACTTTAACTATTATCTATCACTTCAACTTTAGTCTCCACTTTAACATGAGCTTTAACATGAGCATTAACATTATTAACATGAAATGTGAACTAACCTCATGCCCTCAAACCAATGCTCGCAAACTTTATATCCTTGACCACTTCAACTTTAGTCTCCACTTCAACATTAACTTTAACATGAGCTTTAACATTAGGTTAGATTTGAATAGAAATGTGAACTAGCCCAATGCCTTATAGAATTCATTCCATTCAATGCTCTCAAACTTTGTATCCTTGACCACTTCAACTTTAGTCTCCACTTTAACATTAACTTTAACATGAGCTTTAACATTAGGTTAGATTAGCCTAGAAATGTTAACTTGCCGTGTATCATTAACTTTCATAGCTTCGCTCTCCAAATCAGACTTTAACTTTGGTCTCCACTTTAACATGAACTTTAACATGAGCTTTAACATTAGGTTAGATTTGAATAGAAATGTGAGCTAGCCCAATGCCTTATAGAATTCACTCCATTCATTCCTTTATATCCTTGACCGCTTCAACTTTGGTCTCCACTTTAACATGAACCTTAACATGAGGTTGATCCGTAAATTTGCTTTTCACAGTTCCTCGGGCGGCTTCTACACGCTGAAGGAGCACCCGCATCAGCACCAGCACCAGCACCAGCACTATCGCCATGGCCACGGACACGGCACGGTCTCCGCGTCGCAGCGCCTGTTCGCGAGCTCAGCGCCCAGTGGCACCGTCATGATGTATCCAAACGCACAGCGGGCGCCGGTGCTGGCAGCTAGCGGAGGAGCAGCTGGCGGAGGAGCAGCTGGAGGCGGTGCGACTGGAGGAGTCAGTGCAGCCGCTGCTGCAACGCCGCCGGACATCTCGCTGAGGCAGCGGGCGGTCGCCAAGCTGCGCATGTTCAACTTTCACCTTAACTGGGATCTGCACATGACGCACTGCAAGCCCTGCGGGTGAGTTAACGCCACGGATACCACCCACCGCCACACCCCCTTTTGAATTGTTGGAGTTGCAAGTTGCAAGTGGGCAACCAACACTTGAGCCTTTGCCAGTTGCTTGTGGCTTTTGTTGGGCGTCGCTGAGTTTTTAAGCTCTTTGTTATGCCCTCTAGGGAAAGGGAATAGGTGCATGGGGTATGCTAGGTCGAGGTATTAGAATGAAGCCATTCCTTACAGGGTATCGTGAAGTCGTACCTTCCAGTTAGGTAAAGGGTAGCCGCAGAGTCTATCAACTGTTAGAAGAGCAACTCAAGGGAGTTTCTTCAGCTTAAGGGGTAACTCTTGGCCGATCAAAGGAAAAGGGAATAGGTGCATGGGGTATGCTAGGTCGAGGTATTAGAATGAAGCCATCCCTTACAGGGTATCATGAAGTCGTACCTTCCAGTTAGCTAAAGGGTGTCACCAGTCTGAAGAGCTACTCAAGGGAGTTTCTTCAGCTTAAGGGGTAACTCTTGGCCGATCAAAGGAAAAGGGAATAGGTGCATGGGGTATGCTAGGTCGAGGTATTAGAATGAAGCCATCCCTTACAGGGTATCGTGAAGTCGTACCTTCCAGTTAGCTAAAGGGTATCACCAGTCTGAAGAGCAACTCAAGGGAGTTTCTTCAGCTTAAGGAGTAACTCTTGGTCCATCATTGTGGCCTGCCCAGGCTGGAGTCGAGTGAGTCGCTGAGTCGGTTAGTTGGCTTCATTGAAGTGTTGCGAGGGGTGTAGCCGGGGGAGCAGGACGTGTGGTGGGTCATTTCGTTGAATGAACCCAAATGCACGTGGAAAACTGGGTCGACGACATTTTCCGTGTTAGCCAACTTTAAATGCTGCGGCTTTAACCCGACACCAGGTCGACAAGCGCCACCTTCAGCTACACCTGCACCCCGGCACCCCTGCACCCCGCCCTATGCACCCCCAGCCCATTTCTCTATATATTTTTGTTTTTCAACACGGCCTCCGTCCCAAATGTGTCAAATTTTAATGAAGCGCCCGGCCTAACGAGCTGCTTTGCCAGCTGCTGTTGGGCCTCTTCCTTTTTTTTGGCCAAAACTGAAAGTCGAAGGGGTAGTGGGGGTAGGGGCTTGAGGGTGCTGCTCACAAGCAACAGCAACAGCAACAGCAACAGCTACAGAGTTAATGGTGTGGCACAGCCCACCTACGCCTCCCACTCCTGCTCCTGCTCCTGCTGCTGCTCCTCCTTCTAGCTCAAAGCTCAAAGCTTTGGGCCTGCGATAATTAAGTGAGGCGCAAGGTGTAGCAGAGGTGCAGAGCTGCCCTATTAGGGTTAGAATCATATTGCAAGCAGTACTTAAAGCCACTCAAGGAGTCTATGAAATCCTAATGAACTGGGCACAAGTTCAACATGAAAAGGAACTAGTTCAGAGCTGGGAAAACTGGGCTAAGTAAAGCAAATTACTTGAAATTGTTAAGAGAGATAAAGACTAGTTCATTTGAGTCAAAGAACTAGCTCAAGATATGAAAGTTACTTAAAATTAAAGTTAAAGTTAAAGTTCTTGAAGAACTAGTTCAATTTGCAAATACGGGCCGATGGATAGGAGGGATAAAGATCTGGATGAAAGGACTTCAAGCTGGGCATGTAGCAGAAGCTTGAGGCAGTGGAACTAGTTCAGTGTGGAACTCATGGAACTAACAGCTTGAAGTGGAAATGAACTGGCTCAAAAGAAAACGAACTATAGAGACGAAAAGACAGACGGACGGACGGAGGGAAAGTCGGACGGGCGGACGGAGAGCAGCTCCGATGTACGGAAGGATGAACGAAAAGACAGACGGACGGAGAGCAGCTCAGCTGTACGGAAGGATGAAAGAAGAGACAGACGGACGGAGAGCAGCTCCTGATGTACGGAAGGATAAACGAAGAGACAGACGGAAGGGCAGTTAGACGGACGGAGAGCAGCTCCTGATGTACGGAAGGATGAACGAAATGACGGATGGACGGAGAGCAGCTCAGCTGTACGGAAGGATAAACGAAGAGACAGACGGACGGAAGGGCAGCTCACGGAAGGATAAACGAAAAGACAGATAGAAGCCTAGACGGAAGTAGAGCTCCGCTGAAGCACATTCAAGCCGAGGCATAGCCGTAAGGAGAGACAGACAGACGTGCGGAAGCATCGAGTCGAACTCAAAACTATTTCAGGTTTCAGCGCATGAGTTTAGTGTCAGCCGGAAGCTGAGCAAAGCAGTAAGCTTCAAAACTGTGTCGTTCGATCAAGAAAGCTACTCGAAGCGAAGCTGAACAAAAGGCGAGGAAACAACGATGGGCTCTTGGGGTTAACTCTTTGCTTTGCGTTGCTTTTGGCTAACAATAACCTATGACCTCTCAATCAAAAATGTGCTTCCAGGCCTCGTTTGAGCGGAAGTGGAAATATAATAACGCGACGTCTGTGCCGCAATCGTCGACGTGAGGACAACGAGCTCTATCGCTCGAACAGCTTCAAGTTTGAGCGCTTCGAGCGCAAGGAGTGCCTCGAGGAGCTCTCCAACACATTGCAGAAGCAGGTGAGTACAGTTGTGTGCAAAAGGCCAACGAACCGCTTATAGAACGAAAAGAAAAACAAAAACAAAATCTGGGACGAAAGCGAATCTCGCTGGGCGTAATTTATGCGTATCTGTTGGACTTACCTTGCCACATGTTGCATGCTACGGCCATGGCTACGACTACGACTACGGCTATGACTCCGACTACGGCTGTGACTCCGGCCATCCATCTAGCTGGCAATTTTATGCGCATAGATTACAACTAATTGAAGTGTCGAAGAGCTGACCCGGCCCCAGCTCTAATTAGAGAGCTTTCGCTGGCCAGCTGCAGTTCAATGAAGCAGCTCGAAGAAAAATTGCATTATGCTCGGAGAGAGAGCGAGAGAGAGGGAGAGAGACGAGTCGAGACGAGACGAGACCTGGGGGGGGGGCGGCATCTGTCACAGGTGGCGCTGGGCTGAAACTTGCTCAGCCGAAAGTTTCGAGCGCTGGGGATGGGAATCTAATTAATGGCGCGCAACAAATTGAATTTTAATTGAGCGTCGAATTTGATTTTGCCCCTCGAAGTCCTGCGAGATCCTGGCGGCCATAGCCGAAAGGTGTCTGGCTGTCTTTCTGTCCCAGGCGAGGGCTGAATGGGCGGCAGGCGGGGCTAGGCAATAGAGTCTGCGATGTGCCACAGCTGATAATCAAGTTAAATACGTTTTTGGGCAATGACTTTAGAGAGGAGAGGAGGAGAGGGTGAGAGAGAGAGAGAGAGAGAGATGCAGACAAGGATGAAAAGAGAGAGAGGGAGAGGGAGGGGAGGTTATAGTTGAAGAGTTAGAGAGAAGATAAGAGCTGAAAGAGGGAGGTGAGAGATACGTTGGAGAGAGAGAAAGAAAGAGCTAGAGAGAGAGGGAGAGAAAGCTGAAGATAGACAGAAATTGATAAAGGGAGAGGTAAAGCAGGAAGGGAAAGGAAAAGGTTAAAGATAGAAGCGATAGAGACAATGAGAAGAAGAGACAGAGAGAGAGAGAGAGAGAGAGTGAGAAAGAGAGAGCGAGAAAGGGGGAGAGTGAGAAAGAGAGAGTTAAAAGAGAGATAGAGAGAGAGAGAGGAATACTGGAGAGAGTGAAAGAAGAAGGAAACTATTATGTATAGAGTGGAGGAAGCTGGGGAGCAATGAGAGAGAGAGAGAGAGGGAAATATGAAAGGAGAGGGAGAGAGAGAAGAGGTAGAGTACAGAGAAGAAGAGGGGGAAGAAGAGTTAAGATAGAGAGAATAAGAGAGAGAGAGAGAGAAGAAGAGAAAGAAGCAGAGAGAGAGAAGCTGAGAAAGAGAAGCAGAAAGAGAAGAGGAGCAGAGTGTGAGAAACAGAGAGAGAGAGAGAGAAGAAGAGAGTGAAGCAGAGAGAGAGAGAGAGAAGAAGAGAGAGAGAGAAGCAAAGAGAGGGAGAAGAAGAAAGAGAAGAAGAAAGAGAAGAAGAGAGAGAAGAAGAATGAGAAGAAGAGAGAGAAGGAGAGAGAGAAGAAGAGAAAGAAGCAGAGAGAGAGAGAGAAGTTGAGAAAGAGAAGCAGAAAGAGAAGTGGAGCAGAGAGAGAGATGCAGAGAGAGAGAGAGAAGAAGAGAGAGAAGAAGAGAGAAAGAAGCAGAGAGAGGGAGAAGAAGAAAGAGAAGAAGAAAGAGAAGAAGAAAGAGAAGTAGACAGAGAAGAAGATAGAGAAGAAGAGAGAGAAGGAGAGAGAGAAGAAGAGAGAAGAAGAGAGAGAAGGAGAGAGAGAAGGAGAGAGAAGAAGAGAGGGATGAAGAGTTAAGATAAAGAGAATAAGAGAGAGAGAGAGAAGAAGAGAGAAAGAAGCAGAGAGAGGGAGAAGAAGAACGAGAAGAAGAGAGAGAAGAAGAAAGATAAGAAGAGAGAGAAGAAGAGAGAGAGAAGAAAGGAGAGAGAAGAAGAGAAAGAAGAAGAGAGAAGAGAGAGAAGAAGAGGGAGAAGAGAAGAGAGAATAAAAGAGAGAGGGAGATAGAGGAGCAGAGAGAGAGAGAGAGCGACACAGAGAGAGATAACGAAGAGAAGATGAGGAAGAGAAGAAGAGGAAGAGAGACATGAAGAAAGATGAGTAGAGAGATGAATAGAGAGATGAACAGATATATGAGAGACATAGCAAGAGGCTTAAAGGAAAGAGAAAGAGACAGATAGAGAGCTAAAGCGATAGAGTAGAAGAAGTTGAGGCTACAGGGAGAGAGAGAGAGAGAGAAAGAGAGAGAGAGAGAGAGAGAGAGAGAGAGAAGTATATATACGAAAAGAGAGAGAGAGATAGAGATGAAGAGAGATATGAAAGCAGAGATGAGGACGTAATAAACTCGAGATTTCTCAGCTTCCGCATTCAAAGTGTCAGAGGGACAGCTACATATGTGGGTGGGCGGGGCTGCAGGCTGCAGGTCAACTCGGCTATTGATGCCGATCTATATAGTGAGCTTTGCTTTGTGCCATGTGACACAAGTGATGCCCCCATCTGGGCACTCTCAGTGGCTGTTTGAGGGGGAGCAAATGAAATGCGACAAATTTGGACAGTTTCATAATGAAAATCAAAAAGTTGGCAATTCCGATAAAAACTCGAAGCAGCTTGGCGGTTGCTCTTAGAGGCACTTGTGGGGCTGGCTGCGCGCTAATCTCATCAAATTTTTAAAGTACGGACGGACGGACGGATGGATGGACGGACGGACGTATTGACAGCTCCCTAAGCTCAGGGGCTGGCCTCAGCGCAGCTGACAGACATCCATTTGTTAGACGAGATGCTTTTTGAAGTGCTGCGGTTTTTCTGGTCACAACTTGTGTTGTGTCTCGCCCCCACACCCCCTCCCCCTCTGACATGTGCACCATTTGCACCTTTAGCAAGACATTTCTCGTGCTATAAATAAATGATAGGAAAAAAAAAGTAGAAGACGAAGAGGAATGTTAGCTTCCCCTTCGGGCTGGCTGAGCTCACAGATTGTCGATCTGGTGTGCGTCACATTAGGAGAGCTTCATCTGGGCTTAGATTTATGTGCTTGACATAGCACCTGTCTCATGGCTGAGCTGCAGCTGTCGTGTCCGACCTGCCAGACACTAATCATGCCAAAGTGCCTGCCGCAGACGTGTCTGCCAACTTTCTACCTGCCGGCCCACCTGTCGCTGTCAATTTGATTTCGCAGCGAGCGCAAAAAATGCCATAGGAGCAACAGCAGCAGCCGCCGCCCGCAAGAGCCAGGCTAAGACAAATGGCATTGGAATTTACTTTGGCAGCTTAAGTAGTTACCAAAATGCACAAAACTCCAAACTTTCTCCTCTCCTGCTCCTACCCTCAACGGCGCCCCCCCCAAAAGTATGCTATGAAAAATTTACATCTCTTTGGATACTTTTTCATAGTCATAAGCGCGCGTACCTATTAGCATAGATCATTTATATTTGGGCTCTTTAAGCTCAACTCTTTCTGCTCTAACTTTTCTCCTTTAAGCCTTTCTCCTCTTTTAGCAATTCCCAACTAATTCTTAGACACCAAGTTGACCAAGATTGCAATCGCATTTGCGTCATACACACAGAAGTTATTCAATCAATTCCATATTTACCCCCTGCTGTGCTCTCAGTCTCGTTGCTCTTTGCCCTTTACCTTTTTGGCTAAGTGAATTTGGGGTAGATTGGTTTTGTTGCAAGTGATGGAAGATGTGGTGATTGGGCATAGAATATAGCTATATGCTATATAGGAACAGCGCAAGCTGAGTCGATCTAGTTTCTGTGTAGACAGCAACTCTTGGACATCTTCTAGTTAGGGTATCATTAAGTCAGGGCATCTGCTAGTCATCTTCTAGTTAAGGTAACTTCTGGTGAAGGTAGCTTGTAGTTAGGGTATCTTCTAGTCAGGACATCTTCTCAGTCAAGGTATCTTCCAGTCGTGCATGCCCTACCATACAGATTATTAATGAACAGCACATTTTGAGGCAATTTAGTTGGTTCTATCAGTTTATGCCTTCTTCTAGTCAAGGTATCTTCTAGTCAGGGTATCCTTAAGCCAGAGTATCTTCTACTTAAAGTATGTCCTAGTCAAGGTAACTTCTAGTCGAGGTATCTTCTAGTCTTCGAGTCAAGGTATCTTCTAGTCATGGCATCTTCTATTTGGCACATCTGCTCAGTCATGGTAACTTCTAGTTGTGCATACCCTATCCACAGTAGCTTTATTCTGTACCATATAGATTCTTGGGGAACAGCCACAGGTGAAGCGATCTAGTCGTCTATGTCGGCTTCAAGTCAGAATACCTTCAAGGCAGGGTATCTTCTAGACAGGCTATTCTCAAGTTAGAGTATCTTCTAGTCAGGGCTTCTTCTAGTCAAGGTATCAAAGTAAGGGTCGGCCACCTTTAGTCTAAGTATCTTCCAGTCAAGGCATCTTCTAGCCAGTTAAACTTCTAGTCAAAGTATCTTCTAGTCAAAGTATCTCGTAGTCAAGGTATCTTCTAGTCAGGGTATTCTCAAGTTAGAGTATCTTCTAGTCAGGGCTTCTTCTAGTCAAGGTATCAAAGTAAGTGGCGGCAACTTCTAGTCAAGGTATTTTCCCAGTCAAGGCATCTTCTAGCCAGGGAAACTTCAAGTCAAAGTACCTTCTAGTCAAAGTATCTCCTAGTATCTCCTAGTCTTATAGACAGGGTATTCTCAAGTTAGAGTATCTTCTAGTCAGAACTTCTTCTAGTCAAGGTATCAAAGTAAGTGGCGGCAACTTCTAGTCAAGGCATCTTCCAGTCAAGGCATCTTCTAGCCAGGACAACCTCTAGTCAAAGTATCTTCTCAGTCAAGGTATCTTCAGGTCGTGCATATCCCACCGAAACCAGCTTTGTTTTGCTTGCCTCCCCATTGGAGTTGCTGCAAGTTGCGCAACTTAAGCTGCCTTTGCCTTCTGCCTCGCAAGTTGTTTATTATAATAAAGTTTTGCAGATTTTTGCGCCTTGCCTTCGAGTTAGAGCCGGCAGCTCAAAGAGCCGTTTTGGGTCGAGCCTTTGTTTCGCGTCGACGCCCATTTTGGGTTCTAAATGCAATTATTTTCAATGGAATTGCAACTGTTCAATGGAGTTTTAGCAAAATTGCATCAAATTTATTGCAAATTTCATTTCGATATTGTTTTCTTTTTGGCCAGGACAGGACTTTGCTTTGGGACAGTCAAATTGGGGTTTGCCTTTAACGTGGGCAAAGGGCGAAGTTGAAAATTGGCTGTAGTCCGATAGAGAAAGCTCTAAGGATGAGTTTTCAGTGTATTTGGCTGTTAGTTAAGCTATTTTCTGGGTAAAGTCTTTGACTTGATGCTTCTTGAGTTGGTTTTCCTGCCCATCTTTAGTTTTTCCTTGAGCTGAGCATGTTTTCCGTAGGAGTTTCTCTCTTCCAGTGGATAAATATCTCTTTGATAATCTTTGAGAAGGAACGAAGATCAAAGGGGAGAGAGAGAGAGAGAGAGAGAGAGGGGGATTGAGGGAATCTCTCTCTCTCTTTGATCGTCGTTTCTTCTCAAAGATTATTGTTCTTAAACCTTCTCTCCCACTCTCTCTCTCTCTCCCTCTCTCTCTCTCTCTCTCTCTCTCTATCTCTCTCTATCTCTCTCTCTCTCTTTCTCTCTCTCTCTTATTTTCAGCTTGATTCTCTTTGTCCATCGCTCTCTCTTTTCTCTCTCTGTTTCTTTCCCCTGTGCGTCTTTATCTGTGAGTAATTTCCTCTGTGAGTCTCTCTCTCTTTCTCTCTCTATTTTTGAGTTTTTCTCGCTGTTGTCCCTGTCGGAGTCTCTCTATGAGTCTCTCCCTCTCTCTTCGACTCTCTCTCTCTCTCTCTTTCAGTGAGTTTCCCTCTCCGTGAGTCCTTGTCTCTCTTTGAGCCTCTCGCTCTCTCTATCTTTCTCTCCATCTTTCTCTTTGAGTTCTCTCTGTGAGTCTTTGTCTTTCTCTGAGTCCCCCTTTGAGTCTCTCTCAGTCTCTCGGAGTCTCTCTCTCTCTTTCTATTTGAGTCTCTCTCTCTCTCTCTCTCTCTCTCTCTCTCTCTTTAAGGTTTTATCTCTGTGAGTCTCTCTCTCTCTTTCTCTTTCTTTCACTCGTTTTCTCTCTCTCTCTCTCTCTATCTCTCTCTCTCTCTTTCTCTTTCTCTCTCTCTCTATCTCTTTCTCTCTCTCTCTCACCCTCTCTCTCTCTCTCTGAGTCTCTATCTCTTTCTCTCCATCTCTCTCTTTGAGTTCTTCTCTCTGTGAGTCTTTGTCTTTCTCTGAGTCTCCCTATGAGTCTCTCTATGAGTCTCTCTCATTCTCTCTGAGTCTCTCTGAGTCTCTCTGAGTCTCTCTCTCTCTCACTCTCTCTCTCTCTCACCCTCTCTCTCTCTCTCTCTCTGAGTCTATATCTCTTTCTCTCCATCTCTCTCTTTGAGTTCTTCTCTCTGTGAGTCTTTGTCTTTCTCTGAGTCTCCCTTTGAGTCTCTCTCATTCTCTCTGTGAGTCTCTCTCTCTCTCTCTCTCTCTCTCTCTTTCTCTTTCTCTCTCTCTCTCTCTCTCTCTCTCTCAGGAATTCCTCTTCAGCCTTTGCATGCAGCTCATTAGCTAAGAACTTGACTTCAGTTCACAGTCCTCAGTCGCCAGCCTTTGCCGCTTCTCCCAGTCCCTTGTAAAGTCAAGAAGCCTTGCCTTCGCTTCAACTAGAGTTGATGGCCCATCAATAGTTAGCTTGAGCCAGCCAAATTCTGTTTAGTCTAATTGATTTTTCTTAGGTTTTCCCAGTGTTTTCCGCCCATCCTTCCATCGGCTGCTATTCAATTTCCGACGGACGTCAGGCTCCTTTTGTGCGCTCCTAATTTCCATCATCAACCAACCAACCACCCACCCACCCATCTGCCTGCCTCCCTCCATTCCATCCATTAATTTTGATGGCACAATTTTGAGCAGCGACTCGACGCTTTGCCACAGAAATTGCTCAGTGATCTGTGCGCTGGCAATCATTAGCTCCAAATGCCCCCAGTCAGGGAGCGCCTGGCAGCGCCCGGCTGCTTATTCATGCAACAATTGTTGATTGCGTTACGTGTGCCACGCCCACCCCCTCTGAAAGCCACCCTCAATTGTTGTGTGAATGATTGTTGTTGGGTCATAAGTAGAAATTCTGCTGTCAGTGGAATAAACTGAGCCCGAGCCTGAGCCTGAGATATGATGTCGAGCTCTGACCTACTGCTATCTGTGGAATTACTTAGCTCGAGCGCTAATCAACTGCCCCAAAGCACTACTATATGCCCCCATCTCTAGTTTAGACCTAGTTAAATGTAATGCGCCATAAAAACGAGTTAATTTCCGACGCCTTCCAAGTGTCTAGCTCCCTCCCCCCCTCCCACGGCCTTACAGTGATGACTCGCTGCAAGTGGCTACAAATTTAATCAAACCTTTCGCTCAGCCGCCACACACACACACCTCTCTCTCTCTCTCTCTCTCTCTCTCTAACCTCATTCCAGCTGGCCTCCCACTCCCCGCTTCTCGTTCCCTGCATCGCGCTGTCAGTTCGCTTGGCGTTCTAAATAATTCATGTCGGCAACATCGTTGCTACGTCCTTTTGTCCTGGAATTTTGTACGTCCAACTTGTTGTAATACATTCAAATGAGTGTGTACCGTTACATTTGTATGCGTATGTGTGTGTGTGTGTAAGCATGTATATTGTGCAAATCTCAAGTTGTTAAAAAAAACCCAAGTATACAGAATATATACATTTATACAAGGGCTAAGAGAGAGAGAGAGAGGGGGAGAGGGAGAGAAACAAGTAAGAACTTTTGCAATCGGCTGTTATAGGCCTCGTGATACCCTCTTCCAACACATGGCTAAAGTTATAGCCTCACTGGCTACACTCCTGGTGAGCAGGCCCCTAACATCCTTATCAGTCTATAGGGTCTCTAGGATTATATGTGGTGGTTCGCAATCACTAGGAATTATGATCGAGGATATTTCTATGCGAAAGCTTTTGCTTAAGCTGCAAGCTGGGCGAGCTTTTCATGATTTCTAGTTACTATCAGGCTCTATAGCTAATCAAAAGCTTTGCCAGACGCTTCTCTAACAGCTTGAACAAGCTTTGTGTTTTCCCAACTCTCTATTTCCTATGTTCACTTGAGCTTTAAGCACATTGAAAGCAGCTGAGTAAGCTCAAGCTTAAGTTACGCCTTTTTATAAGGCATCTGGACTAATGCAATGCAGAATTGGGAATGGAAATACAGAATTGCCTTTAAAGCTCAAGTAAAGCTCAATTAAAGCTCATTGAAAGTTCGTTGAAAAGCTGTTTGAAAAGCTTTCTCATTTGCCTTGCTCTTCTATAGTAGATTTCTTGATATAGTGTTCTTACTAAATCGAAAGCTCATTGAAAGCTCATTAAAAGCTGCTCGAAAAGCTTTGTCATATGCATCGCTCTTCTCTAGTAGATTTCTTGATATAGTTTTCTTGTTTAGTTCAAAGCTTTCTCCTTTGCCTCGCTCTGCTATAGTATTAAGTTGAAAGCTCATTGAAAAGCTGCTCGAAAAGCTCTCTCATATGCCTCGCTCTTCTCTAGTTTTCGAACAGTGTGCTTTGCAGTAACTTTTGCTGAGTGCAGCTGCCACTGTGCACTCGATTCGACTACACGAGCTGGAGAGGGAGGGAGACAGAGAGATAGAGTGAGAGAGACAGAGAGAGAGAGAGAGAGAGAGAGAGAGAGCTGTGCTCGAGTCAACTTAAATATGCGTTTCACTTGTCTTGCGTATTATTTGGCGCATTAAATTTATGTGCGCAATTGTGCTGAGTTGTGTGAAAGAACCCTCCCCCTCCCCCTCTCCCACTCCTACCCCCACCGCCGTCCTGCCTGCTTTAGGGTCTGATTTGGAGGCGTGGCAAAGACCATTTGTGGAATTGTGAATGCGCTTATTACATGGCGCTGAGCTTTCTTTGTGCTCCGCTCAGCTCTGGCCTGGTCTGGTCTGGTCTGGTCTGGTCTTGGGTTACGCGCCCGCTCGGCACCTTCGAAGCCAGCAGCGCGCGAGTCCTTTGTGTGTTATTATTCAAAATCCAGTCAATAATACGATACGCGATGCTAATTTATTATACCAAAAGCATAGAATACCGTCGGGTTGGGACTTTTCATCGAACACTTTGTAAATATTTCACGAGAGCAGTTACAATTACAGCTGTCGCTCCCTCGGATCTGAGCCCAGCCCCAGTCCCAGCCCCAGTCCCATTCCCAGCCTCGACTTTAGTGCTGCTCGTGTGTTATGTCCTGGGCGCCGTTTTCAATTTTATCCCTTTTATTGGTTTTTTCTTCTTTATATAAGCTTTGAGCAGCGCAATTTGGGGTATATTGGTTTTGGCAGAGAGCATGCAGCGGGCAGCAGCAGCAGATGGAGTGCAGGAGCCTAAGGTCGAGCTGATGTAGCGCCTGTGGACGTAGCCTTGTCCGTTTGTCTATCCGTCTCTTGACGTAGCCTTGTCCGTTTGCCTATCCGTCCGGTTGCCTATCCGGCTGTCCGTCCGATCCTCTCTCCATATGACTGCTCGTCCGTCTTTCCAATTCTTCGTCTGTCTCGGCTGTCTGCCTCTCCGGCTATCTGCCTCTCCGGCTGTCTGCCTCTCCGGCTGTCTGCCTCTCCGGCTGTCTGCCTCTCCGGCTGTCTGCCTCTCCGGCTGTCTGCCTCTCCGGCTATCTGCCTCTCCGGCTGTCTGCCTCTCCGGCTGTCTGCCTCTCCGGCTGTCTGCCTCTCCGGCTGTCTGCCTCTCCGGCTGTCTGCCTCTCCGGCTGTCTGCCTCTCCGGCTATCTGCCTCTCCGGCTGTCTGCCTCTCCGGCTGCCTGCCTCTCTGGCTGTCTGCCTCTCCGGCTGTCTGCCTCTCCGGCTGTCTGCCTCTCCGGCTGTCAGCCTCTCCGGCTGTCTGTCTCTCCGGCTGTCTGTCTCTCCGGCTGTCTATCCGGCTTTAGCTTCTCTAGTCTCTAAGATCGACGGACACTCAAACGGAAGTACGGACAGCTGGCCGTACATCTACAGCCGTAGACCTAAGGCTAGTCGGATAAGATAGAATGGATAAGAGACCCCTACCGAGTGCTCCAGGAACTGTCTCCCTCTACTCCGGCTCTGCTCCATAGTTCTGCCTTCAGTCCACAGGACGGCAGGGTATCAGCTAGTCGCACACCTGCAATCCGCGCAGTCTTACGGCGTTTCTTCTTTTTATCCGCAAGCTGCTTAAAATTCATACACAAATATTCCGACAGCATTCACATTCGCATTCGCATTCGCAGCGGATCCATCCTGGGTGCCATCCATTCGTTGTTCCTTGGCCAGCCAGCCATCTCTCCAGCATCCCAACTGTCTGTCCTGGCTGTTTTTCGCTTTCGTGTGCAAATTAGTTTATTGGAATTTCTTGTTTGCGTTTTACCCACTCCACAGTCCATACTCAACTCTCTCTCTCTCTCTCTCTCTCTCTCTCTCTCTCTCGCGTCAACTCCGGCCGTGGCTTGATTTCCCCGGCTCGTTTTATAGCATATGTGTCCACTTATTGGATGTACGGAGCGATCAACCTTGACGCAAGTCGTAAACAATATTGGATTTGAGATTTTATATTAGTTTCGCTCCTCTTAGTGCCCGAAGCTCATGCGAAAGCTCGCTTTTGGGAGGGAGGCGAGAGAGATTGGGTCTAAGACGAAGCTGATCAGTTTGATTGGCTTGATTTCTAGCTCGAGCTATGAACTTGGAGTCCTAGAATATAGAGAGCTTAACTCAGCTCTGGGATTAACTTAATTATAAGCTTTAAAGCTCATCAAGCTAAAGCTTTAAGCTTTGAAACTTAAACTTCACTTGCGAGATGTTACTCTTATTAACTTTAAAATATTTTATTTTGCGTGCAATTTATAGAAGCTTTAAAGCTTTTGCTGGAGCTTTCAGGCGCTTGTTCAAGCTTTCTGTGGCCTTAAACTGAGAGAACTGTTCTCTAAGCGAGTATATGTATGGGAATAGCTATAGAGCGATAGCTAGATTGATTATTGAAAGCTCATTTCATTACTTATATCCAGCTGAAAGCACATTAAAGCTTTAAGGCCATAGATGACTGAAAAAGCAGCCATAACTAACGGACAGCTCTGCTTTTAACCTTCCCATTGTCAACTCTTTGATCTCTCTCTCTCTCTCTCTCTCTCTCTCTGTCTCTCTGTCTCTCTCTCTCTGTGTCTCTCTCTCTCTCTCTGTGTGTCTCTTTTTCTTTTCCCAATTATTATTATCTTTGAATCAATATTGTAAAAGCTCTTTCAGGCTGTGCATATTTGCATGCAATATGCTTTAGTTTTTAATATGCATAGAAGATTATATAAGCAAAGTTATGGATATTACGTGTCATGTGTTGCCATCCAGCCAGCCAGCCAGCCCAGACAATGAAGCCAAAAAGCCGCAGCCAAAAAGCTCGCAGCGGAGCCCGGGAAATTTGCTAACAATGCTATTAAAATTTTAATGAAAACGATGCCCGGCAACTATGACTCACAGGCATATATAGAGTGAGCGAGAGAGGTAGAGAGAGAGAGAGAGAGAGAGAGTGAGAATGGCAGAGAGAGGCGAATGCGTGAAGCGTTTCGCAGTGCGTGCAACGGCCATATCAATAACAACAACAAAGTAAAGTGTAGCCTAGACAGGTGCATATGTGTGCGTGTGCGTGTGCGTGTGTCTTTGTATATAAACATCTATGCTAACTGACACGCCGCTAGGTGGCGCCCTGTGCAAAAGCTGACAGGCACGCAATTGCGTGCCAAATGCTCCATTTGCCCCACCTCCGCTGTCCCCCCCTCCTACCCGCTCAGTACAGTCTACGGCCACAACCTACCTGTTCCACCTGTCCCGTATATCTTGCGTTCCTCCAAAGTTGGCAAATTATTTGCACGTCATTTGGCTTTAAGTTTGGCGAACTTTAACTTGGCTCCAACTTTCATTAACTTTCCTTTTCCTCAACTCTTTTAAGCAAGGTCCTAAAGGTCTTACCAGTTGAAGGCTGAAGAAATGTGAAAAAGGCTTTCAGTTAGTTCTGTAACTCTTTAGCTTTAAAGCTAAACAAGTTGTCTGGGTTTATAGTGCGATGTATATATCTCCTCGTGTCGTTCCGGCCTTGACTGTCTCTCTATCTGCCTCTATAGAGCCATATGGAGCCAGATCTTAACTTAGTTCATTCAACAGCTGAACTAGTTCAAATGAACATGCTGTCTTTGAACAGTTAACCTATTGATGAATTGGAACCATTCATTAAGTTCAATTGAAGAACTTAGCAATATATTAGCAATATATTCCTATACCGGAACTTGTTCTTTTGTACATTGTTTACTGTATTTGTTCTGTGGTTCATTATGCACTGGTTCATTTAGTTCAAAAGTTCATGCTATGCACTACATATACTAAAACAAAAAGAGTTAGTTCTCTAATATTTGTGTTCAACAGCGGAACTAGTTCAAATGAACATATTGAACAACTATTCTATAGAACAATTGGGTTCATTCAGTATTATAGTATAGCAATAGATAAATAATCATCAACTGGAACTTGTTCTTTTGATCCTTATTCACTGTATCAGTTCAGTGGTTCACTGTGCACTAGTTCAGTTAGTTCACCAGTTCATATTCCATAAAATAACTAACAATAAACTGCTGTAGTACTTGCTCAGTTTATTGCATTTGCATTATGAACAGCGGAACTAGTTCAAATGAACGTCTGGCTTATGAACAGCTGTATGACTGAGTCTGACTCTGAGAATTGACGTCATTCACTCCATTCAATTAAATAACTTAGCAATAGTTTCTACTTAATCATCAACTGTGACTTATTCCATTGTTCATTGCTCACTTTAGTCATTCACTGGTTCATTTTACTGACTCATTCCGTTACAATGACGCCACAAATTAGTTGGCTTACAATTATCTCATGAATAGAGTTTTCAGCACACAAAACAGTTACGCAACACTTAAAGCAGCTCTGAACAACACTTAAAAACAAAACTAAAATTATTCAAATGCAATTTTAAACTGTTTTTGGTTGAGCCAACTGCAATTGTAACTGTAAATGCAACTGTAACTGTAAATGCAACTGCAACTGCTTCAACTGTGAATTAGTCCAACTTTTTGCTCATTTTGTGTTCCATTTGTACAGTCGAATAGTATTGTAAAGCGCTGAAAGCACTTAAACAAAATAGTAAAAGAACTGCTTTAGTTGGGTATGCTCGACTAGGATATGCCCTAGGAATGCAGCGTAGAACGGTTGTCTAATATGAGAGGAGAGGCGAAGCGAGGGACGGATAGGCAGATGGATGGGCGAAGGGATAGGCGGAGGGATAGGCGAAGGGATAGGCGGACGGATAGGCGGGCGGATAGGCAGACGGATAGGCGGACGGATAGGCGAAGGGATAGGCGAAGGGATAGGCGAAGGGATAGGCGAAGGCATAGGCGGACGGATAGGCGAAAGGAAAGGCGGGCGGATAGACGGATGGATAGGCAGACGGATAGCCAAACACACGGACGTATAGACAATCCATGCTAGATTGATTGCTAGCTCTCTCCCTCCCTTTCTCTCTCTCTCTCTCCCTCTCTCTCTCCCTCTCTCTCTCAAGCTGATCAGAACTTTATATATATTGTATATATGTATATTTGGATACCCAAAGTAGTTTGCCTTGTCTTCTGCTGCCTGCTACAAGCATTTGAGGGTACTCAAAAAAAGAAAAGTGAAAACTTAGGCGGAAGGCGGCATGGGTGGGTGGGCGTTTGGGCGTAGCCAAGGTGCTTTGGCAGGGCGCACCCTGAGCTGCAGCACACTTACGAGCAGGCAACCCCACGCGGGTTGGGGGTGGGTTTTGCTCGAGGCGCAACGCAAATCCGTTTAAATTTATGGCGTGTCATTGTTTTGGCATAAAATTAAGTGAGTGCAGTGCCAAGGAGAAGAGGGGGCGGGGGGCGGGTTAGGTACATGTGTAACCTGTGTAGTTGAACATGCATGCAAATGATTGCAGGCAGAAGACGTTGGAGCTGCTGTCGGAGGCGCCCCAATGGAAATTTTCAATAAGCAGCGCTCGAGGGCCGGGGGGCGGGTCAGGCCCCGCCTGTGCTGGGGCAGTTAATGTCTGCATTGCCAAATGGCAAAATATAATTCATAAAATTCATAAGCGCTCATTTAATTTATGAAAGAAGTCCCCAAAAAACAGAAAGAAAGACAAAAAACTGAGCAAAATATTCAGTCAGAGCTCTGGAGCGCCCAACCCCCTTCGGTTCAGCCTTTGCGTCCTGCCGTCCGTGGTGTCTCGAATGGAAACCCCTCGAGCGGTTCTATGTAATTTTAATTAATGCGTCCGTCGTTTAACATAAACGAAATGGGAATACTAAATGGAAAAGAGTGTGAGCGAGACGAGCAGAGAGAGGAGGAGAGGGAGGGAGGGAGGGAGTGGCGGGGGTGTGACAGCTCGATGCTTAGGCAAATGCTTAAGAAAAATCTATGACGAAAAAACTTTTCACAGACAACAAAAAAAAAACAATGAACAGCAAAATAAAAGAAGAGAAAGATGAAGAGGAAGAGTAAGAAGAAGAGGAGGAAGATGAGAAACTTGACAATCTCTTATTTCACTTTTTATTTGTTTTGTAGCCAAGGAAATGCATAAAAAAGGGACTTTTGCCTGGGCCAAAGAGTGTCTTGGGTCTAGGCTGAAGGAAGCTGGCAACTATAGACGGGCTTTGTCTGTCAGAGTGAAGAGATATAGATAAAGAATAGAATATATACTGAAGGGCAAAGAGGGCTTGGCATTCAAGACTCAAGACAACGTCTACAGGGTAACTGCAAGTCGATCAGTTTGGCTCAGCTACTGGAAATTAAAGTTCAGCTAAGCAGTGACTGAAGCTTTTACAGGGTAACTATTAGTCGTTCAGCTTTTCTCAGGCACTACACTGTGATAACAGCTTCTTTAGGGTATCTGCTAGTCGATCAGTTAGGCGAAAGCTTACCTATTAGACTGTGAATACACACATTACAGGGTATTTGATAGCCGATCAACTAAGTTACAGCACAGCTACTAGACAGTGACTACAGCTTGTACAGGGTATCTCCCAGTCGACCACTTAGACGAAAGCTCTTCTACTAGATATACAATACACATTATACAGGGTATCCGCCAGTTGATCAACTAAGTTACAGCTCAGCTATATGGCAGTGACTACAGCTTTTACAGGGTAACTCACAGTCGATCAGCTAAACTGAGCTACTAGACAGTGACAACAGTTTGTACAGGGTATCTGCCAGTCGATCAGTTAGGCTAAGGCTCAACTGGCAAGTGTCAGGATGTTCTACAGGGTAACTGCCAGTCGATCAGATCAGCTCAGCCACTTGGCCTCTGTTCTACGCAATTGTCGGCGACATCTTAAACTTGTTTCAACTCTTCTCCGCTTATATCTGTTATATATGGGGTTGCCTGATATGATTAATGCCCTCCAAAAAGTTGCCAAAGCGAGCGCAAAGAAACCAAAAAAAAACAAGTAAGAAAACTCTAGTCGAGGCCGCTCGACTAGGGTATACCCTGAACCCTGCATTCTTCGTTTCTTTTATATACACATGCACTTGTACGTTCATTACAAGCAAAACATACACACACACATACACAGGCGCAAGCACACACAAGCGCAAGTCGGAGCGTCAGCTGTTCTTTGGCTGCTTTGCATGGCAATGCTATGGGAAATTAAATGTTTAATAACTTTTTTTCTAGCGCAACGATTTTGATCAAACTTGTTGGGCGTCATCATGTCATCCATATGTGTGTATGTGCCAAAGCACAAGTCTCTAGTATTTGAAATACGGGACTTACAAATTTGAGGCGAAGGGGGCGTGGCATCCAAAATTTAACAAAAACCGAAATTGTATAAGGCTCACATAACACTAAGTGCAAAATTTGGAGACTCTAGCTATAAAGATGAATTATATAGATTTATATAACTGAGCATCGATTTCGTTTTTAATCGATAACATTAAAATTAAGACAGTTATCGAATTTTTTAACAAACTCGATCTTTTCGTGCTATACAGGAACCTACATAAAAATTTCAAGTCTCTAGCTCCTATAGGTTCTGAGAACGACGCGTTCATACATACGGACAGACGGACAGACGGACAGACGGACAGACGGACGGACAGACGGACAGACGGACATGGCTATATCAACTCGGCTTGTCATCCTGATCAAGAATATATATACTTTATGGGGTCTGCCACGCCTCCTTCTGCCTGTTACATACATTTCAACAAAAACATTATACCCTGATTTCCCATTTTTAATGGGTTCAGGGTATAAAAACGTACGTTAAGTGCGGCAACTTTTTAGCTTGTGTTTTGATTTCGCTCGGGTTGAACGATCGAGTGAGGGATATTTCTGGTTGGCGGGGAGCTGCTTAACTGCATATTAATCAGCTTTACTTTTAGTCCGGCTTCTGGAACTTTGCCAGAAACTCTGTGCAACAGCGAAGGGGCGTGGCCAGACAGTGTGTGTGTTGGCCTTTTTGCAGCTAACAGCAAAGTTTAAGCAAACACAAGACAAGGCAAAAAGAAAAACAAATAATAATGGGAAATATTTAAGTGAACAATTAAAGAGCCTGGCAGCAGTTAGTAAATGCTGAAAAGGGTCCAATAAACTGAAATTGCACTTTATAATAAATAATGGGAAATTATTGAAAATGTAGGGAAAAGTAAAACGACTGAATAATGTAAGTTGTTCGGTTAGGCGAGGAAAATTAGGAATTATTTAAGTACAATTTGATTATTGAGTAAAATAGGTAAAATACTGGGAAATACTAGAAATACTGGGAATAATAAAAATACTGGGAACACTAGAATATAGGCAAATCTTGCAAATTTCGAAAATTTTAAGCGAAATTTAGTCAGTTTTACATATGTATTAGTATTTGTAGTTGTTTATTATGTCAAGCTCATAGTTGGATCTCAGATCTCATGATCTTCGAGATATTTTTACCAAAAAAAGCGACTAATATATCAAAAGAAAGGCCAAAAGTATTATCAAAATTCTATTATATGTTTATTAGCGTACATCCAAAAAAAAAAGGGAGAGAACTAAGCTCTGTTGAGCGCGCGCAGATCGTTGGGTGCATTCAGATTTTCTAGTACTGCCTGCGCTGGCGATAGGCGGGAGGGAGATAGCGGGACGATGGGGCCTGCACGCTGGAGGCGGAGCCATGATAGGCACCGCCATGATAGCCGCCAGCCGAAATGCCGCTGCGTTGCTGATGATGGCTGTCAAACGGGAAGGAAAGCAAATTGAGCTAGGTTCGTTCGAAATAGGGGTTGGGGGCGGGGTGGAGCTTGGGCAGGGGATTAGCCCCATAGCTGTCAACTTACTCGTTGGGCAGCGATGGCGAGGTGGGCAGGTGAGCGCCCTCAGCCTGGAAGCCATTCTTGTCCGCTTTGTAGTTAACCGTGTACTGCTGGCCGTCATCGCCCGTGTAGGAGTAGGAGCCGCGCACTCCGAGGGATCCGTGGGGCCAGCCCCCTTTGAATTCGCCCGTCTCATCGCGGTGAATGCCGTTGCCCGTATCGAAGCTGAAACCCGAGACGACGACGAGAGTTTAATTAATTAGCAATTCATAATTATTTCGTTCTCGATCTATTTATGAACTTTTGGCTTAGTTGCCGCTCACGGCAATTTGCTTTAAATAGAGTTTAATTAGAATAACAGGAACAATTTATGCTCGTAATGATAGCAATTAGTATTTAGATTTCAGGCTAAAGCTGAAAATAATGGCGATGTTTGTTGTGGAAGTACTTAAGCTGCGGGGCGGCGGGGCAGAGCAGCAAGAAATAGAAACAGTTGTATTGCCGAGAACAGTTTGAGGCAGTTAAATAAGAAAATTTTTGGGATTTGAGGAGGCGGAGGATCAAATTTTTTTATGGAAATTTTACTGAGAATAGTAGCTTATTTATTGGGAACAGTTGTATAAAACTGGGAACAGTTGTATAAAACTGGGAACAGTTGCACAAAACTGGGAACAGTTGTATAAAACTGGGAACAGTTGTATAAAACTGGGAAACAATTGTATAAAACTGGGAAACTGAGAATAGTAGCTTATTTATTGGGAACAGTTGCATAAAACTGGCAACAGTTTGTTAAATGGGAACACTTGATAGAATATTGAATTTAACGTGAATAATATAGATGGCCTAGTGGCCACAAGTGTTCAGCTGGTAATAAGTAAAATAATGGGAACAGACATTTAAACTGGGAACAGTTACGAATAATATGGAAATCAATGCAAATGCAGTTAAAATGTAGATTAGAAATGGAACAGGCCCTCACTGAGATCAGTCTATAATCATATAAAAATAATGGGAACACTTCAAATATTCACCCAAAGTTATAATTGCCACTGGCGTCGCTCTGATAGTCGCTGCGCACAATCGGTATTTGGGCCTGGCGATGTCCGGCAACGCCGGCGCCGCCCCGCACGCCAGCACCACCCACGGCACCACGAGCGTGTCCGGCGTGTCCGCTCACGCCGTGATAGTGCAGCTGATTCGGATGCGGGGCCAGATATTGATTCGACGGCAAATAGCGCTGCGGCGGGCGACCAGCCACGGCGCAGCCGACAACGGCGCAGGCCAGCAGGATCAATGGACGCAGCATGTCACACAAGTGTTCGCACAATAAAAAAAATATAGATTTCTTGTATCTATCAGATACGTTAACTATAACGGTAAGTATAACGGTAACTGTATCGTTAGCTGTTGCTGTGGAAACGCTTTAGCGCCGACTGTTTGTGGCTGAGCCGCGGCGCTGCGTCTTTTATACTCTAGCACAAGTTCGCGAAAAAATTTTAATTGTTTCTTGCTTCGTCTTCTGCCTCTGCCTCTGCCTCTGCCTCTGCCTCTTCTTCTTCTTCTATATCATCGTCGTCGTCTTCAACTTCAACTTCATTCTATAAAGATTTGAGCTGTTGTTGCTGTTGTTGCTGCCTTTCAATTAGCCCAAACGCTGTCGAGGCGTTTGCTACATGCACCAAAAACACTTTGCAATTCGCTGCCTTTTTTTTGGGTATTGCAAAAATGTTTGATTTTCATTGTTTTTTTTTGCATCTCCTCCTGCCCCTCCTCCTGCCCCTCCTCCTCCTCATTCTCTTATGCCTCTTCTGCATCTTCCACTTTTAATTAATGTTCAGCTTTTGGCTTCACCCAGCCAGCTTTGGGTGTGGGCGTCTAGCATCAAGTTTTTACTTCTTCTTCTTCGGGGTGGGCTTAACTAATTATAACTCATGTGCCACAATCATTAGCCAAAACACACACACACAGACACACTAGCTGCTTCTTAGCTTTTTTTGAAGTTCCGGCTCGCCTCGCGCTTTCAAGTGCCCTCACCGGAGGGCCAAAATCCCGAGCGCAAAAACAACTTGAGGCGATCAACAGCAGCAACAGCAACAACAACAAACTTTAAGCTACATCATCAATAAATCCGTAAACAGTAGCATCAACACTTCTACAACATTTACAAGCTCTCAAGACATTTTGGAGACGGACGAGATAAGAGATGAGAGATAAGAGAAAAGAGAAAATAGATGAGAGATCGATGAGAGATAGATGAGAGATAGATGAGAAATAGATAATAGAGATAGAAGAGAGAGAGAGAGAGAGATATGAGAGAGATGAGAGAGAGATGAGAGAGAGATGAGAGTTAGATGAGAGATGAGAGATAGATGAGAGAGAGAGAGAGATGAGAGAGAGATAAGAGATAGATGAGAGATAGATGAGAGAGAGATGAGAGATAGATGAGAGATAGAAGAGAGATAGATGAGAGAGAGATGAGAGAGAGATGAGAGAGAGATGAGAGAGAGAGAGAGAGAGATGAGAGTTAGATGAGAGATAGACGAGAAATAGATGAGAGATAGAAGAGAGAGGGAGAGAGAGAGAAATGAGAGAGAGATGAGAGAGAGAGAGATTTGAGAGAGATGAGAGAGAGAGAGAGATGAGAGAGAGATGAGAGTTAGATGAGAGATAGATGAGAGAGAGATGAGAGAGAGATGAGAGAGAGATGAGAGAGAGAGAGAGATGAGAGAGATGAGAGATAGATGAGAGTGAAAGAAAGAGAAAGAGAGATGAGAGAGAGAGAGATGAGAGAGATATGAGAGAGATTTGAGAGAGATGAGAGAGAGAGAGAGAGATGAGAGAGAGATGAGAGTTAGATGAGAGTTAGATGAGAGATGAGAGATAGATGAGAGAGATGAGAGAGAGATGAGAGATAGATGAGAGATAGAAGAGAGATAGAAGAGAGAGAGAGATGAGAGAAAAGAGATGAGAGAAAAGAGCTGAGAGAAAAGAGCTGAGAGAGACATGAAATGAGAGAGATTATAAATGAGAGAGCTAAGAGAGGTGATAGATGAGAGAGATCATAGATGAGAGAGATCATTGATGAGCTTGATGATAGCTGGGAGATGGGTGATGCAATATGGGATAAGTCAGATGAGAGTCCCATCTCTCATCTGAGAGGGTAGTTTGTATGCCTACGACTATGTTTACATAGCTCTCTGTATATGCATGCTTACAAGAAGTGAGGGTATCTCGCAGTCAAGCATGGCCCACTGGAGCATACTCAATAAAGCTTAATGCCTTCATCCAGCTCATGTCGTAATACACTTTATAGATATATATATATATATAATTGATATATGTATAATAGAGAGATAGCTTCTTTTGCAATTGTTCTCAATTGCCTTGGGGCATAGCCAGCCCGAATGTCGCTCATTGTAAAGAATTTGGTGCTTCAAGCACTTCGGGGCACTCAGATTGTTATGGCATGACGAGACAGGTTCATGCAGCTTAGGATTTTCCCCAAAATAACAAACAAATCTCGAAATATAAATAGAACTGTGAGCAGAGCCACAAATATATGGGAAAAGAACGAGCGGATGAGCACGACTGGCAAATACTCTGGACAGGAATGAAGAGAGAGAGAGAGAGAGGTGCAGATGAATGATCCAGCTCTAATATGATAGCCCTATCGATAGAGCTGGGCTAGAGTGAACTTCTTCGTAGTCAAAACCTATATACCCAGCATATACCCTGGCTTCATAATGGGTTCAGTGTCCATAAATAGCCATGCCGATGCGCCCGCTCTGAGCGCTGTTCCTACAGTCGCTTCGCTTTGCTAAACAATGGGAATAGTTAAAGAATAATGTGCGCATATCCGCAATTATTATAATAATGACAACAAATTCCTGTTGTTGTTGCGATCGAGCAAAAAGTTCATTAATTAATTAAAATCATAATTAATATTGATGAACGACTAATCAAATAAAAGCGTGAAAACTCAGCTGCGGCTCAGCGCTGGCGCGAGCTACAATTATCAATTGCCAACGTCATAATGATCATCATCATTATCATCATTATCATCATTATCATCATCATCATCATCACTATTATCGTCATCATCATCATTGTTCATTCATTATTGTAACGAGTTTTCGAGTGAATGTCTTTGCGGCGCCTAAACGTTGATCTTCAGAGAACGCGTGCCGCGCTTTTGTTGCGTCTTCTTCCCCTTCTCCTTCTCCTTCTCCTTCTCCTTCTTCTTCGTCTTCGTCTTTACTTTGTTTTTCAATTCTTTGTCTAATGATAAACAACTTGAGCTTAATACTCTCATTATAGCCAGTTAACTTACTATTTATATCTCGAGCTGTCCGCTTCACACATTAGAAAAAGTTGAGTTGATTCCAGCTTTGGATTGGACATAGCTCGAGAAGTATTAGCTCTATATGTATCGCATTTCATATCCTCATTTTATATGTATAACTTGTTCTATATCTTGCATATTTCTTAGAAATTTGCTCAGAAATCTTTCATATGAACTTTGATAGTGAAAGAAATTGTGATTTACATACAATTTGGACATAGAATTCACGATCAAGGCAAAAATCTTCTGGATAATGCCCATGATCTATCTATCTCTCTCTGTATCTATCTACTATCTCTCTCACTCTCTCTCTTATTCTATCTCGCTCTCTCTTACTCTCTAAAGCTCCCTTTCGCTCACTCTCGCTCTCATTCTCTCTTTCACTCTCTCTTTCTCTCTCTCTCTCTTTCTGAATCTCTCTCACTCTCTCTCTGAATCCCTCTCTTTGAATCCCTCTCTGAATCCCTCACAGAATCTTTCTCTCTCTCTCTCTCTCTGAGTGCCTCTCTCAATATTTCCCTGAATCTCTCTCTGAATCTCACTGTGAATCTCTCCTCTCTCTCCTCTCTCTCTCTCTCTTTCTCTCTTTCTCTCTCTCTCTCTCTCTCTCTCTCTCTCTCTCTGAATCTCTGTCCGTATCTCTCTCTGATTCTCTCGCAGAATCTCTCTCTCTCCCTGAATCCGTCTCTCAATCTCTTACTGAATCTCTCTTGGAATCTTGCTCTGAGTCTCTCTCTCTCTCTCTTTCTGAATCTCTCTCTCTCTCTTTGAATCCCTCTCTGAATCCCTCACAGAATCTTTCTTTCTCTCTCTCTCTCTCTCTCTCTCTCTCTCTCTGAGTGCGTCTCTCAATATTTCCCTGAATCTCTCTGAATCTCTCCTCTCTCTCTCTCTCTCTCTCTCTCTCTCTCTCTCTTTCTCTCTTTCTCTCTTTCTCTCTTTCTCTCTTTCTCTCTCTCTCTCTCTCTCTCTCTCTCTCTTTCTCTCTTTCTCTCTTTCTCTCTCTCTCTCTCTGAGTGCCTCTCTCAATATTTCCCTGAATCTCTCCTCTCTCTCTCTTTCTCTCTCTCTTTCTCTTTCTCTCTCTCTCTCTCTCTCTCTGAGTCCCTTTCTCAGTCTGTCACTGAATCTCTCTCTGAATCGCTCTCTCTCTCTCTCGCTCTATGTATCTCATTCTACTAAATCTTTCTCTCTTTCCCTCTCTTCCTGTCTCTCTCTCTCTCTCTATAGTAGACAAAAGCTTCTCTTAGCATTCATATCGTATATAAAAGAAGCTATGTGCTTATACACTCTATAGAAACTCCTATCTATATCTATATATCTTATATAGCAGCTGTTGCCAGTCAGTATACCTATAATGTATATATCTTATATATAGAAACTTCAACCCATTTTTCTATATATTTATAGTATATCTATATATATATCTTTGTCAATTTAACTTCCTCTATCTGTACTTACTTTCATATCATATATCTATAATATCTGTCTGTGTTTATAAGGCTTATCGCATATATAGAATCTATATATCTACATGATATCTGGCAGCTGGCAGCTATGCTTCGCCTCGCTCTGTGCGCTTGCTGCATTTGAACTTCGCGCTTGGCTGGCGTCTGGAAGTGCATATTGTACAGTTAGATGGCCAGAAGATACTAGCGCTACCTGATGGCCTAATGGGCCATCATTAAGTTTCATTACGAGCTAAGCTGAGCTCTTGCCCTCCCCCTCCCTATCCCTTTCTCCCTCTCTGCCTGCTTTGAGATACTTTGATAATTTATGCAGCAAAAGTTTTGGATTTTCGTAGTTTGTTTCGAGCGGATGGCGGATGTAATGCCAGCCGCAAATGAACTTGTAATTCACAATGAATTTGACACTGACAGCTGGCAGCTGGCAGTTGGCAGCTGGCAACATACTTTTGGCATTGACTGTTGACTGCGGCAGAAACTCGCAAAATCCATCCAAAATCCAATTGTGCAACATTGGGGATTAACGGGTATAAGCTTAAGAGCTATGCATAAGTTCTACTTCATTATTTCTGGCATTTTACAACACTGCAATTGAATTTGCACATTTTCTCTTCGTTTTTTCTTCTTCTTAACTAAGTTGTTGCAGCTTGTGAAAATTGCCTGAAATCCGATTAGGTCAGAGTTAAACTGACTAACGAGCTTGGTTGGCGCACCACCTCAGCTTGAATACCCTGTAAATATGCACTGTGGGGTATGCACCAAAGGAGGCATGTATTCAAACAGAGCTTCGACTAGCTCGGAAAGTAGTTGGAATGGGCGTATATAGCTTCTGGTATAGTAAAACTGGTTGGATAAGTAACAACTATCTATGAGAACTCAGAAAGTAGTCCAGCTAGACCTATACAATTGGCTATATAGCTGCTGGTATACCAAAGCTCATTCTAACCTAAGTTTCATATGGCAAACAATCTATATAAGGTTAGGAACTGCTATGAAATCGGGTATATAGCTGCTGGCATATGCAACATCGTTCTATCTGAAGTTTTATAACTATGTAAACTCAGAAATTAGTTAGGAATAGGCTCATATAGCTTGAAGTAGACCAGAGTAAGTTTCATATAGTAAACGGTCTATGTGAACTCAGGAACTGGCTGAGCTAGGCCCCTGAAATTGGGTCTATATCTGTTGCTATATCATAGCTTATTATAACTCAAGTTACAGCTCAGACCACCTGTCTCTCTCTCTCTCTCTCTGTCTCTCTCTCTCTCTCTCTCTCTCTCTCTCTCTCTCTCTCTCTGCCATTTAACAGGTAATTGCTAGTCGGCCTTTTTGGGGCTGGTTATTAAATTGTTGTGTGTTTTGGTTTCGTTTAGCAATTGCAAGTGCTGGAGCCACGGCCCGGGCTGAGCGCATTGGCCTGTGGCTAATTGAATCATGAGATGCTTCGAAAGAAATTGTAGAAATGTTTATGCCCATGAAATGTGTGTAATCGCTGCCAGGGGGAGGAGCAGGCAGCAGGCAGCAGGACGCTGCAGCTGTTATTGTCGATGCCAATGCACTGATAAGAAAAAGGAAGAAAAAACCTAGAATGATATGCGGCTGTTGTGGGCGGGGGGAGGCGAGGGAGGAAAGGTTAGGTAAATGCTAGCAACAGCATCTGTTCAACCCGCTTCCGCTTGATAGAAGTGTATAAAGATATACGCAGAGAGAGAGAGAGAGAGGTGGGGTGGGGTGGGGTAGGGTGGGCTCTCGGGCCTGGGAAGTTGTTCTTGTCAGCGAGTCTGTTATCGCGCGTCCGGCGCCCGTTACTTCCTCTCATGATTTCCCTTTGAACTTTATGTCGCTGCCACAGCGAGTCAGAAATGTCAAATTCAGCTATTTGTTTAATTGAAAAAGAACGAAGAAAAGCCAGAAGAAAAATCGTTGCGTGCTACTCGCCCAGCTCGCCTTAGACCTCTCCCATTTACATTGACCTCCAACCCCTCAGCTGCCTTGTCAAATTGTTATGGGCCATTCATTTAAATGAGCCAAAGAGAGGGGCACACAGAGAGATAAGTGCGGGAGCAGTGCTTGAGGAGAGAGAGAGAGTGAGACAAACTTATTCCAATTGATTTATTTGCTTTCGCATGTGACAAAGTCAGGGAGAATCTATCGGGATTAGCGCTTAGGCGCTTATCTAACTGATGTGTTTGCTCAGTGACTAAATCAATTGGATTCAGTTAGTTCTTGGCCTGTTTCGGTAAGGCGGAAATTTGTGATTTGTTTTGATTGGCATGCAAATTAGATAAGTTCAGCTAGAGGCTGGGATAGTTCAGGTCGTAGATAATCCCAGGTACGACAAACTTTTATGAACTAGCTAAGTCTCTTCTAACTAGCATAAGCCAGATTCAGCTGAAGAGATTTGAAGCACTTTGAAGTCTTGTAGAAAGTACAACAAATTGATAAGGATAAGAATACCTGAGCTTGCTGTTTTATGGACTCTCCTCTAAGATAGCATAAGTCATACCTTATTTCTGAGGAGATTCGAAGTCTTGTAGGAAGTACAACATGATAAGAAGTAAGGATGAGAATACCTCCAACAAGTACTCAGTCTTCTTCAGTCTATAGACCTTTAGACCTAGAGATCTATCAACTTATAGACTTATAGACCTACATACCTATAGACCTGTAGACCTATGAACCTATAGACCTATAGACCTATAGACCTACACTCCTACATACCTATAGACCTATAGACCTACAGGCCTATAGACTTATAGACCTATAGACCTTCAGACCTACATCCCTGTAGACCTACAGACCTATGACCTATAGACCTATGAACCTATAGACCTAGAGACCTAGAGACCTATAGACCTATAGATCTAGAGACCTATATAGCTACAGACCTATAGACCCATAGACCTGTAGACCTATGAACCTATAGACCTACAGACCTATAGACCTATAGACCTATAGACCTACATCCCTGTAGACCTACATCCCTGTAGACCTATAGACCTATGACCTATAGACCTACATACCTATAGACCTATAGACCTATCGACCTTCAGACCTACATCCCTGTAGACCTATAGACCTGTAGACCTACAGACCTATGACCTATAGACCTACATACCTATAGAACTATGAACCTATAGACCTACAGACCTACATCCCTGTAGACCTACAGACCTATGACCTATAGACCTATAGACCTATAGACCTATAGACCTATAGACCTTCAGACCTATAGACCTATAGACCTATAGAGCTATAGACCTACAGACCTATAGAGTTATAGACCTATAGACCTATGAATCTGTATACCTGTAGACCTTCAGACCTATAGACCTATAGACCTATGAATCTGTATACCTATAGACCTATAGACCTATAGACCTATGAACCTATAGACCTATAGACCTATAGACCTACACTCCTACATACCTATAGACCTATAGACCTACAGGCCTATAGACTTATAGACCTATAGACCTTCAGACCTACATCTCTGTAGACCTTCAGACCTATAGACCTATAGCCCTACACTCCGACATACCTATAGACCTCTAGACCTATCATCCACTAGACCACACTCCTTTCCACATTGATATCAATATATATATATATGTCCATAGTCCAACTGTTTTGAAGGATAGCAACGACTCTTATACAATCAACAATGCCCCATTGCATCATTCTGAGATGTTTTTCTTCTTTTGCTGTTAGATAAGAGTCTGCTTGGCTCAGTGTTTGTCCTTTCAGTTGCTCCTTAACTCATTATGTGGCAAACAAATCTGATTTACTGCCTCAGCTTTGCTGTCTGTTGTGTGTTTCTGAAGCTGTCAGATCGCTTATCTCTTGGCCACATTCAGCGAGTAATTCCCATTGCCTTGCCCGTCACTCGCTCTCTCTCTCTCTGTGTCTCTGTCTCGCAGGACTCTCGGGCTCTCTAAGGCCACAATAACAATTTGTTGCTAATGCACTTTTTGTTTGCTCTGCTGTTGGGGTGGGGAGGCTTAAGCGTCTCGCCCCCTCTCCACATATGTTTCGATATCTCGCTGGGCTGAGGTCGCAGTCGTGGGGCTAACTAAACTACTCATTAAGACAACATGGAAGAGTCAGCGCTACGTTTGATTAAGCAATTCCAGTCGGAAATTAAATGGACACGCAAAACAAACTCCAAAGCTCAGAGGGTTAGCGAGACCAAGAAAAAGCAGACTGAGAGAGCACAAAAAAATACAAATAGGAATGACAGTAGTTGGAAGTGCTCGACTGCCAGATGCTCTGCTGACTCCAAAAAGTTCCCAGATGCTTGTTGAGTTGAGCTGAGGAATGTAGAGCTGCAAAGCTCTGGGACACATGATTGGGCAGACGGACGGATAGACGGAGGGAGAGAGGGATGGATAGAGGAATGGATAGACGGATGGGGTGGCGAAAGGACGGATAACCAGCGGAATAAAAGTATAGATGGACGCATATTCGGAAGGATAGTTGGAAGAATGTTCGGAAGGATGGTCGGACGGATAGTCAGACGGATAATCGAACGGATAGTAGGACGGATAGCCAGCCGAATAGAAAGATAGATGGATGCATAATAGCACGGATAGACGAAGTGAATAGACGGATGGATAGGCGGACTGATAGACTGAAGATGGATATGATAGAATGGATAGATGGAATTGCAGGCGAAAGGACGGATAGCCAGGCGAATAGAAAGATTGATGGCCGGGTAGACGAAGGGATAGTCGAACGGATAGACGGACGGGTAGACAGATAGAGGTATGGATAGACGGATAGGCAGGCAAAAGGACGTAAAGCATAGATCGACGCCAAGTCGGACGAATAGTCGGACGCATAGTAGGACGGATAGCCAGCCGAATAGAAAGATAGATGGATGGATAGCAGCACGGATAGACGAAGGGATAGTCGGACGGATAGAGGGACGGATAGTCGAACGGATAGTCGAACGGATAGACGGACGGTTGGACGGAGGGTTAGAGGGGCGGATAGAGGGACGGATAAAAGGATGGATAGACGAATAGGAGGGCGAAAAGCACAGATGGACGTATAGTCGGGCGAAAAGTCGGACGGATAGTCGAACGTCATGTCGAAAGTATAGTCGAACGGATAGCCAGACGAAAAGAATGATAGACAGGTGGACAGAGAGATAGGCAAACAGATATAAACAGATAGACAGACGGATAAAGAATGGAGGGACAAACGGACTGATGGACGTACGTGCATACGGACGGATAGATAAGCCGAGGCATAAATGAGTATGGGCGGGCAGATACATACAGATCCACTCGCTTGTTACTCCTAATCGAGAATATATAGACTCTTTGTGCTCTCTGTCACGCCCTTCCGCCTGTTACAAACCCCGTAACATAGTAAATATACCCTGCTTGACCATTTCCCTTGGAGTTAGGGTATAAAAAGGGTCAGAGCTGGTAGAGCTAGAGTCCGATGCTGGACAGAGTTCGGTGTTCGTGTGTGGGTCTATCAAACTTAACTGAGCAGCGCTCAAGTGAGAAGATTAAATCGCCATAAATATTAACTACAGTTGCTTCCGCAGAGGCTTAGGGGTGGGAGAGAGAGGGTGGCTGGTTGGCTGGTTGGCGGGCTGGCGGGCTGGAGGTACGCCCGGAGGGGGCGAAAGCATCTGTGCCTCGCCGCTAGGTAAGACAATTTGAAAACGCTTGCCTTGATTTAGCACCGGAAGGCACGCACATCACGTGCAACCCCCCACCCGCACCAGCCCCCCCCCCCCCGCCCCCGTTATTTGGAGCAAGTGTACAAATCAAATGATTTATTGGGCTACGGTCAGTACGAGAAATTGGAGCATGCTAAAAATAATTGAAATGTACAGATAGCCAGGCAGGCAGTCGGGACTCACCTGAAGCGAGCTGCTTTCCTCCTTTCTTTCTTGTCTCTTTTTTACAAGTTGCTTATAACTTTTATCCAGCTGCTAATTGACACACGTAGGCAGTCGGAGGGGCGGAGGACGGAGGGCTGAACTGTCTTGATTACGAGCTGGCCGCATAATTGAGTTATCAAATTGTCTGCGACAACTCTATGTGAAGGCAACCCTACGCACACCTGGACCAGAAAACCAATTGACCAACGACAAAAAACTGAATTTGCCTCTGCAACTCACAATTAATTGCAAAAAGCATTTCGCTTAACCAAAACGTATTTGGCCAAAAGCCGGAAGATCTACGCCGCAAGAATGCAAGCAGCGCAGGTGACTAGATGACTACCCTGTAAAAAGGTGATGTGTGTAGTGTGCATATATAGACTATATAGTTGCTTGAGCAATGTCGATAACATGTCACATCTATATGTATGATATAGAATGACAAATGATGATTAGCTCTGCTGAGACTCTCATCCCACTTGAGCGATAGTTATCGATATTATGCAAGTGGGAGCTCTAACAGTACTCAAATCTTTAAATGTACGATGTATGAAGTATATATGATATATATGTATGATGTATATATGATGTAAGATTCGAGCTCTGCTTAAATAGCCATCTCCGTTGATCGATAATTATCGATATTATGCAAGCTCTCAGGCATATCTATCATAATATCAGCTCACTCTACAATTGATATATGTAGATATATATATATACCGCATTTCTTAGTTACTATCACGAATATGCTTGAAAATTCATAATCGATAGTTATCGATTTGCTAAGTATGGCTGTAGTGTGCAAAGGAAGAGACCTAATTATGAATCTAGAGTGATAGTTGGACTATTTCAAAATTTTATAATTTTATGCCAGCTCTAATAGTCTGCCAGATAAGCTTTCTAGTACTCAATCGATATTTATCGATATGTCAAGTATGTTAATAGAGAAGAAGTTCAAGTATTTCCTCTTGAATCTCAGCTGAACATAATTTATTTCAATTTTTAACTTACGCCACTATTTCTCGTTCATTTATCGAAATTGATCGATAACTATGCATGACAGTTAGATCAAGTGCTTTTGGCCTTTACTCTGCATATTAACCATCAAGAGTGATGCAACTCTTTCACCCACTTTGACAGTGGGTAGCTAAGCCGCAGAGCCGGCAAACAAATAACCCAACGCTCAGCATCCGTACTCATCGGGAGTCGTCAGCATCACACTCTCCAGCTCATGCGACTGCTCATTCTCATACTCATTCACATTCGCATTCGCATTCTCATACTCATCATTATCGTTGTGAAAGTCGCATTCGCATTCGCCTCCTCCATTCAAAAATCAACCCCATTTTGTGCGTTAGTTAATTGCCAATATTACACAAGTGCCAGGAGTCCAACAGCCGAGCAGTGCCTCAGCAGCCGCAGCATTGCTGTGCTTTTGCTCTCACTCTCACACTCACACACTCATACGCGCTCTCACTGCGTGCGAGGCGCGCTCTTTGTTTTGAATCACAGCACAGTGCGTGTGCGATGTTTACGTACACTTTATGTGTTTGTTACATATAAGCAGCTCAATAGAGTGTGTACATAGAAAAAGTTTTGTATTAGATTTAAAATATATATTTACATTATTTATATAAATTTCTTTTAATATACATATATAAATTTCTAGCTGTAAAAGTTCTTTTTGCTGTTGCCTTTCGCTCTTATGTTGGCTTCTGCTCGCTCAGCGTTTGCTTGCTCTGCCGTTGCATAACTGCTCGCAGTGAGTGTTTGCTGCTGTGACGTTGGCTCTTGTCTGCGCATGCGTTAATATCAGGCCGGCAACGCCGCATTGTCAGTAGGCAGGGTAACTGTGCCTGTGCTCTTGCTCTCGCTCCTGCTGCTGCTGCTGTTGTTGTTGTAGTTGTGGGTGCTGTGTGGTCGTCGCACGTGCCGCGCTGCTTTGAGGGTTGCTGCTGCTGCTGCTGAGTTGACTTGGCAACCGCGTGCGAGGCTCACAGCTCAGTTCAGCAGCAGCCTTTGCAGTGTACGCAACGCCAACGCAAAGCGCGCGTCGTTGTTGTCGTCGAAGTCGAAGTCGAAGTCGAAGTCGTCGCCGGCCATCCAAACAGCACAGAGCGACAACACGACGACCAAGCAATAATAACAGCAGTAACAGTAAACAACAACAAAAGCAAAAGAACAGTGAGCTAAGATAACGGAACTAGTGCCGAAGCATAGCGCGCGCAAAACAACAAACTCAAATCAAAGCAAATTTCAAGCAGTGAAAAGTTTAAAAAGAAACTGAAGAAACTATAACTGTTTACAGTTTACAGTTACTGCATTATTGTCGCCACACGTTTATTTTTCTATATATTTTTTGTTGTTGTGCGAGTGCAGAGTATTGAAAGTTATAACAAATATTTTGCAGTGTATTTTGTTTTTGTTTTTGTTTCGGACTTTTGTTTTTGGGCAACATAACACAAACACACGCACGCACACACACACATATCAAGCGGAAAGTGGGCTAAAGAACACAACAAGAAGAGGTGAGTTTGCATGACAAAAAGCTGGCAGCTACGAGCGCTAATCATTTAATGAATATGCATTTCATATAATTGTGCAATTGGTTTATAAACAAACTCTCGCTGTGTGTGTGTGTGTGTGACTAATGTGCGAATATTAAGGCGCAAAAGTAGATATAAAAACAAACTCGCACACACACACACGCACACACACACACACACACACACACACACACACACACACACACACACACACAAAATAAACAAACGAAGTGCTGAGAGCGGCCGCTGCTCTGCTGTCAACGTCAACAGCGACGTCGTAACATTGCGAAATTGATTTTTCATAGCGGCCGCTCTCGCTCTCTCGCTCTCTTGCTCTCTGTTGTGCGCTCTCTATTTTATGGGAGAGCGCTCGCTGCCAAACTGTCTGGCAGGCGCGTCGTCAACCTGTCACAATAACAACAACAACAACAACAACAGCAATGGCTGCCGCTGGAACTAATCAAAGCGGCTCGTTTTGCTCAGCGACTTTTGGCGCTGTCGCGCTGCTTACGTCGCCGCCAGCAGAGCGCCTGCCTGCTTTCGTCATGACCTTCATGACTCATCGTTTCGCCTTGCCAGGCCGTCACGGCGGTGCGAGCGAGATGGCGCGCCTGGCCCGCCTTTTCTGCTTTGCTTTTTGCTGCTTCTGCTTCTGTTTCTGCTTCTGTTTCTGTTATTTGTTGTTGTTTTACCGTTGCTCGTGTTAGTTTTTTTGCGCATTTAATTAAATAAATTGTCCTTACAGTTAGTCGCGCCGCCATTGTTATTGCATAAATTGGAGCGCGGCTAATATATAGTTGGCCATTTTGTTCATTAATTTTGGGCGACCCACCTGGCTGGCCGCACCTGTAAATATATATATTAGTATATATATATATATATAACCGGTTTTTAACGTTTTGGCCATTTGGCCAAGTTATCGAAGGTTAGTTTGAGCTACCATCTATAGCCAAACAGGCGGAAAAGCACGGACATTGGCAGCTAATTAAATCGCATTTATATATACATATATATATATATAAAATGGGTTTGGCGTCTATCGTAACTTAGCTCGAGAGTTAGCTAATAAAAATATAATGTCGAATGGATCAACTATTTCATAGCATACTTATCGGGGCCAGCGAATGAAAGACCAATAAGCAATAGCTGTAAATATATGAAAAGAGTAGAAGTTATTGGGTAGGACATGGGAAAGGGATGAATAGATAATGCGGATGGTTAAGATTGAAGAGTTCAGATTTGTAGCTGAACGGAAACTCGTATAAGATAATGATATAAAGAATATTACGATAACAGAAGTCGTAGATTATAATTGTTGGAATGATTATAGATAGTAGAACAAATATCATGAGGATTGTTTTGAAAGGAAGATTATATGACTATCATGAGCTCAAGGGAAGCTGGAAGTTAAAGAGATAGAAACAGAGGGAGGGAGAAAGAGAGAGAGAGAGAGAGAGAGAGAGAGAGAGAGAGAAAGAAATGAGGAAGAAAGATACTGAAGCGTAAGATAGATAATATAGATATATATAAAAGTGGATCAATAGATCGTGAGAGAGAGGGAGAGTGAATAAAATCTGTAGAAATTTGCCCGATTCGAGGTACCAGATTCATATATATTGTTATATATGTATATAGAGCCCCTCAAAGCCCAGGCAAAGTTAGGATTATCTCTTAGCTCTCGGCTTAACCGTTTCATTGACGAAAATCTTGTTATCTAGCATTTGGCAACTCTAGTTCCGGACTTGTGCTAAGCTCCACGTTCCCATTGCCCACGTAAATTCTCATTTATTATGAGCTTTTGCCATTTCTTGAGCCAGAGAATAAATAAAACGAGTTGAAAAGTGCAGCGCTTAATGCTAAATTGTGGATCCATTTCCATTTTCATTTGCATTTTCATTTACTTTTTCCTTTTCATTTAAGTACAAACTAAAGTTTGGTCTATTCCATCTCTCTCCCCCTCCCTCTCTCCCTCTCTCTCTCTCTCCCTTCCTCTCTCTCTTTCTCTATCTGTTAAAATAGTCCAATTTTAATATTTTAGCATTATATTTTTATAAATTTTTCCTCTTCATTTGCTTCATTTGCAGCATTTTCCGAGGCTGGAAAATTTGCATTTGCGTGGAAATTTTTTTGTTCGTTTCGATTTGTTCGCCGCAAGTTTTAAGCCTTCGCTTTTTGTTTTTAATGAAGTGCGCTTCAAAAAGCTTGCCTTTTGTGGGGGAAAACTGGTGGAAAATGCAAATGAAAAGTTCACATTCAAAAAAAAAAAAGAAAAGGAAATTACTATGAAAAAAAAGAGGAAAACACATCGCAAACAAAGGCGCAAAAAGTCAAACGAAACTTTTGCCCAAAGAGGCGGGCGCTGTCAGTTGGGGGGCGTGTCAGTGCCCAGATACAAGTTAATAAGTACGTGTATCAAGTGCATTGCCAAAAAGGGGGCGTGCCAGTGGCCCGAGTTGACAACTAATTCCGGAACGTAATCAAAGGACCCAGAGAGAGAGAGAGAGAGAGAGAGAGAGAGCTCTGAGTGAGCTGTGTGTAAACGTAATATTAACAAATGGCTGGCCATCAATTTGCAGCTTATTTAATGTCGCCACAATTGGCCAAAAGAAAAAGGTAGCAGCCGACGGCATGCGGAGGGTCGCCGACTTATTGCCAGCACTGTCAAATTATATAAGCACTTGCCAAAAGCCTCTCAAGAGTGAAAAATTACACACACGCCTCGAAAATAACAGGAAAATCTCGAAAAGAATGGAAAAGCAAAGAAAAGAATGGGAAATAAATGGAGAGGAAGTGGCGGAGAAAGCCAAAGAAAATGTAATAGATATAGGCAAAGAGACTGATATGAAGGAACTGGAACTGGAACTGGAACTGGAACAGGAAATATGCGCTATTTATGTGGAGTGTAAAGAGCATAGATAAGGTCTAGAGTTGTATAGATATATAGTAGAGATAAGATTTACAGAGTTAAGAATATAGTATGTAAGGGGTATAGATATAAGGCATATATAGTATAGATAGGCTACATATCATATATCATATATCATATATCATATATCATATATCATATATCATATATCATATATCATATATCATATATCATATATATTATATATCATATATCATATATCATATATCATATATCATATATCATATATCATATATCATATATCATATATCATATATCATATATCATATATCATATATCATATATCATATATCATATATCATATATCATATATCATATATCATATATCATATATCATATATCATATATCATATATCATATATCATATATCATATATCATATATCATATATCATATATCATATATCATATATCATATATCATATATCATATATCATATATCATATATCATATATCATATATCATATATCATATATCATATATCATATATCATATATCATATATCATATATCATATATCATATATCATATATCATATATCATATATCATATATCATATATCATATATCATATATCATATATCATATATCATATATCATATATTATATATCATATATCAAATATCATATATCATATATCATATATCATATATCATATATCATATATCATATATCATATATCATATATCATATATCATATATCATATATCATATATCATATATCATATATCATATATCATATATCATATATCATATATCATATATCATATATCATATATCATATATCATATATCATATATCATATATCATATATCATATATCATATATCATATATCATATATCATATATCATATATCATATATCATATATCATATATCATATATCATATATCATATATCATATATAATATATCATATATCATATATCATATATCATATATCATATATCATATCATATATATAGTTCGACTTTTGCTAATAGATCTTTCTTATTCATAAGCTGATCTATGAGCAAATGTCAAAACTTTATGATTTCCTTCAAGAACTCGGATCGTAGAATTCAATATATATATTCAGAATATATATTCTTGACATATTAGAAGCGCCCTTCCACAGAAAAAGAAAGCATATTAAAGTAGAAAAAAAGAAACATGAATAATAAATGATGCTAGAAGGAGGGAGAAGAAGGCGTGCCTCACCTTGCCGTACCTTACCTCACCTTGCCGTACCGTGTTTTGTTGTGTCGTGTGTCGTGTTGTATGTGCAACGTGTGTCGTGTGTGTCGAGTCACAAGTCATGAAGTGATTTTCTCCAATTTTTCAGTAGCTTTTGCACGTTTATCGTTTACCGTTTCGCCAAGACGTGGGTGGGCCCAATGTGAATGTGAGAAATGAAGGTAGAGCGAGAGAGGAAGAGTGAGAGTGGGAGTGGCAGGGGAGCGGGTCTTTTCAGCCATTTTTCCGGCAGACGTCTGCAAAATGAGATAAAAAACGTTTAGGCCTTCACAATGGGCATTGTTCGAGCGTCATGCTGTGTGCGCAGAATGCGACAACTGCGACACACAAAAAAAAAAAAAAAAAAAAAAAAAACAAAATAGAAGGCAAAATCACAATCAGGAGCCGAGCAGCCATAATTTGCCGCTGCCCAACACTGGGCACTGTGTTGATAATACGCTTGTTGCTGTTGCTGTCATCTGGTGGTTGTTGCCTTCGCCAGCGACTGCGACTGCGACTGCGACGTCGCCTTCACGTAGACAGCCGCATTTTTGCGCTAATGATTAATGGATGTCATCCTGTTGGTCCTGTTGGTGCTCTTGGTCCTGTTACTCCTGGATTACGTGCCCCCGCGCAGCCAAACTGTTGCACAGTGGCTTGATTGCGGCAGCATTAGCTGAAATTTACATTTTATGCGAATTTAAGTCTAAAAAACTGTTTAGATATGAGAATTTATTGTTTGACATGTTATCGACTGTCAGTTATCGATATATGTATATATTGAGTGAAGCGTAGCTAAAGCCAGCTGGGCAATGTTTTAGCTGCCTGAAAATCAGGCTGACGTTAAACTGATTTTAGTATATTGTTATCGATAACTGAGTACCTAATACCTTTGTTGGCTATCGATAAATATTGAAATTGACTATCGATACTCGATTGTTGTTTTTTCGATAAATATTGAAACTGATTGATGCCTATATATAAATATTGAAACTGATTTTAGTTGATTTATATCGATTACTGACTATCGATAATCGATTGATGCCTATATATAAATATTGAAACTTATTTTAGTAGATTTATATCGATTACTGACTATCGATAATCGATTGTTGTAGATTAATATCGATTACCGACTCGATAATCGATTGTTATTTATCGATAATTATGGAAACTGATTATCGATAATCCATTGATGCCTATATATAAATATTGAAACTGATTTTAGTAGATTTATATCGATTTCGGACTTTCGATAATCGATTATTGACTATCAATTATCGATTGTTGTCTATCGATAACTATTGAAATTGATTTTAGTAGATTTACATCGATTACTGACTACCTAAAACGTTTGCAGGCTATCGATAAATATTGATATAGCTTGAAAATATATTGAGAAAATATATAAACTACCTAAATCTGATACTTTAAGGCATATACCAAGCGTATGTCCTGTATACCGCTCATAAACCGATTAGAAAACACTTTCGAAGAAGTTTTCTCTAATGCTCGCTAGACTCGCACCACTGTGCGCGCAGGTTGCCATTGTCTCATAAGTTTCTCGAAGCGCCTTCGGGCGCAAAGCCGCTCGAAAACCTTTTTGCCGCGTGGGTTCTGCTTCCATGCGATTGGCTTTCGCTTTTGTTGCAGCTGTTGCAAATCTCAGACGTCGTCGTTGTTGCCAGTGTTGATAAATGCACTTAAGGCGGGTGCTTATCGCCTGCCATTAGCTAAGCCCATTCGCCTGGAATGATGTCTCTCGCCCACTCTCTCCCACTCCCTCTCTCGCAATCCGCATGCAAATGGATACGAACTGCGTCCATTCATTACGTTCATTAGCTAAACGGATTTTCGCAGCTCTGTGCAACTGTGCAGCACTGTTTAGTGTTGCGAAGTGGAGTATGAGAAGCGTTACGAAGCAAGCCAAGTGAGCATATGTGTGAAGCCAAGGGAACTTGGCTTCAGCTGGGAGGCAAGGAGAAACGTTTATTGAATTTCTAAATTGTTTTTCCCTTTTCACTTGTCATACGCAGCTTTGCTGCCCCTCCCCCCCCCCCCTCTCTCTCTCTCTCTAATACATATCTTATTTGCAATTTAAACTATTTAATCGATTGCTTTGGCCTGATTCCATTGGGATGCCCAACGGCACACACGACGATGTCATTATTACGCTGTGAATTCCAATCAATAGGACGGCAGAGTTATGCCTTGAGTATGGGACACAGTGTATCTCGGAGTCGTGCATACCCCACTTCATGCTTTGCCAGACATAAATCTATGTCAAGTTTTCGATTATTTAGCTTAAATTGCTAAAGGTGCGCCTACCGGCCACGCCCTACCGCTACCCATGTCCAGTTATTTACAGTTAGCCGCCCTCGAAAAACTTTGCTGCTTATCGATGACGCTCCCAGGTGAAAACTTCATGTAAATTGCGTTGAAAGGTCGCAAACCCGTTGAACTTTATGCATATGTGAGCTGAACAGCAAACGCGAATTGTTGCAAGCACGTGTTACAACAAGTGTTAACTCGCCAGTCCACCCCACCCTCGGCCCATCCCCCTTGCCTGCCCAACACAATTTGTCATTTACCAAATGAAAAAAAGAAAAGAAAGAAAAAACAAGTAAGAAAACTCTAGTCGAGGCCGCTCGACTAGGGTATACCCTGAACCCTGCATTCTTCGTTTCTTTTATATACACATGCACTTGTACGTTCATTACAAGCAAAACATACACACACACATACACAGGCGCACGCACACACAAGCGCAAGTCGGAGCGTCAGCTGTTCTTTGCCTGCTGTTTGCATGGCAATGTTATGGGAAATTAAATGTTTAATAACTTTTTTTCTAGACGAACGATTTTGATCAAACTTGTTGGGCGTGATCATGTCATCCATATGTATGTGTGTGCCAAAGCACAAGTCTCTAGTATTTGAAATACGGGACTTACAAATTTGAGGCGAAGGGGGCGTGGCATCCAAAATTTAACAAAAACCGAAATTGTATAAGGCTCACATAACACTAAGTGCAAAATTTGAAGACTCTAGCTATAAAGATGAATTATATAGATTTATATAATTGAGCATCGATTTCGTTGTTAATCGATAACATTAAAATTAAGACAGTTATCGATTTTTTTTAACAAACTCGATCTTTTCGTGCTATACAGGAACCTACATAAAAAATTTCAAGTCTCTAGCTCTGATAGGTTCTGAGAACGACGCGTTCATACATACGGACAGACGGACAGACGGACAGACGGACGGACAGACGGACAGACGGACATGGCTATATCAACTCGGCTTGTCATCCTGATCAAGAATATATATACTTTATGGGGTCTGCCACGCCTCCTTCTGCCTGTTACATACATTTCAACAAAAACATTATACCCTGATTTCCCATTTTTAATGGGTTCAGGGTATAAAAACGCAGAGAAAAGTCGAATCGTGTTTGGGGTTTTAGCTGTTTGCTTTACGGCTCACCTGTGTGCGCTCTATTAAATATTCACCCTTTATTTCCGGCTGCTGTTGCCCCCCAAAAAAAAAGAAAAAACGTCCTCTACCTTACCTCATTCACAAGTCGAACATAACCTCACTTCTGTGAAAGTTTTGGCTTATTTTTTTTGTATTCCGCTGATGTTTACAAATTTTCACGCCAAAATGAAAAAGTTCGCAAGTCAGCAACAACAAATTTAGTTTATATAGTTGCACGCTCTCTCTCTCTCTCTACCTCTCTCTCTCTGTCTCTCTTTCTCTACACTCGCTCGTGAGTAGCAGCGCGTTTTCTTGGGTTTCACTGCGAATTCTCCGGGGATTATTGCTGTATGAGCGCTGTCTCTTTGGAGGGGGTCTTCCCTTAGCTGCTACTTCTTCATACTCGTATGCTGGTGAGGTATATTAGCTTTCGAGCATATGTACAACTCTTAAAGTTCTGCTCTTACTCTTGTATTCTTGATATTCGAGGAAAACTGGGAACTACTTTGTAGGTCCTAAAGAAGTTTACTTTCACTAAGATATATGCATATATCTATCTAGTTGGATCTATAAATTACCAGATGCTACACATCTATTCTTCAAACTATCGCTATTCAATCCGCCGATAAACCTCTCCCATAACAGAACGAGCGCTTTTTCAGTCGGCGATTGCAACGCAATGTTGGCTTTGTCATGTGTCAAGTGCCAAAGTTTTAAACAACATGTTTACGGTACAACAACAACAACAACAGAAACAATAAACATTCTCTATGAACTCCACTTACCATGGATTGGCCTTGAAGTCATAGCCTGTGAGTGGCAGCACCCAAACCCCCCCTCATTTCTTTTGGCTCATTCAACGGGTTCAGTTGGGTTTGGGTTCTGGGTGGGTTCGGGGTTTACTTTGATTTCCCCAATGACAACTTTGTTGAATTGCAGCTGCCAGAACATGGATTCAATTTATTACGACTTGCGCCAGCTCATATGGAAGCTTGGCTAGTTTGACAACAGCTTAAAGTGGGCGCTAAATGTGGCAGTCAAATTGAATGGACTGTTAACTGTTATCTCAGAAATATACCAACTGCGTGTCAAATATTTGACAGCTACTGCTACCTGAAGGCGTGAGTAGAGGTCTGAGCGCTGTCCTGTCACCTGCAAGACTTATGCAAACTTATCGAGATATTGCGAAAATCTCTTGCACCATGGCCGAAAGGGGAACAGAACTCAACTCTCAGATCAAATACGCTTCCGAAATGGTACACTGATCAAAAATCGGATGAAAAGTACTCGAGTTAGGGCCAATTAAAGGCCGAAAATCATCCATTTTTTGCACTCGATCCGATTTTGACAAAAATGATAAGGGGTCATATCACATTTTGGTCAAAAATGAATGCCAATCGATAGTCGTCCGGGTCCAAAATGGTATACCATGCCGTAATCGGAGCAGGAATACCCCAACTAGGTCAGATTTCTAGTTCATAGTTCCAGGGAGGCCTAATTGATAAGCTTCTGGTGATTGATGTGAATAATTCTTAGATTTTATTCGCATCTCATTCAATTTTTAGCATATTTTGTGGCGAATGTCAATTAGCATTTCGAGTCCTACGGGAAGCCAAAGCACATTATTAATGCAAATGCCAAAACTTGGCGGCAGTTGGCTGACAGGCGAGTGGATACCCTGTACTAGGCATAAGAATAGAAAGAGAGAGAGAGACAGAGAGAGAGAGATGGGTAGTTAGGAATAGGCATAGAGAGACTGGCAGTTAGCCTTATAGTTCCATAGAAAGCCTCTGCATAACCTCAAAGAGAGAGAGAGAGAGAGAGAGAGAGAGGGCGACCTTCGCCTACACCCACACAGCCAACAACCAATATGCCCCGCTGTCAATCATCTTTCAAGGGGTAGCGGAACAGCCTTATTAGTTATGTAAAGTGCGCTTTGCTGTTTTGTGGCACAATGCGGCGCGTGGACACGGCCCTAAACAGAGTGCCGTTAGGCTACGGCATACAGCCACCATCCAGCCACCACCCACCATCCCACCTGGAGTCCAGTTGATTTTATTTTCGCTGATTTGGCACGTACGCAGCCTAAAAACCGTTTTGCTACCTCTCCGACCCGGCACCGTCTAATAAGGTCATTTCGACAGCAGATGGCGCTGCGGTGGCGGCCAGCGCTGACCGCTGCTCGGCGCGCCAGCGTGTTAAATATGTGAATTATGTTAATTTCAAGCGCTAGCTACCCTCTCCCTCCCTCTCCCTCTCTCTTGTTGGGCCGTCTGCGACGTGTCAAAAAATTTAGTTTGCCCCATCTCTCTCCCTCTCTCACTCGCCCTGCCGCACTGCGTGTTGTATTACACACAAAGTTGTCGGCTGGGCATCAGTTGACAATCCCAACGGCATCTAGCAAAGGCCTGCTTACACTACTCACACATACGCATACACGCTATGCGTCATCGTCTGACACACTCACACACGCACACACACACACACACACACGTACACCACATGCCATGTCGTCACATGTGCGCAACAAATTGCGTCTACCGTTTTGAATTTTGCGGTTACATTTCCGTTGCACCGCCGGCATCGATGATGTGGGAGTGAGAGAGCTAGAGAGCGAGAGTAGGAGGAGGGGGTCAACGTTGACAGCATTTCAAATAGCAAAAGCCAAAGGCGTGCAAAATAATAACGGCGAAAAACCTGGCAAAGGCAAAGCGCAAAAGTCGTAGGCAGCTGCTTAAGAGCAACAGAGGGCACAGTGGGACGAAAACTATTTGTGGTGCAATGAAATTTAAGAGATGCTAGTTAATATTTTGCTACAGATTATGAATTTGTTTTATTTTAGTATATGTATTAAACATGTTCAAACTATATATATACTATATGTAAATATTACTGATATTGATATATATTTAATTATAGTATATATGTATATTAAACACTTCTTGCATTAACTAATAATATATCAAATTTCTATATATATCTTTAATATGCCCCTATTTAATTTTAGTATATATTTCATGCATGTATAAACTATTTTAATATAATGGCTGACTACTGTATGCTTGCTTAAAGAATTTCATAATTTGACTACTGCTCATTAGTGCCACTGTCGGCATTGCTTAGCTTGCTCAAATATTTGTCATACTTTCAATAAGATGGCGCGTCCACTGTGCGTGCCGTTGTCTTCGCGCTCGCAGTGCAGCCCGCAAGTATGCAGTGGCAGTGCAAAGAGAGAGAGAGAGAGAGGAGAAGGAGCGGGCGAAGAAAATAAGAAATCTGTAAATCTGATTTATGCGATTGGTGCGCGACGCGTCGCCACGTGAGTGGAAAAGAGATGCAGCCAATGGGTGGCCAGGGAGTTCGAGTGCAATGGCGACACGAATCGAACTTCGATTTAAGTGTGAGTGAGAGGGAGATGGAGAGGGAGGGAGCAAGAAATCCCATCAAATTTGTTGCCTTAGTGCGGGAATTACGAATTGGCAGATTATGGAAATTGCTTTGCTTTCGCAGCTGGGGCAAGTTTTATTGATCAGCTGGACACGCTATCTCTGCGTGTGTGTGTGTGTGTGTCTGCATAGATAGTTGCCGTTGATGACTCATGTACAGCCATAAAAGACTAGCCAAACGGGGCGGGAGCGAGACAGCGCTAGACATGTCATAATTTGATATGCGGCTAAAGTAATGCCCGAGCTTAATACCTGTAGACAAATAATTACAACCAAAATTTGAGGGCTGACAAGTGGTTGGGCGGCGTAGTTGAGTGCTTGAGTGGCCGGGTGGGTGCCAGGCGGCATTCGAGTGGGGGGGTGGGGCAGGTGGTTGGGTGGTTGTCTGCCGCATGTGGCATACTTAATGACAATGAAGCTCGTGTCAAGGATTACTAATTAGTGTCTGGACTTTGACGACCGAAAAACGCTCTTTACGAGCGCCCACATGCGCCAGCTCTCGCTCACTCCCACTCCCACTCTCTCTCTCTCTCCCTCACTCTGTTATCTATAGCTTAAGTGCACACACACACACACTCACAGCACTCGGCTGGATATTTGCTTTTTAAATTGACTTTGGCCGCCCACAAATTGAGCCATTTGAGCAGCCTACCCTGAAAGCCCCCGCCCACCTGCACACCTTACGCCCCAAATCTCTCAATCCACCTGTCTGCACAGTCGTCTGTCTCTCCGCCTGTCTCTGCTGATAAACATTCATGTCTTTAGTTTGCTGATGTTTTTTGCTCATTGAGCAATGTGTCTGTGTGTGTGAGTGTGTGTGAGTGTGTGTGTGGGCGTGTCCACTTAATTGCAGCCTCAGTTGTGCTAGACATTTGCTAAACGTGGGGCTTGGGCCAGGTAAGCGTAGCGAGAGGTATACGAAATCAGACCAGGAACTTGAAACTATGGCCGCTCTATGCTGGGAAATGAGAGAAAATGGGCGCCTAGTTAAGTCAAGTTGAATGAAGGCTTATGCGGTATATAGATCTATATATCTATCTATATAAAGCTTCTCAGTTTTATTACTCTAGTTAAACTCAGGAATTTTGGGTAGAATTTTAAAATTTTGTTTTAATTTAATGAAATTTTTTTTTAATTTTTAAAAATTCATTTTTAATTTGAAAAATTATTAATAAATTTAAAAAATCTTTTTTAATATAAAAAATTCTGTTTTATTATTTTTTAAATTCCCTCTTACTTTATAAAAATTCTTCATTAATTCTTAAAAATTTTGTATTACTCTAAAAAAAATCCTTTTTAAGTTTAAAAAATTCTTTTTGAATTTTTAAAAATTGATTTTTAATTTTAAAAATTCTTAATAAACTTAAAAAGTTCTGTTCAATATTAAGAAATACTGTTGTAATTTTGAAAAACATCATTTTCATTTATAAAATCTCTATTTTAATTTTTAAAAATTCTTTTTTTAGTTAAAAAAAATGTTTTTGTATTTAAAAACCTTTTTTTTATTTTATTTTTTTAATTCTTTAAAATTTTTGGATAAATTTTTGTTTGATTTAAAAGAATTCTTGTTGAATTTTTGAGTTTTTTTAAATTTAAAAAATGAATAAATATTTTTTTAAAATATTTAATTGACGGAAATTGAGTGCAAAAGCTCCATTAGAGGATCTAGGAGAAGTGTAGATGAGTTTAATTTATAATAAAAAATGATGAAGCATACTTAAGCAGTCATTTGGTTTTCGATACAGATAGATACTGATGTAATTGTACAGGGTATTAACAATTCGTTGCTAAGCAGAGCTTCAATCGTAATAATTGCGGCACTTGAGTGTTGGCTCGTTCGCCGGATGCTGCGACGGCTGCTAAGCTGATTTGTACTTAATGAGCTGTGCCATGTACACAGAGAAAGAAAGAGAGAGAGAGAGAGAGAGAGAGAGAGAGAGACAGACACCTTCGGCTTCGGCAGCGAAATAAAAATATTTACTTTTATTTCTGGCTAGGGCTTAGCTCAGGCTTTAGCTTTTGGCTTAAGTTACCCAATGCTACGCGCTCTTTCTCCCCCTCTCTCTCTCTCTCTCTCTGTCTCTCTGTCTGTCTCTCTCTGTCTGTCTGTCTGTTTGCTTTATCGCCACGGCTCAGTTGTCGGTTTGTCAGCTCGTCACTTTGAATATGGGCATCAAAATCATTTGCCAAAACCACCTGTCAGCGCCGCTGACGATGATGCCACACTTAAAAAAGAAGAAGAAGCAGAGGCAGAGGCAGCAGCAGCAGCAGAGAAACCAACCACCCAAAGCAGCCAAAAAGCAACCCAAAGGCAACCCCAACCCCCCCAAACTCTCCTCTGCCGCTGCCGCTGCCTTTCTCATATTATCAACGTAACATGCGACGCGCTTATTTGCCTTGCCATTGCCTTAAGGGCTCTCAATTGCTTCATGTATATATACAGACAGTCAGACAGATATATATATATACCCCTATATATATATATATATATTTATGTTTTTTTTTATTATTTGTTTAGCATTATGCGTTTGGTGTTTTGTTGCCAAGAAATATGCGGCAACCCCACTCTAGAGCGTGGCCCCCACAAGCCCGAAGCCCCACGCCCCAGTCCGCCGTAAGCCGCATCGCTTTAACCCCTCGAGTGAAAATTCATAAATGAAATTCCGTAAATATTTTCCTCGGTTGATTTCTAGACTGCAAATTAAGCCGTGGGCACAATTTCCAGCTTTATTCTCGACTTCACAATAAATTCAGCGAAGTTTTAATCGAAATTGGAGCCGAACGGGGGAGAGTCTATGGCATATTGTCGTTCTATGCGATTCTCATGCTTGTGATTTGCTAGTGAATGTATGCTATGAATAATCTGGATTGTACCAGCTTTAGTTTGTGGACCTTTCTATGGGATTCTCATGCTTGGAATTTGCGGGAATGGATAGAGTGGATTGATACAGATTCACCTTTCTATGCGATTCTCATGCTTGGGATTTACTGGAATGGATAGACTTGAGTGTTTCCGCTTTAGCTTGTAGACCTTTCTATGTGATACTCATGCTTGGGATTTGCTGGGATGGATAGACTAGATTGATACAGATTCACCTTTCTATGCGATTCTCATGCTAGTGATTAGCTGGAATGGATAGTGATACAGCTTCAGCTGGTAGACCTTTCTATGTGATTCTCATGCTAGTGATTTGCTGGGATGGATAGAGTGGATTGCTCCAGCTTTAGCTTGTAGACCTTTCTATGCGATTCTCAGCTGACTTTTTCGCTGAGCAACAGCTGAAGGTATACGGAAAGCACCTTTGATAAGTCCGGGCGTAATTCTCTTCAGATTTTAGAGTAATATAGCAAATGGTTTCTGTTGTGGCAGACTTAAAGCGAGTTAGCTTTGTCAGCTAATCTTATGTTCTCACTTTTGCTGTCAACAGTTGCTTGCAGCTCAGCTTGCTCCTCATAGACTTGAACTTAACTAACTTAACCTTAACCCCTATATATACATATATATATAACGGATACTCGAGTTGGCAAGCAATTTCTTAAATTGTTTTGCACTCACAACTCATAATGAGAACGACGACGACAAGGATACAGAAGACGCAGGCGGCTGACTGAGGGTGAAGTGGTCGAGAAGCCCTTTGAGCGAGGGCGAGACTCTAGGAATTCTGCGCACTTCCTTGCACCTAGTGGCCAAACGGGGTATATTAGCTGTGTAGGCAGAGGCTATATAAGGCGAGAGATCTGGAAATAGATATAGTCTTAGCAAACTGTTAACTATCTATCTATCTGGGCAGCCGCTAGAGTCCTTTTCAAGCATCTTTAAGGAAACTTGATAAGTCGATCCTTGTGGACTTCTTGTAACTTGACCCTAGGGTAGGCACAACTATTAACTACCCTCACTCTCAGTCTTATGGCTAGAACTAGGTATCTTCCAGTCGAGCACAGCCGACCCACAGGCCACATTCTTTGTTGTTTTTGAATAGCTGACTCATGGACAACATTAATGGCAGCAGCAGCAGCAGCAGCAGGAGCAGGAGCAGGCAGGCAGCAAGTCGCTGTTTAAGTTTTGTAGTTTAACGCGCTTTATCGCCTCTCCTTCAGCTACTTTAGTTCCCTCAGCTGCTCCTTCTTCTTCTTCTTCTTATGTTTCTTACCCCCTCTGCTGAGCAGATGCTTTCGCTTGCCTTTTGTCTGAGGGACGCAGGACGCTTAATCGACTTTGCCAACATTAAATGCGTGCGGTTAGCCAGTGTAACCAAACCCCTCCCAGCTCCAGCTCCAGCTCCAGCTCCAGCTCCAGCTCGAGCTTCAGCTAAACCCTAACCCACTATCCCGTCGCTCGCTGTGCATGAAAATGGCGTGAAAAACTGAATCGATGTAAAAATGCCACCCTCCATGTGCTGTATTATTTATGCCCATAAAAATATTATTGCCATTTTTTGGCATTTGGATTTCTGTAGACGTCACGAGCGTCCCGTGCGCCCAGCGTCTTGTCAAATGTCAGGCGTGAAGTGTTTGTTGATGCGCTCCTCGTGCGCCACCACCACCGTATGATGATGAGAGCGACCCGTCCAAGGCTAAGCAAATGCCGGATGTGCTGAGTAATTGGATCCATATGCTCCAGCCCCCCCTTTTTGCTGTATATATTTAGAGGGCATAGTTTTGGGTGGTTGTGGCTCGTGCGGTGACACCACGCCCACCCACATTATGCGCCCCCTGACCACAGTCGTTACATGCGATTCAGATTCAGAAGCAATCGAAATTTTCTGATTGCCAAAATTGAGAGGAATATGCGAGGTTGGCTATGCAAATAGTATGCTAGGAACTAGATTGAAATACTGCTCAGACAGACAGTCGCAGAAGAAGTATGTGGTATGGATGTACCCGACTGCCAGATACCTACTACTTGGGCTGAAGCTGCTGCTGCTAGTCTTGAATCGATCTAGTCTTCTTCAAGTCTTTGGCTTGCTTAGACAGTCGGATGGATGGGCAGTCGAACGGTTGGATAGTCGGACGGCTAGGCAGTAGGACGGATAGGCAGTCGGACCTATAGACAGTCGAACGGATAGACAGCCAGATGGATAGAAAGTCGGACGAATGGAAAGTCGGACGGATAGGCAGCCGGACGGATAAGCAGTCGGACGGACGGATAGACAGTCGGATGGATAAGCAGTAGGACGGACGGATAGACAGTCGGATGGATAGTAAGTCGGACGAATGGGAAGTCGGACGGATAAGCAGTAGGACGGACGGATAGACAGTCGATCAGATAGACAGTCGGACGGATAGACAGTCGGACGGATAAGCAGTCTCGCGGACGGATAGGCAGTTGGACGGATAAGCAGTCGGACGGATAGGCAATCGGACGGATAAGCAGTCGGACGGATAGGCAGCCGGACGGATAAGCAGTCGGACGGACGGATAGACAGTCGGACGGATAAGCAGTAGGACGGACGGATAGACAGTCGGACGGATAAGCAGTAGGACGGACGGATAGACAGTCGATCAGATAGACAGTCGGACGGATAAGCAGTAGGACGGACGGATAGACAGTCGGATGGATAGTAAGTCGGACGAATGGGAAGTCGGACGGATAGTGAGTTGGATGGACGGATAGGTAGTCGGAAGGATAGACAGTCGAACGGATAGGCAGCCAGATGGATAGACAGTCGGACGGATAGACAGTCGGACGGATAAGCAGTCGGACGGACGGATAGGCAGCCAGACGGATAGGCAGTTGGAGGGATAGTAAGTCGAACGAATGGGAAGTCGGACGGATAAGCAGTTGGACGGACGGATAGACAGTCGGATGGATAGGCAGTAGGACGGACGGATAGACAGTCGGACGGATAAGCAAGTAGGACGGATAGGAAGTCGGACCTTTAGACAGTCGAACGGATAGACAGCCAGATGGATAGGAAGTCGGACGAATGGGAAGTCGGACGGATAGTGAGTTGGATGGACGGATAGGTAGTCGGAAGGATAGACAGTCGAACGGATAGACAGTCAGACGGATAAGCAGTCGGACGGATAAGCAGTCGGACTCATAGGAAGTCGGCTGGATGGGCAGTCGAACGGATAGACAGTCGGACGGATAAGCAGTAGGACGGACAGATAGACAGTCGTACGGATAAGCAGTAGGACGGATAGGAAGTCGGACCTTTAGACAGTCGAACGGATAGACAGCCAGATGGATAGTAAGTCGAACGAATGGGAAGTCGGACGGATAAGCAGTTGGACGGACGGATAGACAGTCGGATGGATAGGCAGTCGATCAGATAGACAGTCAGACGGATAAGCAGTCGGACGGATAAGCAGTCGGACTCATAGGAAGTCGGCTGGATGGGCAGTCGAACGGATAGACAGTCGGACGGATAGGCAGTTGGACGGACGGATAGACAGTCGGCTGGATAGTAAGTCGGACGAATGGGAAGTCTGACGGATAGGTAGCCGGACCTATTGTCAGTCGGATGGATAGCCAGCCAGATGGATAGATGGATCGGACGGATAGAGTGTCGCGCACGGACGGATAGTTGAGCAGTCAAGCAGTTGGCCACGTTTGGCCAGCTTCACTCAGGCTGTTCATCCTATTTGAGAATATATGTTCTCTGTCACGTCTGCTGCTGTCTGTTGGCAGAGGAAAACAAGAAAATTGCAATTGATTCGGGGTCAGCTGATTGCAAAACTTCAATCAAAATTGTGGTTAAGCCAGTAGTGGCTGACGACAGCTGCTGGGGAACTAAGATAAAGCCAGTAAGAGAGAAAAGTGAGGTTAAGTTGGACTCTAGCTTAGCCGAAGTGTGGGATTTGAGTAAGGGAAAGCAGTTTTAGCACTTTAGGTAAGCTTAACTAAAACTTAAGGGCCAAAAGTCAGTTTGAAGTGCTTAAAAACTGAGTAAAGCAACGAAAAGTGAGGTTATGTAGAGCTTGCAGCTATATATAAAACTGTATATTATAGCCAAAGAGTGTGTACTCAAATGCAGTCTAAATACTGCTCTCTGCAGAGTTAGTTAGCTGCTTTCGCCATTTGGCAGGCCAGAAATGTGAGGTTATGTAAGCACTGCGGCAGCCAGTGTTTGTTTGGTTATGTCCGGCCCCAGTGGCGCTCGTTAAATTTGAATCACATTCAAATTCATGGGAACAATTCGAATTGTCGTTTCATGTGTGCACTGATTCCATTTGGTTTTCGGCCACGTAATGCCCATTTAAATGAACTCCCACCCCATCAATTATCATCGGGCGGGGCGGGGCGGGGCGGGGCGGGGGTGTGGTTGTGGTCTCTGCAGTCTCGCAAATAAAGTGGCGATTGGATATTACAACTTTCCGGTCACTGCATTTCTGCAAAGTTCACAAAAACGAGCGAAGGGAAACTACAAATGCAAACAACATGAGGAGCCAACCCCCCAGCCCCCAACCCCCAACCCTCAACCCCTAGCCCCCTTTGGCGCTCAACTTCTGCTCCCACAAGCAGAACAGAAAATTTTCACAATGTTCGCTCAACTGTAGTGGCAAAAAAAAAGGGTTTCGAGGCGTCGAGTGTCGTCGTCGTCGTCGTAGTGTAGCCAAACAGGAAGTGCCACACACAGAGAGAGAGAGAGAGAGAGAGAGAGAGAGGAGGGAGACACAGGGAGAGAGAGGTGGCGCACATTTGTCAACATGTGTACAATTGCGAGCATTTAAAACTGTCGCCCCTCGGCCTTGGCCAGCGGCCACAAATGAATTTATTTATTTTACGGTTTGACCCACGCTCTTCATGCCCGCTCAGGGAGAGTTGAGCATATGGGCTTTTGATAGAGGATAGAGCAGAGCTTGCACTGGATAGGCACAGCTATGGCTTATGGACTTGCCTGCGATAGAGCTTGAACTGCTAGGAGAGAGTAGAGCTTGAGTAGCCAGAGCTATAGCCTATGGATCTGCCTACGATAACTATGCTAACTAGGCTCAGATCTCATGGAGCTTACGCCTGCTCAAGCTTAGCCAGCCTCAAGTCAGTTGTCTGAGTCGAATTCTAGTTCAAATGGCATATCATATACACTATTTCGATAGTCTTCAGTTATCGATAACTTCAAGAGTTGCTCAACTGATTGTTATCGATAGCAGTATGACTCTCAGCTTGGGGCTTACTGCTGGCAGCAACAGTTCCTATCTGGTGTTATCAATATTCGATTCATCTGATCGGGTTTCTCCCGCACCCCTGGCGGGTATTGCGCAGTCGTTGCAGCTCGACGTGCTCAGCGCGTATTTGTTTAATTTCATTTTACAATTTACATTCAGTTTGCATAGCAAACAATTTATGTGCTGCACGCCAGGGCTAAAGATGTTGCTCCACCCCACCCCTCTCGCTGTCTGGTTGTCTGGCTGTGCAGCCACCCCTGGGCTGGTTGGGCTGTGCAGCTGGCTTTGACTTTGGTGGTTGCGACGGCAATCAAATGTATTGAGCCAGCCAAGTCGTCAGGTTAGGTCAGGTGCTGCGCCGAGAGGATCCTTTCGATCTGGCTCACACACACACACGCACACACACACACTCGCACACACACACACACGCACACACACACACGCATTCACTCAAAAATATTTAATTAAAATTTATGGCGCGCGCAACCCCCGGGGTGCAGCCAGCCAAAGGCCGACAGCATCAGCAGTCAGCCAAGCGATGACACCCCCTTCAGGCTTTGGTTTGGACTCTGACTTTTGTATCAGCCACGCCCCTACCAGTGCGCCCAGCGCCCCACTTGAAACTTTGTGCTCCCAAATGTCTCATTGACGGCCATTTTTAATGGCCTGCACTTGAAGTACAGCTGGAACTACAAAAAAAAACAAACAAACAAAAACAGGCGTGGCAATGCTCGACTGCAGAGATACCGCGCCAGGCAGAAAAAGCTAAAAAAACTGAACTGAAATAAAGCGAAATGAACTGAAGTGAACCGGAGTAGGCATAGAAGCTGTAGTCCGAGCCTGCCAGCCATATACGCCTCTCGCAGCCACTGAATTCCAGGGTATTCCACATAAATGCAGCATACTTCGAGGCGAGTGGGAAGGAGCTGAAAGCTGAAACGTTGTATATAAATAAACTGTGTAGAGTATGGGAGTTTGGAGCTTGGAGCTTGGGGCTTGGGGCTTGCCTGGACAAAGTAATTGAGCTGCGGCGGCTAGGTGGAGCCTCACCTGTAATTGCGCCCCCGAGCGAGCGAATCAATTGAGCGTGTTAAAGGCCACGCATTTGCCTGGTTAAGTGAAAGCGTTCGCAACGCGCGCTCAATCAATCAATCAATCAGCTAAACAGTCGATCAGTCAATCAATCAATCAATCAATCAGCTGTGGCTTCGCTTTGAGGTGTGTCTGTGTGTGCGTGTGTGTGTGCGTGTGTGTGTGATACAGTTTGCGAGCTAATTGCAATTAGTGTGCGCGACTTTGACAGCTGCGCTGGCAACGAGGATAACACAGCAAGGATAGCGACAACAATAGGCAGCAGCACGAGGTCAAGCTGTTGCCTGGGGTTAAGGGTTAGGGTCAACGCTGTCAAGTGCAATACTAAAGCAAAGCAGCAGACGGATAGGTACGACTGGCAGATACCGTAACATGACTGTGACTGACTGTGGCCAGAGATGGAGCTGTTTGAGTCTTGAGTCGATAGACACTGCTTTCAAGCAGTGCAAAACAAGCAGTGCTTGACTTGTTAGCTGCCTCTAGCTGCTTCTCCATTGGCAGCTCTGCTTAGCAGCGTTGCCAGACTGCAGCAAATTCGCTGTAAATATCACAACAGAGTCGAGCGCTGCTTCGAAGGCTTTCAAATGGACTCGCAAATGGCATTTCGCCATGCTGTCAATGCAGCACCCACACCCACACACACACGCACACACGCACACACACACAGGGAGGCTAAGCTTTTGTCGGGTTTCTGTTTGGTTTGGAAGCTGCAATCAGCGCAATATGCCACAAAGCAAGAAATGTCAAAGGCTGCAGGGAAGGAGGGCGCCAGAGTGGGCGAGAGGCTGGAAGTGAGGGTAGAGCTAAGCCAGCCAGTTTATATTTCCTGGCCAGCACACACACACACACACACAGGCACACACACACACACTGGCACAAAGTGTGTCAAAGCAAATGTGGCATGTGGCAACATGTGGCCACAGACAGCGGCGAGCGCCAAGTCGTGGCCCGAGTTGGGCTTTTGCATTCGGTGTCTTTTGTGTGCGCAGGGCTGGTGCTTGGGCGCGTTGCCAAAGTGCCTGCGGTTATGCGGCAATGCTGTGCACTGTGCACTGTGCACTGTGCACCGTGCTCTGTGCTCTATGTGCTCTGTGCACTGGCATCAAGGCTGCTAACAACTTGCAGCGTTACGAAACCGAAACCGAAACTGAAACCGAAACTGAAACGAGCCGCATTAACGCCGCCTTTAAAATTTATGATATTTACTCGAAGCAGCAGACGCCAGCGACGACGTCGAGTCGAGCATTTGGTCTTGAGCTGGGGGACGGGCGGACGGGCGGGTTGGCAGGTGTGGGCGCTGCAGGTGCACGCTCTATTGTGGCCACGTGCCAGGCTGCCTGCTTAGCTTCGCCTCTGCCGTCGCCTCTGCCGTCGCCTCTGCCTTCGCCTCTGCCTTCGCCTCTGCCTTCGCTTTGGCTATGCATTTTTTATGGGCTCGCATCAAAGCCAACTAACTTGGCAATCAGCGCAGCTGCTTGGCCAGGCCAATGAGGCAGCCGCCGCAACGAATCAGCGATGACTCAACGGCCGTGCCACAGGATGTTGCGCGGCTGTACTGACTTACCAAATACCCTGTCAATGTGTTGAGAAGACCTCTCTCTCTCACTCTCTCTCTCTCTCTGTCACTCTCTCTCTCTCTTTTCGTCTAAGTATCTATTATCTATACACTCTATATAGATATATCTATCATGCAAAGCTTCTGCTCTCTATCTCTCTCTGTGTCTCTATCTCTCTCTCTCTCTCTCTGTCTCTCTCTATCTATCTATCTCTCTCTCTCTCTCTCGCTCTCCCTCTCTCTCTCGCTCTCCCTCTCTCTCTCTCCCTCTCTCTCTCTCTCTCCCCCTCTCTCCCCCTCTCTCTCTCTCTCTTTCAAGTTATGTCCCTGTATACTTCTCTCTCTATCTCTCTCTCTCTATCTCTCTATTGTATCTTTCTTAAATCTCTGTCTGTCTATATTCGTATCTCTTTCTCTCTTTTATTCCTATCTCTATCTCTGTGCCTGTATATTTCTCTCTCTCTCTCTCTCTCTCTCATCTCTTTTTGTCTATATTTATCTCTCTCTCTCTCTCTCTCTCACTCTCTCACTCTCTCTCTTTCAAGTTCTGTCCCTGTATACTTCTCTCTCTCTTTCTCTCTCTCTCTCTCTCTCTTTCTACTTCTCTTTCTCCATGTATCTCTCTCTCTCTCTCTCTCTCTCTCTCTCTGCTTTTTCCTATCTCTCCCTTTCGCTTTCTTTTTATAAACGTGTCTCTGTCCCTCTCTCTCTCCTGCTGTCACTTTGTTTCTCTCTCTCATTATCTCAATATCTTCCTCATTCTCATTCTCTGTCTCTATCTTTCACTCTCATTTCTCACGCACTTTATACATACATTTTGTCTCTCTCTCTCTCTCGCTTACTTCTTCTTATCTCTCTCTCTCTCCCTCTCTCTCGCTCTCCCTCCCTCTCTTTCTTCCCCAACTCAACCCAGCATCATCTCTGCCATCTTCAAGCTGACTCTTGGCATACCCTCAGCCCGCTGAGTGCACGCTACACTCGCTGCTTAGAAACTCTTGCATACTTCAGGGGGCGCGCGAGCCGCGATTATGAGGGGTGGTGCGGGCAGGTGAGCGTGGCGTATTATGCACACTAACCAACTGCCTTCATTCACTATGATTGGCCTTTCAATTTCAAAGCAATGCCCCAAAGGCCACAGCGAAAACTTAAGCTGAAGCCAGAGCCAGAGCCAGAGCCCGAGCAGCTGCTGCTGCAGCCTTCGCATTCGCATTCATCTCGTTGGCTGGGAAAAGTTCTTCTTGGCTCAGTGGCGCGCTGCCCGTGCACCTGTCAACACCTGAGCTTTACTCCTTTCGCTTACTGTTTTTTTTTTTGTAATTTTCTTAAGTGTTTTCCGTCTGTCTGGCCGATAAAATTATTAGCGGGCATGTTCTGTCGTCGCTGCTGGATTGATTTTACGGCCGGCGAGGAGGATTACGTCGTGTGCGCCGGCCCCTGCGCCTGGTCCTATCACGCCACCTGCGTCGCCGTCCCACGGGAGCTGGCGCGTGAGTTACGGCGCAGCAGCTCCAACAACTTTGACACAAACTTCGGCTTGGGCTCCAGCTCCAGCTCTGGCTCTGGCTCTGGCCTTGGCTCGGGTTTGGGTTTGGGTCCAGTGCCGGCTCCGGTCCCCAGTTCCGGCTCCGGCATGGAATGGTACTGTCGCAATTGTCGTCAACTTTATCGCCTGCAATTGTACTTCGAGGTAGCTATAAGAGAATCGTGTGCCCAGCCCACCTGTAATCCTGTTATTGCTAGAGGTATGAGGCGGAGACAGAGATAGATATAGAAGCAGAGAGACCGATACATATACAATTAGAGATACAGTTGAAGCTATAGTTCGACACAGTTAGATATATATATATATATATATATATATATATATATATATATATATATATATATATATATATATATATATATATATATATATATGCCGTATGCTGTATGCTGTATGTTGTATGCTGTATGCTGTCTGCCGTATGCTGTATGCTGTATTGTGTCTGCTGTCTGCTGTCTGCTGTATGCTGTCTGCTGTCTGCTGTATGCTGTATGCTGTATGCTGTATGCTGTAAGATGTATGCATACAGATACAGATAAAGATTGAGATTAGTATACTGTATGCCGTATGCTGTATGCTGTATGTTGTATGCTGTCTCCTGACTGCTGTCTGCTGTATGCTGTATGCTGTCTGCTGTATGCTGTCTGCCGTATGCTGTATGCTGTATGCTGTATGCTGTCTGCTGTATGTTATACAGATACAGATAAAGATTAAGATTGAGATTGAGATTAGTATTCTGTCTGCAGTATGTTGTATGCCGTATGCTGTATGCTGTCTGCTGTATGTTGTATGCCGTATGATGTATGCTGTATGCTGTATGCTGTATGTTGTCTGATGTATGCTGTATACTGTATGCTGTCTGCTGTATGCTGTATGCTGTATGCTGTATGCTGTATGCTGTATGCTGTATGCTGTCTGCTGTATGTTATACAGATACAGATAAAGATTAAGATTGAGATTGAGATTAGTATTCTGTCTGCAGTATGTTGTATGCCGTATGCTGTATGCTGTCTGCTGTATGTTGTATGCCGTATGATGTATGATGTATGCTGTATGCTGTATGCTGTATGTTGTCTGATGTATGCTGTATACTGTATGCTGTCTGCTGTATGCTGTATGCTGTCTGCTGTATGCTGTATGCTGTATGCTGTATGCTGTATGCTGTCTGCTGTATGTTATACAGATACAGATAAAGATTAAGATTGAGATTGAGATTAGTATTCTGTCTGCAGTATGTTGTATGCCGTATGCTGTATGCTGTCTGCTGTATGTTGTATGCCGTATGATGTATGCTGTATGCTGTATGCTGTATGTTGTCTGATGTATGCTGTATACTGTATGCTGTCTGCTGTATGCTGTATGCTGTCTGCTGTATGCTGTATGCTGTCTGCTGTCTGCTGTATGCTGTATGCTGTATGCTGTATGCTGTATGCTGTATGCTGTATGCTGTCTGCTGTATGCTGTATGTTGTATGCCGTATGCTGTATGCTGTATGCTGTATGCTATGCAGATACAGATAAAGATTGAGATTGAGATTAGTATTCTGTCTGCAGTATGTTGTATGCCGTATGCTGTATGCTGTCTGCTGTATGTTGTATGCCGTATGATGTATGCTGTATGCTGTATGCTGTATGTTGTCTGATGTATGCTGTATGCTGTCTGCTGTCTGCTGTATGCTGTATGCTGTATGCTGTATGTTGTATGCCGTATGCTGTCTGCTGTATGATGTATGTTGTATGCCGTATGCTGTATGCTGTATGTTGTATGCCGTATGCTGTATGCTGTCTGCTGTATGTTGTATGCCGTATGCTGTATGCTGTATGCTGTATGCCGTATGCTGTATGCTGTATGCCGTATGCTGTATGCTGTATGCTGTATGCTGTATGCTGTATGCTGTATGCTGTATGCTGTATGCTGTATGCTGTATGCTGTATGCTGTATGCCGTATGCTGTATGCTGTATGCCGTATGCTGTATGCTGTATGCTGTCTGCTGTATGCTGTATGCTGTATGCTGTATGCTGTATGCTGTATGCTGTATGCTGCATGCTGTATGCTGTATGCTGTATGATGTATGCTGTCTGCTGTATGCTATACAGATACAGATAGAGATTGAGATTAGTATACTGTCTGCCGTATGCTGCATGCTGTATGCTGTATGCTGTATGCTGTCTGCTGTCTGCTGTCTGCTGTATGCTGTCTGCTGTATGCCGTATGTCGTATGCTGTATGCTGTATGATGTATGCATACAGATGCAGGTACAGATACAGATACAGCTAGAAATACAGTTACCGTTAGGGAGATATTCGTATTCCTTATTCAGTTTCATTTCTTGCTCATTATTTTAATCGCCTCTGCGCGCTTTTCACGCGCTTTCCCCGTGCACTTCGGCGTTAATTGTTGTTGCTTTGTAGATTTGCATATTGTGCACTGCCACGCCCACTGTCGCTCAATCTAAAGGGTCCGCCCACCTGGTCGTCGACTGTCGACTGTCGACTGTGCACTTGACAAACAGATTTCCAGCGGCGTCGCCATTTTTAATTGTAACTGTAATTTAGCCATTGTGCTTCAACACTTTTGATGACGCAGCGTATTGCCCTCTCTCTCCCACTCTCCCCCTCTCCCTCTCTTTCTCTCTTTTTGTTTCTATGTAAGCACAGCTGGCAGCACTCGGCGTATGTGCGCCGTGTTCTTTAGCTCAACTTGAAATTGTTATTTTTAGCATACAAATTGCGTGAAGCCCTCTCTCTCACTCTCTCTCTCTCACTCTCTCTTTCTCTCTGTCTCTGTCTCTTGCAGATTGCCATCTGTGATGATTACAGCCTGCCTGTAGACTTTGTTAAGAAACGACCGTCCAGTTTCGATCCCTGCCTGGCGGAGGCAATACCAACGAATCCGGAGCATTGGATAGCGCCGAGTCCACAAACAGAATTTGTAAGTATTGCTCCAAAAATGAACTAGTTCCGTTACATGAATATAATTCAAGCTGACTTTATACAGTTTTCCAAAGAACAAAGCAAGGGTAGCTATTAAGAGCTTAGACTGCAATGAAACTAGTTCCAATGAACCTAGTACATGAACTAGTTCCGGCTTGGGTTAGCTGTCAAGCCTTTGCTTGACTTTATATGCCAAAAGTTTGTGTAGTTCCTTTTTTTTTTAAGTAATGAACCAGTTCATGAACTTGCTTAAAGTTCACACAGGCAGCTGGACTTTGCACAGACAGCAGCTGCAGCAGCATTAAAGCTTTCCGTCGAGTAAATGAAATCTTTGACAGACTTTGAAGTGGGAGTTGAGGCTGGAGTCGGGAGTCAGGGAGTCAGGGAGCTGGGAGATGGGAGCTGAGTGGATGGGAACTGGTTCCAGTGTGGGCTGGCATTGGTAAAAAGCAATTAACTGCCCTTGGGCAGCTAATTGATAAACTGCACGCACCGCCGACGACGCTGAGCACGACGACAACGACGATGCGGAGCACGTTGAGGACATCGTTGAGGACGTCGAGCGCATCAGCAATGCGCTAATGAAAAGCATGAAAAGCATTTTTCCCATTGCTCGCAACGTTCGACGTGCCGTTCGCTGCCCTGGCAGCCGCCCCCCGCCCCATATTTGCGAGCCTTCTGATTATTTAACCGGAGCGAACAAAGCGCCGCTCGAACAATGCACAAAGTCTATTGGCTAAATATTGCGAAATAGCTGGGAAAAAAAAGCGAAGCAAACAGCCAACCCTCAGCTGCTGCTGCTCCTGCTGCTGGCCAGCGGGTGGTCAGCCATAAAAAGCCAGCTAAAAAGGCCTCAGATACTAAGCATTATGAAAATACACATATAGAGAGAAAGAGAGGGAGAGAGAGAGAGGGAGAGGGGGTGAGGGAGAGAGGCGTGTGCGAGGAGCCTGCAGCAAATGTTGCCACAAATCAAATGTTGCCTCTGCTGCCGCTGCCTCGAGTCTCGGCTCGACTCTGCTCCACATGCGCGCCACGTAGCCCCGCCTGCCAAAAATCTCGGCCCGTTATCTCGAGAGTCCGCAAAAAAGTTACGTTACGTCGTTTTTTGTTGGAGATGCACGTCCAGTGAAGCGAAAAGCGAGCATATTGGTGCGACTGGCTGTGGGAGCGAGTGCTGTATGAGAGACATAGAGATATAGATGTGATGTAGAGTATAGACAGGGTAGATGGATAGGGTAGATGGGCTAAATAGTGTATATAGTGTACATAGTGTATATAATGTACATAGTGTATATAGTCTATGTGTTGTATATATTGTAGATAGTGTATATAATGTATATAGTGTATATATTGTACATAGTATATAAAGTGTATATAATGTATGTAGTACATAAAGTGTATATAATGTATATAGTGCCAATAGTCTATAAGCTGAATATATATGGACAAACATCTCGCACTTTTCTCCATTTGGCCATCTTCTGTTCCAATTGTACGTGCGTTAGAGCCAAGCTCACGCCTCCACGAGCTCATGCTCTCCCTGGGAATGACAATCTCTAGACGCTTCTCTGTTTGAATGCCCCAAAAAGCCAGCTCACTCTCACTCAGCAAGCAACAGCAGGGACTATGTTCAGCAACAGCTATCTTTCTCTCCCGCTCTCTCTCTCTTTGTATCTCTCTCTCTCTCTCTCTCTCTCTCTCTCTCTGAGTCAGATCTTGAGTATAGGAGCCAGAACTGATCAGCGTAATGCCTGGATGCAAGCTCACTTGGATAACTAGTGTTGGCTAAGTTCTCCACAGCAACAACTGCCAGAGTAGTGTTGGTTAAGACCCTGTACATCTTACCCAACACTACTCTGAGTAAGGCCTTGTGTATCTTACACTACACTATCTTGTACTACTTACCCAACACTACTCAGGGTAAGACCCTGTACATCTTACCTAACACTATACTACCTTCTATATCTTACCCAACACTACTCTGGGTAAGACCTTCCATATCTTACCCAACACTACTCTGGGTTAAGACCCTGTACATGTTACACAACACTACACTACCTTGTACATCTTTCCCAACACTACTCTGGGCAAGACCTTGTGCTTCTTATCCAACACTACTCTGGTTAAGACCCTGTACATCTTACCCAACACTATACTATCTTCTACATCTTACCCAACACTACTCTAGGTAAGACCTTGTACATGTTACCCAACACTACTCTGGTTAAGACCCTGTACATCTTATCCAACACTAGAAGACAACCCTGAATTGGGAAACTTTGAGAGAAGAAAACTGCCGAAGACGCATCCATGTTGGGCAACTGAACGCGCATTGTGCAGTCAGTAACAGCCGCTTGCCATAATCTCAGTTGTTTGTCTCTCGCTCTCCATTTTCTGGGGTCTGGAGTTTTGGAATTTCGGTTTTTATGGCCGCATGCGAAATATTTGTGCTCGCATTGTGTGTATTGTTGTGCCTCGTTGTTATCCTGTTTGCTGCTGCTGCTGTTGTTGTTGTTGTTGTTGTTATTGTCCTTTTGCATATTGGTCGTAAAGTGAAAGCGAGAGTGAAAGCGACTGCTGCCGCTGCTGCTATGGCAGCGCATAAAAAATGTTGCTTTGCCACTTGAATTTCTTTTTATTGAAATTTGTTTAGCCGCAAGCCCCCAAATGAGTGTGTGAGGCGGAGAGCGAGTGTGTGAGTGCGTGTGTGTGTGTGTGTGTGTGTGCGTGTGTGTTTCTGTTAGTGTTGTAAATGTGACCGAAATGGCGCTGCAAATGCTTTCATTCGCCCGCAGATTGCGCTGTGCCTGGCCAATTGGCCAAAAATTCCGATTCGATTCGATTCGATTTTGGTATTCACAAATATTCACAGTGCACAGCGAATGAGTCTGATTGAATATTGATTAATCAATGCGTTGCTAGCCCAACTCAACACGCTAATCGCCCAATTAGCTAGCTTTGGCGTTTCTCTGTCTCTATCTCTTGCTCTCTCTCTCTCTCTCTCTCTATCCGCTCTATCTCTTTCGTTCTCTTTCTATGTTATTCATATGTGTCTCTTTCTCTTTGTCTATTCCTCTCTCTTTCTCTTGCTATCTCTCTCTTAACCTTTCTTTTAATCTGTTTCTTTACATCTGTCTCCCCCTATTCTATTTCATTCTCCATTTCATTTCTCTCTTTTCGTTCCTGCTCTCTCTCTCTCTCTCTCTCTCTCTCTCTCTCTCTCTCTCTCTCTCTCTCTCTGACTCTCTCTCTCCCTCTCTGTCCTTCCTTCTTCTACTTTCTCTGTATCTCTCCCTCTCATATGCCTTTCTGCCCCTTTTCTAGTCTCTCTTATGCCCATTTATCTCTCAATTATGATTCGTAAACGTTTTACTGGCTGCTCACAGCTCTTTAGCGCTGTTCGAACCGCTCTACACACAGCTCTATCAGCACTAAGCCGATTTCCCGCCATTACTGAGTGCTCCACACACACACCCCCAGGCCCTGCCCCTGCCCCTGCCCCTGCTCTGGCCCCCCTCTAAGTGCTCTGCTCCCCTTTTCTGCAGGAGCCAATGGCCCAAAGCGTTAACGTTTAGCGCCTCTTCAACTGCGTTCCATGTATGCCATGTCCATTTGGGCACACACTCTGGCCCCACACTCTGTCTCCCTTTCTCTCTCTCTCTCTCTCTCTCTCTCTCTCTCTCTCTCTCTCCCACTGCTTTACAGTTATTAATGTAATTTTTTATCTTATGACTTTTGTTTTGCGTAAACAGCCGCGACGCGTGTTCAGCTCGCATATAAAAAGCTGCAGGCGATGCTCCTGCTCCCTCTCTCTGTGTGTATGTGTGTGTGTGACGAAGTGTGTGTGTGTGTGTGTGTGTGCCATATAAATGCTGGCCATGTTGTTTGCTTTTGCTGTTGCTGTTGTTTTTCCTTTTTCGGCACACGTTTTAATGGCAAACGCGCGCGACATTTTTGCGATATGAAAAACGTTGGAACAAGCGCCCCAAACCCGCCCCATGCACAGCCCCCTCCCCCCTCTTTAGCTTTAGCCTGTCTGGGCTGCATTGTGAAGTGCACTTGGGCAGAGCCGTTGCCAGCTTTAGCCTGCTGTATTACTCTCCATGGAGCAATATCAGCGATAACTCAGCGAAAAAAATCAACAACGAAAGCCACCTGTATGTGTGTGTGTGTGTGTGTGTGTGTGTGTGTGTGTGTGTGTGTGTGTGTCTAGCTGCTGTGGCCTTTTTGTTGATTTCAATAACTTGGCTGCGGGCACCCCGGTTGCTTGTTGCTCGCTGTCACAGCTCACATGTTACTCATACGCCGCATTGTCTGGCTTAGAAACTAGAGAAACTAGACAGAGAGAGAGAGAGAGACAAGAGTTGAGGCATTTGTATAAAGGCAAACAACGAACTGGGAATGCTCTGCGAGAAGAGACTCTAGGCTAAGTAGAGATAGAGAGAGAGAAAGAGAGAGAGACAAGTCCAGAACTTAGCCTAGAGTCTCTCCTAGGCTGAGTGCTCTACAGACATAACTCAATAAGTGATAGCTATGAGAAGAGACTCTAAAGAGAGAGCGTAGAGGACAGAGAGAGAGAGACTCTAGAGCGAGACTCCAGGCTCTCCCTTTCTCTCTAGAGTCTCTCCTCATAGATATCAATTATAGATGTCGTGTCTATAGAGCACACTTCAAGGCGAACTATACCTAGGCTACTCTAGCTGCTGCTATCGATAGCTATATATAGCGATATTGAAGTTGCCTTTGGCTTGAAGCAGCTTTGGATGAATGCGAATTCAAATTCGAGTGGAGAATTGAGTCGTGCAAAGCTTGAGCAGGAGTAAGCTGCAGGCCAATGGCCAATGAGGCTGATATAGTTGCCATGGGTAGCTGTGGAAGAGAAGAGAATAGCAATAACTGAAATATAGAATGGAATGAATGAATGTGTATATATATATATAGAGTGCAATGAATGAAGAATATGTATGTATATAGAGTGCAATGAATGAATAGCAATGGAATCTAATGCTTAAGGCAGAGTTGACACAGCCAGCGCAGGCATTCGATTCCATTTAGAATGGTCTCGATGTTATCTTAACATAAAGTTGAATACTATATTTTAGTCGGTCAACTATATATATGTATATATGACATATCCATATCTATATCTATATCTATATCTATATCTATATCTATATCTATATCTATATCTATATCTATATCTATATCTATATCTATATCTATATCTATATCTATATCTATATCTATATCTATATCTATATCTATATCTATATCTATATCTATATCTATATCTATATCTATATCTATATCTATATCTATATCTATATCTATATCTATATCTATATCTATATCTATATCTATATCTATATCTATATCTATATCTATATCTATATCTATATCTATATCTATATCTATATCTATATCTATATCTATATCTATATCTATATCTATATCTATATCTATATCTATATCTATATCTATATCTATATCTATATCTATATCTATATCTATATCCATATCTATATCTATATCTATATCTATATCTATATCTATATCTATATCTATATCTATATCTATATCTATATCTATATCTATATCTATATCTATATCTATATCTATATCTATATCTATATCTATATCTATATCTATATCTATATCTATATCTATATCTATATCTATATCTATATCTATATCTATATCTATATCTATATCTATATCTATATCTATATCTATATCTATATCTATATCTATATCTATATCTATATCTATATCATAAGATCTATAACTGAAACAGCTCTCAAGCTTAGTCTAAGCTGCATGCCTACCTCTATTCGTTCATAGTCAATAACGTTTTCTAGTTCTCAATTGATATTGGAGAGCAGAAGTTTGCGCTCTAGCACTTTATATTATATAAGATATATATAGCACTTTATATTATAGAAGATTATTGCAAGTTTCATTATTCTGTGAACTCCTTTGCTGCAGCTGCAGGAGTTTTCAGAGCTGTGAATACCTGTTGGTTGCCTGCTTGGTTAGCGTATGCAAACACTGCTCAAAAGCATTAAGCAAACACAGACAGAAAGAGAGAGAGGGAGAGAGGGAGAGGGAGAGGGGGAGTAGGAGAGTGGGCTGTGGTTGTTAGCTAAGCATAAAGCTGAACAGAATTCGTTCATGTGTTTAGAAAATGGCGAAACAGCTCTTAAGCAATGTCTGCTTTCAAATCATGATGATGATGATGATGATGATTATCAGCAAGGAAAAAAAAAACAACATTTTCATCAGCCGCAACATCATCTGGCAACGTTTTCATTAATGTTGCCGCATAAAAATCACGTTTGCTGCGCCAACAACAATGAAGCCAAAGGCGAAGGGGATGAGGATGAGGATGAGGATGATGGGGCAGCTGCACATGAACAAAGAGCAGGCTCGGAGACAACACACATTCGTCTAACCATTTTGATTGTACATAGTTTGTCTAGCCTGCCAGCTAAAGGTCTCCATCCAATCTCTGCCACGCCCCCACCCCCCGCACTGATTGTTAGCAACATCTTGTGGGCGGGAGCCAATCGAAGTCGTGTATGAAAATTCACGTTTGCCAATAATCAAGGGCAAATATTTAAAGAGCGAGAGTGTGTGTGCGTGTGTGTGTGTGTGTTCATGTGTGTGTGTGTGTGTGCACAACATGTGAGCAAGATTTCGATTCGAATGACCCCCAAGCTCAAAGGCAAATAGCGCAGCTTGGAAATGGGAGTAAAAGATGATGAGACAGAAGGCGATTAATAGAAAAGCTGAGAGGAGTTAGAGTAGAGTGATGGGGGGAGAGAGAGAGTGAGAGAGTGAGAGGGAGAGAGAGAGAGAGAGAGAGAGAGAGAGAGAGAGAGAGAGAGAAAAGAGAGAGAGAAAGAGAAAGAGAGAGAGACAGAGAGAGAGAGAGACAGAGAGAGAGAGACAGAGAGAGAGAGAGACAGAGAGAGACAGAGAGAGAGATAGAGAGAGAGAGAGAGAGAGAGAGAAAGAGAGAGAGAGGAAGAGAGATAGAGAGAGAGAGAGAGGAAGAGAGATAGAGAGATAGAGAGATAGAGAGACAGAGAGAGAGAGGGAGATACAGAGAGCGAGAGAGGGAAAGAGAAAGATAGACAGAAGGAAGGAGAGAGATATAGAGACAGGCAGAGACAGGCCGAAAGAGAGAGAGAGAGAGACAAACAGAGACAGGGAGAGAGATAGGAGAGAGACAGAGGGAGAGAGAAAGTGAGAAAGCTGCATTGAGAGAGAAAGGCAGAGAGAAAGAGAGCTAGAGAGTGAGGCATACAGAAAGGGAGAGAGGAACAGAGAGCGACAAACAGAAAGAGAGCGAGAGTGACAGAGAGAGAGGGGGAGAGAGCGACAGAGAAAGAAACACAGGTCCCTAGGGCGGATTGAGGGAGAGATATACAGAGACAGCGACTGAGGTATAGACAGACGGAGAGAAAAAGATATAATCAGGGCGAGAGATAGACACAAAGAGAGAGAGAGAGAGAGAAGGACAGGCAGACTGACTGGAGGCAGAGAGAGAGAAACAGACAGAGATAGCCACATACAGAAAGAGATCTGCATCTAAAGCTCTACTCCATGCCACTTACTATTCTTCTGGCAGAGCCAGAAGTAGCCTTTGATGACTTTGAGTCTGTCAAATCGGCAAGCAAAGCTGCTAGCTTTAGATATGCTTTGCCTATAGTTAGCATCTGTAACTAAATGTAGCTGTAGTTAGTTTTATGCGATAGTTGCACGCGATACTCACGCGCTCATCTGCCGATGGCAAAAGCATTTACCGTTCGAGATCAACCCCAAAACACCATTTATTGAGTCTGTATTGATGTGTTGTGTGGGTGTGTGTGTGTGTAGGTGTGTGGGTGTGTGTGTGTGGGTGTGTGGGTGTGTGTGTGTGGGTGTGTTTGTGTATGTTTTGCATTTGAATTTTGTATTGTCTTGCATTTATGAGATTTGAATTGAGTTGAGTTATCAGTGGCAGCAGCAGCAGCCGCAGCAGATGTCCTGGCAACGTGAGCTCAAACAAAGCCGTTAGCAGTGGAGCTGCTTAAAATGGGGGCTATAGACAAATATATATATATATATATAGGAGAGAGACCTTCCTCTCTCTCTCTGCCTCTCTCACGTTCTTTCTCGCTCCCACATTCACTCGATGACCTGCCGCAGTCGAGGCTTAATTTATGAGTTTCAATTAAAAATTCCTTTCAATTTCAAAGTCCAGCCAACAATAGCGTCCAGTGCTTAGTGTAAGCCGACACCCAAAGACCCTCCACACACACACACACACACACACACGCACACCCTCACAGCCCCAGCCCAGCAGCTGCCAGTCTTGGCATCAATTTCCGCAACATGCAACAAGGGCAGCTCGGCTCAGCAGCTCCCACTCAACGGCTCACTCCATTGCAGCGGAAATTTATGTTTAACAATAATGCGCATATTTACGACTCATTCTCTCCCCCTCTCTCTCCTCTCTCTCTCTCTCTCTCTCCCTGCTGTTTGTAATGTGTGCACATTAGGGACACGTTAATGTCATTTGCTGGCGCTGTTCGTGCGACCTGCTGTTGCACTTTTGTAATGCTCAGCTATTTGTCATCCTCTGTGTCGGACACTGTCTCCTCTCCTCTCCTCTGAACAGATGAACAGCAGCAGCTGGAACTGAACCGAACTGAACTGAACTGAACTTGAACATGAACGGAACCTGAACGGAACTCAGCTGAACTGAACAACTGTGAAGGAGGAAGCGAGCGGATGGAACATGATTTCAGCATGACAACTGCGGAACTGTGAATAGAGAGAGTGAGAGAGAGAGAGAGAGAGAGAGAGAGAGAGAGAGAAAGAGGGAGCGTACGAAACTAACAGAGAAAAACAAAAATAAAGAGAAGGAGAAACAGGGAGACAGATGGAGTGTAGGGGAGAAAGAAAAGGAAAAAAGAGAGGGAGATAAAATGAGAGAGGAATAACGGGAGAGAGAGAGAAAGAGAGAGAATCGATAACTACAAAAAAAGAATAAGAAAGAGAGAGAGAGAGACAGAGAGAGAGAGAGACAGAGAGAGAGAGAGAGAGACAGAGAGAGAGAGAGAGAAACTGAGAGCGAAACTGGAATAGGAAAGCAAAAGAAGAGGGAGACAAAGAGAGAGATATAGAGAGAAGGAGAGAGATACAGAGAGCAAGACAAGGTGACAGAAAACAGAGAGAGGTGAAGCTTAAGAATGTGAGAGAGAGAGATAGAAAGAAAGAACGAAATGAAGAAAAAGAGATAATGAATAAAGGGAGAAAGAAAGAAGAAATAAGAGAGAGAGAGAGAGGGTGAGAGAGAGAGAGAGAGGGAGAGAGAGAGAGAGAGAGAGAGAGAGGAAGAGAGAGATGGAGATATTGAGAGAGTCGATAACTACAGAAAATGAATAAGAAAGAGAGAGGGAGAGAGAGAGAGAGTGCACAGAGAAATAGAAGAGAAAGAGAATGTGAAAAATAATCAGAGAGATAGAGCGAGAGAGACAGAGACACACTCTCGAAAGAAAGAGAACTAATGAGAGGAAACATTTTCCAGGCTTTCGATTTGCTGAATCAACTGCCTAAACTAGAAAATTTCTCTAGCGACAAATCTCGCTTTCCTTTCCGTAGCGCTTCTCATAGCAATTGTTCAGTTGAGAACTAGTTCCAAGGCAGCTGCATTACTTTGTTGGGCAATAAAAATAAAATGGTTCCGAATTCAAATGTCAATTTGATCGATAAGTTCATATGCGAACTAGTTCGTTAGTTCTTTTGAACTGCTAGTTCAGTTTTGAGTGTAGTTCACGCCCAGGTGGAGCCAGGTGGGGGCAGGCGGAAGACTTTTCTTTTCCTCTTGTTGCCTGCCTGCGATAGGGGAAACCCTTGAAGAGCGCGCCATGGGCTGAGCCCTCAACAGTGGCAGGCACACACACACACACGCACACACGCGCACGCATTTCGACCACAGGTCACGCCCAGTGGGCGGTTGCCACATGACGCATGCACAAATTTTAATTAAACGCCAACAAATTGGAATTGAAACGCAAATCAAATTAGTCGCAACCGCAAAAGCAAAGGCAGAAGCAAAAAAAGGTACAAAATGTTAACTCATTCGTTTTTCGCACTTGCCTTTCACAGCTGCCATTTAACGAAGCCCAACAAGCGTCGCAGCAACAGCAGCAACAGCAACAACAGTCGACAGCAGCAGCAGCAGCTGTGCCACCGCCGCCGCCGCCGCTTGCCTCGCTGGCAACGCTGCCCAGTCAGGCGACAACTGCAACGGGCAGCAGCAATACCAACAATAACAACAACAACAACAGCAATAGCAACAACAACAGCAGCAGCAACAACAGCAACACTTGCCAGCAGCAACAGCAATTGCATGCGAACAACAACAACACATTGCCAGCAGCACCGCAGCAACAGCAGCGCGGCACGCTGCAGCATCCGCCGCTGCCGAACAGCAACATCAAGCAGGCCTCTGTGAAGCTGATCGAGGGCTACTCCGATCCGAAGGACACGCGCCATCACGGCCAGCACAAGAAGGTCTACCACAAGAAGGCCAAACGCCGCTCGGCGCCGTTGCACAAGCAGCGACAGCATCAGCAGCATCAGCAGCAGCAGCAGCTGCAAACGCTGCCCACACCGCGCGGCCACCAGCAACAGTTGCAGCAGCAACAGCAGCAGCAGCAACAGCAACAGCTGCTGCATCGCCACTCCACGTACAACAACAATAACGGCAATCACAAGAAGGACAAGCGCAACAGCCACTACAACTCAGGTGAGCAGCAGCAAGAGTTGCTAGAAATACCACTAAGAGCTAGCAACAAAGTGTAGCCAGTAATAGCTGCTAGCAACAATAGTTAGCAACAATAATAGCCAACATTAGCTAGCAGCAACATTAGCTAGCAACAACATTGTGTAACCGCAACAAAGGCCAGCGACAGCTGGCAACATATGCAAGAGGAACTAGCGTTAGCAACAGCTAAGTCAGCAGCAGCTAGCAACAATAGCAGCCAAAGCCAAGATCAGCAACATAACTCAGCAACAGCTAGCAACAATTTTGAGCAATAACATATGCTGTCAGCATCAGCTAGCAACAACAACACGCAAAGCCATGATCAGCAACATCAGTTTAGCAACAATTAGCAACAAAATAAGAGCAGCCACAGACCAGCAACAGTCGCAGTTAGCAACAATAACTGTTAAGAGTTCAGCTGGCAACACAAGCTAGCCAGCAACAAAAGCCAAGATCAGCAACTTTGACGAGCAGCAACATTACAGCTAGCAACAAATGCCTAGAAGCAAGCAAAAGACAAAAGCCAGCAACAGCTGCTGGGAGCATGTTGCCAGCAGACGACTTTCGTGCTGTTGTTGAGCTATAAGATATACGATTGCTATATATATATATGTTATCATGCAAGAGTTTCATATGCAATTAATTGCTACTATAAGCATTCGATTATGTAGGCAACAGCTCAAATGTTGCTAACGCTGCAGGCGCTTGCAACAAATAAAAAACGTTGCATACTTTTAGGCGGCAATGAAAAATGCTAAAATCTTAGGCAAATGGCAGCTATAGCTAAATCAGCGGAATTTTTGTGGGCGTGGCAATTAGATGCAGTTGGCAGAGAGCGCGAACGGCGGTTGCGGCTGCCGAGATCAGCCAGGCGTTAAATGGCAACTGGCAGCCATTCGACTGCGACGCAAGGAGCCACAGATAGAGGGAGAGAGAGAGAGAGAGAGGGGGGGGTAGAGAGAGAGAGAGAACGAAGGAGAGTTAGATAGCCGAGCAGCCAAGCGCCTAATAGACTGCGACAGAGACGCGCCACAAAGGACGAAAGCCAATGGGAGTCCCACCCGCCGACTGTCCTTTGGCTCATTTGCCTGGCGACTCAATTAACTGGGCGAGGATAGTTACTGCGGCATGCGGCATGCGGGCTGCCTGCACTTGCGTCTAGTTTCTCGTAATTATAAACAAAAATCTCAAGTCTGACAAGCAGCTAAATTGTTCCTGACAGTTTGGCCAAGGAGCTGGCCTGTCTCCTGGCCGACTCTCTGTTAATGAGACTTTGCGCAGTCTATAGAATGTCGCAGGAACTCGAAGGACTAAGTGATATGTGCGGCTGGAGCCTGAACTGAACTGGAGCAGTAAATAGAGCAAGGAAAACTTTGGGGTCTACGATTCGAAAGGGTTTGATGCCATAGGAAGTTGAGTTGCATAAAGGAAGAGAGAAGGGGTTTAGGAAGGAGTTAGGATTCGATTGGAGGGACTGCATCGAGTGGGCAGTGTATAGGGCAAAACTAAGACTTGCATTAGATCAAGGTATATATATATATATATGTATGAACTGTTAGCTTAGGTAAACGCAAGAGCAAGCATCTTACTTAGAGTCTAAAAGAATCGCTTGGCTTTGCAGATTCCTCGGCGCCCAAGTCCTCCGACGAGGAGGCGGACATAGACGAGGAAGTCGAGCGAGCCGCACCACCAGCAGCAACACCAGCAGCAGCAGCAGCAGCAGCAGCAGCAACTGGAACTGGAACTGGCACAGGGACAGCTGTAGGTTTGCTCAACTCGCCGGACAGCATATCGGATGATCTAGTCCGTCCGCTGCCCGCTCAGCTGCAGCGCAGTCCACGGAAGCTGACCGTCGCCCAGGCGGAGCACAGCAAGCGGCAGCCGTCGCCGTACTACTACTCGGACTTGCTGAAGAGCCGCGACAAGGAGGACAAGGAGGAGAAGCCGACGCTCGAGCGCGAGGCGAAGCAGAAGTGCCGCCAGTCGACGGCCAGCGAGCCGCCGCAGCAGACGCTCACCCAGCCCCAGCGGCTGGGTGGCTATCGCAAGAGCAGCAGCCTCGATGCACCACAGTCGCAGTCCCAACAGCCAGAGGAGCAACTGCAGCCGAAGGCAGGAGAGGAGGAGCGGGATCCCGTTGAGCTCGAGGAGGCGACCTGCCTGACCGAGCAGTCGACGCCGAAGCGCTACAGCTTCACGGAGGAGGGCGTGCGCATCATACGCTGCGAGACGCCCAGCACGAGCACCTCGGAGGAGTCCGACTGCAGCGAGTGCCTGAAGCGACGCGAGTGGCACGCGCGCGCCTTGGCGCTCGTCCGCAAAACGTGCAACGTCCAGCCGGCCAGCCGCCAACAGCAGCAGCAGCCGCAGCAGCAGCAGCCGCAGCAGCAGCAGCCGCAGCAGCAGCCGGTGTCCATTGGGAGCGGGGAGTTGCAGCTGCAGCTGCAGCACTGCGACGCCGGGGAGGGTGAGCTGCTCAAGTGCTGTCCACCGCCAGCGGACGCTGGGGAGTTAGGTGGCGAGTCGATGCCGCCGCACCGCCTGCTGGGCCCAGCAGCCGTGTGCGGAGCCTGCATACCGACGCCCAGCGCGACGCTTGGACTGGCCCACGGCGATGCGGAGCAGCTGGAGGAGCTCGAGGAGTACTTTCGCCCACGCAGCATCTTCTACGTGCATCCGCATGGCGTCCACGAGTGCGTTGAATGCGCGCCGCCCGTCAAGCTAGAGGAGAAGCAGCAGCCAGAGCCAAAGCAAATACTTGCCAACCAGCAGGAGGAGGAGGAGGGCGAGGGTGAGGAATACGAATACGATTCGGACAACATGGCGAGTCGACGCCGGCAGATCTACGAGACGGCCTTCGACTGCAAGATAGCCAAGTCGGACGACGATCTCGACGAGGTGGATCGCATCACCAACCACTCGGTCCTGCTGCAGCTCAACACCAATAGCAACAGCAATGGCAACAGCAATGGCAACGAGCCGTCCAAGTCGCTCAGCAAGAGCCGTCTCGAGTGCAAGCGCACCAAGAATAGCAAGAATCAAGCGCTGCAGCAGCAGCAGCCGCCGCTGCCGCCGCCACAGCCCCAACAGCAGCAGCAGCAGCAGCAGCAGCAGGAGGAGTCACCTGATGGCCAGTGTCAGGTGGTGCTGCAGGTGCAGGCAGAGCTCAGTCAGCTGCAGCTCAGCCAAAGCGCAGATCAACAGAATCAGAATCAGCAACAACAACAACAACAACAACAACAGTCGCAGTCGCTGTCGCAGTCGCAGCAGCTGCCGGCGCGCGGGTACACGCCCTCGCCGCCCTCGACGGCGCCGCTGCCCATGAAGTTTCCGGGCAAGCACGAGCGCTACATGAACAGCATCAAGAGCGCGCCGAATCTGCCAGCTGCGCAGCCGGCGCATCCGCGACTGCGCGACCTGCGGCTGCCGCTGCAGGCCTCGCTGCGCCAGCAGCAGCAGCAGCAACAGTCGTCGCAGCTGTGCGCCAGCAGCAATGACAACAGTCTCACCGACAGCGCCTACGTGAATCCGCCCTCGACGAACTCCAACTCGAACTCGCACTCCAATTCAGCTGTGGCCTCCACCTCGGCCTCGTCGCGCCGTCCGCGCAGCTTTGTGCTCGAGTCGGGCCGCGTGCTCGAGCTGCGCCGCAGCGCGCACCACCAACAGCAGCAGCAGCACGGCAAGCAGCAGCAGCAGCAGCTGGGCAAGCCGAGGCACAACTATAGCTCCACCGAGAGCATTGCCACCTCGTCGAGCGGCGGCAGCATGGAGTCGCTGCGCAGCAGCACCAGCGAGGGCAACCGCAGCACCTCCAGCTCCGAGTCGCGGCACTCCAGCTCGCTCAGCTCGCACAGCTCCGAGAGCAGCAACAGTGCCAGCGCCAGCGCCAGCTCGAGCGTCGCCTATCCGCTGCGTGCGCCCGTGCTGCTGCACTCGAAGCTGCACATACTCAGCCCCATATCGGACAAGTCCTCGCAGGAGCCCGCCTCCGAGCAGTCGCGCGAGCAGCCAGCAGCAGCCGCCGGCCTGCAGCAGCAGCAGGAGTCCGCAGCGGAGGCGGCGCCAGCTGGCAGCTGCTCGGCGCCTGTCCAGCTGCAGGCGAAGCAGCAGCGCAGCGGCAGCCAGCGCGCAGCAGCAGCAGCAGCAGCAGCCGCAGCCGCCGCCGCCGCAGCTGCGGCGCCCAACAAGGCGCTGCTGCACCTGGCCGACGAGCTGCTCGGCTCGGACAGCGGCATCTCGTTGCACTCGCGCGAGGACGGCAAGCCCACGGCTCTGGCGCTGCAGCGCCTCACGCTGCCCAAGCTGCAGCTGGGCAGTGGCAGCGCCGCCGACACGTCCTCTTCGGCGGCAGCTGGCATCTCTTCGGCAGTCGTGGCGGCTGCTGGCGCTGGCGGTGCGGCTGGGTGTTCAGCGCTGCCGCAGGAGCTGCGCGATCTGCCCTTCGACATGCCCAAGCTGCGACGTCGCAAGACGCTGCAGCAGGAGGCGGCCTGCACCTCGGGCAGCGCCACCTCCGTCGACCTCGGCGATCTGCCGTTCGACATGCCCAAGCTGCGCCGACGGCTGCGCGCCAACCAGGCGGAGATCAACAATCTCCTCATGCACAGCACCGAATCCAGTGGCATCTCCCAGGCCTCCTCCAGCCACTCCATGCGCGACGAGCAGAAGCTGGCCAGCAAGCTGGGTGAGTTCTGCCAACAGAGAAACAAAAGTTCTGAGACCCGGGGGCAGCAAATCTCGATTCTCTGATCAAATACGCTTCCGGAACGGTGCGCGGATCGAGAATCGGATGAAAAGTGCTCGAGTTATGGCCAGGCAATTGGAACTTGACTTCCGAATAATATAGTTTTATAATGGATTTCTTAACTCTCTCTCTCTCTCTCTCTCTCTCTCTCTCTCTCTCTCTCTCCTCCGTTTCTGTTTGTAGACACAGCGCTGTTCCGTCAGAATCTGACGCTGAATCTGAATGAGCCACGGCAGGTGAACAAACAGTTTGGCAGCCTCGACCTGCGTGGGCTGAGCAGTCACAAGGAGCTGAACATGAATCTCTGCCAGGGCTACGTAACGGCCGTCGATCTAATAGATGTGGCCATACCCTTAGAGCGTCAAGGGTATGTAACTCCCTCCCTCTCTCCATCTCTCTCTCTCTCTCTTTATTACTTTAAAGCTAACTCTCTCTCTCTCTCTCTCTCTCTCTCTCTGGGTCTCCCACTCTAGCTGGTACCATGGCGCCATAACGCGCATCGAGGCGGAGACAACTTTGCGTCCGCTGGCCGAGGGCTCCTTTCTGGTGCGCAACTGCGAGTCCACCAAGCAGGACTATTCCCTGTCGCTCAAGTAGGTCAATGAATCGCCACAAATGTTAACAGTTAAGCTAAACAATCTCTCTCTCTCTCTCTCTCTCTCTCTCTGTCTCTGTCTCTGTCTCTGTTACAGAGGCGCCAAGGGGTTCATGCACATGCGAATACAGCGCAACGAGGCGGGCCAATATATCCTGGGCCAGTTCAGTCGACCCTTCGAGACGGTGCCCGATATGATACGACACTTCTGCCTGAACCGCTTGCCCGTCCGCGGCGCGGAGCACATGTGTCTGATCGAGCCGGTCATAGCGCAGCTGCTGTAAACTAACCGAGCAGAGAAAGCAACATACATATTGACATATAGATATAGCATATAGCATATAGCATATAGCATATAGAGACAGCTCTATAAATATACTCTTTATATATGTATACACATGTGGCGTATGTATCGATCGATAGGTATCGATATATCGATAGCCATCGCTATGTACGCCTTATACACGCACTAGTCTTAACTACAAATTGTTTCCACTCACCCCCACTTCCGTTATGTAGTAAGCCTTCTCTGTAAGCCTTCATTTTGGATCAATGTCAGAGCAGAGTATTAGCTTAGCTTAGTGTTAGGCAGAAACACCGAGAATGACAAACAGAAAGGAAACAGAAAGCAAGTACGTAGACAATACGAGAACAAGCAGATCGCATAAACCATAAATTATATATATATATATATATAATCGAACTAGATCTAGACACAAGAGAGCACTTGACAGTTGCTAGACGTAGTACACACACACACACACACACGCATACGATATATATATATATCTATATATTTTTGTGTTTTTTTTTGTGTATTCGTAAATCACGATAACAATTTGATATCTATTCGTAACTAGCGATTATCACGCGTATATTAAATACTTGCAAAGTCTAAGAATACTACGTAGATTACACACATACACACACATACAGACACACATACACTCAGTGATCACGATTCACAATTAACATTTGAAGCCTCGTTCACACGGCACGTTTACACGATGTTCGCTTTTTGTGCGCTTTCGTTTTCGTTTCGACTCGAAATGAAGGAAGAAGCTAACAATTTGTTAATTAATTTTATGTTCCAAACTAATATATATATATATATATACATACATATATCGATCAGTGTTATCGATAGTTAGATTTATCGCAACTTATATAGAAGGCGTAATAACTTCATATATACATATATATATCTATTTTTTTCCTAGTCTTAGGCCAGGCATGCAAACGTAGAGCGCTCAAAGCGTTTTCGATTATTGGATATGAGTAGAATGAAGTCTATCGACTAGGGCGCTATCGTTATCGTTATCGATATCAAGGATATAGCAACGCATATGAACAACTTACGGTTTTAAGTGTTAGTTTCTAATAACTCTCTCTCTCTCTCACACACACACACTCTACTTTCACTCTCACTCTCTCTCTCTCTCTCTCTCTATATGTAGAGTCAAGCACTGGCTAATTAAGCATTATATATAGATCTATATATAGTAACACAATATTACGAGCAGTCAATGGTTTTTTGGTTCCAGATGAAATGAAGTAAGGGAAACGAGCACAGAGAAATCAAACAGTTGGATAGTTTCGGATCTGAGAGCATTATCTATCTATCGATTATATTATATGTATATGTGCAATAAATGAGTTTTGTTTCGTAATTTGCATTATGTTTTGTATGTGTGCCAAAAATGTATTTAGGTATTATCATTATTATTATCATTAGCATTGTCATTATGATTGTCATTATTCGATATATATTTTTATAACTAGAGATTTTTGTTATCTGTTGTCTAATTTGTAAGTCTGGCAACGCCGTGCAATACGCAGACCTTACCCCCCCTCCCTCTCTCTCTCTCGCTCTCTCTCGCTCTCTCTATGCGTTTTACCACACTGCTTTTACGTTATATGCAACACTGTCTCCAGTTAGAAATGAGAGCCACATCGAGTACTTATACATACACATATATACACTTACATATATATATACATATATATATCTATTGAGTTAAGCTTGATCCAGCTGCGAAGTTGTAAATATATTTATCTATATCTAACACACACACACACACACATACATATATATACAAGCTATACGAAAACCAAGAATATTTGATTTGATTTGCACTACAATTTTAAGCATAAGATTTCCAAGTGTAGCAAAGGGAAAGAAATTATGTTGAGGCTTCCAGCGGCAGTGATGAGAGGGGCAGAGACAGAGAGAGGGGGAGAGTGTGGAAGAGAGAGAGAAAGAGAGATAGCGAGAGAGAGAGAGCGTGTAACTTTTGCCCAATTCTCGTCTCGATTGCAATTTGCACATCTCTCTCTCTCTCTCTATCTCTCTCTCCCTCTCTTGCTCCCTTGCTCTCCCCCTTCCTGCCACTCTGCGACTTTCTCTTACTGTCCTGCACATGTGTCAAACTATCCAAACCGAACACCAAAACAACACAATTATATATGATAAACAACAGCAAGAAATATCCATGAGAGATGAAAACAATGAACAGCAACAAATGCAACAAAAAACAAATACAAATTTAATAAACATCAACCGAAAAGAAAACAAAACACGAAAACGAAATGTATTTAATAAATAAATAAAAAACAAAACAAAACATAAAAAAATGAGATGATTTGGGTCTTTAAGGGGGAGTAGAGACTGCGATGCAACAACAGTCAGGAAGACTCCGAGAGAAGAGAGCCAGAGGGAGCTAGCTCGATAGCTATCAAATGGGCCATGCCACGGCTTCTTTTGGAAGCTAATATACTCTGTTTGCAGTTTGTATAAAGAAATATGCTTGCTGGTTGAGCCATGCAAAGCCGTTTACCTTAGCCAACTAAAGTTTTCCTTGCAGCCTTTCTAGAATTTTGAACCAAGTGAAACTTTTCTATATGCCTGATATGTTCCAGGGATATTGCTGAGCTCAACTCTGCCAGCCTTGCTGGCAAGGACATTCAAGGATACATATGATATAGCTTACCTTTCGCAATGTCAGTCGACTTCCACGGACCAGCTGAATCATCTGTTATTCCCGATTGGCATCCTTATTCCTCAAGATTGAGACGAGCTTCCACCTATGAAAAGGAAATCTCCCCCCGATCGAAATGCCTTGCGCCGAGTGCCAACCCAATCAAGGACGACTCCGAAGTTTGATTCGGTTTACGTAAACGCTTTATTAAATCGTTTTGCCATATCGTAAGTACGTATGTGTCTTTAGCATAGTGTATGTTAGGGTTATGCCTGTACGAACAGGGGTATAGGTGTACGTAAGGATATATTCAATAAATTATGTAGACTTGGTGAAACTTGCACATGAAACTCGCACGAAGGATTATTTACAACAGACCTCAGGACGCTTCTGTATTTCTTGCTCTTTACATATCTGATAAGTACATGCCTTTGCTTTCGTTTAAAAATACTAATTCGTTGATGGTACGGGCCACGGATCGGCCACTCGACTCCGTGCCACATACTAGACATTATTATATATATATATATATATATATATGTATTTATATATATGTTGTATATGGGCCCAACTGGGCTATACAAAAAAAAAAAAAAAAGAAGAAGAAGTAATATGAATATTGTGGAAGCTTGCAGGGAACTGAAGCTTCCTATGCTTAGTGCTTGGGACATATTAAAATATGAATTTGGTGTGCTCTGCTTGGCCTTGGGGCCTAGATGACCAGCTCGACGCCCTCGGCGTTCTTCTTGATCAGGCTCTCCCACTGCGCGATCAGGCTCTGCGACGAGGGCGCCTCCTCCGGCGTCAGGTCGCACAGCTGGGCCAGCGACATGGCCGGACGCATCCCCGAACTGGAACCGGATGTGCTCAGGAGTGGATTACCGCCGCCATTCGATAGAACGGCGGCGGCGTTCAGGCTGCGATTGCCGGCCGCCTTGTGGCCCATCAGCTCCAGATCGTTGCTACACAGGGCGAAAGAGAGAGAGAGAGAGAGAGAGAGAGAGAGAGAAGCAGAAAGAGTGGGATGAGACCTTTGACTACTCCGAGATCTGTCAAGCAAGGACTTTCTCTCTGTTATCCTTTTCCGTTTCCCCTTTAACCCCCCCTTATTTCTCAATCTACCTTTAGTCCTTGATCCTTTTCCCAACTGGACTTACCTTTCTCTCTCCAGCTCGTTTGTGGACTGCGCATTGCGCAGCTTGCCTGGGCCATAGCAGTGCTCCACCTCGGAGTCGTCCTCATCGTCATCGGCATCGGCCTCGTCGTCTGTGCTCAGTTGCCTGCGGTTACAAATGATGAGAATGAGGAATTCAAAGGAGTCTCTAGCCGAAAGGACTCTCGACACTTACAGCTTCTCGAGCATGTGTTGGCGATTGAGCTTGCGCAGGCGCTTCAGCTCCGACTCGCGACTCTTGAGGTCCTGCAGCTCGCGCTGAATCTTCTGCTCGACGGGCACGTAGCCCCGTCGCAGTGGCCTCCCCTCCGAGTCGCGCTCGATGCTGCCTGGGCTGACGCTGCTGCCGTTGACAATGATGTTGTTGCTGTTGTTGTTGCTGTTGTTGTTGTTGTTGTTGTTGTTGGCCAGGTTGAGGGCGAGGGGCGAGGCCTGGCCCGACTCGAGGAAGGCCATGGCGGTGCGCGCGTTCAGCTTGAGGGTCGAGCTGTTGCCATTGGCCAGCAGCAGGGGCTGTCCGGCGGCCTGGCCCAGCTGCATCTTGCCGTGCGAGGCAATGAAGCGCTGCATCACGCCCTTCGTGGACCCGTTGAACGAGAACTGGCGCTTCTGCTGCAGCTGCGGCGTAGCCGGCGTCCGGGTCATCAGCTTCTGCTGCGGCGGCTCCGGCGTCATGTTGTAGCAGTTGGGCCCGATGTACCGCCTGTCGGCCACGTTGAGCTTGAGGGCAGCCTTGCCATCCAGCTTGACGTTGGTCTTCTGCGAGGAGGCCGAGATGCCCGAGTCATCCGAGTGCTGCTCGTCCAGGCTCTCCTCCTTGTGGCTGCTGCTGTGGCTGTTCACGCTCGACGCCAGCGAGGGCGTGTTCGACGGCGACTGCTCCTCGATCGGCACCAGCAGCGACGTCACCGACGCTGGCTGTGCGCCCTGATCCACCTGATCCTGGCCAGCCTCCAGCTGCTGCTCCGCCTCGCTGGCGTTGCCATTCAGCGCGAAGTTCGGCGAGGCCGTCTGAGCTGCGGCCGTGGCCAGCTGGCGGTACTCCTCCTCGCGGCGCACCACCTCCTTGATCTCCTCTTGAATGCGTGTCAATGGATCCATTTTCTGTGTGCGAGCGAGAGAGAGAGAGAGAGAGGGAGAAGGGTTATTCGATATGGTTGGGCTTGTGTGTGGCGAGCAGGAAGAGATCCGATAACAAATCGCATTTGTGTAATCGAATATGGATGACAAAATGAGGCGAAGCGCAGCTGTCAGCCAGCAGCGAGCAGCTACAGTGAGCCCTGCCTAAGGCCAAAGAGGCTTAACGTAATTAATAAGCGAGGCGAATCAATGGAAAGCGAGACGAGGGGGGCAGCTCTATAGCGGGAGAGAGAGAGAGAGAGGGAGAGAAATTCACAGAGAGAGAGAGAGAGAGAGAGCTATAAGTGTACAGCTGACTGAGTGAAGACAGCCTTAAGCTTGAGAGTAGAGACTGTGTGTACAGTGGAGACTGCCTACAGCAAAAACTTGGGCTACAGTAGAGACTGCCTATAGTAGAGCCATTGATTACAGCAGAGACTGCCTACAGTGGAGACGTTGTCTATAGTAAAGAGTGACTACAGTGGAGACTGCCTATAGTAGAAGCTGCCTACAGTAAAGACTGCCTAGAGAAGAAGCTGCCTACAGTAGAGACTGCCTACAGTTAAAGCATGGACTACAGTAGAGATTACCATGAGTAGAGACTTTGACTACAGTATAGACTGCCTACAGTAGAGGCTGACTAGACAGTAGAGACCGCCTACAGTGGAGACTGCTTACAGTAGAGACCTTATCTACAGTAGAGACTGCCTATACTAGAATCTGCGAAGGGTATAACCTGCCCACAGCTGGCAGGCCTACAGGTAAGACTGGCTACAGTTAAGACTGCCTATAGTGAAAGCTCCCATAGTGGAGACAGAGTACAGTAGAGACTAGCTACCTCAAAAGGAGACTACAGTAGAGTGAAAACTGTCTACAGTGAAGACTACCTATAGGAAAGACCGATTTCAGTAGAACTTTTACATAACAATTACAATTTCAATTTATATACCCTGTAATTTGAAGCTATAGGCATAATAGACTAGTCTTGGCATCCTTGGAGTAGCAACTGCCGCAAGAGGCACAATCTACCCTTAGATTCTTCACATATTATCGAATGAAAGTTGTCGGGAGCTACAGACAGCTGTATACCCTGTAATACAGAGAGGGAGGATTGCGAAGGCAAACGGATCTGATTACAGAAAACTATAGAAGCTATGGAATAACTGAGTGGATCTTTAACATTTCTAGCTCACATAGAGAAGTCTTTGTTAGACTCGTCCGCCTTAGCGAGTGCACACTGTAGACTGTGGGCATTTGCTTAGCCCTGACTGAATTATGTGATGTGACGAAGCGAAAATGTTGCAGCTGCTGCACTTACAGAGATAGAGATAGAGAGAGGAGAGGGGGAGAGAGAGAGAGAGGGCAGACAAGGAGAGGAGAAGCACAATTGAACAATGGCGGATGAGGGCCCACAAAGCAGACGAAGAAGTTGATGGAGACGAAACTAAAACGATGTGACAGTGCGGAAGGGGGAGGGGCCGGGGGCGATCCGAGGGGGGAGGGGAGGCGTGGTCGGGCAAGTGAGCCGAATGGAGTCAGCGTAACGAACTGCGTTAAGCGACTTTTGATGCGTGCGATCGCAAAAGTTGCGTGACATTTGGACTTTAAATTGAATTCCAAACGGCTGAACAAAGGGCCGACGAGAGCAGCGGGACGTGGCGGGTAGAGGGAGGGGGGCTTAAGAGGGGAACCTGAGCAGCGGTGGGAGGGGCCTTAGAGGTTGTTCGCCAGAAATGCTAAACATATACGAAATGAAACAATCGAGAGTAAAAGTGTTTGAAAGTAAAAAATATAATAATAATCAACAACAACAACAGAAGCAACAATGGGAATGAACAACAGGTTGTTGATGTTGTTGATGTTGTTGTTGTTGATGTTGTTGTTGTTGTTGTCACATATTATGGATGATGGGCGTGACAGAGGTGACCTCAAAGTTATGACACCGCATGCCATAAAAAATAACAGAAGGGCGACGAGAAGAAAGAGAGAGAGGGAGAGGAGGAGAGCTGGAGAGGAGGGAGCGGAGTGCAGCGAGTGAGAAAAATGAAAATGAAAAGCTGTAAATGAAAAGGAAAATGGGAAGCTTTTAGCGGATGCGGTTGAGTGGGCTGTGTAATGCGATATATATGTATATATATAATATATATATATAGTAATATATGTATGTATAAAGTGGAAGGGGTGTAGGTGGTTGGGGACAGAGCTGGAGGTGAAATGATTGATATATAGAGAGCGAGACAGAAAGAGAGGGAGGGAGAAAGAGAACAAGAGAGAGAGAGAGAAAGAGAGATTGAGAGATAGAGAATGTGATACATAGAGAAAGATAGAAAGAGAAATTGACAGAGAGAGAGAGAGAGAGAGAGAGAGAAAGTGAGAGAGAGAAGGAGAGATATTAAGGTAGAGAGAGATAAAGAGATAAAGAGAGATAGAGAAAAAGTGAGAGAGAGAGAGAGAGAGTTTAAGGTAGGGAGAGATAAAGAAAGAAACGGAGTTAGAGAGAAAGAGAGAGAGATAGATAGAGAGAGAGAGAGAAAAGTGGGAGAGAGAGAGATATTAAGGTAGAGAGAGATAAAGAGATAAAGAGAGATAGAGAGAGAAATGGAGTTAGAGAGAAAGAGAGAGATAGGGGGAGAGAGAGACAGAGATAGAGAGAGAGAGAGAAAAAGTGAGAGAGAGAGAGAGATTAAGGTAGGGAGAGATGAAGAATGAAATGGAGTTAGAGAGAAAGAGAGAGAGACAAAGAGGGAGAGATAGATAGATAGAGAGAGAGAAAAGAGAGAGAAAGTGAGAAAGGAGAGAGAGAGAGAGAGAGAGAGAGAGGGAGAGAGAGGGAGAAAGAAAGAGAGAGATAGAGAGAGAGAAAAAGAGAGATGGAGACAGAAAGAGAGAGAGAGAGTGAGAGATAGAGAGAGAGAGAGAGAGAGAGAGAGAGAGAGAAAGAGACAAAGAGAGAGAGAGAGAGAGAGACAGAGAAAGTGAGAGAGAGAGAAAGAGTAAGTGATAGAGAGAGAGAGAGAGAGAGAGATTAAGGTAGGGAGAGATAAAGAATGAAATGGAGTTATAGAGAAAGAGAGAGAGAGAGAGAGAGAGAGAGAGAGAGTGAGAGAGAGAGAGAGATAGATAGATAGATAGAGAGAGAGATAGAGAGAGAGAAAAAGAGAGAGAGAGATCACTCAGCCAAACCAGACTTATGTATTTGACAACTTACAGTAAGATTCCTGCGCCTTTCAGTGTTGCAAAACGAACTCAATGAACGAAAAATGAAAAACTCAAAACTCAAAAACTTTGGCTGCTTGCGGATTTTGGCTTTGGCTGTGTCTTTGGCTCTGGCTCTGGCTCCGGCTCTGGAGTGCGTCTGATGGCAGTGGCAGAACAGAAGTGAGCCGACTCGAGGCTGGTCTGGGCCTTATATGAGAGTTGGCCAAAAGGGAAAGGGAGCAGATCGAGAAGCATATGTTCAATTGGGCGAATGCGCATTGCCGATCTTCGTCACTCGCCGGGCAGAGCAGCTGTGTCTGGATGCGCAGCTCAATTAGAATCGCGCCAACAGCTGTTTAGACAGAACTCCAGCTCAGCTCGTACCAGTCGAGCTGCTCTGCTCTGCCCGAGCGCATTTAATGGCCATTGGCAATGCCAATGCCAATTTACAACGCATCTAATTGCCACTGCTTGCTGCAGTTAACGCCACTTAGCAGACAAATGGAATATGAGTTTTGGCCACTCATCAGCTCTTCACTTACTGCCTGTCAGCGTTGTGACATTAGCATTAGGCAGTTGTCAGCGCAAGAGAGAAAATGCTGCTGGGCGCATGATGTTGAGTGCATGTCAAACTTGAAGCTGCGATAATTATGCGTTTCGCAACACTGATTGGCAGTTAGCCGTGCTCTTGTGGCAAAGGTCAAAGGCCCACACATAAAGTAGCTGACAAATTTAGCATGAAGCTGGACAAACTCTTAACTGTTAAGTCTATTTGTCGTTTTACAACACTGATTGGCAGTTAGCCGTGCTCTTATGGTAAAGGACAAAAGCTTACACTTTAAGCAACAACATGAAGAAGGCAATCTCTTAACTGTTAAGTCTATTCTCTAACATATTGTCGTTTTACAACACTGCTTAGCTATTGTCCATGCTCTAGGAGCAAAGGCCAAGGGTTTACACACAAAATGGCTGACAAATTTGGTATCCAGCTGGGTAATATCTTAGCTATTAAGCCTACTCTCTACTCCTATGTCGTTTTACAACACTGATTGGCATTATCTTGTGCTAAAGGCCAAAGTCTTACAGTTGAATTGCCTAACAAATTTAGCATAAAGCTCGCTTTAAGTTAATCTATTCTCTAACTTAAAGTCGTTTTGCAACACTACTTTTCATAAATTTCTCTTCTTAGCTTTCAAGTATTAAGTAAATAATGTCTTGATTGCCAAACTCATGTCAAGTGCTAGTCAAAATTTAACATGAAGTTGCTCAAAATAAACTCAGCCCTCTTCTAGTTCTTTTACAACACTGTTCAACCTGTGCTTCTCTTGGCAGCTAATGCCGTGTCAACACACGCCAAGTTCCTGTTGAACTTAACAAGAAGCTGCGAAAACTTTACTCGAGAGGCGCAGCTCCATTGTCATTTTGCAACACTGCTCGGCTATTAGCCGACAATGTCATTGTTGTTGGCCAAATGACAATGACAAATGGTCAATTAGCTGCAGCAGCAGCAGCAGCAGCTGCAGCTACAGTCGCCGTGATCTTTCTCTAGCTCATTTCACGATTCTCTGAGCAGAAAAATTCTCGCTGATTAAATGCAATTTGGCAGCTAAACACTTCCCCCAGCGGCGACAAATGGGCGGGGTGTGGACGGTGTGTGGGAAAGGTTGAAGCTGCAAGCTGGCAACATGTTGCGGGTCAGCGCATTGGCTAACAGAGGGCGCTGTGCGGGTGCGTCAACCGTTTGTTGTTGTCTGTGTCTCTGTGGCTTCCGCATAGCAGTTGTTGCTGTTGTTGTTGCTGTGTCGCATTAGAAAGTGGCAGCAAATGTCGTTGTCTGCCGCTAAGTAGTCAGCGCAAGTCGGAAGCACGGCTAACACAGCCACAACATACACACACACACACACGCAGACAACTGCAATTTGCTGCGTTGTGGTGCGCGGCTCATCAAATTTTTGCGCAATTCGATGCAGATTTTCACTCAATTGTGCGTTAAGCTCAGAAAACACGAACACAGACAAAGAAAGAAAAAAAAAAACAAACCGCCAAACTGTCGTTTTCACCGGCTAAAGGCAACACCAACAGCAACAAGAAAGCGCTGCCCAAATGTTGTTAGTTTCGATAGCAACAAGTTGCTAGCAACTAGTTGGCAACATGTGACAGCAACACAGCCGCCAAAGTGCAATGGCAGCAGCAGCAGCAGCAGCTGGCAATTTGACAGCTGTTGTTGCCCCTTCTCTTTGCTTTTCTACTTTACCGCAACTCTTTGCCAGTAATTTGTTGTTTTCTTCTGCTGCTGCTGCTTGCAATAACGGCAATTGGGATAGCGCATGTCCGAGCCGCGCTGCGCCAAAGTCGCTGGCCTAAGCTGAACTCATTTGCATGCGGCCGGGGTCAGCCAGCAGCTGAGCGCGAGAGCAGCACAGACACTCACTCTGTCCCTTTCCCTCAGCCCAAAGATCGCCAAGTACACGAAAGAGCAGCGCAAAGCAAAGCAAAGAAGAACACAGAAGCAGCCACAGCCGAACGTGACGCGAAACGTGACCGTGACTTGGCTGCGCTAGCGCTCGCTCTCCTGCTCGCTCTCACGCTGGCTGGCGTAGCGCTCTCACGCTTCAGCATTTTTTGCTCCACTTCCAGCGACGTTGACTGCGCTGGTAGCGGGGTGGGCCAGAGCGTTTCCAGGCGAGTGATCACCGCATTAGCATGATATTCATAATGTATTTACAACTAGCCAATGATCGAGTTAAGCCAGATGATCATCATGAAGTTAACGTCAAAAATAACTACAACAACAACAACCACTGTACACGTATTTAGGGCAATTCATTTAACGTTTTTTGTTTTGGCTATTTTTTTCGCATTGTTTTGCGCTGCTCCTCGCAGCGAGACGCAGCGCTGCAACAGAAGAGCGCAACAGGAGCGCGCGCAGCAGCAGTGAGCGAGGCCGAGGGAAAGGGACGGCGATAGAAAGGGGCTGTGCAGTCAAATTTGTAGCCTGCGAGGCATTTGGGTCAACAACAGTTATGATCGAGTGTAATGGGAATGCTAATGGCGCCGTTGAAAGGATGCCAAGCCAATCAGAATTAGCTACGATTGTGAGCTTACGCCCGATTGGGCGTGTTCGCTGTCCGCCGGCAATGGCAGTATTTAAATGGCAGGCGATAGCTGTTATTGCTGTTGATTTGTGATCTGAGCGGCATTTGCTTCGCCTCCGTCTTGAATTGTTCTTATAAGATTCTCTCTCTCAAGATCTCACTCATTCACAGCATTAGTTAATGTTTACAATCCTCGCGTTGAGCTCTATATAATCATATCTTATAACAGCTGCGATTAGCGGCTAGTTGCCTATCGCCTGCGGTCATTAGCTCGTGCTGCAGAGCATTTCTGGAGCATTTGCCAGTTTGAGTTTAACTACTATTAGTGACTAGGCCTTTATGCTTTATCGATTATCTTGTCGGCTCTCTTTCGCAGCAGCTGCAACATATCAGCACGTCCTCAAGCGTTTCTTTCACCAGACACAGATACAGATACAGATACAGATGCAGACACAGATACAGTTACAGTTACAGATACATGGGCCATAGCCCGATAGATACTCGGCAGTTCATGCCAGCGACCCAGTTGTTGGATAAATCGTGATCTATTCTCTTGCAGCAACAGCAACAACAGCAACAACAATCAACATCCACTGAGCTCTACGGTCTTTCGACAATTTGATATCTGTGGCGGATGCAGTTGGAGCATGTGTCAATTATGACGCCATATCATGAGCATATTACAAATTACCGTTATGCTCGATTGCTATTATTAAGCATATTTGCCATGGCTACGTCTTGGCCCCAAAAATCTCGCTCGCCCAAAAAAACTAAAACCCAAAAACAACGAACACACAACAACAACAAAAACTAAAGCTGTTGCTGGGTCCACAGACAAAGTCACGTCTCGCCACTGGGCCAAATTGTTAAGCAAAGAAAATAGAAAGATATATCTATGTATATATATAGATATAAATATATATGTTTGTATAGCTATACATATTTATGCCAGCTGTGATTACCCGACTTTGCTGGAGCTGAAATCATTTTTAGATATATAATTGCAATTTGAACATTTCAAATTGCATACAAGAATGTTCGGAAAGTACCTAAAATATGCGTATAACAGTTGTATAACAGTCGTATAACAGTTGTATAACAGTCGAAAGTAGAACAGTTGTATAAAATTCGTACAACAGTCGTACAACAGTCTTATAACAGTCGTATAACAGTCGTATAACAGCCGTATAACAGCTGTATAACAGTTGAAGAACAGCTGGTCTGCATCGCCTGTCAGTGCAAATGCACTCCATTTTAGATGCATTCGCCTAGTTTTACAGCTCACTATCTGTGCTATGTATAACAGTTATTTATGGCCCTAAAGCCAACTCTAATTGAAGCTCCCATCATAAAAAACAGTCAGTGCTATGTATAATAGTTATTTATGTGATCGCAGCTAGCTATAGTCGAAGCTCGCATCATACTCTGCACCACGTATAACAGTTATTTATGGCATTGAAGCCAACTCTAATTGAATCTGGCATCATAAATAATAAAAAGCAAATCCAATTGTCTCTAAAAACTATGCGCAATGCTCAAAAAGGTTCGTTTTGCTGTTGTTGCTGCCTCTTTGTACCTTCAGTTCGCATAGTTATTTTCTTTTCTCTATTTTTTGTTCGTTATCAGAGTTGCCCACGGATCGGCATTGGGAACTACGCATTTACTTAGCGAAATGAATTCGCGATAAGCGACAAATTGATAAAGGCAAACGCAGCCGGAAAGTAAAGGAAATACAAAAAAAAAAAAAAAAAAAAAAAAAAAACTAAAGCAAACAGAAGAAATAATTTGTAATAAAATAGCGAAACGCCTTCGATTGGCGTGACCTGGCCAAATCGAAATCAGAAATGGATTTCGGAGCTCTTGTTTGGGCGCTGAGCTTCGACCTCGTCTCGTTTAATTGGTTGCTTAGGTCATCAGGTTAAGTGGTCGCTGACGCGTCGGCTCCTCTCGCTCAGCTGCGGTTAGTCGCGGACATTTCCAATAGCCATTAAGGCGTGTTTGCGGTTTAACTTTATGGTATAACAGTTGTATAACGGTCATAAGGCGCATTTCCACAGAACTCGATTGGGTTGAGATTCCCAGTTTTTTTTTTTTATCAAGTATCATTGAAAAAGCTTTCAACACGTCTGATTCTTGTATATACGTACATATATGTACATATACGTATAACAGTTTCACATTAGTGTGCACACAAAACACATGTATGACAGTTGCAGACGAAAGTCTCTTTAATTGCATGTTGCAAAGCATGAAGACTTTGTTCTCGACAATTCACGGCGTACAAAAACTGGACGCATCTTTTCAGTCAGTCTCGCGTGAAGCGCACGTGCTGTGCATAGTCGAAGAGTAGTCGCCGAAAAGCCACAAAATTCATGTGTATAACAGTTGTATAGCAGATGTCAAGCCCTGCGTGTAATTACCGGAAAATGCAAGTGCACTCAATTTGAGATGAACCTAGCCGAACTCAAGACAAGTTGTATAACAGTTGTGCAGGTGAGACGATTTACGCATTACAATAGACGAACACATTTAAATATTTAAAGAGCATTCTACGAACTCGTAAAATATGTGTATAACAGTTGTATAACAGTCGTATAACAGTCGTATAACAGTTGTATAACAGTCGTGTAGCAGTCTTAAAACTTTTGTATAACATTTGTACAACAATTGTATAACATTTTTATAACAGTTGTATAACAGTTGTATAACATTTGTATAACATTCGTATAACAGTCTTATAACAGTCGTATAACAGTCGTATAACAGTTGTATAACAGCCACCAAGCACTACCATTCAATCCAAACGCACCCACTTTAAGATGATCCAATTCAAATTGCGTCCAAGTTAGCGATCGCAGAAGAAATGTTGTATAACAGTTGTGCAGGTGACAAGCTATACATATCTTGAGATGTCCAATGTCACATTGCTGTGCAGTTTCAAATCAAATTATGTCACCCAACGCGCGGTCTCAGCAACGCATGCCAATGTCCGATGCGCGGGCCCAAGCAACCCACAAAACGTGCTCGGCATACGCAAAGGGGCAAACAGACAGCCAACGACAGAGAGAGAGAGAGAGGGAGTTGGAGAAAGAAAGCAAGAGGGGCATTCACATTATGTCATGTAGTGTAACAGCGGTGCAACAAGTATAACAAGCAAAGCGCAGCTGCTGCCCTGGGCCATTGACATGCGAAGAACAACTGGGCAGCCGTTGAAGTCGAAGTCGAAGTCGAAGTCGAACGCATCTAGATACATTTGTATCTGTATCTGTATCTGTATCTGCAGCTCTGTATATCTGTGGATCGCTGCAGCCGCGGCGCTTGCGTGTCTGAACTTGAAGCGTGCGCTGGCGCTTTTTATTATTATTAGTTGGCTTGGCCCGGAGCAGAAGCAGCTGGCAAAAGCCACGCTACGCGAAGCACGTAAAAGATACAGATACAATGCCAGAGATACATAGAGCGAGCACAGCGCATAGCTAGCCCGAGTCGAGCTCTAATGTAGACGTATCTCTGATAATTGCCATGCTTTGGGCCGCTTCTTGTTCGGCGTGTAATTAAAACGTTGCTGCGCTGTCGCTTTTGATTGAAAAATGTTGCCCGAAAATAACAAAAGCAGAAACAAAACGAAAACGAAACGAAACAAAACAATGGCAAATATTTGCGGCACATTTGTCGCCACAGATACAAATACAGATACAGATACAGATACAGATACAGAGGAAGAGCCACAGCTCCCCTGAAGACTCTAGCTACGGCGTACTAGTCAATTTTTTAATTGAGTTGCTTTGTTCAGGCCAGGTAAACAAAGACTGAGAGAGAGAGAGAGAGATAGGCGGGAGGGTAGGGGAGAAAACAAAGACAAATAAGCAACCAAACCCTGAGAAATGGGTCCCTGAGCTCATTAGAACCTTGGCCATGTTCATAAGCTTGTAGATCAACAGCATTTAGAGGAGCAAATATTTGGCAGGCAACTGACTCAGTTCGAGTGCGCCAAGTCATGTGATGAGAAGACTCATCAGCTTAGTCAGCTCACTTAGCTGAAGATGGTTCTCTTCGTCGTCTCTAGCCATCTAAATGCCATCTGAGTAACGATCTGTTTGGCTTGTTCAAAAGCAGCAAGCAGCTTGACTAATTCAATAATAGCTCTAGAAAGCAGCACTTAATTACACTATACTGTATATATACATATATATACATACATACATATGTACATATATATATGGTCTTCAGTTCGTATGGCTTAAGTCGATTAAAGGCTTTAATTGAAGCTTGAACCAATTGATTTTACATTGATTTCGCTATGCATCAGAAACATCTTTTGACATTGACAATTAATATAACAGTTGTATAACAGTTGTATACCAGTCGTATAACAGTTGCATAACAGACGTATAACAGTCGTCTAACAGTTGTATAACAGTCGTATAACAGTTGCATAACAGACGTATAACAGTCGTCTAACAGTTGTATAACAGTTGTATATCACTAGTATAACACTTGTATAACAGTCGTATAACAGAGGTATAACAGCTGTATAACAGTCGTATAACAGTTGTATACCAGTCGTATAACAGTTGCATAACAGACGTATAACAGTCGTCTAACAGTTGTATAACAGTCGTATAACAGTTGCATAACAGACGTATAACAGTCGTCTAACAGTTGTATAACAGTCGTATAACAGTTGAATATCACTAGTATAACAGTTGTATTACAGTCGTATAACAGTTGTATTACAGTCGTATAACAGTTGTATATCACTAGTATAACACTTGTATAACAGTCGTATAACAGAGGTATAACAGCTGTATAACAGTCGTATAACAGTTGCATTACCACTAGTATAACATTTGTATAACAGTTACATAACAGACGTATAACAGTCGTATAACAGTTGTATAAAAGGTGTATAACAGTCGTATATCACAAGTATAACACTTGTATAACAGTCGTATAACAGTTGCATAACAGACGTATAATATTCGTATAACATTTGTATAACAGTTACATAACAGACGTATAACAGTCGTATAACAGTTGTATAAAAGGTGTATAACAGTCGTATAACAGTTCTATAACATTTGTATAACAGCCGTGTAAGAGTTTCTGCGTAACTCATACTTTAACACTAAAAAGCTACATCATTTAAGAGCAGTATAACAGTTTACATATCATTCTAATCCTCACACACAATGTTGTAGTACAGTTTGAATTCAGCTTTCGTTCGCCACCAATTCATTGAGCTTAAATAACAAGCCCAAGATCAAGTCAGCAACTGTTATACAGTTCTTCAAAAGCCCCATTCAGGCACGAACAAGGCCGATTTTCGTATGACAATTGACCGGGGGAAAATGTGCTTGAGATGATAGAAAACAATTCGGAGAGGAAAAGTGAAACCACTCGAGCCCCCACAGAGTGCATAAACTAGTATCAAGCCATTCAATGTGGCCATATAATCAAGAGTTTCTAGAAAGAGAGAGAGAGAGGTGTACTCCGGGTCGGGTTGAAGTCAGAAATGGCCTTAATGCCAGCCAGGCGGTTGCCGCGCATAATAGCCATCTAAACTATTCAAAAGCTGGCCACTGGAGTAACGGCTTTTCTCCCAGCACCCCCCTTCCCTCTTTTTGTGGGTAATTTAAGCGATCTTAACTAACGGTTAATTTACTTAACTCCCACCTAAGTCGGGGCTAAGTTAGAGCTCAGCCCGGCTGAACGCCTGAATGGGAGTTGGTCGTGAATGAACGCAGCGCTGGTCAGACAGCGAGCAGACAGAAAGTGAACGATCATCATCATCATCATCATCATCGTCATCATGAAGACGGACGGCTGGGTGCAAGGTCTCAGTCGGTTTTTATGACATTTAGCGGCTTGCTTAGCGGTAAACTGTTTAGAGACGTCTTTAACACATGCTAACTGCACTTTATAAGCGTCATATTTTGTTGGCTCAATGAGGTTTCTTTGCTTTGGCATGTTCATAAAAATTATCATTATCATTATCGTTAGCTAGGCCTTTCGCTCTCTCTCTCTCTCTGTCTCTCTGTCTCTCTGTGGAAATTTGTCGTGTGGTATGTGTTTGATGATGCCTTTCACCCACGTTTACGATGGCGTTTGTCTTAAGCAAGTGTTAAATTGCGTTTCTAGGCCACAATTGTGTGCAAAATACCAGGGATTGAGTCGTATGTGTATAACAGTTGTATAACAGCTGATCATTTCGCATGCATGCCAAAAGTAAAAGCTATGGCTGTGCATTCAAATGCTTAGATGACCATAAGTATAACAGTTTTTGCATACTATTAAAGCGTATTTCTATCCATTTATAACAGTTATATAACAGCTCTGACAGGCCATTGTCGAGTGTGCGAAAAACTAAAAGAGATTTTGGCAAACTTCAAAGGGAGCATTTGCATATGACAGAAGCTAGGCATAACTGCATTAATATAACAGTATAATAGTTGTATAACAGTTTGCCAGCTGACATATTTAATGGCAATCAAAAGGATTTGCAAAGATTTGTGTTCATTTATCAGTATAACAGTATGACAGTATGCCAGGAAGACAGTATGACTGTATAACAATAGGACAGTATGACAGTATAACAGTATGACAGTATAATAATAGGACAGTATAACAGTATGACAGCATAACAATAGGACACTAGCACAGTAGGACAGTTTGCACAATGAAATTTATATAATACGCGTATAACACTTGTATAACAATTGATTAATAGCTGCTTATGAGTGCACCTGTGTGCTATTAAGCCATTTTGTAAATAATTTAACAATCTTTGAAGTATTTTTAGCAGTTGTATAACAGTTTGCAAACAATATTTATGTATGTATGTACAATAAGCACTCTGCGGCACAGTCCGCATGGCATGGCAAGCTCATTTTGTTAGCCGTTTAGCATGTAACAGCCACAACTAGCCTAGTTACACTCTACTGAGCACTGAGCCGAAAATAGGCAACGGGCCCAAGCATAAACTCCAAATTAGCTAAATTTCAATTTGGGAATTAAGTGTAAGAAAATTTTTGTTTTATTTTTTATTTTTTTTGCTAATTCCAACCGCAGACTATAAGAATTTGGAGAGGAAAACTTAAGGCAGGCGGCGATTCCCACGCTTTGATGACAATGGCCAATAGCAGGAAGATTAGCGGATCAAGAGCGAGCTGCTAAGGCCAGCCACTGGAGTGGGAGCGAGATGGAGATAGAGTGTCAAGCTGGCGCATAAAACGCCCAATCATGTCATAAATAAGCAAATGCAAATGCAGCAAGCGGACGAAGGGAGGGAGGGAGCGAGATGGACAGACAGACAAATGGATATGTGTGTGTAAAGTGAGACTGACTTGCCAGTGTCTTTTGCTGTTGTTGTTGTTGTTTTTTCTTAATTTTTTGTTGTTTTTTTTTTCTTTTTGCATTCAAACGGTGCTTTGCTGTTGGCAGCTGTCTTATTTATGTTACTGTGCTGCTGACGATGACGATGATGATGATGATGATGATGATGATGATGATTATGTTGCTGTTGATGGCGCTACTTAGTGCATATAATGCGCTGACCGTTAAACAAAACAACAGGCAGGCAGGCAGGGAGAGTGAGCGGGAGAGAGAGAGAGTTACTGAGAGCAGCAGGTTGTCACCTCTGCCTCGCCGGAAGTGCTGCACATGGCTTCACACACACACTCTCTCTCTCTCTCTCTCACTCACTCTTGCTGCATGTTTGAATTCCAATTAGAACTCGAAAGTAATGAAATTCGCTTGCTTCAATCAAATGAGTGATTCACACCTGAGTTAATCAGAGACACTCTCAAGTCATTAAACGAGATATACACCACATTAATTCTTATATATATATATATATATATTTATATATATATATATATATATATATATATATATATATATATGTACATATATATTGTGTTGTTCAGGCAGTTCAAAGTACTTGCTTGAGTTGTACCTTTACCTGAGAAACTGAGTGAATGAATTGAATATTGTATTCCCAGGTAGTACTTCCTCCAGTGTTGCTCTATTTGCTCTTGGTCTTAACTGCTTAGACTCTTAAGTTCACACTTCAAGTTGACATCATTCACTTCATTCACGAATGTATTCACTTTGCTGATTGCTTCGAATGTTGTCGCTGCTTATCGATTGCCAAATTCTGTTTGCAATAGCCCAAAAATAGATGCGCCTTTATGACAACTCTCGCAAATTTGCGGTTAGAAACTTCCCCCGGGAATTCGATTGGCCAAATTGAATGGACGCCGAGCTTGAGTCATATGGCGGCCGCAGCGTATCTATAATAAACGCTAGCTAGCATTTCAATTACTAAAAAAAAGAAAAAAAAAACAAATATCTTATCTGGTTTCCTCTTTCTTCTTTTCGACTGCCTCTCTTTGCGCTTCTCAGGTGCGGCGTGTTACACGGCCCCGCTGCAGCGGAGCGAGGCTCGCTATTTGAACAAGTGCTGGCACATAAGGTTCATATAGTTCACACACACACACACACACAAGGGCTATTGGCCCGGCCAAGTGAATTGTGTGGAAATCTACGGCTGATAGTGGCCTTATCAGAGCTATCATTTCGTTATCGATACGAAATGTGGCTTCATGACATTCAAGTTCAGCTAGCTGCTGCCACCCTGACTCATCGAGCGCGCTTCAATTTATGGCGCTTATCTGAAACTTGCGAGCTTTTTACAGCCCGAAAACTAATTGGAAAGGCGAAAGACAAGACAAATTATGGAAGCATTACACAGAAATTACACAGGCATGAAATCATGTTTCTTGCTCGACTCTATAATCGATATATATATATATATATATATATATATATACTTAGTGAACAGCGAATGCCCAAATCTAGCCCTGCTCAAGTATATAGTATATATAAGCAGAAATGACTCCGACTAATGGAACATTGATTAGATAAAGTCCAAATTGGCTTGTGTGCCTCCAAAGGCCAATTGACAGCGGGCGAATGGAAATGTATATGGATTCTGCTATGGCTCTTTGTCATGTATAACAGTTGTAGTACAGTTATTCGCCTATCAGCGCTGTTTACCATAAATGCATGCCTGAATATGGCGAGTAAATGCAGAGCCAAAGGAATTCGACTGTCGACTGTTCAACAGTTGTATAACAGTTGAAAAATAGCTAGCCTTTGATTAGATAAAGCACACAGGAGAAGACCTTTTGGCAGGCATCGCCATGAATTTAAATATTGATTTGATTAGCATGGAATTCATATTAGTATAACAGTTGCAAAGGCAGTGGCCGTGAGTGGATATTACGGCTATGGAATTCGTATAACAGATGTAAAATCACTGAAGAACAGTCGTGTAACAGGATGTATGAATAGCAGGGACTCAACAAACCTTAACCTAGACGTATAACAGTCGTATAACAGGCGTATAACAGTTGTATAACAGTTGTATAACAGTTTTATAACAGCCGTATAACAGCAGTATAGCAGACGTGCAACAGTAGCATAACAGTAGTATAACAGACGTATAATAGTAGTATAACAGTCGTATAATAGACTTATATCAGTTGTATAACAGTAGTATAACAAATAAAAAATATGTAAATGATAAACTAATATATAAAAACTGTATAACAGTTGTATAACAGTTGTATAACAGTTTATTAGCAGCTCTATAACAGTCCAGATAGCAATGACAGTTAACCAAATTGCTTTAACAGCTCTATAACAGCAGTATAACGCTGGTATAACAGTTCTTGAGGCCCCTTCAACCCCATGTGGTAATTGCCTTGATTATTCGCTCACGAGTTTTACAATTTGATGCGATTTCAATGCTAATTAGCCAAAGCGTCCTCGACATTGATGAATGAAGCAATTTCGTGGCGAAGTTGCAACAGCTGAAACTGTTCTATTGTCATCACATACATATATAGTTAGATAGATAGGTAGGTATATAAGTTATTCGAGGTATACATAGATTGGGGAGTATTGCAGCTGGCATAGCTAATGCACTTGATAAGCTATCAGGGGGAACCTTGACTTATATAGAGCCCAGCCAGTCCAGCCAGCCAGCCCAGCCAGCACTTGGCACTATCTAGAAGTATTTACGATTTAAGCCGGTTCACGAACAACAACACATCACATATATATATATGCATATATGATATGATATGATGTGATATATTGATATATCAATAGGTGAAAGCGGCGATCGAGCAGAGTTTGGGCCAAACATTGTTCACGCTTTTGATTTGCCTTTCGTCGTCTGCCATTGACATTCGCTGTTGCTTTCATTTGGATTCAATGCAAGCGGGTGGCAACTCTGCCCACCTGCATGCACTGTGCGAAAAGTAAAAGCACAACAATGCGCCTTTTGTCTGCGGCGAGCTACACAAATTAAAATTAGCACAAAATGCGATTTTTCTCCTTACAAATTGCCAAGCAAAATTCCAGACATAAAGCCCCGGTCCGACCCCCCCCCCTGCCCCCCTATACACCTGTGTATGGCTACACTAATTGATACTTTTACCATATTCATATCTCTATGAGGGAAAATATGCGCAATTGCTAGGTGGAGGGAAGAGCTCAGCTGTGTGGCAATGGGTTAAGGCTGCTGCAGGGAGGCAGGTTCACGCGAGGCCTTTGCATACAATGCTCGACTCCAAATACCCATTAGAAAGTTGCGAATCATCGAACAATGCAAATGCAAAGCAAGCAAGCTGCAGCCAGGTTCACAAGCTCAACTAGAAACTACACTGAGAGAAATGAACAGGGAATTCTTGAGCAACAGAAGTTGAATGTCAAGTGAAGTGAGGAGAATCAGCCTGAAGAAAATTTAGAGAAGAAAATCTGTGAGCTGGCTGATCCAGTGATGGCCTAGGTATATAGGTATATAGACAATACGAATGAGCAGCTATAAGCATCAAAGAGCTTAGAGATGACTAGCTTAAGCAGAGCTTGACCTAAGGATACCCTATAATAACTAAAGGAGCTCTAAAGCTATGATATCTTAGATGAATATCATCTGGGCTGACTATGATTTTTAGTGTATTACAGGGTATCTAATGGGCATGAACATGCCTGCAGCTCTCTGGCTAAGTTCAAAGACAACCAAAGCACAAGAGCTGTTAACATATATCACGCTAAAAGCACTAAAACAAATCATTTATCAACACTGAATGCTTAAACTATGATTTTTAGTGTATTACAGGGTATCTAATGGGCATGGACATGCCTGCAGCTCTCTGGCTAAGTTCAAAGACAACCAAAGCACAAGAGCTGTTAACATATATCACGCTAAAAGCACTAAAACAAATCATTTATCAACACTGAATGCTTAAACCAACACACACACTCTGCCTCTCTCTCTCTCTCTCTTCCCCTCTCTCTCTCTTCCATCTCTTGCCAGCTAGAGCCAAGCGATTGCGTCAATTCCAAGCATATGTAAGCTATAATTTGTGAATCAATAAAACGCTAAAAAATTATAGCATAGAGACAGAGACAAAGACAGAGAGAGGGAGAGAGAGAGAGAGGGAGATTGAACAAATCAAACTCATTTACAAATTGCCATCAATTTATAAGCAATTATGCATACATACATATACATACATACATACATACATACATATATACATACATATATCTACATATGTAATCCTCCCGATGGCGCTGTGAGATAATCGCCTCGCATCACGCGTCTTTCACTTTGACTTGATTTGGAATTGGAGTTGACATGGTCATTGGATCGCTTGATCAAGCTGTTCGTTCGCCTTTTATCCGACAAAAAACTATTAAGTCAGTGTGTGTAACGGTAAATGGCGAATTAATTTTGATGCGCGACTGCAGCGCAGAGAGCGAAGCTAGAGCCAGACGGAGTATGCGCGACTAGCAGATACCCAGTTTGAGCACAGAAATTGATGTGAAGCGATAACTGGACTAAGCTAAGAAGACTATATATAAGAGCTATAGGTTTCTTAATGTAGATTAGTTATAGTTTACTTCAAATTTTATAGATTTATCGATACTTATCGGACAAGTTACCGATACTTGTAGAGAACTGTAAGCTGAACTAGAATACATATAACATATGGTCTGAGCTGTGCTCATCTAACTCAAGTGTGTTATCGATAGCAACGCCAAAAGTTATCGATAGCTGAACTAGATTATATATAACATATATCGGAACACATTGGAGCTGTGCTCATCTAACTCAAATGTGTTATCGATAGCACTGCTCAAAGTTATCGATAGCCGAACTTGATTATATATAAGATGTATCGGAACACATTGGAGCTGTGCTCATCTAACTCAAGTGTGTTATCGATAGCACCGCCAAAAGTTATCGATAGCTGAACTTGATTATATATAACATGGATCGGAAAACATACGATCTATGCTCATTTAGCTCAAATGTGTTATCGATAGCACTGCTCAAAGTTATCGATAGCTGAGTAACTCGCATTTGTTATCGATTGCACGTAAAGATATCAACTATCAGACAGACGGCATATGCAGCCAGCGCCAGATCCGCCCGACTATTGCTTCAGCTCAAGAATATATATAGAGTATACTATATGCTTATATACCCGGCTGCACTCGCCGTGGTCAGTGTTATTTGGGGCATTTGTTATGCATGCGCGAGATGCGAGTCTCTAACGGTAACTGAGCTGCATAATATTTACCAACACTGGGCAGCGCAGCATTCACTTTTTCAACACCTCAGCGATATCTTTATTATCATTATCATTATCATTATTATTGTTATTGTTATGAGTATGATAATGCGTTTGTATTTGGACTCTGATTAATATATAATGCAGACATTTGTGTTGTTGTTGTTGTCATTTCGTAATCTTCCCCTAGTCTCTTTCATGTCATTTTTCTTTTGTTTTCTTTTCCTTTCTTTTCTTTTACGAAAATATTTGTGTTCATTGTCAGAACCGAGCAAAACTTTGATTTGGTTTTAGCCTTTTAGTTTCTTCTGCTTCTAATTCCTCTTCTTCTTCCTCTTCTTCTTCTTTCTCTTCCTCTTCCTCTTCTTCTTTCTCGCTGAGTGAAATTTATGAGGCATATAAGTCCCGAGCATCTTAATAGCTCCATTGTCTCGGGCCACAGCCAAGCCGAACAGTTTTGGCCGGGAGGAAGAAGCGTTTAGCCAATCGGAAATGCGTAGCATAACGAGGCTTTAATTGATCATTAAGCTATGGATATAGTTGGCTATAGCTAGTTATGAACTCGCATAGCTCTGCATTTGCCTAGCTATATCTTGGCCTAGTCCAGTTGACTTCATGTAGACCCAACGGAAGTCTTTATTACTCACTTTCGATGGGGACTTTTTTTTTATGGATCCAGCTTAAAGTCGTCGCATCATATCTATATCATATATATACACCTATAATTTATAGACTGTCGATAGTGGAGAACGGAAATAACAGTTTTACTCAGCTCCGGGAAGTACTCGGCAAATATATATATAAAACCGGCCAGATATATCTATATATATATATCTATATATCTGTGCCAACATGAAGCCTCTTAGAATTCGCCTCGAATTGGGATTTCGCTTTAGCCAAGATTTTAATCCTGTTCAGTGTCTCTCTGCTCAGAGTGAGAGACTCTGTCTCATATCACTCTGCCTCTATATCTCTAGATCTCTCTATCTCTGACTGCCTCTTCATAAGTCAGTCTTCAGTCTCTCTCTCTCTCATTTTCTCTATCTCTGTCTATGTCTCTCTCTCTCTATGTTTCTCTCTATGTCTTCCTCTCTCTCTCTCTCTCTCTCTATCTCTCTCTACTACCCGATCTCTCTCTTTCCCTTTCAGTCTCTCTGTATCTCTATCTCTCTCTATCTTTCTCACTCTCTCTCTTTCTCACACACTCTCTCTCTCTTTCTCTCTCTATCTCTATCTCTCTTTTTTTCTATACCTCTCTCTATGTCTCAGTCTCTTTTTTCTCTATACCTCTCTATGTCTTTCTCTATGTCTCTCTCTGTCTCTCTTTCTCACTTTCTCTCTCTTTTTTCTCTCTATCTCTCTCTCTCTCTCTCTCTCTCTATGTCTCACTCTATGTCTCTCTTTATGTATGTCTCTCTCTCTACTCTCTCTCTCTTCCACTCTCTCTCTTCCACTCTCTCTCACTCTCTCTCTCTCTCTCTTCCACTCTCTCTCTCTCTCTCTCTCTCTCTCTCTCTCTTTCTCTCTATATCTCTCCCTTTCCTTTAGCCTCACTAACTGTCCCTCTATCTCCATGTTTCTTCACCATTTCTCCCCTCTCTACTCTCTTTTTCTCCCTCTCAGCTCTTCCTCCTCCTCCTCCTTAGCTATGTACGCATCCAAAGTCTCTAATGAGTTGGGGTCAAGTGTCATTGACTCAGGCATTGACCTCCACCTTCTGCCAGCTGCTGCTACTCCTCATTATACGCATACATACATACGCTCTCCCCAGCCCTCCCTCTCTCTCTCTCTCTCTCCCTCTCCCTCTTCCACAGAGTCAACATCGCCCGACGATCGCCAGCGACAAGTTTCGTCTTTGGCGCATTTTTGTTTGTTTGCAATTTTCATTTGTCTCTTTGACTTCCCCTTTCCTTCTCCCTCTCCCACTCTCTCTCCCTCTCTCTCTCTCCCTCTCTCTCTCTCTCTCTCTCTCTCTCTCAGTCTGTGTTTGGCCTACCTACTCCAGACGTAATTACAGCCGCGTTCTTTGCTCTGTTACGCCTTTGGCTCTGACTTTTTTTCGGGCCACGATTTGGATTTGGGCTTTGACTTTGGGCTTTGGCGTTGGCTTTGGCTTTGATTACAGCCGCTGCCATCTTCAAATAGTCGAGTGTCGAGTGTGTGTGTGTGTGTGTGTGTGTGTGCGAGAGGTCTAGGTGGGCTAAAGACCTACCTGGCTGCCCTCCGGCCATCAGCCTCCCCCTCGCTTAGCCTTAATTATTGTCTTTATGATGATTTTGCATTTATTTTGTTGTTTTTCCCCTCTCTTCTTCTTTGATAATATTCAATTTGAAATGCTTTGTCTACTTCAATAAAACAACAAAAATCTCAAATTACTTTAATGTTCGCTTATCGCAGCTCAAGCGACTGCGCGCTCGCCATCTGCATGCAGCATCCGCATGCAGCAGGCGGCAGGCAGCAGGCAGCGGCACAGCTTGACCGGTTTTTTGGTTTTTCGATTTTTTTTTTGGCCTTTTTTTTGGCCATTTTTACTTTCAATTTGGCAGCGAAAACCGCCGCCAGAAACGAGAAAATTCACTTTGACTTTGACTCAAATGAGAAATAAAAAAAAAAAAACAAAATTTGTCGCCAGCTGAAAGCGAAATTTTTAACAATAAAAAAAAAGTGGAAAAAATAATAAAAATAAAAAAAAAAACAAATTCTAAACGGGTTTTCGTTGAAATGAAATGCAAAATGCCTTTGGAGCGGGGCCATAAAAGAGTCGGAATGTGAAGTAATACTCGAGGGCAATAGTTCAGATAAGTGCAATATATACATATGGAGCAGCTCGAAAGAACAGATCATCCCTATATAGGAGAGTCAAGAGCTACTGAAGGAAGTATGCCATATATATATGATCTATGATATATGTCTGATAAGATCTTAGAGCAGCTCGAAAGAACAGATCATCCATATATAGGAGAGTCAAGAGTTACTGAAGGAAGTATGCCATATATATATGATGTATGATGCTGTATGTCTGATAAGATCTTAGAGCATATATATATAGGTGATACTATGCACAGCTGAAGGAAGTCTGCCATATATATATGATACATATTTGTACGATCTATGATCTATCTGAAGCTACTTCGGTTAACTCCAAAGTTTCTATCGATATGGCATAATCTAAGTAAGTACTTATGGAAATTGATGCTTATACAAGACATATATACTATATAGACCATACTACATACATACATACATATATCCCATACTTATTTGATATCATGCGTATATTATATATCGAAATTCCATATTGATTTGTTATTTTGTTACGCATTTGCTTAGGATATCTTGAGGAGAAGAATTTCGAGCTCGAGCTGATCGATCAATCCTATGACAGCTGCATGATATATTGCCTAGATATGTACATAAGTTCAATTACAGCTCGAGCACATTTATAATAAAAAATAACAAATGTGCTCAAGTTTTTTTTAAATTTTATTTCTTGTTTCTTAATACATTTATTTTTTAAGTTTTATTTAATTAATTTTAATTATTATTATTTAATTTATTAATTATTTTTAATTTATTATTACTTTAATTTAATTTTTAGTTTCATTTATTTTAATTTTTTTTTTTTTTTTTTTTAAATAAAAAGATAATTGACCTAGAGTCAACTTAAAGGTAAATATTAAAAATATTAAAAATGAATAGGAAATATAATATATATAAAAGACAGTTAATTTTTAATATTTGTAATTTAATTTTCAATAATGAATATTACAAATTAACTGAAGATTTTTAAAAATGTTTTTTATTTTAACTTTTTTTTTTTTTAATTTAAATTTTTTTTTTCTATTTTTTATTATTATTTTTATTTAAATTTTATTTAATTTTCTTTTTTAATTTTTATTTATATTATTTTTATTTTTTATATTAATTTTTATTTTAGTTTTTATTTTGAATTTTATTTTAATTTTTATTATTTTTATTTTATTTTTATTTTTAATTTTATTTTAATTTTTATTTTATTTTTATTTTAATTTCATTTTTAATTTTATTTTTATTTTTATTTTATTTTTATTTTTAATTTTATTTTAATTTTTATTATTATTTTTATTTTAAATTTATTTTTATTTTATTTTTTATAATTATTTTTATTTTAATTTTATTTTTATTTTAAATTTTTTTTATTTTATTTTTATTTTTAATTTTTTTTTAATTATTATTTTATTTTTATTTTTATTATAATTTTTATTATAATTTTTATTTTTATTTGTATTCAATTTTTATTTAACTTTACTTTGTTATTTTTTTATATAGTAAGAATTAATTCTTAGGTTCAAAATTGATGTATGTATGTACATATATTTTTATTATTTTAATTTTTATTGCATATGTTACATTTATTATATTAATTTATTATATATTTCAAAATTTTTAATTAATTTTAAACTATATCCATAATTTTTTAAAATTTAATTTAAATATTTTTTTTACACTATTTTTTTTTTACAGCATTTTTTTTTTTGTTATTTTATTTTATTTTATTTTGCACCTAATTCGCCTGGAGTCCTGCTCCTTCTGCATGCGCTGTCAACTGTCAATTGTTTTGGCCCGATCTGGCAACGCTGTGGCCGCTGCGTTCCATAATTTGTCCGAGTGCGCCTAATATGGCACTTAGCCTCATATTGCGACTCGTGACAATTTGACTCAAATGATGTCTCTTCCCGCTCGCCCCCCCCCCCTCTCTCTCTCTCTCTCTCTCTCTCTCTCTCTGTCATTTGCTCTTGTAATTCTTGTTGGCTTTTTCGTTTAGCTTCATTTATTTGGGTCACGGACAGTCATCTTCTGTCAATAGCAGTCATCCCCTCCCCCCCTCTCTCTCTCTCTCTCCCTCTCTCTCTCGCTACGACTTACAGGTTTTTCGACTTTTACTTGCAACTGCAGCAAGGCTAAATGCAACATTTGGTTCCGTCTCGATCTTGGCAACAAATTTTGTTGCAGGCGCAGGCAATTTATGTTGCTGCTCGCGCTGTTGTTGTTGTTGTTGTTGTTGTTGTTGTTGTTGTTGTTATTGTTGCGTTTGGTCTGCGCGCTAAATGAGTTGTAAAAACAGCTGTTGATTTATCGTGTGGCTGCGGTTGCCGCTTGTCGCACTTGTCTCTGGGTCGCCGCTTCACGGTTTGTTTATCGAACTTGGCACATTTCAATGCGCTCATCTCTGCAGCAACAACAACAACAGTAACAACAACAACATCAGCGACAACAACAACATCAGCAACAACAAACAATAGAAGTTTTCGTGCAAAGAAACCAAGCAAAAGAAATTTCACTGGAGTCGGCCAAATGTTGCCATGACTTTGACTTTAGCAGCCCAAAAAGAAAAAAAAAAGAAGCTAAACAAAAAAGAAAGAAAGAGACAAATGCTTATAAACAAAGATGCGGCACATGGAAAGGCCGCAACAAGAGGCGAAGCAAATTGTTGCCGCAATTAAAAAGAAGAGCGAAAGAGAGTCCAAAGCGCAGACTGCCAAACACAACTGTGCAAATAGTGCGAGGACAACAACAGCAACAAAAGTAGCGAAAAAGAACAGCTAACAATAGAGGCGAAGCAGAGGAAACAACAACAAAAACAAACCAAATTTAAATGAAAAACCAAACGAAAATAAAAAGAAGAAAAACAATGAGGCCGTTTGTTGCTGCTGCTGCTGTGATGATATTCCAGAATCAGTGAATGGAACGTCACGGCACAAGAACCACCAGCAACAACAACAACAACAGCAATAGTAAAGGAGAGCAAAGCGAGTTCAATGCACAGTTCTGCAACAAAGTTGCGCAGGATGTTGCCGAGGACAATGGTAGCAACATGCTGCGATCGCTGCCACTGTTGCTATTTTCTATATTTCTTTTTTATTTTTCACTCACCTCATCGGCTTTCTGCTGCATTTTGTGTATTTTGTATTTATTTCTTGTGTGTGACAATTAGAAAACACTAAACAAAAGAAGAAAAAAAAAATAGTAGTAAGCCAAGTTAAACACTTTCACTGCCAATAAAAGCAGAACACAAACAACAATAATAATAATAATAATAGTACTAATAGTAATGCAATTATGACAGTTGTTGCTTTGTTTTTCGTATATTTGCGCGCGCGCCACACAGGTGACAAGAAAAACAACAACAATATGTATGTAGAGGAGACGAACCGCAAAGTAACGAGAAAAATGTGTTCACAAAACAAAGTGAAGTGCGTGGTTGGAGGTGAGAAACGCGTTATGCACGACCAGCACGCAGCGCCACAAAATAACAACTGACGACGACGGCACCGAAAGCAACCGACGATAAACACTGCAGGCAAGCGCAGTGGAAAAGCTCAAACGCACACACACACACACACACTAACACACGCACACACATTCACGCCGTTTCGAGTCAAATAGTAGGCAGCGCGCGCGCGCTCGCTTTGCCGCGAGTTGGCATGGCAGTTTGCGGTATTTTTTAGCGCAAAACCATGATATGCAACATGCATAAGTATTTGCATTTAAATTTATTTAAATTAAGTGAAAGCTGCCTGCTAATACAATTTACGCTATCATAAATTAGTTTAAAATTCAAATATATGCTAACGCGCGCAGCAATTTAGCACATAAAAATACCAACAATTCAAAATGCATATAGTATTTTTAAAGCGGCACACTCAGTTGCCATAAGAACTAAAAAAAATTGTTGACTACAATTAACGACAAATATCAATTATTTTAAATGAAAACTATTAATGCTTATGATTGTTATATTATTTTTGCAAACTATATAAAGTAATAGTATAAAATCATCAAGAAACATTCAAATTTAAACGTTGGCGCGCACGGCCCTGCCGTCTGAAAAAATACCCAATAAATGCCGCACTTTTCAGTATTCAGTATTACGCGCAATCGATAAGTCTAAAGCTGTTATCGTTGTCATAACGACTAAAATGAAAATATTCAGTTGCAAACAGAAGGAGAAAAGCAAAACAAGTCGAATTCTCGGATAATTTCTCACTTGCGAAGATGTATAGGCACAGTGCACCGAAACGCACTGGGATTTACCGGGTCACGGGCAACATAAACAACCTGCAGCTGGAGCTGAAGCTGCGGCACGTGAGCGAATGGCTGCCCGTGCCGAAGTTTGAATATGCGGGCGCGAAAGTGAGCTACGCCGACCACTATCCGGAGACGGGGAGCAGCAGTGGGTGGTCGGACTGCTTCATCTATGTGCCGTACGAGGATCAGTTCGGTAACAACTATTACTCCTACTACAACTATTATAACCCAGGCGGCAGCGGCAGCGGCAGCGGCTGCAGTCGCCCCGCCAGCCGCAGCAGCAGCAGCGCACGCAGCTACCCGAGCAGCCACCCGAGCAGCCACCCGAGCAGCAGCCTGCAGTCGGAGCTCAGCGACTCACTGCAGCAATACCAGATCTCGGGTGATGCGGGCTTTCAGGTGCAGAACCCGGAGCTCTGCAGCGGGGCGACGGCCCACGTCTGCCTCAGCTGGCAGCAGAAGTGCTTCAGCGTCGAGGAGATCGAACGCTACAGCGAGCCGAGCAACTGCCGGACCTCGCTGCAGCGTCGCTACCAGCGCTGGACGGGCGAGATTCTGGATCTGCAGCAGCGCCACCTGCAGCGGCAGCTCTACGCCGAGCAGCGGCAGCGCGTGCGCCGTCGCCGGCGTCGTAAGAAGGGCTCCAGGGGCAGATCCTCGCCGCTGTCCGAGCTCAGCGTGGACACGCCCTCGTTGCTCTCGGAGGATCCGGACTTCGCCCTGCGCACCTGCCTCATCCACACGCTCATCGATGCCGATCTGCGCGAGCTGCCCGCCGGCGATCCCCGAGTGCCCAGCGAGGCGCACGAGATGCAGCGGGCGGGCTGCCAGCTGATGTACGTCTATGCGCAGCTGCAGCAGGACACGCTGTTGCTGTTCCTGCGCTACGATCCGGCCAAGGGGCTGCTCTACGTCTATCCGGACTTCAGCCTGACCGTGGAGGACATGGAGTACATGCTCCAGATCGACAACGATTCCCGGCTGCTCTATGCCTACGGCTTCGAGAACGCGACCGTGGTCAATGTGCTCGAGGAGGAGGAGCCGCTCGAGCCGGCGCGGCTGGCGCCGGAGCTGCAGCAGCTGCTCGACCAGAGCGCCCAGCCGGGCACCCGGGCCAGCGCCGAGCGGCTGGTCAACTACTACCAGCAGCAGCGCCAGAGCGAGCTGACCCAGCGCCGGCTGCTCCAGTTCCAGGTGCCGCCCAAGCGGATGCGCCGCATCGTGCTGCTGCTGCAGCTGCACGAGGCGCAGTTTTTCGAGTACCCCAACATCCACGTGCGCTACTACGTGAATCCACCGGCGCATACCATACTGGAGCCGGCCAATGGCCATGATCCGTTCCCGCTGCGCGGCGCCACGGCCACGTGCGTGGCGGGCGGGGCGGAGCGCGTGGCGCAGTTCGGCCACTGCTGGCAGCTGACGCTGCTCTGCGAGGAGACGCACGAGCTGCACCAGCTGCTCCACATCTACTTCGAGGTGATCAGCGTCGACAGCTGGCAGCGGGAGCGCTGCGAGGGCTACGCCCACTTCGCCTGCTCCCTGCTGGCGCCGCTGCCCGGCAGCGTAACGGACGGACTGGAGCTGCGCTGCATCCGGCCCGTGGGCACCTGGCTGGACGCACTCAATCGCTACTTCATTGGCGGCCGCTCGCTGTTCGACTTCGTTGGCTACTTCAAGAGCCGCTCCGGCGACAAGCAGGTGCACAGCCGCATGGAGCTGGGCCGGGAGCACGCGATGCGCAGCACTGGGACGCTCCGCTTCAGCATGCAGAAGGTGCAGCAGCGCCACCTGCAGTTCGGCTACCAGGTGCTCCGGGCGCAGAGCGACTTCGAGGACGACTACGACGACGATGCGGCCGACGAGGACCACGGCAAGCCCAAGGCGACGGTCTCGCCCACGCTCAAGGAGGTGATGGCGGCCTACGTGGAAGCCCGGGAGCGCATCGAGGCGCTACTGGCCAAGTCAACGATGACCTAGCAAGCCATGGGTACTATATATATATATAGTCAAAAATCTCGGATAAGTTGTGGCTATATAGACTCTATACGGAACCAGCTGTCCAGCTGTGGATTATGGGAGAACTGGAACTAAGATCGATGCACATAGAAAGAAAGAAAGAAGAAGTTGGAGTAGTTGCTATATATACATATATATTTCAGTTTATATAGATGATCTATATACTATAAACTCTACTTAGCAATCCAGTTCTGGCCTAAAGAGCAACTTCATCCACTGGAATCATACAGATTCTATAGAAGATTATCTTAAATATATGTATATAGATATATATGCATATATATAGATATAGGTATAGATATAGATATAGATATAGATATAGATATAGATATAGATATAGATATAGATATAGATATACATACAGATACAGATATAGATATAGATATAGATATAGATATAGATATAGATATAGATACAGATATAGATATAGATATAGATATAGATATAGATATAGATATAGATATAGATATAGATATAGATATAGATATAGATATAGATATAGATATAGATATAGATATAGATATAGATATACATACAGATACAGATATAGATATAGATATAGATATAGATATAGATATAGATATAGATACAGATATAGATACAGATACAGATATAGATATAGATATAGATACAGATATAGATATAGATATAGATATAGATATATATATAGATATAGATATAGATATAGATATAGATATAGATATAGATATAGATATAGATATAGATATAGATATAGATATAGATATAGATACAGATATAGATATAGATATAGATATAGATATAGATATAGATATAGATACAGATATAGATACAGATACAGATATAGATATAGATATAGATACAGATATAGATATAGATATAGATATAGATATATATATATAACCACAAACATAGATAATGCAGAAGTCTGCTTATGGGCGAGTGCCCATACAAGCTCAGCCTGCAATACTCATTGCATACTTACCAGGCACTTTGCCAGCAGCTTGTAGATTAATGACTCACTCTTATACAAACTAAGCTAGTGTTTCTGAGACTTTTCTATACTGATAATACATAGCAAAATCATAAAAATAATCATAACATACTTACCAGGCACTTTACAAGCAGCTTGCAAGCCAAGCTGGCGCAGCTTGGAGGCTTCTTAAGGCTTTTATCAAAAAGTAGCTTGTACTTGACTTATTCTACAATATTAGATAGAGCGAGCGTCGACTTTTGCTAAGTAATGCTCCATGGCATACTTACAAGGCACTTTACAAGCTGGACATGTATAGAGACAGCTTTGAGGGCCTAGCAAATGGGGCAGGATGAGGCAGAAGCCCATTATTGCCTCTAGTTTCTAGAGGCAAATAAAGCTAAAAATGATATGGAAAATATGGAATTTTTACTTCTTCAGCTAGTTACAAGGAGCTTTACAAGTAGCTCGAGATAGACCAACTCTGGAGCCAAATTCAGGCTTACATCAGCCCAGCTCTAGGCTTTCCCCCATTCACCTTTCCCCAATAAGATCTCGCATCCAGAGGCTTTAGTTTAGCCATTTTATTTACTACTAATATCACTCAGTGTATATACATATATATATATTCATATATAGATTCATTGTCATGTTCACATCGCATCGTCTCGTCTCGTCTTTTCTTTTCTTTTGTTTTCTGTAGGTTGGGGGGTACGCGGGGGATAGGGGAAGTGGGGAGTGCAAAGGATATATTGTATACATATAACACTAAAAGATGATAAAAAAATAATATATATATCTATATATATATATATATATATATAGCGTATGTATAACGTATATAGATCTACAGATAATTTTGCTATTTGTTAATTGCTGTGATTGCGGGTTCTGCTTCTGCGCTTAAAACTAAATACTTGGGCTTAGGGTCGAGGGAGGGGGCTGCTTTACGGAATTACTCCTTGACTGGGAGTGGGAACAGTCCGTAAGCTTATGCCGTGGGCAGGTAGAGGCGGGAGGGCTCTGCGGGTGGCTGGTAGTTGTAGCCGTTGCCATTGGCATTGCTGCCGTAGGGATTGCCGGAGCCGTAGGGGTTGCCGGAGCCGTAGGGGTTGCCGGAGCCGGAGCCGGAGCCGAAACCGGAGCCGAGGCCATTGCCGTTACCGTTACCGTTGCCGGCACCGTAGCCGTTATCGAAGCCGTTGTTGCCGTTGCCGATGCCGTTGACGTTGACGGGTGCTCTGTAGCTGTAGTCGTCGCCGCTCTGGCCGCTGCCGCGCAGAGGTCCCTGCTCGTTGTTCAGGTTCTGCTGCAGGAACTGGAAGCGGTTCTTGTTGCCCAGCAGGCTGCTCAGGTCGGCGGCTGGCTTCTGGCCCGCAGGAGCAATGGGCTGTGGGCTGCAGAGAGTGGATATGGCATTAAACCTAAGCTGCTCTCTCTCTCTCTCTCTCTCTGTCTCTCTCTCTTGGCTCTACTTACTCGGGCAGATCCAGATCCAGCTCGGTGATTGGGTGATAGCCGAACTCATCGGCCGTGTAACGGGTCTTGTAGCGCTTGCCGTCGGCGCCGGTGAACGAGTACGAGCCGCTGACCACGAAGGTCTTGTCGTCCTTCAGTTTGCCCACGCTGTTGACCTCAATGCCGTTCTGGGTCTTCAATCTATGGTAAATAATCGATTAGTTATCGAATGTATATCGAATTGAAGTGAGTGCAATTTCTATTGTAGCCTATTTATCGATAACGAAATTAAACTATCAAAATTTCGATCCGCTTGTTATCGATAATATATCGATATGTTATCGACTAGTTATATTCATATTGAATTCAATTGGAAATCACACTCGAATCACATTCAACTTCATATGATTGGCCAAGCTTGTTATCGATTGTTTTGAGTCTTGCTTATCGATCACACTGTCATCATTTGATATATACGAAGTTAGCCTAATGACTGTTGTCTGTTAATAAAGTAGTCCACAAATTTATTATAGCTGTTTCTATATGTCGCAATATGTCAGCCTTTGATGGTTATCGATTGTGGGAATAGCCCAAATGGGAACACGATAATGATAAATTGTGGTTATCGACGTGTTAAATGGCAATCAAATGGAATTTTGGCTAATTTAAAGCTAACTTGGCTTGTTTTGGCCCGTTATCGATTGGCAGATCGAAAGATATCGATTTATTGCCGCCGCATCCACTTACTCGAGTTTGAACTTTTTGCCCGCATTGTAGTTCTGCAGCTTCTCGGTTTTGGCCTTCATCACGTCGCCGCTGAATTGCACGGCGGGCTTATCGTCATCGATGTCCTCGGGCAGGGTGTAGATATCGCCCGGATTATACTTGAACAGATCCAGATTGCGATCTGTCAGGTGTTTCACGTCGGCGACGGCCAACGCCACAAAGCACAAAACCAGCTACAACACCAGACGAAGAGAGAGAGAGAGAGAGAGAGATGGAGAGAGAGATGGAGAGAGAGGAGGTGGGGGATATGGTTAGTTTATACGATTAGTTGATTGCTTGATTTGTGTATTCACGTTTTGTACGAGCTGTCACTTAAGAGCGACGCAGATAACAAACAATAAAACTAGATAAAAAACGGAATATGCAAATCTGTGTGTGTTTTTCTTTCTTAATAATATTTTAACGAGCGTTGTATAAATCACGGGTTAAGTGGCTCGTGGTCTGCGCCAAGTGTCACACAACTTGTTTTATGCATTTCGGATTTGAATTCAGCGTAAAAAACGATCAACGGGCGTTTAAAATCGCAGCAATTAATCAAATTGCTGCTGGCGTGCGCGCGCGTTTTGCTGGCGTTTTGTTGGCGTCTTTAAACGCTCGCCTTGGCTCGCCGTCGCCCTGTCTCGCGCGTTGCCCCGTTCTCATTGTTGTTGCTGCTAATGCGTTTTGATTTATTTGACTTGAGCTTAAATCGTTTCCAATGTTTGCGGCCCATTGCTTTGCCTCAGCTTCGTCGCCCCGGCACGATTCGCTCTCTTCCCATCCAGACTAACGGAGCTTGTGCGTGTGTGTGAGTGAGCAGGCCAGTGCGAGGGCAAAGGCAAGCGACTGGAGTGTGTGTGTGTGTGAGTGAGCAGGCAAGCGCCTAGAAGTGCAGGCACAAGTGCATTCTATGCTTGTGCATGGGTGTGTGTGTGTGAGTGCGAAAGCAAGCGCCTGGACACTCTATGCCTGTGCGTATGTGAGTGAGCAGGCAAGCGCCTGCAATTAGACATGCTGTTGCTTGCTTATGTGAGTGTGAGTGAGAAAGCAAGCGAATGGACACTCACTGCCTGTGCGTATGTGAGCGAGCAGGCAAGCGCCTGCAATTAGACGTGGACAATCTCTGCTTTTGCTTGCTTATGCGTGTGAGTGCGAAAGCAAGTGCCTGGCTGTGCGTGTCCCACACACGACGCTTCATGTTGAATGAAATCAATTAGCGAAATGAACGCATGCAAAGCAAACAGAAAAACCCAACAAAAAAAGGCCAAAGTTTAGATTGCAGATTAAAGAGCTCGTACAACTGGAATTTTGTAGGAAGTGCTACCAACTGGCTGAACATGTCAATTAGCATGCCGGCGAAAAAAGTTGATAAAACGTGTAGAAAAAAAGCCAAAAACGGCAACAAAAAAAGCTGACCAAATAAATATTAAAAAAAAAAAAATAATAATATTTAACGTAATAAAAACACTGATATTTATAATTAAATTTAGATTTTGTAAGCTCGCTAATTTAGCCTTTTTTTAAAGGACTTTTAGCTAGTTTTGGAGTTTTTTTTAATTTTCAATATTTTTTAATGAAAAAAATTGTTTATTTTATTTTCAGCATTTTACTGCTATTTATTTTTTTAGGAACACTTAAAAAAAATTCACCAGAGTTTTTATTTTTTATATTTAGTTATTTTTTCTTCTCTCTTTTTCACTTTAAACACTTCTATAAATATTTTTTTATTTATTTTTTTTTTTTGAAACTTACAAAACTCTTCATGTTAAAGTTTGTGTGTTTTTTGTTTATCGGGAGGGTATCCTAAGTCGAACAGCAAATTGAAGACTGTGAGACTCGCAGCGAGAGGTGCGTTGCGCACAGGTTCTAACAAATAAATACAAACGCTTCCACTTCTTGTTTCCTTATATATGGTCTTTTGCTGGAGCCCCAGCTAAGCGCCGTCGGCGTCGCAGCTCGCAAAAAAAAAAAACAAAATGAAGAAGAAGAAGAAGACGTCGAAAAAAAGAAGAAAAAAAGAAGACCCAACCGAACCGGACAACGAACCGCAGCGCCCAATCCGATGCGGACATGGCGAGAACGTCGACAGTTGTCAACGCGTTGCGTGCGGTAATACCCTGTAAGCGTAGCAAGTGGGGTATTATAATTGCATATGTAGTGTGATATATGCAATGTGAGATAATATGCAAGCTGCAATAGTCACTGAATATACCGCAAACACTAGGAAAAACTAAAAGAAAAGCCTTCAATTTATGACTTTCGATCGATTAACCTATAGGAACTCAGCTTCTAGTAGAGCTAGATTGCTGAAATTTGGCATGTAGCTGGCTTACGTCGTGCATAGCATACTTCTATGCACATTCCGTATTCCCTTCACAATTACTATCGAAAAACGCTAGAAATTGCAAAACTATCTATAGGAACTCAGCTTCTAGTAGAGCTAGATTGCTGAAATTTGACATGTAGCTGCCTTACGTCGTGCATAGCATACTTCTATGCTCATTCCGTATTCCCTTCACAATTACTATCGAAAAACGCTAGAAATTGCAAAACTATCTATAGGAACTCAGCTTCTAGTAGAGCTAGATTGCTGAAATTTGGTTTATAGCTGCCATTCAGCTTATATAGCATATATTTGATTGGTTTTTTGTAATAACTGCACAGAAACTGCCTTGCATTGTGAGGGACTAGCTTGATATCTATGTGAACTCGGTAACTAGTAAGGTTTGGCATATGAAATTTCGTATGAGAGCTTGAGTGGGCAACAGAAATGAGATCTTATGCAGATTTGTTATGAGCTTCAGTATTTACCATGCTAATCATATAAATAATATATACATGATCAATCTGATGCTGTATGAAGCATCGCTATAGGTCTATATAGCATATAGATAGCTATCTGTATGGCTTATGAAAGATATCTTAGTCTAGTTGTCATTTACAGGGTATCTGCGTCGTCTATCTCTCACTCTGGCCATACGCACTATCCACTTGTTTTGGATTTGCCATTGGGTTGCTGGGTTGTTGGGTTGTTGGGTTGTTGGGGCAGCCAGCCCCGTCGTATTCTCAGCGATAGATGTAACTGTATTCGGGCTGACTTTGGCACATTGAAGGGCCATTAAAAAAGCGGGTTTTGTAACATATATACACACATACACACATATATATAGATATAGATATATACATATATTTAGCTGTGTGTTCAGATGACAACAAATTAGAAAACCGCCATCAACGAATTAGCATACGCGTTTAAGTTTAATGATTTTTATTGAGTATCTATATACATATGGATACACATATACATACTATATGTGTGTCCATATATATATATATATGTATGTGCATGTATATCTCTGCCTAACATTCATTTTTGTTGTTGTTTTATTTATTTTATTGGAAAACATGCGCTAATATATGCGCGACATTCGTTCGATTTGGGAGTCCATTTCGAAGACCAGTTTAAGCGTTTTTTTTTCGCTTTTTTTGAAGAATGAATGCCGGACTGAGTGAAGCCAGGTGCTACACCCCCTCAGAGCCACCCACCCGCGCCCTTACCTTGTATACCCTATGATTTTAGGGAACCCGAATTCTCGGCTCTTCTCCCTTCTCGCGTCTCACGCTTTCTATGCTGTGGCATCCCTCGCTTTGGCTTAACCTTCGCTCAATTAGCCGTTCCGTTTTCTCGGCCTCTTATCACATTTATCACATTTATCAACCTGCGCCTCATTTCCGATGCAGATCGCAGCCGAACTGTTTTGTTCCATTCTCCTTCTCCTGCTACTTCGTCTTCTCCTTCTGCTTCTTCTTTTTTTTATCTATTTTTAATCAAGTCTAGCTTATTTTTTTTATTATTATTATTATGAAACGCTTTGAAAACATATTTGATATTCGTTCTTCATTTTCCTTGTTTCGTGCAGGGCGCGCTGTTGCCAGTTTTCATCTGTTGCTCGGCTTCAATTTGCAGATATGGAATGCATAGAATGGCTAGTAATGCTCATATATTATGTCTTCTCTTTATATAGAACATCTTAACTGCCTTGGAGCGCTGTTGCCAGACTTCAAATTTCATTTCAGCCAGAAATATCCGTGCTCTGTTGCCAAATTTCACAAAGCTAAAGCTAGTTTAGCATAATAAATCGAATGCCCAAAGACTATCCTAGCAGTAGCTACCAGAGGTAAACTAAAAGCCCGTGCGCTGTTGCCAAATTTCACTTGAAATAAATAATACTGCAATTTTGTCAAACTAAATCAAATTCCTTAAAGTAAAGCCGAACCGCTGTTGCCAAATCTCATTAAAGAAGCGGTTAAAGTTCATGCGCTGTTGCCAAACTTCACTTAAAATAAATAATGCGCTTGAGCTCTGCTAATTTGGTCCAAAATAAATCAAATTCGCAAAGAAAAGCTCAGCAGTTGCTGGCAGACTTCTCGAGAGATAGCCTTAAAGTCCATGCGCTGTTGCCAAATTTCACTGCTAGCCAATTAGCGAAGCTTACTTAGCGCAAATCGGCACGAAATGCACCGCAAGTGGCCAAAAACCGACCCGAATAACTGCCATTTGGTATTCAGAGCTCTATGTATGAAGATATATGTGTACATATATATATATATATATATTCGGAATCGATCTTCTTCTTGTTTCATTCAGAATTAATGAAAACGTTAAGCGTTTTCAGCAGCTTGTCAGACCGTTGCCGTTCTTCACGCTCTTCAAATGGCCGATGGTTGATGGCTTTTGCCTTGGTTTCATTTACCTCTGCCTCTACCTCATCTTCAAAAAAAAAACCTTAAAGATTAAACAAATTCATTCGACACGCCCCACTGACAGTTGCGGACTGATGTCTTCACTAAAGCGATCTGTCCCCCCCCCTCCCTCCCCTCCCCTGCCTCCCCTCCCTCTCCACTATCGCTATGCAAACGAGTTATTGGGAAACTCAAAAGAAAAAGGCAAAAGCCGAAAGAAAAAAAAAACACAGCAACAAATTGGTTTGGTCGGAACCATTCTTCAGCTCAGCTCAGCTCAGCCCCAACAATCTCTTCATCTTCATCTCCATCTTCAAATAGATCTTCCGATTTGTTTGGCTTAGCTTAGAGGTAATTTATGGCCCAGCTCAAGGACTGTCCGCCTCACCTGCCCATAGCTGTAATGCGTTCCCACACATCGAGAAATCGCTCGAAGACCTCAAGTGACTGAAAGTCTCTAGATAACCTATGGCGACTATATCTTCTCTCACCTTCTAGTCTCCTTTCTTATTCTTTATCTTTCTCGCAATCTCTGTATTTACCTCTATCTCTGATTATCCTCTTATTCCCCTTTCTCCCTCTACTTCTCTCTTTCTCGCTCAACGCTTTTCTATCTAAATTTATGTTTCTCTCCCTCCCTTGCCCTCGCGTTCTTCCTCTTCATGTCTTTCATCTCATTCGCTTTCTGGCATTATTAGATTTCTCTCTTTCTCTCTCCCTGTCTCCGTTTCGAATTCTCCTTCATTTTCACTCTTTTTCTGTCCTACTCTCTTTAGTTCTTTCCATTTTCCCCCTCTTATTCCTTGCTCTCTCCCCTTCTATGTTTCTCCTCTCTTTCTCCCCTTTTCTCACTATCTGGTGCTATCTCTCTCTATCTCTCTGCCTTTCTTTTACTGCCTCTCTCTTTCTCTCTCTCTCTCTCCCTCCCTCTCTATATATATCTCTCTCTCTTTATTCCTCTCCCCATACCTCCCTCTGTCATTCTCCTATATTTCTCTCTTTGCCATTCTCTTTCTTTCTATAGTCTTCTCATTCCCCTATTTCTCTTCTCGTTCCGTTCCCCTCTCTCCTAGCTCTATCTCTCTCTTTCTCTCTCTGTCTCTCCCTCTCTCTCTTTCTCTTTCTCTCTCTCTCTATCTCTCTCTTTCTCTCTCTATTTTTCCCTCTCTCTTTCTCTCTCTCTTTCTCTCTCTCTCTCTGTCTCTCCCTATCTCTCTCTTTCTCTCTCTTTCTCTCTCTCTTTCTCTCTCTCCCTCTCTCTCTCCCTCTCTCTCCCTCCCTCTCTCTCTCTCTGTCCCTCTCTGTATTCTCATCTCTCTCACTGTAGTCCTCTCTCTCTATTCCTATACCTTCCACTGGTCCCTTCTCCCTCTCTTCATCTCTCTCATTCTCTTTCTTTCCATTCTCTCTCCATCTACCTCAGTCTCTCCCCTCATCTCAGTCCCTCCTCAACCCACCCTTGTTAGCTTCCCCCCCAAACTTCCCCCATTGCTTCCCCTTTCAAAATTCTCTCTATTTCTTCTTCTTCTTCATCATCTTCATCTTCTTCTTCTTCTTCCTCTTCTTCATCCGTCCCCAATTGGGGTCGCCTTAGTCACAGTTAACAAATTTAGCGGATGATTCGATCGATGCCCACGACTCATCGACGCCTTGAACTTTACATAATTTTACATAGATCTTAAGCCTGAAGCCAAAATCTTGGAAATCTCGTTTCGTTCCGTTCCGCTTCGTTTCGTCCCATCCCGTTTCGTTTCGTTTCGTTTGATTTCTTCTGCATAATTGTTAATTTATCGATCCGCGAGTTTTAATTGCCTTCTTTATTATCTATCGACAGACGAACATAAAAAGCGAAGAAGAAGAAGAAGAAGCAGAAGAAGCAGAAGAAGAAGAAGCAGAAGCAGAAGATGATGAAAAACAGCAACAAAACAAAAGTTCGCATTCGGCGCATATCAAAGGCGATGCGTAACAAGTCGAGTCGAGTCGAGTTGTTGTTGTTGTTGTTGTCTCTTTGGTGTCTTGTTCGTGTCGCTTTGAAGATCTGTTAATTTGCTAAAGGAATTAATAGGGAAATAAGAAACACTTTCTTTTCGCTCGCGAAAATTAATGCAAATTGATGCGAAAACAGAGCAATAATTGTTAAATGCTATCGATAATTTATCGATATTTGCATACACGACTGACAACGATTTCATTTCGAGCCCAATCCGTTATGATAATGCGACAACTGAGCTTACCAAATCCGCACAATTCGGAATTTCAATTGAATTCGCTCTCTGGCCATGAGCTGAGGCGCATTTGGTTCGGGGAAGTTGGGGAACTTCATAGAATTTATGAGGGAATCTCGAATCGAATCGAATCGGATTTCTGAGAACTTGTATGAGTTTCGAGGGGAAGCGCAGAGAAATTAACTTTGATTTGACTTGAGGGAGAAATTTAAAAATATTGAAAAATATGCAAAAAAAATTAAATTTCTTAAATAATTAAAATTGAAAAATATATTTTTTTATAAAATAAAAAATATATAAAAAATGTGTATAAAAAAATTTTAAACATATTTTTATTATATGTAAAAAATACATAAAAAATATATAGCAAATATTTTTTTAATATATATAAAAAAACTATAAAATATGTATGTAAATAAAAAAATGAAAATATAAAATATTTTTTTTTTTTAAATTTATTAAAATGAAAAAAAAATGTTATATTAAAAAATAAATCAAAAATATATATATACAAAATATATAAGAAAAACTAAAAAAAAAATGTAAAAAAAATAAAAAAAAAAACCAAAATATTTTTTTTCTATTTATAAACTAAAAAAATGTAAAAAAAAATAAAAAACCAAAATTTTGTTTTTTTTCAATTTATAAACTAAAAAAAATGTAAAAAAAAAATAAAAAAAACCAAAATATTATTTTTTTCAATTTATAATAAATTAAAATATATATGAAAATTATATATAAATAAATAAAATACATAAAAAATTATATAAAAAATATACATAAAAAAATATATACAAAATATATAAAAAAAACTATAAAATATCTAAAAAATAAAATAAAATAAATAAAAAATTCTTTAAAAATTTAAGCAGAAATTTTAATTTCAATATTCGTTTCAGAAAAGTCGTTGAATAGCTTCACAACTTCTCTACTAAGCTTCTTTCTCAACTTACGCTCTCTCCCTCCCTCTCTCCCTCTCTCTCTCTCTCTCTCTCTCTCTCTCTCTCTCTTTGCTACTCCCTGATGCCTGCGCTGTCTCTCAAGTATATCCTTGGCACTCTCTCTCTTATAGTCAACTTTCATTCCCAACTTCTTGCATTTCCCTTACTTCCCTTCTCTCTCCCTTTCCCTCTCTCCCTCTCTCTTCCTCCCTCCGTCCATTATAATTGACTGATATTAGGAGCTGATTGAGATTGTCCAAGCCATAAGTAATGCATGCAAATCGTCAACTGATGGGTCTTTTGGGTGCTTCGCGACTCCCGTTGCCAATTGGCTCCGAGTCGAGGTTTCGGTTCTGGCTTTAGCTGTCACATTTGGAGCATCCGCTGGGCTTATTAATTTAAATTATTATAATTGATATTTTATATGAATTCTCTTTGTGGCCACATCTTGCCTCTCGTTCTCGCTCTCGCTCGCGCGGACAGATCCCCAGCCAGATGAAATTCGATAACTGGATAACTTGTTATTCTGCTCGATGTTGTCGTTTCTTTCGCCTTTGTCAAGTGGGGCTTGGGCCATAAATAATATCTAACAGGGCATATAATTTGTATACCCTGTACGCACTTAAGCCTTCAAGGGCATATCAGCTCAAGCTCAAGAGCTTAATCTATGCTTATTGCATATTAGTTAGCCAAGAGCTTTCACAGCTTTCGCTTTTTTTTAGGGGAATGTGCTTTGAAAGCTGACTTGCCCTCTTTATCTGCCACTCCCACTCCCTTTTCATATGTAAATATCTATTCAATTAGAAAGTTTAAGCTAAAAGCTTTTTCTAACATTTTTCTAGCTCTATTGTAACTGATTTCCTTTCACTTTTGCTTTCAGGCCAACTCTGTCGCTCTCCCTCTCTCTATATATATCTCTCTATGCTTTCTAGTGCTTTATATTCAGCTCAAAAGCTTTCAAGCGAAAGCTCACACTGAGCTTAAGTATGGAGAGAGTATAGAACTTTTCATAAAAAGCTTTCATAAAGAGAGAACCAAGAGCTTTCGCCTTTCAAACACCATATGCTCGACTCAGCGGACAGGTGTGGGTATATTCAAGTCGTCCATGCCCAGCTGCCGTTAAAACAGCCTAAATTGAGCTTAAGGAAATACAAATACAGGCAACGCCAATTAGAATGAATGAAAGGGACGGCGATAGAGACAGCTAGAGAGTGTGTGAGAGTGTGAGAGAGACAGAGAGAGAGAGAGAGAGAGGTAGAGAAATAGATATTATTGAATTTTGGGCAAACAGCTCGATTGGAAACAGAATCCGTGGATCTGCCTCTGCCTCTGCCTCTGTATCTGTAGCTGAATCTATGTTCGAATTCGAATTCGATTCCAAGTCCGAGTCCGAGTCCGAGTCGGAATCAGGTTTTTGGTTCTGATTGTGGTTCTGGTTCTTTGACCGGTTATGCATATTCAACAAATTCGATTCTATTTAGTTTTTTGCTCCTTTTTATGGTGTTTTTATGTGAGCCGTGTGTGTTTTCTACGCAAATTGTTTTTATTTTTGTATCTCTAGTTTTTTTTTTTATTTTATTTTTTTTTTATCTATCTTTTTTTTCGCATATATTTATAATGGCTTACAAATAAATAACCAAAAGTCGCGATTTGCATAAGCTAAATAGAAAGCTAAACACGTTTTGCTTTTACCCCGAAACGTAAAGTTTTTTTGTTTTTCTAGCTTGTTTATAGTATTCGTATTTTTATTTATTTATTTTTGTATATATTTTTCATATATTTAGTTAGTATTTTCATAAATGCTGCGGGTAGGTGTATCCCCCATATAATCGCACGTAGGCCGGCAGGCAGGCAGGCAGGCAGGCGCCCATGCTCCCCTATGCGCTGTTCTATTCACACACACACACACACAGATACACAGATACACACCCATATCTTGGGCATGTCATAATTCAGTTATTGGGCAACCAGTTCATAAAAATGGTCAGTCCATTCAGTTCATCAATGATCTCAGCTGCTCAGTTTGGGGCGTGGTGACAGCAGCAGGTGCTCTCGGCTGGCCTGACTAGCAGATACCCTACTACAGGGTATCTATCAACCATTTGATGTGAAGTTATCTAAAAAGTGAGGCATACTTTCGCTGTGTATACCCTATGTACCAAATTGGATAGCTCTAGCTCTCATAGTGTGCGAGTAGCTTAGTAGTTAGTCTATTACAGGGTATCTTTCTGCCATTACACATAAAGTTATATAAAAAAGCGAGTATGCTTTAGCCGTGTATACCCCACTAGCAGTCACATACCAAATTTCATAGCTCTAGCTCTTATACTTCTCGAGCTATGCTCATAATTCTAAGCAAATCGATAGTTATCGATAGTTATCGAAGCACAATTTGTTTTCCTTCTCATAATGACAGTTACCTTCTGTTACCTACATTCCCACGCAACCAATATACCCTTCCTGGCACATTTTCATAGCTGTGTATTTAGCGCTTGGAAAACAACACCAATTTGTCTTCCCGCTCGGCGTTAATCGATAAATTCACATTAATATAGCATAAAAATGCGAATTAACAACGAAAAGTCGAACTCGACTGGGACATACCACGTACTTAGTTCTAATTGGATGATATTTGCTTGAGATAAAAGTAGATCTAAATCTAAATCAATCAATGTAAGAGAGAATGATTGATGGACTGATTGATGCTATGATTGAGTGACTGATTGACTGACTGAACCATAGAATAACTGACATACTATAACTATAACCAATGAAAGTTTCAACTGATAGATTGATTGACTGATTGGACTGATTGATTGATTGATTGATTGATTGAGCAACTGGCAGAAGAACTGCTTCATGGAGTAAACCATAGCTTGGTTAACTGACTGACTGCATGACTAACAGATTAACCGATTGATTGATAGCCTAAATGATTGGCATATAGAGTGCGTGATTGATTGATTGACTGACTGACTGATTGACTGGTTGATATGCATTGGCTAACTGACTGATTGACGGACTGATTGATCAACTGACAGATGCACTGGCTGCTTGATGAATATGCTAGATTAATGATTGATTGACTGATTGAGCGTATATAGTAGTAACAATATGATTGATTGACTGTGAGCCAAGTTTGTTGACTATTTGATTGACTGACTGACTGAATTGGCTAACTGACTGATTAACAGTTTGATTGACCAACTGAAAGTAGGTTGATTGATTGACTGATTGAGTCTATAAAGTGTCAACAATATGATTGATTGATTGTGGGCCAAGTTGATTGACTGACTTATTAACAGTTTGATTGACCAACTGAAAGTAGATTGATTGATTGATTGACTGATTGAGTCTATAAAGTGTCAACAATATGATTGATTGATTGAGAGCCAAGTTTATTGACTATTTGATTGACTTGGCTAACTGACTTATTAACAGTTTGATTGACCAACAGAAAGTAGATTGATTGATTGATTGACTGATTGAGCCTATAAAGTATTAACAATATGATTGATTGATTGTGAGCCAAGTTGATTGACTGACTGACTAACAGTTTTATTGACCAACTGAAAGTAGATTGATTGATTGATTGACTGCTTGAAGCTGTATTGTATTAGCTGACTGACTGATTGATTGATTGATTAATTGACTGATTGATTGACCAACTGACAGCTGCGCTGATTGATTGCTTTATTAATGGACTAGCGAATGTCACATAAACTATCTGATTGATGGACTGTCCAATTGTGACTGACTCGCTCAGCGGCTGATTGATAGTCAAAGCAAATGTTTTTCTGAAGAAAAGTATTCCCTCCCATTTGCATGTCGTAAATATTCAGCTAAAGGCATCAAGCTTAGCTGTAAATCACGTCGAATCCACTACCCGATACGCCGATACGCATTGTGATTCCGGCGAGGGAAATGACTGAATTAAGCTGGCCAAGTTGTAGAACAATGGGCCTGGGATGCGCTTTACGAGCTGCGGAGAGTCTATTAAATTTCGTATGACGAACGAACTCTTTAGTTTCTAGCCATTTTATGGCTATGTCTGGCTGTGGCTATTCGCAGAAATGGCCAGGGAAACGGCATCGAAATGGATTTCTTGTTTCAGCTTTTTTTTTAATTTTTTAATTATAATTTGAATACTAATTATATTAAAGCCGACGATCAAGGAGAAGACGTCGCCTGAGCCTGAGCCTCGCTGCAGTCAATCATATATGAAGACACTGCCGGTTCCCAGGTGGCTAATGCCATAGTCAAGCACAAGAGTTATTTATTGAATAATATATTAATTTATTTGAGTTTTCCGCTCGGGGAGCTCTGAGAGCGGGTTTCTGTGCGCGGCTAAAAATAGCTGATTTAAAGTTTCGGCAAGTTTAAAATACAATCAGCAGACTCAATAAAAGTCTTGAATAAGCTGGTTTCCAGCTCTTAAATGCCTTCGATCAGCACTCAATCAGCGCTTAACAGCTAATGGCATTCAATTGCGCTGTTAATTAACATGCAGCTGGGTTAACAGAGACGCCAGTGCACTCACAGCTGTAAGCAGTGTTCATGCTGTTAAAGTTAACAGCGCTCGACCTTGTGTAAGGCTAGCGCACACAGCTCATAGACAAGCGCTCTCAATCAATGGCTGACACTTGCTCCACTTCCAAAAGGCTTTACACTGCCAGACAGCGCGACTCCAAGCGCGCACACACACACACACACACAGACATTGAGAGCAACGACAGCTGGCGCGTGCGTCGTTGACAATAGCGTGACAGCTGACGCCGCTCTCCCTTCGTTGCTTACAGTTAGTTAGTTAGTTAGGCAGACATGCGCACATATTAATTAGCTCGCGCGCTCGCTCGCTCTCGACGTGCGCGTGTGCATTTACATACACACGCGCCACTGTGCACGCGTATGTGTGTGTATGTGTGTCTCGCATGCGCAGCTTTGAGTCAATTGTTTCTTTTCGTGTGTGTGTGTGTGTGTGTGTTTACACATAAATTAAGCTGCTCTTCGCTCTCATTTACATATGCATGTGCGCGCGTGTATTGGTGTGATGCTGTTACTGCTGCTGCTGCTGCTGCTACTGCTACTGCTTGCTGTTGTTGTCTTCTATTTTGGTGCTTGTTTACACATGTCGCAATTGATGGGCGCTCTTCGCTCTTCGCTCTTTTGCTCTTCACTCTTTGCGCACGCTGTTATTGTTCTGGGCGCAGTCAGCGTCGCTGCCCTGCCATAATTTGCAGCCGCATGAGAAACCGCAATCGGCAATTAGGTTCATTAGGGTGCGGCAGGTGCGGCACACTGACTGACAAAAGTAAATGGCTGCATTTTGTAGTAAATAGAATGTATTTGGGTGTGGTCACAGACACACTGTAACTATGAGTTGTACAGTTACTTTTGTGATAGTTGGGCATGATCGACTGACAGATACCCTAGCTAAGTTTAAAAAGCTTGTAAGTCTGCTAAAAATGAACCGATTTGACTCATTTTTACAGTGAACTGCTTTATTTACATACTAGTTTCGTTATGTATATATATTTTATTTATATTAAAATTTATACAGAAGATGTCTAACTAATTGATGATTTATTCTACATACCATATATTTGTTACTCTTTTTTTTACATATTTCTTTTAGTTTTTATTGATTTGCTTTGGTAGCTGAACTTTTGTCAGCCACTGTCTGTTGTGTCATGTCATGGATTAAGGCTAAAACAAGTTTTGGTCATTAGAAGCAAGATAGAATCATAGATAGTCAGCTAGATTCGAATGTAGAGTCGCAGCTGCCACCGCTTCTACTGCCTCTGCCTCTTCTTCTTCTTTCGCGTATGAGTAATACATCATTTTGCGTGTGCGTTTACTATCGTCAGGCACTTTTTAATGGACACACTAACAATTCGCCTCGCGTCGCTTCGATTCGATTCGATGTTTCCGCCTGCTGCTTAGGCGCAGCAATTAAAAAATTGACAGCTGCTCTGCCAATTAATCTAGCATAAAAAATCCTAATGAAAAAAAGCAAAAACAAAACTAAAACAACAACAACAACAAATAAATATAAATGTCTAAAACATACGCAAATCCAGATAAATTGTTATAAATGTCTTTTCGAATTAAGTTCATAAATTAAGCCAAAGCCGAAAAAAAAATGTCAGCCATAAATTCTCGTATCGAACTGTTGAAAGTTGTGGCAAGAGGTTTTTGGCATCAGGAAATTGCCCACAACGACGGCTCGTGTCGATATCGAAAACGAAAACGAACTCGAATCGAAATCGAAATCGAAATTGTACAAGAAGCTGTTTGTCGTTCTCCCCGTCCATCCCACGTAGAGTATATTTGGTGTGCTATGAAAGTGAGTTGGAGTTTGTGTGCATACTTTTCGCGGTGCATGTAACAGTTTAGCTGCAAATGGGCATCATTTCCCTTATGAGAGTGTTTTTGTACTTTTTCTCTTTGGCCAATGTGAATTTGTTATATATGTAGTTAAATATCCCATGCCTTTATTTACTCTTATGATATTTTCTGCATTTAGTCTCTTTGTCTAACTTTCGAAAATTCCCTTTTGAAAGAGTTTAATTTCCCATACTAATATAATTGTCCTTTGTATATTTTCTCTTTGCTAAATGTCCATAATACTTTTAATGTCTCTCTTAAGCCATCCGTCTGCATGTTGGATATTTCCCACGTTAGCATTATCTTCATCAGATAACATAATTTGCACTTTCAAAAATCCCATTTGGATTTTCCCTTAACTGACATTAAATTCTTATTGGTAAATTCCCAATTCCAATTAACGAAAGCGAGAGAGAGCCGAACTATGAAAATTCCCATGACTACATACACACAATATCATTGGCAATGGAATTTCCCTTCAATCCACCATTCAAGCTCAAGAGCGCAAGTACCCGCTTCAAATTGCCAAATGTAAACACTCAAAAAGTCCAATTGCAAATTTCCCTTACTTAACATTAGCATACGCCCGCTTAAGAGCAGCAGGATCAAAGCACAACTTAAGAGTTATTTTCAACAGTGCAAATTACGCCCATTTCGAAGAGCATTCAAACTTCGCTGCGCCCATAAATCTTGTGTTTCTCTTTTTTTTCGGCAGTTAATATTAATTAAAACGAACGTTATTTATGTTTCTAAAATGCCGCTTAGCACGATTTTATGTGCATTTGTTTGCCTGTATTGATTGTATTGATTGAGCTAAAAGCGAAAGGTTATTGCGCAGTCATTCTGCATTGCTGCTGCCCGCTCCTCTCTTCATCTTCTTCTTCTGCCATCCACACTTAAAACGGAAGCCTGTTTTTATCGCCGTCTCGCTCTAGCCGCAGTAATTGCAGTGCAAAGAGAGTTGCTTGCGGGCTTCATTTTCTATTTTTAGCTGCGCCTGGTAGACAACTGTGCTCAGCTCAGCTCCGAATTCGCTCTCTTTTTAGTCGCGCCTGGAAGTCTGCTGCGCAGTGTTGCGCCTCGCGCCGAAGAGCGCGCTACACAAATAAAAACTTCTCTTTTGTTACTTTTCTTTGCTCGTTTTTTCACGTTTTTTTGTTTGCATTTTTTTTTTGCTTTTTATTTAGGATTTATACAATAACTTAACATTTGTTTGCGTTTTGGAATCGGAAATATACAATATTAAATATTGATTTCATGTTTTTGCTTTAATTTACTTTGCTTTTAGAGTTATTTCTGATTTTCTTTAGTTTTTTGATTTTGTTTGTTGATTTTGTTTATTGGAAATTTGAAGTAGCACATATTTCGGGGCTCGCTATAACATATAATTTCTTATTTTTTTTTTAATTTTAATTTTTTATTAATTTATTACGTTTCTTTTTTTTAATAATATTATTACATTTATCAAATGCAGCGGTGTGTGTGTGTGTGTGAGTGGTGTGTTGGTGTGTGTGTGGCGGTCCTCATCGGTGTTTCTGTTTTACTATTTGGTTTAGCTTTCTATTTGGCTAGCGAAAAAAGTCCCGCTACATAAGCACAAATTAGACTAGGCTGCAGTGCGTATGTGTGTGTGAGTAACTTGTATCTGTATATATGCGTGTGTTGCTGGGTGGGTGGGTTGTGTGTGATATACATACACACACATATGCATCTATTTCTGTTTAGCTTGCTCGCCTACAGTACAAGGAAATACTCTCTCTCTCTCTCTCTGTGTCTCTCTCTTCTACTCTCTCACGCACCCAAAGCCTGGCCTTTCGTTACGAATATACTGAAATGAGAGCTCGCAAGAGCCCAGTGAAACGGAAGTTACAAGTGCGCGACATTACAATGCATGCTGTTCTCTGTGCGTAATTCATGCGTGTAAGTTCAACTGGGACAACTGCAGAAGAAGTGCCGCTCTCCTCTCTCTCTCTCTTTTACTCTGCTTATTGCAGAGCGTACGTCTCTGTGTGTGTGTATTATTGAGTGTTTTGTATATATGTTTATATATGTATGTATGTATTGCGTGTATATTTGTTTTCTTTTTATTTTTGTTGTTGTATATTTTGTTTAAGGTTTTAACATTTAATTTAATTTCATTATTTTCATCGTCATATAAATAAAAAATAAATACATTTTGTTTTTTTTTTTGTTTTTGTTTTTTTTTTTCTCTTTTCCTTTTCTGTTCTTTTCTCATTATTATTGCATGCAGGCAAAGACCGTTTTCTGTTCTTGTTATCGACTTTTTAAATACCCTTTAAAAAGCTGCTCTAATTTTACAAATACGAAAAAAATATATATATATATAGTATATATATATTATGTATGTATGTATATCAAGTCGAGTCACATTACAAAAAAAAAAAAAAAAAAGTTTAAAGGAAAATATATATATATATTTATATATATAGAATCAGCATCATTTGCTCTGTTAAATTGCTGTAGCATCGGCTTCACATATACATATACACACATATATATACCCAGACTAACAAATATATAAATATATATATATATATATGATATATACATATATGCATATGTATTATAGGTATATATCATAGTTGTTGGTTTTGTTTTGTTTTAAATTAACTTTAAGCTGCAACTGCACGTGGCTTAGACAGCGACAGCTATAGCGGGCAACGAGTGTGTATGAGTGAGACGGCATGAGCAGCTAGCGCCGCTGCCAACTGTTAGTTAACATTGCCAGCTACTCTACATTCTGTTCTTGGCTCTGTTAAAGCGCCGCTGCCAACTGTTAACATTACATTCTGTTCTTGGTTCTGTTAAGTTTCTGTTCTGTTGCTGTTAAGAGAGCTCTCGTCTCGTTTTAAGGTATTTTATGTATGTGTGAGTGTGTGTGTGTGTGTGTGTTTCGTTTACTTGTCTCCTTTCTCTGTGTGTGTGTGTGTGTGTGTGTGTGTGTGTTGTAGAAGCAAAGCAAATGTGTCCATGCAGCAGCATTCAAAATATCAACAGCTTTTGTTTTTACGTTTCCCCCCTTCAAAAAATTAGCATTTAACATTAACATTAAATATGATACGCCCCAGTACAGTATCCCTAGTATCCCCCATATGCCCAAGCTGGGCTCCTACTCTCTCTCTCTCTCTCTCTCTCTCTATTTCTGGCGTTTCGTCTCTGTGTCTGTGTGTGTGTTTTCTGTTTGTTTTTGCGTTTGCTTTTGCTTTTGTTGTTTCTCTTTTTGCTTTCGCTCGCTGTTTGCTGTTGTTGCTCGCTTCTCGTCGATTATTGCACCACACAGCATCCCTTTTTCTTGTTCTTCTTCTCGTCGATGACCACGTGGCTGGCCGAGGTGGGTCCCGGCACCACCTGCTTTGAGACTTGAGCCAGCGAAGTGACGCCATTATTGCTATCTCCTCCTTTGCCAGCTGCCGTTGCCGCTCCTCCGCTTGCCACCCCATTGCCACCAGCGCCACCCACTCCCGTCGAGCTGGCCACCTTGCTCCCGTGGGAATTTGTACCGTTTTGTGCTGTCGCCTGATTCTGCGAGAGCTGCAAAACAATCAAGATTAGTCCACATGACGACTTAACTGCACCGAGTAGAAATCATAACGAGAAGCTTTCGGCTTGAGCGAGAGCCAAGGCATGAGAATATCCACCCCTCAGAGAGAGGGACAGAGAGAGAGCGTGTTCTTAACAACGAGACAAACTGGACGAGTAGATGTCAATCAACTAAGCACAAGACACAAAGTCTCCACAGCTATGAAACCTTATAGATGTAACTATAACTGTAAGCTACCTGATATCTCTATCATATCTCTAACATATCTCTCCCATATCTCTAACATATCTCTATCATATCTCTATCATATCCCTATCATATCTCTAACATATCTCTAACATATCTCTAACATATCTCTATCATATCCCTATCATATCTCTAACATATCTCTATCATATCTCTATCATATCTCTAACATATCTCTATCATATCTCTAACATATCTCTATCATATCCCTATCATATCTCTAACATATCTCTATCATATCTCTATCATATCTCTATCATATCTCTAACATATCTCTATCCTATCTCTAACATATCTCTATCATATCTCTAACATATCTCTATCTCTATCTCTTACACAAGAATAGTTTCAAAATCTTTATCTGCATTGCAGTTACACCTCATATCTATATATATTCTTGCAAATATCGAGAATGATATCATCTTCAATACTCGTAATATCTAGTCTAAAGTTATCTTTGCCATATAAACATTGCATGGGATATATATAGAAATGTATGAAGTTATAGAGTAATAACTCTGAGAACTGATCAACTGCTATATAAAGGTTATCTTAGCGAACCAAGCTGGGATGTGGATCTCTTCTGCTCTCTCTCTCTCTCTCTCTCTCTCTCTGCTTTACTCTGTTGCTTCTGTCCTCTATATATGCATATACAGTTCTCTTTTCCTCTCTCATCTGCTGAAGCTCCCTTTGTCTCTCTGTATAAGCTGCTCTCTCTGTCCTCTCTCTCTCTCCATCTGCAGTTCTGTCTCCCTCTCTCTCTCTCTCTCCGCAGCTTCCCCTCTGTAGCTCCTTTCTCTTCTGCCCATCTTCCTCTCTCTCTCTCTCCTCTCATTCTTTGCAGGTTTCTCGCTCGCTCTCTCTCTCTCTCTCTCTCTCTCTCTCCCTCTCTCTCGCTCATCGTCCTGCTCTCCTTGCGCTTACATTTGTTTTGGTAACTGTCTCGCCTATTGCTGTAGCGCCATTACAGTTATCATCGCCATGCTGTGCGTTGCCGTTGCCTATTGTACGATCCTCTGTGGGCGTGATGGGCTTGCCGCCTGTCAAAAACAAATTCAATCAAAATATGAGAATTGCATAGAGGGGCGTACGTGATGGATCTTACCACGTATCATGCTAACAATTTCATCAGCCTCTCTGGACAAATCGCCGCCGGGACGAAACGGATTATCCCAGCCGGAGTCAGTGCTGTAAGCATAGACGATTAGTTTAGTGTTGCAAAAGGCTGCAAAGTCAGTGTGGCGGCAAAGCACTACCTCTGCTGTCTATCGTAGGCTGGTCCGAGGCCAACGGTTGGCTGCATCGTTGCCGTCGCCATCTGCGTGAAGTCTATGTTACAATTGTAGCTACTAAACGTATTATCTAAATTATCTGAAAAACTCGTTAATGTGTACTCGGCTGGCGGACAAATCTGTTGCGGTTGACTGCTTTGGTAAATTGAAACGCGCACTATCGAACGCTCCGATCTGCAATGGGCGAGAGAAGAGAGAGAGAGAGAGGGAGAGAAAATGAGAATGAAATCAATTATTATGAATTATTATTATTATCATCATTGCTATTAATAATAGAATTGTGTGTGACAGCCACATTGCTACGATCATTATTGCTATTATTGGTCATTGTCATAGTCATTATTATTGTCATTGTCATTGTCATTGTCATTGTCATTGTCATTGTCATTGTCATTGTCATTGTCATTGTCATTGTCATTGTCATTGTCATTGTCATTGTCATTGTCATTGTCATTGTCATTGTCATTATCATTATCATTATCATTATCATTATCATTATCATTATCATTATCATTATCATTATCATACTTCACATTATCTCTGTCATTATACGTCTCATTATCATTATCATTGTCATTAGACTCTTCATTATCATTATCCCTGTCATCAGTATCATTATCATTGCCATTAGACTTCCCATTATTTCTGTCATTATACTTGTCATTATCATTATCCCTGTCATTATACTCCTCATTATCATTACAATTCTCATTATCATTGTCTTTAGCATTCATTCATTCCTTTTATCATTATCACTACTATATTCTCATTATCATCGGCCCAATTCGTACCCTAATGCATTATACTTTTTTAATCATATATCGATCACATAGTTATCGATTCACAATCAACTCATCGCTCTCCTGTCCAATCTGGACTAACTCTCCAGATTACACAGCATCTTCTGCTGGGACTCGAACCCAAAGATATTCCGAGTCAGTTCGTTGGGCAATCGCACAAATTCCATTGCCCAATGCCCGCTGTCCGGTGCCCGGTGCCCGCTGTCCGCCCACCAATTAGATTCAATGTCAATTGAATTAAGTCATTTGCCAATTTGTGTCGCAACGCATCGCGTCAGCGATTTGAACTTTTCAATTAATTTTTTTCCAATTGAATTTCATCCACAAATGGAAATTGACATGGCAATCTCGACAAGCTCTTAAAAATAGAAACAAATTACGATAAAGCGAGAAAAACAAAAACAAAAAACAAAGCCCAGCCTCAGCTTCAACTAGTTTTACAATTATAGCGCGTGCGGCAAGCATTATACAATGCCAGACAAAGAGAGCGAGAGAGAGAGAGTGTCGTTAACCCTGAACTACCTTTCCAGGAAGCCTGGCTATCTCTAGGGTATCTTGGCGTGTTTCATTATGCCAACTCGAACGTGACTGCGAGCCTCAAACGACAGCTGCGAGGTTAACCAACTCTTAACAGTTAATTTAAGGCAAGTCGCGGCCTAAACCAGTTGCGAATTACAACTTGTTTAAGAGCTGTTGCTCTTGGCATAGAAACACGCGCGACGTAGACAACTTTTAACACGAAAAAGGGCGCAGAGCAGAAGCTGATAGAGAAGATCGAAGGTCGACGTTAGATGGGAGATGGAAGATAGAATGGGTAGAAGATAGAGTGGGCAAGAGAGGAAGGCAGATAAGGAAGGTAAGCAGAAGATGCATAAGGATAGGAGATGGAGAATAGCAGATGAATAGGGGATAGTGGAAGAAGAACATGGGATAGATGGAGGATGGAGAGATGTGGAGATAGATATAGAGAAAGAGGATAGATAGAGTATGACGGATGTAGGTGGGAGTATGATGGATAGAGGCTGCAGAGACTGAGAATAGAGAGAAGATGGGTTATGAAGGAGAGCAGTTAGAAGAGTAGAGTAAGAGAGAGAGAGAGAGAGATAGATGGCAAATGTTAAAGAGATGAGAGATAAAGAATGATGTGAGCACGTAAGATATATGATAGTTCTGGCTTCTATCATATATCCTATAAGCAGTATATATATCTATATTTACCACGACTTCATGCAGCATTCACTTGAGTTAAGTATAAATTAAAGCCACAAATGATTTTCTTTTACAAATATTATCAAACTAATACAAATATATATCTGACACAATTCGACTTCGACAGGCTTTGCTATGCTTGCCTCTGCTTTGGCATTGAAAGCGAACAAGAACTGTGCATTCACAGCTAATGAATTCTATTAGCTGTAATCGTGTTATCGTAGCTGTGATTGAATGATATCGGAGCTAGAGCTATGCGAGTAGAAGCTCTCGACTACAGCTAATTGATGTGTGACCTCATTTCGGGAAAGCGAGAAACTTTTCAAAAGGCTACAGCCAAAGGGACGACAATAAACAAGCTGACTTATGACTCATAACTCGGGCTGAAACAAAGGCGTCGCCCCCGGTTTATATGTGTATGTGATGCAATTGCATAATATTACGAGGGACCCATTAAAGTGAAGTAAACCCCCGTTGGCCCGTTCACATGCATGCAAATTAGCCGAGTCCAAGCCACGCCATAATTTATCCTAACAATTCGCAACTCGTTCAAGTCGTAAAAACACCCCAGAAGCTCTTTTGTAACTTCCCAAGTTCGTTCGGGTTTCTATTTTTAGCTCTCTCTCTCTCTCTCTCTCTTCTGCTTCGACTTGATGGCTCTAGTTGGGTTCCAGGAAACTCGAAACGAGCCGCAAAGCAATATTCTTAGCTCTATTTAACGCTGTTGCGAGCTTGTTAGCTTTGTGCTCCGATGTGATCTGAGATCTACGATCTACGGTCTACGATCTGCGTATTACGTTTTGGACTTTTTTATGTGCCGCTGTCCATCAGCTCTTTTTTTGCCAGTCATTTGGGTCTTTTGTTCATCGAAAAGTTGTTTCCAAACAAGTTACGAAGTTGAAGGTTAGCAGAACTAGACTCCATGATAGACTAGCAGCTACCCTAGACTTATTCTCTAAATAGTTCTTAAGTATTACAAACTTATGGCTATATATCTTAAAATTTACTCGACGAAGCTAATCAATAATATGTCAAGAGATTAGGCAATATTCTATAAGCTGTCTACGCATGATAAGCATGTGATAAGCCAAAGCTATTTATAGCACCTGGTCAAACTTCTATCATATATGGAAATAGATTGGATTGCTTCTACATAACACAGGGGCAGCAGCCCTTGAAAATGACGTAATGCACAGTTTTACAGGGTATCAGCATAGAGAAATATAGTATTTATATAAAAGAAATCATCTTACCTACTTGCTTTTCAACTCTTTCTGAGCTAAGCTCGTAATACCTTATAATTGGCACGTAGTCGTGCACTTAACTGGGTATTAACTAACGGTATATAGCCTAGTTGAATGACTTTTAGTCAGCGGCCAGAATATAAACACTGATTAGAAATCTTATACAAATGTACGTCCGATAAGGTCGCTTTTTATGCTAAATATAAATTACAGGGTATTGAAATAAGAGGACGATTTAGAAAAAGTTTTAATGAATTTAAATTTTTCAATTTTTTTGTAAAAAATATAGCTTTTTTTGAGAAAGCTTATAATTACAGGGCATTTGTAGTGCAGTATATGCATCTTCATATAAAAATATGTCAATGCTCTGACTTTTCAACAGTTAGATCAACTTTTGAGCTGTATAGTACCTTAAACGTACCTCATTTAGAGAATTACAGGGTATTTTTGGTAATATATTTGAGTCTGCATATGATAAGTATAGAGTTCTTTGCATTATCATTGATTCTTTACATCTAACATTCAAAGTAGCTCATTACAGGGTATTTGCTAGTTGCTATATACCACAAAACTAACATTTTTTTCAATTCTTATCAATTCACATAGCTTTTGGTTTAGCCCCACACTTATTTATAGACAATTTATATGAATTACAGGGTATACGTCATGGCAATCATGAACAATATTGAGCGCGCAACGAATGGGATTGGAAATCGAAACGAATTGAATCTAAACCGATTTCATCAGCCCCAGCCAGCGCCAAGTTGTTTTATCTGTTTACTTTTCAAATACACTTCATAAATTCAACGTACGAACTAATGTTCTCGTTGTTGTTGTTGTTGTTGTTGTTGTAGTCGGCTCATTGAGCATGTGAAGCTTACGTCATGTGCCGAAATTGATATGCGAATGCGACAACGACAACAACGACAACAACAACATGTACAGTAACAACTGTAACAAGCAAAAGTTACAAGCAACGAAAAAAACAAGTTTTTTCTGTTGTCATTTTTCAAGTGCCAGCTGCTGTGGGCGCAGGGGGCGAGAGGAAGCGGGACGGCTGTCTGCTCATCATAAACTTCCTTTAAAGTCAAAACACAAGCAAAGCAAAGAGCAAAACTTGTTGCTCTGACAGCGAGTGGGAGTGAGATGGCTGCGCCTAAGTGCAAGGTGTTGGAAAGCAAATGCAGCGACGTCGCTGCGCTGCTGCGCTTCTTCTTCTCTATTGCTTGCCCTTTCCAGACTGCAACTGTTGTTCTTGTTGTTGTTGTTGTTTAGTTCTTGCACAGCGATGAGCGCATCAAGTTGAGGCGGCAGAGGCGCAGCAGAGCATTCAATTAGTGCTGCGACGACGTCACACACGCACACACGCAGGCGAGCATTGAGAGCAGCGTAAATTAATTTAACAAATTACTGTGCCACACACACACACACACACATATGCACACAGATGTATGTATGTGTGCTTTAGATTTATGTCAGTGAATGAGCCCCACCCGCGCGTAACGTTTAAAAGCAAAATGAAATTAACAGTTGAACGAAATGTTAATTGAACATTTTTGCACTTGACGTCAAACAGCAGCAGCAGCGGCAGCGGCGAAATTTATTTGCATGCCAATTGAAAAAAAAAAACAACAACTTTGTTTTTATTTTACTGTAAGCAGCGCTGCATTGCGGCGCGCGTACCTGCTGCGACGGCGACGGCGACTGCGACGGCCGCTGTCGGCATTTTATTTTCAATACACAGAGAGATGCGATCACATGGCCATATTATAGAATTTATATTATAAGCAGCACAAACAAGTATATAAATATATATATATATACATATGTATATATATAGAAATAACAACGTCGCAACGGGCACGAACGCCGTCTAAACTTAAAGCTATGTCTAATTTATGTACAAACAAGGCACTATATTTTAACGCACACTGTTAAAGGCAGCAGCACACACACACACACACACACATACACTAATAGGCGAGCCAGTGTATTTTAATTGCGTTCACAGAGCATTAGCAGAGCTGCGCTATACACTGTGTGCGAGAGCGCGAGCAAGTGAGAGCAAGAGAGAGAGAGAGAGAGAGAGAGAGAGTGTGTGTGTGGGGAGTGGCAAATGGGGTGGTGAAGTGGCGTTGGCGGGCAAACGAGCTGTGTTGAGCGAGGCGAACGGAAGGGGGCGCTACTGTGTATTATTTTTTGCGATGAACTCACTGTGCGCATCCCACCATGGACAACAACTGGCTAAGCGTAACAGCGCCACTGTGTGTGTGTCTGTGTGTGTGTGTGTCTGTGTGTGTGTGTGAAGCGAATTACACTGTTCAACAATGGCGCACATTACTTTCACATTGTTTTATTACTTTTTTGCTCTGCTATATTTATTTATTTTCTTCTTTTGCTGCTGCTGCTGCAGCAGCAGCTCTCTCACTCCCACTCACTCTCTCGCTCTCTCTCTCTCTCTCTCTCTCTCTCTTACACCAACCACTTGCACTGACTGCTGCCTGGTTAACTGTGTAGGTGTGAGTGTGTCCCTTTTTGGCACGCACGATTGACTTTAGCAATTGTTGTTGTTTTTTGTGTGTCTCTTTTCGTCTTTTCTTTTGCTGCTGTCACTTTGCATTTAATTTGTTAACAACTAATTTCACGCACTTGACAACTTTGACTTTCGGCAGCTGCTACTTCCTCTTCTTCGGCTGTATGTTTTCAACGTTCTGCTGCTTCCTCTTCCTTCGCGCGTTTTACTTGTGCGAACCACCGTCTGTCCTCGCTCTCGCTTGCGCTCTCTCTCTCTCTCACGACCGTTTCGCGCTCGGCTGCTGGGGTTGTTTGTTAACAACACGGATTTAACAACAAAAAATTCACACACGGAAAAAAAAAGTGTAACAAAATCAAATGTTGAAAATTTACAATAACAACAAAGTGGCTGAAGAATACGGCGAATTCCAAGCAGTGAGCGAACGAGCGCCCCGCACGTATTTCTCGTTTGTTGTTGGCTGTTTGGCGTTGTCGCTGCGTTTGCCTAGCTAAACTTGCAAGCTTGCTGCTAAAAAGTAAAAGATACAATACACACACGCGCACACACACACGGGCACACGAACACAAATGTTTGCAGGAGCGCGCGTTGCTGAGCCGCACTAACTAAGAGAGCGAGCGTACGCTCTCTCTCCTCTCCAACTGTGAAGTTCATGCGCTAAGGTTGCCACCTAACAAAGTTTTTTTTTCTTCCGTTTCTAACTGGAAATTAACTGCGATGTATTTTTGAAAGCGAAAAGAAGCTAAATAAATTGAGTTTAAATAAGTGGAAAATGCGAAAAAAAATAAGAATATATAAAAAATAAATATTAAACAAAAATATAAAATAAAAGTATATGTTCTAATTAAAAAAAAAGAGGAATAAATTAAAAATATATAAAATAATTTTTTTTTTAGTTTTTAGTAATTATTATATGAATATATATATATTTTTTTCTCTATTTCTTGTTTTTTTTTTAAGTTCTACGAATATTTTCTTAAATTTCTGCATATGAGAAATAATTGTATTTAAGTGAAATGTTTTCTAGTATTTATTTTATTATTTTTACATTTTTGCTCTTTCTGAAACAAGTTCTAATTTGATTGTTGAATGCTACGCAGTAAACGTAAACAAAAGAAAAAAAATCCAATTGGGATATGCGCGCAATAATCTTTTGGCCAAACAAAAACAAACAAAAGCAGAAACAGAAACGGAAAAAGGCGGCAATTTCGGAGATTTGGCAGCTGTTTTGGCAGCAAAACCAACTGCGCCAAATTTCCCGTTTTTGCGTTGTTGTTGTTGTTGTTGTCTTCGTTCATCTTATTGCGCATCTGCGACAGCAACAACAACAACAACAACAGCAGCAGCAGCAGCAATAAACGCACATTGTAATAATAACAAAAACAAACAAACAATAACCGCCAACGTGCCACATCTGGCAACGCTGCTAAAACCAACAAACATGACATCACTTTTTTCCCCGTTGTTTTTGTTGCTGCTGCTTTTTTCCTTCCTTTTTGCGCACTCACTGAAATGCACAGTAATTTGTGTGGAAGAGCGCGAGCGCCAAAGCCAAGAGAGCGCGCGAGCGCAAAAGAGAGCGCTGCTGCTGCTGCTACTACTGCTGCTGCTGCTGCTGCCTCTGCCGGCGCGCTCTGCTGCTGTTATACACAATGTGAACCGAAAATAAAAATAATAACATAAGAAACATAAACACGTAACTATATAAAAGGTAATCTGGAGAGCCCATTGGGGAAGCTGACTGATAAATGGAAATCGTGCCAAGCCAGGGGTGGCAGCTGCCTGGGCAGAGGCAGGAGGGGGGCTGGCGCACATGTATTGAAATGAGCGCAGCAGCGTGCGTCTGCTTTGCTTCTTTTTTTCATAAATTCTTTTTTGTGCTTGACAGTTAATAAACAGGGTTGCCAGACGGACGGACGCGCTGATGCTGAGGCAATTGGGCACGTTGTCCATGTGTGTGTGTGTGTGTGAGAGAGAGTCTCTACGCATGTGTGTGTGTGTGTGTGTTTCTGCTATTGTTGTCGTTTGCCGCCACAAAAACTATTCAGAGCGCACGTACAGCGTGCGTGTGTGTGTGTGTGCGTATGTAGGTAATAGGGCTGACTGACCAGCGGCACAATTACCGTTAACATTGCACACACACACACACATGGACAGTATGTGACAATGGCTGACTTTTAGCTGCCGCCAAGTGTGCTGGGGCACCGGAAAATCAATCGAATGACTGACAGCTCACACACACACACACAGATGTACTTTCACAATAGCCACGCACACACACACACATACACACATGCGCAAGGTGCTCGAATTTCAAGACATTCACTTGAAGAAGAAGAAGAGAAAAAAAAACAATTACCCAGGCAAGCGTTGCCAGATCAAGATAAAGTAGCAGCAGCAGCAGCAGCAGCAGAGATAGGTGCAGGGGGTGGGGTGGGGTCAGTAGTACGCCCAGCATCCGGGCCGCAACTCACCTCAAACACACAAACCAATTCATGTTTATTTCATTCCTCTTTCGCCTGCCCATTCTACTTCCCCTACCCATAGCCCTTCTCTCACATTCTCACATTCTTCAATCTTCAATCTGCGATCTCATAAACATAATCAATAATAACAGCAAATGGCATGATGTTGCCCATTCCTATTCCTATTCCTATGCTTCGCCTCGCCTCGCCTCGCCCATGCCCTGCTCTGCAGCGGGCATATGCGTTACGTCAGACAGCATGTAACGTGGAGCAGAAGGGGAGCCTTAGTGGACTAGATCTGGGTTTTAGCTTTGGCTAGACTTGGATCTTACTTTTCTCTTTCTTGTTCTATCTACCTCTTTCTCTATTCGCCTCTCTTATCTTCATTCTCATTTTCTTTACTCATTTCTCTTTCTATCTTTATATCTGTTATTCTCTATTTCGATCTATCTTTTTCTTGTATCGCTCTCTCTCTCTCTCTCTCTCTCTCTCTTCATCTCCTTTCTCTCTCTTTTTCTGGTTTCTGTGTCTTTTTCGTCTTCTTTCTCCATCTCTCTCTCTCTCTCTCTCTCTCTCTCTCTCTCTTTTACTTTATCTATCTATCTGTCTCTCTCTCTCTATCTTTCTCTGCATTTGTCTCACTCTCTCTCTCTCTCTTATCATCTGCATCTTCCTCTCCATCTCTCTCTCTCTCGCTTTTCATCTTCTCTCTCTCTCTCTCTCTCTGCACTCCCATCAATCTCATCACTCTTCCAGCTCTCTTCTACAGGGTATCTCAATTCCAGCATGCTCGCCCACAAAGTTAACGGTTCTTCTATTGATATTAAATAACTGTTGTTGTTGTTGTTGTTGTTGCTGTTGCTCGCCAGCCCCAAAGAATGTTTCCATGCAGCAAGTGGCGCTCGATGACATCACGCGCACGAAACCGGCGAATTAAAGCGAGGTAGAGAGAGAGAAAGAGAGGGGGAGGGGGGAAGGGAAGGGAGAGAGGTAGCGAGTCAAGCGGGTAAGGTCAAGCAGTAAGTGGCGCAGTCTGGCAACGCCAAGCCGCAGCTGCGACTGGCCAGTGGCCACACGCAATAAACCAAAAATGATGCGTGGGCGATTGAAGTTATCGATAAACAGCTTAATTAGCAAAGGCGTTGCGTGTGGGTGTGGCGCAGTTAAGAGACAACCAACACACACACACACACACACACGCACACCCATACACAGAGACAGACAGTCAGGCAGCAAGATGTGGGTCAACAACCACCAAATGAAGTTGACCTACATCATGCTTTAAAATGCAAACACACACACACACACACACATGCATAGACATTATGTAAGCAATGAAACGACAACGGCAGTAGCAGCAGCGCAGTTTAACGGTATTCAACTGTCGCTGCTGAGCACAGCGCAGCTGCAGCGCCGGCGCAGTTGGCAGAACTCCAATTGGAGTTGTTGGTGGTGGCAAAACAAATTGGGCATGGGTAACGGAATGAGCGTGTGTGCGTGTGTGAGAGAGAGAGAGAGAGAGAGAGAGCAAGAGAGCGCACACAGAACTAAGAGAGAGCAGCTTAAGTAAACAGAGCGCCGCATCCTGTGCATGTGTATGCATGTGTGTGTGTCTTATCAGATTTCCAACGTAATTATCGATTTATGTGTGTGTGTGTGTGTGTGACTTGGGCTTAAGCTTAGGCTGAGCTGCAGCAAAGCTTTTTTCTTCAAGTGAAAGCTGCCAAAATAAAGCGCAAAAATTAATCTCATGATCTTTTTTCTTCCTCTTTTTTTAATGCGCCATAAAAGTAGACTTCCAATTGGGACCACATCCATTAAACAAAAGCGCACGTTCCTTTGTATACATTCACACACACACACACATACATGCATATATACCCACACATATACACACATATTTGTGTATAGAGAACTGCATAAAAAATGGGTTCATTAACTTCTTTTTAGCTCCAGCGCAGGAGATGAGCAGCGCGTGTGGCGGGTTAACGTTCGCTGCGATTTGCATACGTAACTGTATATCTATCTCTGTCTGTGCACTTAACGAAACTATGAACTAGCTACATATACTTAACGAATCTGCAGTTGTGTTTAACTTAATCACTTTGCAGCTTCGTTAAGTTTCCAGTTCTAATCACTGACAGGAATCGGTCAGAAACTCAACGAATCTGCATTTCTGTTTAACTATCTTAATGTTTCGTTAAGTTTTTTCTTGCCTATCAATAATAAGAAATTAGCAATTAGTGCCGCTTAACGAAACTATTGTTATTTCGGTTAAACTTAACTATCTTAATGTTTCGTTAAGTTTATGTCAGCTATCAGTGACAAGAAATTGCCAACTGTACTTATCGAAGCTGCATTTCGTTAAGTTTTTCAGTCTATTTCAAGACATTTCATCTTAACGAAACTTCATTAAGCACTCAAAGTATCTTAACTTTCGTTTGCCTTTACACTGATATCATTTCGAGTTTCGTTGGCTCAACGAAGCTACAAACTTCTGCGCTGCAGGTACAGCTTCGTTAAGTTTAGAGTCACCATCTCTCTTTATTCTTCTAGCTTAACGAAACTATCAAATTCTATTCGAAATGAACTTATCGAAACTCCATTTCAGCATCTCTCTGCCAGCTTCGTTAAGTTTCAAGTTTGCAGACCAACTGCCCTTACTTAACGAAACTTCTGCACTCAACGAAGCTTCATTTCCTATTCATTTAACACTCCATTTCCGCTTCCGTCTACACCCGGCTCTCTTCTACCTTCGTTAGGCTTCGACTTCTCATTTTAACGAAACTTCTGCACTCAACGAATCGTCATTTCCTATATATACCCCTTTACACTCAACTCCTGCCCAACTTCGTTAAGCTTGCAGTTCCCATCATCATTAGCTAATTAAAAAAGCGTTCGCAAGCTATTGGCTTCGTTAAGTCTCAAAGTTCCCATCATTATAAAGAGCTCTGACGTCACGCGCAGTCATCATTGCACTCATTGGCGACGATCCGCAGTCGTTTCTCTTGCGCTAATTGCTTGCTTAGCGCTCTCTTTATATACGTCTTCTCCTTCTTCTTCTTATTTATGATTATTATTTTTTTATGATTCTTCTTTGTACTCACTCTTCCTGCACCTCGATGCCGCTGTCGTCCATATTCAGTTTTGCATAGTCACCGTAATTGCTGCCGACTAGCGGTAAATGCGTCGCGGCTGCAGCTGCCGTATTCGCTGCCAGCGGCGGCTGACCAGCAGCAGCGCCGGCAGCGGCAGCAGCCGAGACGTCGGCCGCATCGAAGCCAAAGCTCGGCTCCACGTGCTCCGAGAGCGGCGTCGGCGTCTCAAACACCAAAGTCTCCACCATGGAGCCTTTCGAAGAGCCAAACGAAACGCTGCAAACAGAGAGAGAGAGGGAGATATATTTCGTCCAATTGGATTCTTATTGGTAGCAGGAGAGAGCTTTTCGACTTACCGTTTGAGGCCGACGCTTTTGGTGCCCAGTTTGCTGAGTTTTGGCTTTTTCTGATTGTGGGTGGGCGGGCGGTTGAATTTATCACTTTGATCGCTCGAGTCGGCCGCGCCGGCTGTGGAGACGGCCGTCTCCTCGGAGAGATCGTCGACGTCGCTGCGATTGTTCTCGTTGTTGTTGTAGTTGTTGTTGCTGGCCTCCTCCAGGTCGTTGTCGTCGTTGTTGTTGCTATTGCTGCCGCTGTGATTGTTGTTGTTGCTGCTGCTGCTGCGGGACGGATGCGTCGCTGCATGGATTAGCGGCAGCGTCAACGTTTTTGGCGGCGACGACGACGACGACGAAGACGGAGGCAGCAGCGGCGGCGTCGCTGCGCTGCCCAGCAGATGTGTGCGCTCATCGCAGTTGTCTGCGGCGGCGACGACGGCGGCAGAGGCTGAGACAGCGCTCGACGTTGACGGCACGTTAGCAAGCATTGCGGTTGGCGGCGGCGGCGGCGCAGTCGGCTTAAGCTTAACAAAAAGTTTCGTTCAGTTCTGTGTTATGCTAATTCACAATAGACGCTGCAGCATTGTGAGCGCCGTTTGTTGTTGCTTGAGTTGAATGCACTCGCACGCGAGTTTCGTTAAGCTAACGGGGAGGCGAGGTAGTTGGAAGCGGTGAAAAGCAACAGCGCAGCAGCAGCAGCGGCAGCTGAACAGCAGCAACAACAACACTAGCAGCAATGTTTTTTTTTTTATTTATTTTTCTTTTTATTTAATTTATCGTTTGCTTTATTTCGCTTGCCGCTTGATTGAATTTAAACCGGACGCGGCGACGTCGACGCCGACGCTCAACAATAATGACGACAGCGACAATTCTTGCATACGAATGCGGCTGCGGCGACGGCAGCCGCAACTGCGCCTTTTTTTTGTTTCACCTTTTGCTTTCACACACACACACACACACACACAGACGCGGAGAGGGGGGGAGAGAGACAGAGCGATACGCGACTTAATTTCCGCAACAGAATTGAATAGAATTTACACACACAACACACACTCACACACACATACACAAAATATTAGCACCCAAAAAAACAACAAATTCAAACAACAACAACAACAAACGAAGGAGGCGGCGGCGGGCGGCTGCGCTCGATAATTGCACTTGGGCACACTGAGAACGGGACGAGTTGTTGCGGCGGCGGCGTTGCAACTGTAACACGTTTGCGTACGCTAACAAGTTTATAAATAAATATGCATGTGCATTTAATAAATCCGTTTTGTCGACTGCCCCTGTTGCTGTTGCTGTTTATTTTGGCCCTTCTTGCGTCGCCGTGTGTATTTGCTGCGCTTCGAATTTCAGCCACTGTCGTCAGTGTGGCTGAGCACAGGTATCACTGATAAGCCGCAATAGAGGCAAGCAGTAAATAAGTTGTATTTTCAGACTACCTCACAGCTGGGCACACTTGAAGCTAAGCAACTTTAAGTGAGTGTGCCCAAATGGGAGTGAAGTTTCAGCAAAAATATGTGGGTCAAATTATTTTTAATTTATTCTTTTTTGTAAGTTTGCATTAATGTAAATATAGCTTAATAAATTTAAATTATTTTTTGTATTTAAAACTGCCGCTCAATGTTGATCTTGCCTTGTTAAATACCAATTATATCGATAACATCGTTGGCCAACATATAAATAAAGATATATTAATTCATGTTGCTTTGAACCTATATAAGAAGCTCAAAATTTATTGTTTATTTAAAAAAAAAACACTCTAAAATATATATTTTTACTTATTGCTTACATTGTTTCACTAGTTAAATTTTAAAATATTATGCCTCAGCTGTTAACGATTAAATACCAAGCGAAAAAAATACTATCACACCGCACAGAGCTGCATTGGCGCTGTCGAATATAAAAGCTATCGCCCGTATCGATAGCACAAGCATTTGTCATCTGTGCAAACAGCGAACAACACAACAAATAAGCTGCGGCGGCAACAGTTTAATTACAAGTATTAAAAACAAGACGTTCCTACGCTCCGGCAACTGGTAAGTGACAAATTTTGATGTATTTAAGAAAACAGAAAAGAAAGCAACAAATATATATATATGTAGAGATATTGTTTCAATGCGGCTAGAGTTACACTGCTCTGCTTACATGTTTGACTGTGTTTCTGTGTGTATGAGTCAGCGTCGGAGCCCTAAAAAGATATAAAAGAAAGCAACAAAAAAACAGCAGCAAAGTTTTGCGCTTTGTAAGAGTTTTACGTGGAATTGGTTAAAGCAGACCCATTTGTTGGGGCTAAAAAATGGGGCGCGGCTGCTGCTTGCAGCGGGCAGCTGTCGCGCGCACACACACACACACATGCAGAAGTCGCGCTTTTTGGCTGCTGTTTTTATTCCTTTTATGGGCTTTCAATTAAGCGAGGCTGCGCTGCTGCTGCATATGTGTGTGTGTGAGTGTTATTAGTGTTTGCTTTTTGTTATTCATTGGAAGCAAATGACACCGCATTGATAAGCACGCATACATGCATGCACACGCACACACACACATAAATATACAGTTGGAGTCAGCCGTTGACGTTGTCATTTTTGCCATTTTGGTTGCATGACTCACACACATAACTCGCTCATGAATGTGTGTGTGCGTGTATTTTTTTTATACACTGCGTAGTGAGTGAAATGGGGTATATTGGTTTTGAGACTTATTTGACAAAAAAAAAAAAAATTATAAATATAAAAAAATACTAAAAATTAAAAACAAATTATAAAAAAATAATACAAATTATAAATAAATTTAAAAAAAAAATAGAATAATAATTAAATAAATAAAAAAAATGATAAAAATATAAAAAATATAATAAATATAGAATAAAAGATATATAAAATATAAAAAATCTAAAAATATAAAATGTAAAAATATAAACAAAATAATAAATATAAAAAAAAATAAATATAAAAAAAAATAAATAAAACAAATACGTAGTCAGCTTAAATTCCAAGTCAGGTGCTTACAGGGCATGCAGCAGTCGATCACCAGCTGCTTTTGGAATCAGTTTTGCTGTTGACACAGTTTGGTTTGGCTTTGGCTTTGGAAGCAGCGGCGCAGCAGCTACGTCTTGGCTATATATAGACATAAATTGACTCGATTCGATTGCAGCTAATATTTATAATTTGTGTCTCTCTCGCTTCTAGCTAACACTCACACATCACCAATACTCACACACACATACACAGCTCGAAGATGTCCTCCCGCAAGACCGCCGGACGTCGTGCGACGACAAAGAAGCGCGCCCAGCGCGCCACATCGAATGTGTTCGCCATGTTCGATCAGGCACAGATCGCAGAGTTCAAGGAGGCCTTCAATATGATCGATCAGAATCGCGATGGGTTCGTGGAGAAGGAGGATCTGCACGACATGCTCGCCTCGCTGGGCAAGAATCCCACCGATGACTATCTGGATGGCATGATGAACGAGGCGCCCGGGCCCATCAACTTCACCATGTTCTTGACACTGTTCGGCGAGCGCCTGCAGGGCACCGATCCCGAGGATGTGATCAAGAATGCCTTCGGCTGCTTCGACGAGGAGAACATGGGCGTCCTGCCAGAGGATCGACTGCGCGAGCTGCTGACCACAATGGGCGATCGCTTCACAGATGAAGATGTGAGTGAATGCATCAAGTATACCCATATATATATAAACTATAATCTCTATATATATATATCTCTCTCTCTTTCTCTGGTGCAGGTGGACGAGATGTATCGGGAGGCGCCCATCAAGAATGGGCTGTTCGACTATCTGGAATTCACGCGCATCCTGAAGCACGGCGCCAAGGACAAGGATGAGCAATAGGCTAGCTGTACTTGATGAATTGCCAACCGTAAATCGGCTGCCATATATATACCCACATATATATATCCATCTATATGTTTATAGATATGTATATATATATATGTATCTGTGTATATGTATATTCCGGCTTCATGTCCAACTGTCATACGAATCGTGTATTTTATATGGCCTATGATAACCTCCATGTTCATATATTATATATTCTTATTTTTTTATACCTGTTCTGTTCTTTTGAAATTTACATTTTAACATCTATGTGCGATCCAATGCGAATGTGTCAGCTGATAACACGATTTTTCCGATATCCATAAGTATTAACTCATATATATACATATATACAAACACACACACACACACACGCGTACTATTTGCTGAGTGAGTCCCATTAAAAAAAAAAAAACAGTTTGTTTTCTTATCCTAATCGAATCGTTTGAATTGCGAAATGTATTTGCCTAGCCTAGGATAGAATCTTATATGCGACTGTACTCGACTTGGGTCTTGGGTGCCTCCGCCCGCAGCCTGTAGGCCGCCCACAGCTGGTTGAGCACGTCGGCGAAGAGGACGGTGCCCAGGAAGACGAGTATGGTGCCCAGCCAGTGGGAGAGGGTGAACGGATTGCGGAAGTAGATGATGGAGAAGAGGAGCGAGACGAACTTGCGCAGCGTCACGACGAGGGTGACTGTGAGGGAGGCGCACTCGGTGGTCAGGACATAGACGGAGCTGATGCAGATGTACTGGGTGACCACGTTGCAGAGCAGATAGAAGAGCATCAGCGGGAAGCTGAGCGTCCAGCTCAGTCCGGGCACGGGCAGGGCGACAGCCACCGTCTCGGAGGCCACGGCGATGCTCCAGTGCTGGGCGATGTTGCTGGCCATGATGAGGAACCCGGGCAGGGGCAGCATGTGCGTGTAGAAGAGCGCCTCGTTGGGGTGCTTGCCGTACCGCTTGTAGATCACCTCCTGGTAGATGCCCATGTAGGCCGTCACCAGCAGGGCGATCGTGAGCAGAGCAATGCCCACGCTCCACCAGAAGAAGTCCGAGAAGGAGGTCTCCACCTTGAGCGTGGGGTGCGTGTTGTCCTTCACATCGCCGCTCGACACCAGCGTGCACAGAATAATGCCCGCCGTGATCATCGCCACCGAGCTGTACTGCCTCAGGTTGTAGCGCTTCTTCAGCAATATGATGCCCATGATCATGTTCGCCATCAGCGACCCGCTCCGGAAGATCATGTGCAGCGGCATCGCTATATTGAAGTTGAACGCATAGTTGTTGCACACGTTCGCCCCGAAGAAGAGCACCACCAGCTTCACGTAGTCGCGCAGCCCGATCTTCGGCCGCACCGTGAAGAACTTCGAGCTGAAGATCAGGCCCTCGACGGCGATGAAGAGGAACTGCAGGAAGGTGATCAGGTTGCCAGCGCCCGGATCGATTTTGATGATCAGCTCCAGGAAGACGACGTTGCTGCAGCAGCCCACGAAGACGAAGATCATCGCCAGCAGCGCCTTCATGTTGATCGCCATATTGGGGGCTTATAGAACTAGAAGAGAATATATTAAAGTCTCCAGTTAGACATCAAACTCTACAGAAATTTCAAGATTTATAGCAAAACTTTTCGAGTTTCCGATCTAAGATCCCATCAATTTCTCACCTTCTCCTCGAGAACTCTCGCTGAACTAGCAAAAAAAATAAAAACAGAGCTGAAATATCATTTGGCTGTTAGAAGAAGAAGCGACTATCGTTATTTTTGATGGAACTGATAAAGCAAGTGATGCGATAAAAGATCAAGGTACCCCTGGAGGCACCTCAGAGCTTCTTGTCGATGTCTGAGTGGAGACAGAGCTATAAATAGCTGCTCCATAAACAACTTGTCGAACTTGAAGAACTCAGTTTCTGCCATGATAAAACACATTCTGAACGGAGTTTAAGGTAAACCCAATTTCGGGAATTAGCTTTACGATCTGTTGACATTCGAGCTATATAGATATGGATGGTGGATCTAATGTTGACATAGTTTCACAGATTTGGGTCGGCCGTAAGAAACGGAACGCGTTTATCTTCGTCTGTCAAGGCTAGGAAACGTGGCCAGACTAGCACATAGCCATGGTTTATGCTATAGCAATACTATATAAGATCTCAAGCTAATGACTGCTAAAGCTGATTTTTTCATTGTACATCACCTATACTACCCTTTACTTAAAATCTTAAACGTTTCCTTTTGATTTCTGCACTTTTTTAACTAAAGATCTATGAGTATTATAGGCTCTAGCAGTCCGATTTGCTTAAGTTTGTTATATGTCTCATCTCTAGCTAAAAGCCATCTCTGTACCAAATTTCAGCTCATTTCGTGCACTAGAAGCTGAGTTCACATAGAACATTTCAGGAATTCTTAAGGATTCGGCTTAATTGAAGCTTTGATTGCTTGTTTGACATTTAAAATTATCTTTTGAATGCAATTTCTTATAAGGTTTGCTTGATATCACTTTTATTTGCATTATATTATATCAAAATAATGGGTTATACTAATCCGATCCAGCCGAGTTTGTTATATGTCTCATCTCTAGCTAAAAGCCATCTCTGTACCAAATTTCAGCTCATTTCATACACTAGAAGCTGAGTTCATATAGAACATTTCAGGAATTCTTAAGGATTCAGCTTAATTTAAGCTTTAATTGCTTGTTTGACATTTAAAATTATCTTTTAAATGCAATTTCTTATCAGGTTTGCTTGATATCACTTATATTTGCATTATATTACATCAAAATAATGGGTTATACTAATCCGATCCAGCCGAGTTTGTTATATGTATCATCTCTAGCTAAAAGCCATCTCTGTACCAAATTTCAGCTCATTTCATACACTAGAAGCTGAGTTCACATAGAACATTTCACGAATTCTTAAAGATTTGGCTTGAAAACTATGTTTATATTTTCTCCACATTGGAATAAATGCACAATGAGCTCAGTTTTACGTACTCTCAGCTCTGCAATCGCAAGTCCAACTGACCTGACTGAGTTTTCTTAGCTCTGGAGTAGGTAATCTATGTGACTTGAAAGTGCGAAGACAATCAATGGAAGTTCTAAAAACTCAGACTAGCTGAATGGGCACGTACGAGCCAAGTACCTGGAGCAGATACTATTTTATCTATCATTCCGGCACACTGGTTCCATTAGTCAGGTTTTTCTTTTCTCTTCGCTAAGATAAAAGTTTTCAGTTTCATTTTCCTAGTCCGGAAGTGCCCAAAAGATATCCTGAAACCTGCGCACTATCTATAAGGAATACTTCACGTAGTATAGTTTCTATACCCTATAAAACTTAAAAAAAAAAAACAAAATGCAAAAAAAATCCCTATATATAATGTCCAGAAATATTCACTAAATAAAATATTTTTTTGAATTTTATTTTCTTTTTTTTTCCTTTATTTACTTTTGAGCTTGGAATGCGCTTGCTTAAGTGGGGCACAATTTTAGAGTCGTAACATCTGCGGCGAGTCTTTCGAGGCAACTAAACACTGAAAACTTAGACCAACTGTAGCCCCCCTCGGGAGAGCAGAGCCAGAGGGCTGCACACAGCATAGGCAATTCTTCAACATATGCAACATGGAGCAGGCTCAAAGGGTATATTGAATAGTCGGCTTAAGTTGAATTTCTTATACTCTTCCTGTGCCAACTAGGATATGTATGATATGTAGGTACATGTATAGGTATATGGATCTATAATATTATATTGAATTTAGAATTTTTATAAGTCTAATGCTTTTTTTATTTACTTGAGCATTTTGACTTAAGACAGGGTATTTGCTAGTCGAGCAGACCGCTCATTATTGAGGTCCACGTAATAAACGTAATATTTGTGTTTCAACAGCTGTGGAAAAAGACAATAGATGACAGCAGACAGGTGGATAGAGGGGGAAAATACACTATTTGTACTCTAAGAACTAGAAGAGGGGAAGAAGAAGAAGAAGAAGAGAGAAGAAGAATGAAAAGAAAAGCAAAGAAATGTGGGGAAGAGCAAAGAAGGAGAATGAGAAAGAAGCTTAGGAAATGTAGAAAGAAAGTGAACGTGATGAAGTGATATTAGATTCTGAAGAGAGAGAGAGAGAGAGAGAGAGAGAGAGAGGGAAAAGAAGAGAGATAGAACGAAAAAGGAGATATAGGTGGATAAAGAGAGAGAGAGAGAGAGGAGACAAAAATGGGTTAGAAAGAGGGGGAAGAAGGATCAAGAAAGAGAGAGAGAGACAGTGGGGGAGAATGTGAATGAGAGAAAAAAGAGAGATATGGAGAGAATGAGAGAAAAAGAATGAGAGAGAAAGAAAGAGAGTGAGGCTGAGAAAAGAGAAATTAATATATAATAAGAGAGTGAGAGAGGAAGAAAAAGGAGATATAGATGGAGAGAGAGAGAGAGAGAAGAGAAAAAATGCGTTAGAAAGAGGAGTGAGAAAGATCAAGAGAGAGAGATGGAGAGACTGTGGGAGAGCATGTGAATGAGAGAGAGATACAGAGAGAGTGAGAAAGAGAGAAAGTGACAGAGAAAGCAAGAGAGAGAAGAGAATATGGGATAAAACGAGGAAAAGGAGAATGAAAGAAGGAATATCAAAATGAGGGATTGAGATAGCAACGTGGAGAGGGAGAAGAGGCTGACATGTTGATCAATAAGGAGAGTGAGTGAGGGAAAAGGCTGTGGGAGAGAGAGGGAAAGAGAGAGAAGAAAATAATGTGCAAGATAGAGAGATGGTATGTGTGAGAGAGAGAGAGAGAGAGAGATGCGGATAGATAAGATGAAGACAAAGTAAGACGATGTGAGTTGAGAGAAGAGAGCGAGATATAGAGACAGGGAAACTTTAAGGGAAAATGAGAAAAACAGAGAGAGAGAGAGATAAAGAGAGTGAAAGAGAGAGAGAGAGAGTGAGAGAGAGGGTAAAAAGAAGTAGAGTAAGGATAAGATTGATGAGCAGAGATAGGAAGAGAGAGATAGAGAGGTGTGGGAGACAGAGATAGTTTGATAAGAGATGGAGAACATAAATTGATGAGAGATATGAGAAACGTGCATAGGGGAGCTATGATAAGAAATCAATGTCAATGTCTAGAGATGTGTGTCGGAGTCGAGATAGATAACGGAAAGATCTCGGATAGGTTTTAGTTAGTTTATTTATTATTTAAAAATTGTACTAAGATTACGTTTTAAAAAACAGAAATTTGACATAGACAACGGGACGTAGCTTACACGAGTACGGGACATAGGTGTCAGGTCACGGGTCACGTCAAGGACTGCACTTACAGAGTATCAAATAGTCGGCATTAGCTTAACTAACTATATATATACAACATATATATATATATATGTACAATAGACTTTGTAGCACGATAACTGACACTAAATACGAATAAACAAAAAGAACGTAGACAAGATACGGATACGAGCGGGACAGCAATAGCAATAGCAATAGCAACAGCAATGGCAACGGCCGGCAGGAATGGCCTCTAATGGGCGGGGCGAGCTGCACGTCTGGATTAGCCCGTCTTCAGTTTGGCCTGCTTGGCCTGGCGCGCCTGGTACGCCTCCTTCACCTGGTTGATCACGTTGGCGAAGAGGACGGTGCCCAGGAAGACGAGTATGGTGCCCAGCCAGTGGGAGAGGGTGAACGGATTGCGGAAGTAGATGATGGAGAAGAGGAGCGAGACGAACTTGCGCAGCGTCACGACGAGGGTGACTGTGAGGGAGGCGCACTCGGTGGTCAGGACATAGACGGAGCTGATGCAGATGTACTGGGTGACCACGTTGCAGAGCAGATAGAAGAGCATCAGCGGGAAGCTGAGCGTCCAGCTCAGTCCGGGCACGGGCAGGGCGACAGCCACCGTCTCGGAGGCCACGGCGATGCTCCAGTGCTGGGCGATGTTGCTGGCCATGATGAGGAACCCGGGCAGGGGCAGCATGTGCGTGTAGAAGAGCGCCTCGTTGGGGTGCTTGCCGTACCGCTTGTAGATCACCTCCTGGTAGATGCCCATGTAGGCCGTCACCAGCAGGGCGATCGTGAGCAGAGCAATGCCCACGCTCCACCAGAAGAAGTCCGAGAAGGAGGTCTCCACCTTGAGCGTGGGGTGCGTGTTGTCCTTCACATCGCCGCTCGACACCAGCGTGCACAGAATAATGCCCGCCGTGATCATCGCCACCGAGCTGTACTGCCTCAGGTTGTAGCGCTTCTTCAGCAATATGATGCCCATGATCATGTTCGCCATCAGCGACCCGCTCCGGAAGATCATGTGCAGCGGCATCGCTATATTGAAGTTGAACGCATAGTTGTTGCACACGTTCGCCCCGAAGAAGAGCGCCACGAGCATCAGGTAGTCCTTCAGGGCAATATTCGTCTTGACCGTGAAGAACTTCGAGGTGAAGATCAGTCCTTCCAGGGCGATGAACAGGAACTGCAGAAAGGTGATCAGGTTGCCAGCGCCCGGATCGATCTGTATGATGAGCTCCAAGAAGACGACGTTGCTGCAGCAGCCCACGAAGACGAAGATCATCGCCAGCAGCGCCTTCATATTGATTGCCATGGCGGGTCCTGGAGCAGAGAGAGAGAGAGAGAGAGGGGTGAGGTTAGTTGATTATCTAAAAGAAACTGTTGTCTAACGATGAGCTGCGCATTGTTTGGCATCTTATCAAGGGCCGCCGGCATTAGCTACACGCTTGGCACGTAACTGATAAGGCGCGCTTGAACTAGAGAGAGAGAGACACACACACACACGCACGCACGCCAAGGACGGCAGCTACTTACCGTTTAAGTTAGTTTACAGTTGCTGTCGTGAGATCTTTGGCAATCTATCAATTCTGTTGTGTCATGCCGCGTTTTGGTTTTCATTGTTGTTGTTGTTGTTGTTGTAATGGAATAAATTATTAATTAATAGTCAAACAATGGGCACACACTCACACGTGCTTAGAACACAAACCTGCCTTCAGTTAGTTATTGTTGTTGCTCTCTCTCTCTCTCTTTTTCTCTCTCTCTTACTGTCTTGCTGCTCGTGGCCTCTCGCTCCGGCTTGGTCAGTGCATTTGCATGGAATGACCTTCACAGTTGGAACGCTTGCTTGTGTTGCCAATTTACAGCACTTGCATGCTGCTAATTCAATTGTTACTTACAATTTTGGCTTGTTAAATGTATTCGCTATGCGTCTGCTTCGGTCGTATTGATAATGCTAATGTGCAGTCTGTTTGTAGCTGTTATTGTGTTTTGGCTATTGAACAGCTGAAATAAACGCGCAGCTATCGATAGGTAATTTAAAAAGTTGTCCTATCGAACAGCTGACGCGGTGTGGCTAAAAAATACCAAAAACGCAGCACTGCCAGCTGCAAAAAAAGAACTGCTGGCCATGCATGCGAAATGCAAGCAATTTTGAACTACAGCTGCATAGGTATTTAGCTGTTACTAAAAAATACCACAAATTTAAATAGTTTGCAACATTGCCAGGCTAGTATATAGTTTGAATTTCAAATTTAACCGCTAAAATAATAATAAAGTGCTTAAATTAAATGAAATAAATAAATGAAAAATATAAATTGGGCTTTTTTATTTAATTTGAAATTTAAATACTTGGATTTTAAGTTAAAATAACACTTAAATAGACAATTCCTTAAGTATTTAATTCACATACACAAATGTAACGGCTAAAAATATTCAAAAAGTTGTTTTTATGAATATAAGCATTTGTTTTAATGAATATTTACTGTACTCGGAGCGATTATAGCAGGCAATTATTGCAAACAAAGAAATAAATAAACTAAACAATTTTCGGCTAACAAAAAAAGGCAAAGAAATATGACGAAATCAAATCTTAAGGCGCATATCGGCAAGCGATAATGTTTTTTTATAAGTCTAAGCAGATAACATAATGTGACTGACATCACTCGAAAGCGCGCTATTAAATGTGGACTATAACAGCGTTTGCTTTATGGCCCAGAAGTCCCTGATCTTAGTCATATATATATGTATATATGTATAACGCTAATTTGGCTAGATTTCGTGCTGCCCATGGAGTGGGGCAAAGTTTCAGTCTTAACTGGGCCATTGCTTTAAGATGTACGCGCTGGCTGTTCGACTCTTCTGCTTGGCCATATGCGTGGCCAGCACTCGACAGGTAGATATGGGTTATACGTAGGATCTATCCTGTGTCTATATACTTTTTTGTGCTTTTGCAGCTCTCGCTGCCGTCGGATAAAACTTACTATGCCGGAGTGGTCGAGTATCCGGATGAGAAGACCGTCACCAGCAAGGATAAGGTCACAATGGCCACGGCCGGCTTTGTGGCGATGCTGGAGTCGAGTGAAACCGCCGATCTGGATATTCTGGTCTTTCCCGAATACGTCTTGAATAACGGCGACTATGCGACATTTGTACCGGATCCGGATAAGAAAATAACTCCGTGCTTTTCGCCCGACTACGAGCTCTTCCTGGTCGAAATCTCGTGTGCGACTCGCGCCCGCAACATCTACGTCGTCATCAATCTGGTGGAGAAGGAGCTGTGCGGCACGGATTACGGCTCTGATGCACTGAATCCGTGCCCCGCCTCCGGCGTGCGCCACTTCAACACGAACATTGTGCTGGACCGACGGGGACGCGTGATCTCGCGCTATCGCAAATCCCATTTGTGGCGACGGGAATACTACTCGAACTCCGTGATGCGACAGCCGGACTTATCCACGTTCGAGACGGACTTTGGCGTGACCTTCGGTCACTTCATATGCTTCGACATGCTGTTCTATGAGCCGGCCATGCGGCTGGTCCACGAAATGAATATTACGGACATTATCTATCCGACGTATTGGTTCTCGGAGCTGCCGTTCCTGGGCGCACTGCAGCTGCAGGAGGGCTGGGCGTATGCCAACAACGTGAATCTCCTCGCCGCCGACGGCAGCCTGCCCAGCGGACGGACCAGCGGCTCCGGCATCTACGCCGGCCGCACGGGCCGCCAAGTCGCCGCCATCTATCAGCAGCCGACGCTGAAGCTGCTCAAGGCGCGCCTGCCCAAGCGCTCGCTGGGCGGATCCGTCAATCCGGAGGTTGTGCCCGCATTCCAGCCGCAGCTGATCACGCCTCGCCACACCGAGCTGGCCACCTACCGGGACTACAATTTGGATATCTTCAGCACGGTGCTGCTGCCGGCGGACTTTGTGAATGCCACCAGGAACGTGTGCCACGGCGCCTTCTGCTGCAGCTTCCAGCTGGAGCGGCGTCCCATCGAGAGCGGCGTGGCGTATGCCGCCTATCGCTACCGCATGGGCGTCTACTACGGCAATGAGACGACCCTCATACTGGTCGATCGCAGCGAGCAGGCGGTCTGTGCGCTCTTCGCCTGCGTGGACGAGGAGCTCGTCAGCTGCGGACGCATCTTCCCCAGCCGCACCGACGTCGCCAATCGCTACTATTTCCAGCGCATACGCATCGAGGGTCAGTTTCCGGCTGCGAAGCGCCGCCTGATCATGCCCAGCACCTTGGATGGCTCGATGATGCCGCTGCCCGTGACGCAGTTTACGTGGACCGAAGCGCCGGAGGCGCAGCTCTTGGCCGACACCCAGGTGACGCTGGAGCTGGTGCTGCCCAAGAATGACCTCTTGACCTTTGGCATCTGGGCCAACTACTACAGCCAAGTGCCCACCACCCACAACCTAGACCACCTCCAGCCGATCGTGCTCAACGCTCGGGACTCGGCCGTCTCCCTTGGGTCCATCTCATGCCTGGGCCTTCTGCTCTTGGCGTTCGTCCTCCAGCTACACTGACCGCAAATATAAAGCACAACAAAAATACTACAAAAAAAATGCTTTTTTTTTCTTCTCAATATGTTCGCAGGCGAGCTAAGATAAGCTCTAGCTCGCTGGCGGATAAGATAAGTCCTTATAAATCTCAATAAAATTCCCAAATAAAACGAAAAAGTCCCATAAACATTAAATTGGTATGACACACTAGGTGGGGCCAAGATAAAGTGAATGTTCGTTGACTTAGTCATAAATCCGCCAACTAGCTGATATGATATACATGCGGCATATTATCCAAATAGTGTTATCCGCGTAGTACTATCAAATTAGTTGTACTCTTTTCCTTTTATCCGACTATTAACATTTGTTTGACTGCCTAGTTTTTATATTATCCGGCAGCTATAGGCTGTCCAAATGAACAATATTTTGTCTTATCCGACTATTATTCTACTAATACTAGTATGCCCTACACTATAAATATGCAATACGTTTTATCCGAGGGGTATAATTTGAGCATTGAGCATTATCCGGCAAATATTTTTCAGCTAATTGACTTTTTACTACACTGACTGTCTGCTATATTGTCATAATCTAGATTTCTCTGCCATTTAGATATTATCCGGGATAATACCTGCTTATCCATTTATATACTTATATCTGGATAAGTTATTATCGGCTTCATTGACAGTCGCTGTGGCCCTCTGACATAGCCATGCATGTATTTTCTTGTGTCTGTAGACAATGAAACTCTACAAAGACCAACTTTGGTCTCATTCAAACTCTCTAAATCAGACTAAAAGAGTTATCCGCATTACTTGCGCTAGGTTTTCGATTCGGACTCAACTCTTTGCTAGTTCTTGTTTGAAGTTGGAATTTTCTGCAGGCCAAAAGTTGTTTGCCAAAGTTTTTGCCGTAGCATCAACTGCATCCAAATGGCTTCCAGAATATTCAAAAATTGCGCCAAGCGTCGTCTCAGCTTGGAAGTGGGCAGCGCGTGGGGCGTAGGGGCCGGCAAGGACCGGGGGAGTGCGTGGAGTGTGGAGGGGGCGTCGGCGAGAGGCCAAGAAATGTTTTGTTGCGTGTGGAGAGTTGGTTCCAGCGCGTGCGCCTTGGCGGCGCTGCCACCGTCGCTGCTGGTCGCAAAGCCGCGTGTTTGCATTTCCAACAGGTAGCCAGAGCGTCGACGTCGACGTCGCTGCCAGCGTCGCTGCCGTGCAACAGTCGCCGCTATTTATAATGAGGCTGTTGCACAAGGCCAGAGGGTGGCCGAGGCAGGCGAGGCGGCCGAGCGACGGGCGGTCGGGGAGCTGAAGGTGAGCTGTGGATGCTGGCCACATGCCGCACGCCACATGCCACATGCTGCGCACCGCCTGTCAGTGGAGCCGTTGCCTGCTGGACGCACGCTGTGCCAGCTGCCTCCCCACGTCTCAGCCGCCCCCACTCCGCCTGCCTTTGCGCGCTTTAACTTCATTTGTTTGCACTGCCACCACGCCTTTGAATGGTTGAAAATTGGCAATTGGACAGGTGGGCGAGGCGAGTCAAGGCTTACTTACGCTCACCCTCACCCACGGACCATATCCAACCATACCCAAAAACTCCTCTCCCGTCGTGCCCTCAAGTGCCCCAGCATTAAGCTCTTCAAACTTTCCGCACTTTTTATTGAAATAGCCATTGTGAATTATCTTTTTCATTCGCTTCAATTTGAGTTTTCTCCAATTAGGCTTCTCGTAATTGAAACGAACTTTGGCCAATCTCGAATATAAGCGCAGAGCTCTTCTAATACACATCAAACAATGTTTGTCTGTAGAGATTGGATAAACTTCTTCTGCAGGATTTCTTGTCATGGGAGCTTTGATAACCTAATAAGATGGGATATCTGGTGAGCTAAGCACAGTGTGCTTTGGTTTGTATAGCATAATACTTGGATATTATTATCCGGAATCGAATATCTATTATCCAGCATCCACATTATCTAATATACATTATACCTTTATCCATTATGCAATACTCATTAGAAAGTCAATCTAGACAGACAAGCAGATGGACAGATAGATGGATGGATAAACGGATAGACACACATGCGGATAGGTAGACAGATGTATAGATATATATATATATATATATATATATAGGCGGATAGACATATGGATAGGCAGACAGACATACGGATAGACAGATAGACAGGCGGATAAATTGGCAGACGGATAGATTGACAGACGGATAAACATATGAATAGACAGACACACGGATAAACAGATAGACCGACATATAGATAGACTGGCAAATAGGCAGCTAGACGGCTACATCGACTGATACTATTATCCGAACTAAGTACACCTTATACCTTATAGCATCTCTCACGCCCCCTTCTGCCTAACTTCCCGTTATCAAAGTGTCGAGGGCATTAGCGCACATTAGCGCTATCTGCACAAGATAAATATATATGCAGAGCTCAGCCATAATCTATATAATGGCAATAGGCCTAAATATGGCTATTTTAGTCAAGATATCTTGAAAAGAAAGCTGCATAGTTCGCTCAGCACTATAAACCGTAAAAAGAGCTTGTCAAACGAGAATATAATAATTGATAACACTTCATGCCGATAGCATCTATATAGAGCTGGCTGAATCGGCCTTTAAGTTCGGCAACATTTTACGATAGGGAGATTAGCCCGATAGAAACAGATAAACAGATAGACGCAAAGATGAAAAGACGTCAATGGCTGCACAGACTTCGCTTTATATATCAGATCAGAAATGTATATATAAGTATTATATGTATATATATATACCTGTACTTTATATGATTCAAGCCATCATTCGCTATGCTTAACACATTATGTGACGACGCTATAAAAAATTGGGTAATAAAAAGTGCCTTAATTGACCTTTTCACATGCTGCGTACTCTGTATGCCCTATACCTATTCAAAGTGGGCAGACAGGGTATATTAGTTTCTTAAAATGTTTGGATTGTACAGAAGATGGTATGTCCGAGTTCATAGCTTAAATATAGTAAATACTGTTCGTTTATGTCCTCGTCTATATATCCAATTGTCTATCCGTCCGCCCATCTGTTCGTCCATCTGTCCATAGATTCATTCATCTATCCATCTGGCCATTTGTTCGTCTATTGATTCGACTATCTATCCGTCCGTCCACCTGTTTTTCTAGCCATCTAGCCGTCTGCCCATCTTTCCGTCTATTTATCCGTCCGCCTATCAGTCCGTCTATTCGTCCGTCTATCCGTTCGTGTATCCCTCCGTCTATCCGTCCGTCTATCCCTCCGTCTATCCATCCGTCTATCCGTCCGTCTATCCGTTCGCCTATCCCTCCGTCTATCCGCCACTCTATACGTCTGTCTATCTCTCCGTCTATCCGTCCGTTTATCCGTCCGTCTATCCGATACTCTATACGTCCGTCTATCCCTCCGTCTATCCTTTTCGTCTATCCGTCCGTCTATCCGTCCGTTTATCCGTCCGTCTATCCGATACTCTATACGTCCGTCTATCCCTCCGTCTATCCCTCCGTCTGTGCCTTTCCTGAGTTATCCTCACCAATTATCTTATCTAGACCATACACAGTTCCACTCAACTTTGTGTGCTTCTCAAAATAGTCAAAAACCTCAACAGTATATCTCTCAGTCGTTCACACCCTATCAGCGCATTCATACTACTTCCTTATCTCGTTTTTTATCATGCAAAATATTTGTGAGCTTCATAGAGCAGAGAAATATTTACGCTAATTGTTCAGCAAATTGTCTGGGCAGCTATCAAGCCACAAAATCCCGCCAAGCCCTCGATGCGAAAACTTGTTGCGAATTTTAATGAGAGAGAAAACGTTGAGATGCAAATTCAGTTTGGGTTGGCGGCTGTTTTTGATGATGGCCAAATGAGAGAGCTTCAACTTAGCAGCAGAACTTTAGATTCTGATATATAGTTGGATATACATAAGAGTACGGAGTGTGACCAGGCTAGAGGTATATATCGTTCAGTCGTTCAAGTTACGGATAATATTTAAATGCCAAATTATGCTAGGCTGATATGCCATTTTATGTTCTGTAAGGGAGACCAAAGCTTTAGAGTGAGCAAAGCAAGCTGAATTGCAGAAAACTTAGAGAAGTCAATAAAGTTCTACTAAAGTTCTACTAGCAAATCTTAAGCATTCACAATGTATATTCAGTCACAATGGCACGGCTTTAGCTTTAATTTGAAGTGTAAAATACTGAATTATCTCAATTACTTTTTGTTTTATTGCAATTTCTTTTACCTCTGCTCTTAGCTGGTCACCCTCTTAACTGTAGAGAGTCTCGTTGCTTGGCTTTAATCTGCTTCAGCCTTGCTCTGAGCTACTTTACCTATACTTAAGGCTACCAGAGCTTACTTTTCAAATTAACAGCTCCAAGTTGGATTCGCTAATGCGAACAGAACTTCATCTAATATGATTTCCATTGTGTTCCCGCCGTATCTAATTAAATTGTCATCAAGGTAATTGTCCACACTCGCCAACCACCGCCCTCCTCCCCCCTGAAAGTCGGGCCTGCTCTGGGCAGCATTTCGAGGCAGCGTTTGTTGTGCGTTTTACTTGAGCTGAAGTTTGGCCAACATTTTAGCGGGCCAAGTTCATATTTAGCCATTGGCCAGCAGAGATCACAGCTAGCTGCTGGAGAGAAACAGCGCATAAAAAGTCAATTAGTGTGGCCCCAGAAATGGGCTCTAAGGAGAGCCCCCCTTTAGCTAAACACACAGCTCCCCCATCGACCTTCCGGCCAGCTCTGTAGCCAGCTGGCGGGCAAACAGACTTCATGGGCAGCCGCCGTCTGCCACGCCCACCACTGACTGTCGACGCCATCAGATTTTATTCATTGTGAACCTGAACGTCCGCTCCCGCCCATTCCCTTCCGCTCGCTACTTAGCTACCCCCTGTTAACATTGGCATTGCCGGGCACATTTTCATTTTTCACACAACGAAAACACAAAAACGAAAAACGAAAAACATTTTTCACAAAAATCAAAAACTTTTCTCTTCTGTTTTTTATTATTCCTCTTTCTTGCTCTTGTTCTTGTTGTTGTTGTTGTTGTGCTCGGATCGTTTTGTTTGCTCGTCGTCGGGGCTCAGTTTTGTGGCTCTGGCGCTGCCACGCCTTACAGCTTCACTGGTGTCTCAGCTTTTGCCTTTTTATTATACCCTGTTAAATAGCCTACGTGTTAGGCAGTAGATGCCAGGCAATATGCTTGACTTGAACTCTCTAAGGGATAGGGATAGGGATAGGGATAGGGATGGGAAGAACGATTGGGAATATGAATGTGAATAGATATCCGAGTTGAGGATAAGAATAGCAAGTGGTCTAGATATAGGGATAGGGATTGGGATAGGGATAGATATGCGGATAGATGATAGGGATAGAAATAGAGATGGGAATAAGGATAGGAATAGGGATAGGAGTAGGGATAGGAATAGGGATAGGGATAGGGATAGGGATAGGGATAGGGATAGGGATAGGGATAGGGATAGGGATAGGGATAGGGATAGGGATAGGGATAGGGATAGGGATAGAAGTAGGGATAGGGATATGAATAGGGATAGGGATAGCGATAGGAATAGGGATAGAAGTAGGGATAGGAAAGGTCAGAGAGTTTGGAATAGGAATGGGGGTCACTGGTTACGGATAAGGATAAGCATAAGATTATAGATTGGGATAAAAGGAGAGTATAACTTAAAGGATAAGGCTGAGGATAATAATGTAGCTAAGAATAATAATAAGATGGATATAGATAACTATATAAATATGGATAATAAAGATATGGATAGGAATATGTAGTCGGATGTCGATATAAATATATATGAGTATAGCTTAAACAGAATCAAATTCATTCCCCCTTATCCAGCTTGGGTATGCCACAGTCGCACATGCCGTTGAGTTGCTTTCGGGTTCGTTTTTATATAAAGCGGCACCTGGCGCTTGAAAATTCCGCTCGGCTTCTGTTACATTTTGATTTATTTGCTGAAATTTATTGTAAAGTTGCCCCCGAGTTGGCAAAGTGAAATGTTTTCAATGCTGGCGGGCGGGAGCAAGGGTCGCAAGAGTTGGGGCTGGCAGTTGGGGTTGACTTAATATCAACCAACAGATACACATACATACATACATACATATATGTATGTTGTTGCTTGCGAATCGTGAAGTACTCAACACTCGTCCAGCGCGCAGAAACAACAGAGCGAAAGACGGCGAAAGACGCCGACGACGGCGACCGCAAAATCAAAAAGTCTGACAATCCATTCACCCATCGCCCACCCAAACAGTGGCATTCACAGCTGGGCATTGTTGCCCGTTGGCTTCCAGCTCCAGCTCGTCCTCGCCCCCTCCCGCCCTCTCTTGAGTGTGGGTTAGAACTGATTGAATTGAATATCAGTTTTCAGCTTTCAGCTTTCCCGTTTTTCCGTTTTCCCCGTTTTTTTTGCAGCTTTTTCAGCTGGCGCCACGCCCCCTTGTCACCTGTCGCCCTCTTGGCGTGCCATTTGAATTTGAATGGAAATGATTTTACTTGATTTTCATATTTTCACTTTTTTTTTTCCTTATTATTATTATGCTGCGAGGCGTTCGCCACATCCTTCTACTCCTCGGGGTCTGAGGCACTTGCCGCTGCCTTCGGAGAAATCAATTTTGCATTCACGTCATGTTATTGTTTTCCTATTACAACTTTCGCTCAGTGTAGCACAAGAGAAATTAGACATGAGTCGCCGTGAGGTAGTCATGTCAAGGTAGCCCAAAAGTGGGCGTGGCTCCGCAACAATTGAAATATTTTCCGAGCTTGCGGAGTTCTTGGAACGCTTCAAACTCTTTTATTATTGTTGAAAATGCAAAATGTATGGAAATTTGAGCATTTGCAAAATGAATTTCATTTAATTTGGCTAATAGAAACGGACATAACCTTACAAAACCGCACATAACCTCACAATGCTGAAGCAATTAAGCTGAATTGCCTAGTTTGTCACATCTTTGTGCAAATCAAATTTGATTTGATAACTTGAATTGTTTCTCAATTGTGTCGGCATTCTGATTGGCCTTAAACTCTTGTAATTTAAATTGCATTTCGATAAATCGAATTGCAAGAAAAGTGCATGTGAGAGTGGGTATATCGGTGCGAAGGGACTGGATGGAGCAGTTATACGTTGGTTACATATGGCGGCATATGTATCGATATATCGTTCAAGGTATGTTATTGCTTTCTATGTTATCGATAACTGTATATCGATTGATATGGGTATGATTATTGCATTAAGTTAGGTTAAAGTTGCGTTAAACAAATTAAAAATGTGAGTGACTAGCTTGTATGATATATAAATGTCATATCGATAAATATCGATTTTGAATAGATATCGATTTATACAAGTCTTTAAAGTCTCCAATGAAATATACTTATTTGTGTACTATAATAACGTAACTCTCACTCATCTCTACTCTTTCTATCTGCCCTTTACTCCTCTTTCGATATATATCGATTTTATTGAAATGCTTTTCAATGCATCCCTTTTGGCTTCTCTGCATCGGCTCACAGGGCATCCAGCTGGCCATTAAAGCACTTGCGCTCGTCTCAAATTTAATTCTTAAGTAATTATTTGCAATATTTCGTTTATTCGTTTATTGCCTTTTGATGCCGCTGCCCGCCCGCACGCACGCTCTTGATATATCAATTACGTTTGCCAATTGCTTTCAAGTTCAACGTTCGCATTGTTCGCATTGCCTGCGGGCCACTTGTCCACGTACACGAAGTGGAAGCCAGCGGAAAAAATATGACCGGAAGAGACCCAAGACTGTATTTACATGGGTAAGAGAGGAGAGAGGGAAAGGTGGGGGATCGGAGATGAGATGAGAGGTGAGAAGTAGAAGAGAGACAGTGAGAAAGAGGCATTGAGTATGTGTGAGACAGGGGGAGAGAGAAAAGGAGATTAAAGAGAGAGTTACCAAAAGGTGGAGAGTGGTGAGAGAGTGACATAGGGAGAATGTAAAAGAGAGTGAGAGAGAGAAATTCTCTGAGAGAGAGAGATAAAGGCTGAGAGATACAGAGATAAAGATAGAGATTGAGATTTGCTGTGAGAGATTAGAAGAGAGAGAGAGAGAGAAACAAAGAGAGAAACAGAGAGAGAGAGAGAAAAGAGGGAAACAGAGAGAGATAGAGAGAAAGAGAGAGAGAGAGAGAGAGAGAAACAAAGAGAGAAAGAGAAGTGTGAGACGAGAGAATGAAAGAGAGAGTGAGAGCTAGACAGAGAAAGGGAGCGAGAGAGAGAAAGGGAAAGATTGAGGAAGAGAGAGAGTTAGAGGGAAAAGTGAGAAAGGCAAGGGAGAGCGGATGCTGAGTGTGTGTGAGAGCTTTTGCGAGATATCAAGATATAAGAGAAATTGAGAGAACAATAAAGCTGAAGAGAAGATAATAATTGAGAGAGAAAGGATCAGTGAGAGAGAGAGAGAGAGAGAGAGAGAGAAAGAGTAAGAGAGCGAGAAATGTGGAGAGAGATGCAAAACGGTACAGTGAGAGGGAATGAGACAGGGACAGAGAGAGATAGAAAGAAATGAAGAGAGGGATGAGGAGAGAGAGAGAGATAGAGATATATATATATATATATATATATATATGTATATAGAGCAATGGATATAGAGAGATTAGTAGAGATAGAGAGTGTGTATGGGCTATATATTCTATATACGGATGTCTAACAAAACAAACAAGCAACACGAACAGACAGCAGCAGAAGAAAGTTATAAATAGAGACAGAGCGAGAGGGAGAGAGACAAAGATAAAGTGAAAGACAAGGAGTCCGGGAATACGATTACGTATACGCAATGCGAAAACTTCTCAAAGTTCAAGTGCGCCAAAGTGCGTGTGTGTGTGTGTTGTGTGTGTGTGTGTGTTGTGTGTGTCCCTGGTCATTACGCACGTACCACTTGTATGAATGGCCACCTGCCAGGCTCAGCCACGCCTCCACGCCGACAGGCGCGCCCTGTGCTCCTTGGCTCGTTGAGCACATAAAAATAAATCAAGTTTTTCTTCATTTCCTTTGCTTCTCTCTCTCCCTCTCTCTCTCACTCTATCTCTCTCTCTCTCTCTCTCTCTCTCTCTCACTCTAACTCTCTCTCTCATTCTCTCTCTCTGTGTTGTGTTTGTATTGTGCATACAATATGGGGCGCCTTTTAAGATTTTAACTTTATGTTGCATACTTTTTGGGGGGCGCTGACCAAAAAAAACAAACCAAAAAGAAAAATCACCTCCGACTCAGCCCATAGCCCCGCCCCGCTCGCATTATGCTTTCCACCTTTTGCCTTTCTCCTGCTTCGTTTTACGCGTTTTTATGCTAACCAAATGAAGTCAACGTCGCGTACAAAATCTTGATTTTTATGCACACGCACAAGGTGCCAAGGCAGCAACAAAGAAATCTTCAACATTTGTGTGCTAAGATGAACAACAACAACAACAATAACAACAACAATGAGAAACTTTATATAAATTTAGCGTTATTTTTCTTTTCGTATATTAAAGTTCATCATAAATTCAGCTGTTGTCGTCCGGCAACTGCGCAAAAATTCAATTGAAAATCATTTTATTGCGAGCGCAATAATCGCACGTGCCCAACCCGCTCACAGCGCGCCGCAGCTTTGCCCTAATAACCCACACACACACAGACACACCCACACACACACACACAGACACACACACACACACACACACACACACACACACCCACACACACACACACACATGCTCCTACACCTACATGAAACATTTTCAACACGTTTGCGCTACGTGTGGCCTCTGACAATTTTGTGCTCGTCAGACAACAACTTCCAACAACAACAACAACTTCCAACAACAACAACAACTTCCAACAACAACAACAACAACAACAACTGGCAACACATTAACAACTTGTGCATTACCTTTCGGCTCAGCTCATAAAACTGTCTGCTTTCATTTGAATGCAGCCAGCTCGGCTGCAAGCTCCAAATTGACATGAACCTGGCACAGCTGACACAGCCAGAGTGATAGTATTTGCCTGAGCTGTAACTCAGCTCTTAGTCAAGCTAAAACTCATGTTTAACTATTAAAATACTCAATAAGCTATGCCATTTTAAGCAAAGCCCTCATAAATCTCACAAATATATCAAAATATTTCAAAATTCCAGCAAGCAAGGGTCCCCTGCTCTGATAGGCAGACGTCTTCAAGGCAGGCAATTCAGTCGCGCAGCTGTTAGGTTTATATGTCCTACAGCTAAATTTTAACGGGAGTGAGCTCTTTTAGCTCTGAACTCAGCATAAAGATATAGTTGGGCATATAGGCTCTACATATAAGGCTCAAGGCAGTCTGTAGACAGGGGGACTCAAAGAAACTCAATTGCCAGTGAAGGCCTAACTCTACTGCTAGCAGAGCTAAGGCAGCCATGGCATTCACAATGTTAGTTCATTCACAATGGCATAGCTGTAGCTTCCAAATGAAATCAGCAATATGAAAATATCTCAAATAGTTTTTGCTCAATGGCAATTCCTTGTGCTTGGTCAGTCTGCATTGCGGGCAAATAATGGAAGGAAATTTCTAATAAGCCACGCCGCTCCCACGTCCCCACCACGCGCTCCTCATGGAGCGTTGCTTAGACAACTTTTGATAAGCTTCCACAAAAGTAACCTACGATGTCGTTTGATTTGACATCTGAACTCAAATTTGCGTAAGTCTAATTCGAATTTGTATTTCGATTGTGTTTCGTGTCTATTGTGAATGGCGAGTGCCATGCGGAGCTGCTATGGCATTAACTGTTTATTAAGTATATTGATTATGGTTGATGAATTTACTGACGTCAGCGTTTCATAAATAATGCACTTGCAGTTGTTTGTTATTCCAGCAAGCTAATGGGCTGCCGGTGGGCGTCATCGACTGGCGGATGACCTGTAAAGAGCTGAAATTGAGAAGTCGCAAAGTCTTGAAAATTTGCTTACCATTCCGAAATCGATAATTATCGATAACTATCGACAGATATGTCGAAGGGTGTCAAGGATGTGTTTTATTATATAAATACATATTATTTCAAGCATTGGAACAGTTCAAGTATATATTAAACGGAAATCGATATATATCGATAACTGTAAATAGGTATATAAAAGAAGCATAAATGTAATGCATGTTATGTATGACTTATATACTTATATATGTAGCAACTGAAGTAGTCTTAAGCTCAAATATGTATAAAAATAGCAAATCGATACTTATCGATATATGCTTTGATATATATATAAAAGCATGATAAATGCATGTTAAATGCTCTCCTAAGAAATATTATTGCTAAGCACATATAGCAACAGATTAGACTATATTATAAGTGACAATCGATATTTATCGATATATGCATTGACATATATAAAAAGCAAGATAGATGCCTTTTTCAGTTTCCAGCATGCCCTCTTTAGAAATATTATTGCTAAACACATATAGCAACAGATTAAATTAGATTATAACTGTCAATCGATATTTATCGATAGGTATATCGCTGCAGTTTCATTTCTTGCATTTCAGCATACCCATTATCTACTTTCCAGGCGTGCAGGACATTATAATAGTGAGTTGTCCTTGTTCTGGCAGTTGGCATTGATGCCATCTCTTGCCTCGATTATTGCATTCCTTTACCGTCACACACACACACACGCACACACACACACACACACACACACACACGTGCCTTATTTTGATATTAGTTTTGAAAAGCGCATTACGTGCGCGTGTGTGCCAACTGTGAGTAAGCGTATGTGTGGGTATATATTTATATATATATATATATGTACATATATTGTCTGCCATTGTGGCCATACAATTGTCCGCAGCAGCAGCAGCAGCAGTCGTCGCTGCCTGCATGAAAATTTGCATGGATGGAACTTTGCGTCCCGCAAAAATGTCGGAATTACCACAAATTTGAAAACTCTTTCGCCACAAACTCTCTATTAAAAACAAGTAAGTGTGCTCGGGCTGGGTGTGCACGACTAGCAGATACCAAGGCGATGGCAGAGAATGCTTGTTGCTCGCATTCTCCCACAGACGAAGGGGCAGCTGAGTGGCGAATGCTCTAGAAGTGTTTGAGGAGAAAGTCAAGTTTTAAAAACTAAGAGCGTGAAGCAAAGTATTCTTGTTGGGCACACCCAACTGAAAGATACCCTAACATATGATTATTCTTTTGCATTTTGAGATAAGGCTTAGAAATTGTAGAACTCTATATTCGGGTATTTGAGATGCAGTCGAGTAGATGATGTTTGCTGCAATGAACCTTTACTTTAAGACTCTTTAAGACCCCTTTAAGGCAGTTCTTTCTGCCTGATATTTACTGTTTGCTCTTAGCGCTTAGTGAGTTTTTAAAGTCTTGATTACATTTGGGTAGGAAAACTTTTCCTTCTGCTGGAGCCTCCCATAGCCCAACTCCTCTCTTGGCCATTAACACACGAACCGTTTCAATTTCAGCACTAATTTACGCTCCCCATCCCCATCCCCATCCCCATCCCCATCCCCATTGCCCTCCCTTCATCTTGTGGCTTTTCAAGTCCCAATCAAAAATCGAAAAACCGAATAATCAATGAAGCGTTTTGCTGATGACTAATTTAATCGAATAAGCCCGAAGGCCCAGAAGGCCAAAGCCCAACAGGCCATATTGTGGGGGTTAGACTATGGGAAGAGGGGAGGGAGGGTGGGGAAGAGGGGGCGTAGTGTGGCTTAGCATTTGTATATGGAGTCATAAGTAATGACAACTAATGGCCAAAAGTGCGGCCTGGACATTGGCCAGAGCGAACCTTTTTGTTTGGCCAAATCAAGCGTGAAGCGTCTGATAAACCTGATAAACAAAACAATTAATTGCATTGTGCAAAATGACACAGACACACACACACACACATGTGTGTTTGTGTGTGTGTGTGTGTGTGTGCTCCCCTTTGGAGCCTTGTCTTTTTAATGACTATTTTATACACACGACTGACGCTTGGCCCACAATTTATTATGATTGCGGGGTACGCTTCAGCAAGCGGTTGTTCTTGTTGTTGTAATACTCGCTCATTGAGTAAAAAGAGAGCATATTGGTTTTGGGCAAGCATATTCCTTTGCCTGTCTATAGCCAGAGATTTGAGTCCTTGCTGAGCTATCAAACTAGAGTCCTTAGGCTAGAGCGAGAGCTCTCCAATTAATAACTAAAAGTTTCATACACAAGCCTACAAGGGGCGTGGCATATCGCTATGATCTACCATAGCTTGACAGCTAAAGTTCCAGCTAGTTTGCTATCCCTACTCAGACAGCCTTAAGCTGGTAAAGCCACGCCCACTTATGCCTCAGTTTTGAACATAAAATCCTCAAATCTTGATGTTAACCAACACTGTCAAAGCCACCGCACAGATACACCCTCAAATTGATTGATTCTCGCTCAACTCCCAGCTCGAGCGCGTATCGTGCGGCTGATTACAGCCGTCTGCGTTGTTTGTCTTTTTTGGCTTGGCACAATTTTGGGTCAGTGACTTCGAGACAGAGTCGCCTGCCACGCCCCGGCCTTTAGCTTGCCCTTGTTTATACAATTTAACGCCTGGCAGTCTGCTAAAGCCCACAAAAGTATGCTACAAAATATGCAACGTTTACATTCGACTGCCCCCGCCCACTCGCTCTGCACCGCTGCATGGCATGCACAAAGTATCCGAACAACGCTGTGTCCCTCTGGCGACAGGCGGCCAAAAAGCTGCCCTGCACCCCCAACCCCCCGCTGCTGCTACCCTCAGTGTAGCAGCAGCTGCAAGTCGTTGTACTAATTGAAATTCTGTTGGCCAGTTGAGTTGTTCATAAATATTTGGATTCAAACGTTTAGCACACACACAAATGTAGTTAAGAAATAACAAATTGGCCATGAGAAGCGCATAGAGAGGTGCGTGCGAGGAATCGATAGGCGGGTAAATGTATTGAATATGCAAAGCTAGAGATTTTACCAGGCGATTGAGAGATTTATATGCTTGCTTTCAGAGCTTTTCTATAAGTCGATAAATATTGGTGTATATACATAGATCTGCTAGATTTTTAGTAGATATACTATACATTTATTATTATATATGTATATTATACACCATGAATGCTTGCTTTAGATAACTCTGACAGCATCCGTGGTTTGGGAGCAACTGCGAGAGCTGAAAGTTAGTTTTAGAGTATAGAGGATTTATTTAGGGTTCCAGCTTCGAGGTAAGTCTGTATATCCAGCCTCCTCATGTTGAGCTCTTCCTTGCTCGATCTGTGTTCCTTCATCCACCTCCGCCACTTGCTGTCTTTAGCCTTCTATATCCTTCCATATCTTTCTGTATTCTTCTATATCCTTCTTTGTCCTTCTACATCCTTCCTAATCATTGTATATCCCTCTATATCCTTCAGTATTCTTCTATATCCTTCTATATCCTTCTATATCCCTCTATATCCTTCTATATCCTTCTATATCCTTCAATATACTTCTATATCCTTCAAAATCCTTCTATATCCTTCTATATCCTTCTACATCCTTCTATATCCTTCTACATCTATATATATATATAAGGATATTGAAGGATATTGAAAGATATAGAAGTATATATAAGGATGTAGAAGGATATACATCCTTATATATACTTCTATATCTTTCAATATCCTTCAATATCCATATATATCCTTATATATTCTTCTATATTCTTCTATATCCTTCTTTGTCCTTCTCCATCCTTCTTAATCATTTTATATCCTTCTATATCCCCCTATATCCTTCTATATCCTTCTATACCCTTCTATATATTTTTACATCCTTCTATATCCTTCTACATCTTTATATATACTTCTATATCTTTCAATATCCTTCAATATCCTTCCATATCCTTCAATATCCCTCTACATCCTTCTATATCCTTCTACATCCTTCTATATCCTCCTATAGCCTGTGCTGCATTCATCAATCCGAGACTCTCCTGCAGACTAAGCTGACTCTCAGTCTTTAAAGATAGAATGGGTATTTGCCAGTCGTGCATTCCCTGGACTCGAGCACTCCTATTATGGCCAGTTCTTTTTGCTGCCTTTCAGCGAGCTGCGCTTAAAAGTATGTTACGTAATTCGTGCTTCAATAATATGCAACAGTATATACGCATTGGCCTTTCCGCTACACTCCAGCTACCCTCCCCTGACCCCTCTGTCCGTCCGTCCGTCCGTCCGTCCCTACGCTCCAAGCAATAGTCATGGCAAAATGTTCCATATGGGCATGCGGATACGGATACGGATACTCGTACTTCCGGCAGCGCGAAAGAGTCAGAGAGACTGACTGAGGAAGAGAGGGGGGTGGGGCGGTGGGAGGGGGGAGTTCGTACTTTTTTTCTTCTCTCTCCGCTCCTTTTATTGTTGTGAATGGGCCACAACAAGCCGCCAATTACGATAGAAATCTAGAAAATGTGCAAAATCGAGCAAAAATTTGCGACTATAAAACGCGAACGAATTTACATGCAAATCTGTCCCTCCGTCCCTCCCTCCCTCCCTCCGACTCCCTCGCTCTGTGTGTGTGTGTGTGAAAGGACGCAGCATGCGAAGGACGACAATTCGCCAGGGTTTCACTGCCACTGCCTCCCTCTCCATCTCTCTCTCTCCCTCTCTGTGGTGAGTATCAGGCAACAAATTATCTCAATTTAGCATAATATTTACTGAACTGAACTGCATTGAATTGCGGCAGTGGCTGGCAGGCGGACGGGTGGGCGGCCGGGCGGGCGGGCAGTCGGTCGCTGTGGGGTTAAGCAGGGCTTGGGCTGCCTTCTTGAGGCGGCTTTAGGTTTGGGCTGCTCGGCAATGTCGCGACATTTGGCGGCGTTTCATGAGCTAAGAAATTGAATTGGATTTCGAGTCGACTTGTCGTTTGTCGTGGCTTTCTTTTTTTTTTTTGTCCTCGTTGTCTGTCGCCTTGCAGCTTGACTTATGGTTTCTGCATTGGCAGCTTCTGAGCACAGGAGCGGTTCAGCGTGGGCGACCTGAGCAGGTGAAGGTCAATCAGCTTCAGCCAGATCTTTAGGAAATCTTCGCTGAGGAACTGTAGTATGACACTCTCCCTTTCTCCTACGTTCTCAGCTGTCCCTTTCTCCTACGCTCTCCTTTTCTCCTAAGCTGTCCCTTTCTCCTAAGCTGTCCCTTTCTCCTACGTTCTCCCTTTCTCCTATGTTCTCCCTTTCTCCTACGTTCTCCCTTTCTCCTACGCTCTCCTTTTCTCCTAAGCTGTCCCTTTCTCCTAAGCTGTCCCTTTCTCCTACGTTCTCCGTTTCTCCTATGTTCTCCCTTTCTCCTACGTTCTCCCTTTCTCCTACGTTCTCCCTTTCTCCTACGTTCTCCGTTTCTCCTATGTTCTCCCTTTCTCCTACGTTCTCCCTTTCTCCTACGTTCTCCCTTTCTCCTACGCTATCCTTTTCTCCTAAGCTGTCCCTTTCTCCTACGCTCTCCCTTTCTCCTACGTTCTCCCTTTCTCCTACGCTCTCCCCTGAACTCCTTTGATTCTCCCTATTGCATAGAGACATCGCTCCTGTTCTGCTAGACATGGCAGGCTGGCAGGCAGGCAGGCATTTCATAGTTGAAGTTGACATTGTCATGCGTTCTTCAATGGCAAAAGCATTTTGTGCTCGCCACCAAATTTTCAATCCATTCGATATGCTACGAGACGACGATACGCTTCGATTGGATTGCTTTTCGGGTGTATGTGTGTGTGGGCTGTGCAGCTGACTCGACTGCAAAATTGAGTCGAACTAATGTCGTAAAGAAATCCAGATCCTTTCTATTCAAACAGACAGGCGACACGGCGTCAAGGTGAAAGCGAACGAAAACGGAGAAAGCGAAACGAGACGATTTCTATTTTTTGCCAGCATAAGAAATTGCAAGTGCAAAACTTTTCATTACGTCTGGCATTGAAAATGTTCTAAGCTCATTACGATGATGAGCACTGCATTGATAATGAAGTTGTGGCAAGGCAAGGCAAGGCCAGGCAAGGCGAGTCGAGTCGAGTCGAGTCCTGGTTACTCAGACTATTGTCAAGCAATGCCAAATCGAATATGCGAATGAATGAATGACCCATAATTTGATGCTAATCAAAGTGTATGGCTAAGGGAGGCAGAGAGTGGGTGTGGGTCGGTAGGAAATAGAGGAAGATTTTTATATAGTTATATATAGAGAAAAGCGAAACCTGCGCCACAGGAAATTGCAGTCGTTTTTTGCTGTCATTTCATTCGATTTGGCTTCTTTTTTTTCTGCTGCTGAATTCACCTTGTAGTTACACAAGCCATCGAGCGGGGCATGATGTATGCGAGGTGTGGTTTGTGGGATTTTTGGGAATAGATCTGAATTCGATAGATGATAGAGGGTAGATGATAGTTGAGATGGAATAGAAGCTAAATTATAAATGATAGACAACAGATAGATGAAAGGTGGTGGATAAGAGATGATAGATGAGAGATGATAAAGGGCAGACGATAGATATATGCATGACAAGGCAGATAGATTGATGCATCATGGGTAGATACGCATAGATATATCAATAGATAATTAGATTAGATGGCCAGAGAACTAAAAGAAGGAATATAATCCCACCGTCCATCCATCTGCCCGCCCGCCTATCCATCCGCCTGCACTTCTATCCGTTTATCCGTCCGTCTTTCCATTCATGTCTCAGTTCACCCATCTGCCCGCCCGCTTATCCGTCCGTCTGCACTTCTATCCGTTTATCCGTCTATCTGTCCGTCCCTTCGTTCATTCGTTCCTCCGTCTGTCCTTCCATCCGTCCGTCTATTTATCCGTCTGACCGTCATTCAGACCATTCATGTACCCGTACACCCATCTATCCATCCGTTAGTCCATCAGTTAATCGTACTTCTTTCCATGCTTTCAGTCTTTCTCATGCTTTCTCCTTCATTTTGCTCGTTTATCTGTCCGTCCATTCATCGATTCATCCATCCGTCCGTCAATGTACCCGCCTGTCTGTCCGTCCTTTCATTTGTCTATCTGTTTATTGCCCTTCCATACTTTCATTCTCCCAGCCTTCCATATATCCGTCCTTCCGTCCGTTCATCTGTCCCTCCATCCATATCTCTTTACATATTTATGAATGAATCGATCACATAACCTATAAGAGATTCAGTCTTCATATCAGCTTTTAAGCCACAGTTAACAAAGATTCTCTCTCAGCTCCCATTTCCATTACGCGGTATTTCCCAGTCGATCAGTTGCTGCACTCAATTTACACCCAGTTTCCCATTTGCAGCTTTCTTTCGGGCTACTTCCCTCTCGGTGTGTATGATTGGCAGCTGCTGCTGCTGCTGCTGCTGAAGTTGTTGTTGGCGTCCTTCAATAATGCCCAGCTAGGCATGCAGGGAAATTGAAAATTAAAATCGTAGCTGCCTAAACTAAATACGAAATCTGTGCATTTGGCGACTCTGCTGGTGCCACAGTGCGTTCGCCTTCGCCTTCAGGCACGTGTCTCTGCTCTATTAATATATATCGAGAGATATATATATATATATATAGTTGGTGTGTGTTTTTTTCCAATTTACTAACGGAAATCCAAGCAGTAAAGCGCATTCAATCAACTGCTCCTAAACTTTGCTCATCCGGCGCTCAATGGTTGGACTTTCGGTAGTTCGGCAGTTCGGCGTTTGGGGCTAGGTATTAAATTTATATGTCAATAAATCTCAAAGGGAGCAGAAGGCAAGCGCGAATCGCTTGGCTTTACGAGTAGTTTGTCCGTCCGCTGTCCACTTAGCTGAAACTTATTAAACAACGCCTGCCGAGGGGCAAAGTTTTCAGCTGTTGGGTCCCAGGTTCAGGTCCAGTTCACAGCCTTAGCTAGCTGCAGGTGTAGGTCCCGGTCTCGGTCCCGTCTAGCTGGGTCCGGGTCAGGTCAGGTCTGGTCGCCGCTCTGAGGCATATGTCTATAAATCAGCTAGACTCTCTTTCTCTCTCTCTCTCTCTCTGTCTCTCTCTGTCTCTCTCCATCCACAACGAAGGAGCTATGAACTCAGCTTCGAGCGCTTTATTGGTTGCCCAGCATATATTTATCACTGTGTGTGCATGTGTGTAGACGGACGGACACACCGAGAGCTGTACGGGTTTGTGTATTAAAAATGCCGGAGCAAATTGATAATCAACATTAAATAATGGCCGGGACTGCAAAAAAGAAGCAATATATTTGCGCAAAGTTTAATTAAATCAAATATAATAAGATAAAGAGGCAAATAACATATATGGCAGAGCAAAGATATAGAGTTGAGAGAGAGAGGGGAAGCCAGAGAGAGAGAGAGGGAGAGAAACGGAGAACACTAGGAAAAAGTAAGGATAATCAGCTAAGGGAGAGGGCTAAGGGAAGAGCTGTAAGAAGAAAGTCAATTTGTGAGCATTTAGAAAGAAGATATAGTTATAGAAAAAGCAGCTTCAGTCGGGTGTGCTCGACTGTGAAATACCCTATAGCCTTTGCTCTCAAAAATTAAGCTCTTCCTTTAGCATCCATAACAGACACTTGGCTTATTCGGCTTTGGCAATGGAGGAGACTTAGTTATAGTTTTCAGCCAAAGCCCACAAAGCTGAGCAAGGCTTAAAGCAAGCCTGGGTTAGACTACTCTCTAAGGTCTAAGTCATAGCAGACAACTCTCTCGGTTTTTATAGGCTGGACGAGCTCTTAAGTCTTAAGTCTTAAGCTATGTCAACATGCTTTTCCTTTTCCTTTCTCCATCAGATGCTTGCTATGACAACTATATGTTCTTCGCTACGGAACCATCCTCGCCTGGGCGTCTAAAGGGACGAAATCATGATGATGACTGACTATACGATAAAATGCCGCTCAGACAGTCCCACTTAGGACAGCTTCAACACCACTCTTGATTATGATCCTGCTCATCATGGCAGGCCTTTGCCCACACTTCAACAGCTGAAAGACATCGACAGCTGTTGAGATGTAGCTATCCGTAATAGTATCGCGCTTGGCTGGTCAGCCATACATATTCATAGGCATAGAATGTCGAAGTAAATATGAAAAGTTAAGCTAACCTTTCATCCGATCCTCCGATCGCCCGTCCCTCTGCCTTACTGTTGGCTATTTAGAAGAGTCTTAGCACACATGGAAGCAAACACATGTCAAGTGGCTTAAAGACTTGTCTCGCAAAGCTTAAGAGCATGGATTAGCTAAACATATATACGCTCCTGCCCTCACTCTCTCTCTCACTCTCCCTGTCTCTCTGTTGTGGTTGCTAAACGGTGAAGCTTCATAATTCGGCAATTCGTTTGCTGCTGGCATTAAGAGCTGCTAATTAATCAGTCAATACACCGCAGTGCCCACACACGCCGCAGTCAACTCCCTTGGGTGGCACGCATAAATCTCAGACCTGAGCGAGGGGGAGACAACGCATCGTATGAGTTATGTCAAATGCAGACTAACCGAGAGACTGAGAACTGCCGCCAGAGTTGCCATCATTAATAATATTTTTAGTTTGGGCGTCGCTGTGAATGGGCGCCATTCGCTTGTAGCTCTAACAAATGGTTTCAGCTTCGCCGCATGCTGCAATTAATCAAGCAGACAAAAATCTGCCAGCGCCTGCGGCCAGAGTTGACATTCCCAGCACACAAGGTGTGTATATCGATGACGAGCTGACGACCTGCCAGAGATGCGGCTCTCTGCTCTACGTGCATATTATGTCAACTTAAGTTGGCTCACACGCCAAATGCCTTCACTCTGTGTCAACTGCCTGTTAAGCTGCTGCCTTAACCCATTTCGCTTGCAGGCAGCCGAAAAAAAAAAAAAACAGTTTATTGCCTCATATTAAGTTCGCTTCGTACTCGAGTTAATGCAAATTTCAATGCCTTCAGCCGAGTGGAGGTAGGGAAACAGAATGCTTTAAGGGAAAGGGAACAATAAAGCTGATCAAGCAAAATCGATAACATGTTCGATGGCAATACTGCAGCAGTTGCTGGAGTTATCGATAACATTTGCCAATGAGCACATTCAGCAGGATTTGCCATTTGTTAAGATGCGAGTCTAGGCTCAAAGTAAACTTCTCTCTCTGAGTCACATCTGAATCTGGATAAGAGCTGAGCAGATCAAGGAGAAATTTCTCCTTAGTCGTCGAGCTCTTGTTCAATCTCTTCTACATAGACTAAATAGAAACTAGGCTTCGGGCAGCAAAGGAAAAAGAGAGGAGAGAGTTGAGAAAGAGAGAGCGAGATTAAGGGTATATCTGATGGACTTGGAAGTCTTGAGAGTGGGTATGAGTCCGTCTCACACCTTCTGAGTACGTCTACTCGTAGCTCTAGTGCAAGGAGACAGATCCTTCGACTATACCTACAGGCCTAGTCAAGCTGTTTGGCTAGTCCGTCTGGACTCTTGTGGTGTCCAACGCCACCTATTGGACTCTATGCGCAATTGACTTGAGCGAAGTGTGCTTAATGTTTCTAAGCAACAACGTTTTGCTTATCCTTTTGATCTAGACAGAAGTCCAGCTAGAGATCTAGAGAAACTTCTACTATATGTAGATATCTACATTGAGTTCTGTTTACAGGATATCTACCAGTCGAGCATTCCGCTCATTTGAATACATTTGCTTAAGATTATTAACTGTAAATAGGAATATGAAATTTGTTGCGGTTGCCATGTGAAGCATCGATGGGCGCACCAAGCGAGTCACAAATGCGAGCTGCTTGCTTAAGCTTGTTTGACCAACTTCTAAGACAGAGAGGGAGAAAGAGAGAGAGAGAGGGAGGGAGATAGCAAAGATGCCCCAAAGAAATTAAATTATTTGTTAGCAGCAAAACGTGTGGCAGCCGCAGCGGGCGACGACTGAAGTGAGTCGATGAAGGGCATCTAGAAAAAACGAGCATGACAACAAGGACATACAGATTACATAACAAACACACACACACACATACATATAGGGGTACTTTCATGTATATGTATGTATATAAGATGTGTATGTATGTCTAGATGGGGGCAACAAGTGAAAATCCATTTGTTAGAGGAAATCGTGCAAAAAGCTTAAATACAAAGCTTAAACATAAGTAGCAACAAGCAACACACACACATATGACTGACCCGGCTGCCAACCACACACACACACTCAGCTCAAGCATTTGGTTATGCATATGTGGAGCAGGGACTTAGGCTGGGGCCAAAGCCTAAATGAAGCTGCCTCCGTTTGCCTTTTCTGCTGTTGTTGCCGCCTTCACGTCTTACCTTTTAACGTGCTTTACCGTTCGTTTCTTCTTTATGGCAGCCTTCGCATAAAATGAGCAGCCACCCTATCGCTCCCACTCTCCCCCCCCGTCTGTGTGTGCACACGGCTCGCCTCCCTTGGGTAAATTTTTGTATTTAAAATATATGGCCAAGAAATGTTAAAACATTATTTTTTAATTTTATATAAGCACACAAATTGTTTTTTCTCCAGCTTTAAGAAAGAGTTCAGTTCGGGTTTTCTGTGTGTGTTTATTTTATTCAGTTTTTCAAATGCAAAGCACTCGCTTAAGGCTGTGCAGTAAGTCCTTGAGACATTCGGATAATGCTTCAAACAGCATTTGATCGATAAACGGCGGCAGTGGATAAAGTTTTAAAACGTACGGATAAAGTCGGATAATGTCAAATTGAAGGAAATGCCAAATTGAAGTGCAAATGAATGAATTCGGATACCATTGGATACATGCGGATAACATTTTCTTAAATTGCCAATGAATCAGGATAATATAATTAATTAATAAAATGAATTATCCACTGGATAACCACGGATAAAGTGCAAAATAATACAAGTTAAAGAAAAAAGTCATTGATTATTATTTAGTTTGATTGTGGATAAGTCCGGATAAAGTGTCTTAAATAACTGCTGATCAAACATTGCTAATTGCAATATTTCGTCTGAATGGGCATGGATAAGTGCGGATAATAGAATAACTTTGATAAACAGAAAGAGAGCGAATATATCACTGATAAAAAACAGTAAATATGGATCCATAAAAATAATTGCTCTGATAACGAAATGTGTTTACTGAGAAGGAGGTGGAGCACTACGATTCTTGTATATCGGATAATTGAACTCTACCTTGAAGTGTGTGCTCACACGCGTCGAGCACCGTAAACCGCTTTGCTCTGCCATCCAATCTACGAGCCGAAAAGCATTCACCTGATATCAAATTGATACTTTCGATATGCCCAATTGCAATTATAAAATCTTAAATGGGGCCATAAAATCAATATCAGTCCATAAACAATATACAAAAATCATAGAAAAATTATTTCGATTAATCAAATTAGGTCTCAGATACTCTACAATTCCAAGAAGACGAAGTCTATATGAGATATCTCTCAATAGTCCAGATGAATTCACCTTTTATATCTCCATTCCACCTCTGGCAAATTCCCTGACTCAGAGCTCGAGACATATTTAACTCTGTGTCACATATTTGACTAGAAGTTGGCATTACCCTCGCGTAGGGTATTCAATGTTGTTGCTAGGACCGATTAGATAAAGGAATTTCACTTGTTGGATTTCACTTTATAAAAAAGGTTCTGCAGCAGCAATTGTGGCCCAGTCGAGAGAAAGCAATAGAAACAGTAAACAGCAATCCAGATAGCGAATTCATATGGCCAAGACTGTGACAAGACCAAACAGGCTGTGGCAGTCACTGCTGCTGCTGCTGCTGCTGCTGGCTGTAGCCGGGATCAGTCAGCAGGTGGGTCTGCAGCTCTCATTAAAGTTAGCAGCTAATCTAACGTTGGATATTTACAGGCGTCCATCGGTGAAAGGGCCAGCGAGGACTTCTACACAGCCGCCGTTGTGGAGTTCAGTCAGGCCGATGGCGCTGATCTGACGGAGAATCTGGCTGACAACTTGGCTGGATATCTGGAGCTGATCAACTCTCCAACTGCCACTGCAGCGGACATCATGGTCTTCCCGGAGATGACACTGAATACCATGAACTCGATTACTTATATACCCGCCCCCGAGAAAAAGGCAAATCCTTGCCTCGACGATCCCTCGGCTGAATACTATGAGCCGTTCTTTGTGCAGATCTCCTGCGCGGCTCGTAATGTTAAGAGATACATTGTGATCAACATCAATGAGAAGCAACTGTGCACGGATACGCCCGAGGACACGCGTCCCTGTGCGCCTAGCGGACACAATATCTTCAATACGAACGTGGTCTTCGATCGGAATGGAACGGTTGTCTCCAGATACCGCAAGGTCCATCTGTATTTAAGTGAGCCCAGAAACACGACAATTGTGCCGGAGGTCGTGACCTTTGATACGGACTTCAACGTGACCTTCGGACATTTCATTTGCTTTGACATCGGATTCTACGTTCCCACCCTTGAGTTGGTCGAGAAACATGGCATTCGGGACTTTGTCTACACAATCAAATGGCACTCGCAACTGCCGTTTTTCACAGGTAGAACTAGTATTACATGGATCCTCTTACTAACTCTTTACGGATCTCCTTCTCTAATTCATGTTATTATAGTTCTGTCTTCTTTATTCCCATCCTCTCGATTATAGCTCTCCAAGTGCAGCTGGGCTGGTCCTATGCCAACGATGTGAATCTGTTGGCGGCTGGTGCCAGTCGTATAGAGTACGGCAGCACCGGCTCAGGAATCTATAATGGAAAGAAAGGAACCCTCACCAGCGTGATAAAGCTTGACGAGGGCGAACGCCGCATCTATATGGCCCAGGTTCCGAAGTACAAGAGGACAGAGCCGAAGCAACAGCTGCGAACGGTCAGCCAGATTCAGAAGCGTATCCGTGAGCCGACTCCGGCGCAGTTGACCCAGACCACAAGGACAGGATTCGTGATGACTCGGGACTATCTCGAGCAGTACAACACCACGTGGGTAGATCAGGAGTTGGCGGGCAGTGTGAAGGCCGACGTTTGCCATGGGAAGCTGTGCTGCCACTTCGAGGTGGAGTGGAACCCACTGCAAAGCGAAGCAGGCAACACAGCCATCTTCGGCTATCGCCTGGGTGCCTACGACGGCTGGCGGAATCAGCCAAATGTCGATCCCAACTATGTGCGCAACTGCGGCATCTTCGCCTGCACCGGAGTCAGCATTGACGATTGCGGATACATGCTGACCCCCGAGCAACTCCGCCTCAACTTGAGCCGCATACTCATTGAGGCCAAGTATCCGAAGTCCCAAGAGATTCTCCTGATGCCGAACAGCGTAAAGCACGATCTAATACCCCTCGAGCCATCGCAGTTCGAGTGGTCTGTCGTCGAGGACGAAAAAACGTGAGTCGAGAGGAAGTCTTGCCTTATGGAACCTAATGGTAATCGATTGCTTCTTTCTCTCCTGCAGCCATATGATGAATGCGCGCTTTGCCCTGGCTAAGACCGAGTCGGTGTCCAATCTGTTAGCATTCTCTATCTTCGGCAATTACTACGATGAGGTGTGCACCTATGGCACGGGCTCCCCTGAGGAGGATCTTAAGTGTGGCTATAAGCCTAAGGACGATGGCGCTGCCGAGCTGCGTTTCTTTGCCAATTGGTTCCAGTTGCTTCTGGCTGTGGGCACCGCATTCTACCTTAGGAATTAGTGTTTTTTTTTTTTTTTGTGAAGTCGTAAACTTGATAAGCTTTTTTCATGCTTAATCAAGAAAAGGGAAAGAAGTAAAGTCTTGGGATAGGTCTTTGGCCTTTGGATTTGATACAACGTGAATAAAATAAATGTGGCTCGATTTGCACAGAGACTCTATTACTAAGGGAATGAGCCAATCGAATGTGAAATAGATTTCGTTTCGGGTTTTGATCTTTATTGATTTTATTTATCAATTGACATTCATAAAAGTTCAATATCGAAAATCTAGGCGTTGCGGTCTTTGAGATCCAATGGGTGTGTGACTGATAAGGGAAACTATAAAGCAAAATGCTATATAATATTTTATCAGCTTGATTCGGGCTATGACATGAATAATGCTGCATGGAAATAGATATTATGAGAAGTTGGTCAAGACTTCTCTATATATTCAATGTGATGAAGCTTGTGCTAGCAACTACTGAAAGGGAAAGCTTATAGTTCACTATCCATATATGGATATACTTGACCAAGTACTGAAGTGCTGAGAGATTTCCAAGCAAAGCAAAAGCTTTGGATTAGGCTAGAGGCAGTACTGTGACGTAAGTGCTCAAGAAACTCCCATAAACTGTTATAGACCTCTCCAACAACACAGGAAGTTCACTCGGATAAATCCTTTATCCTACGAACTATCGGAGGCTGGCATCAATCGATGTCTCACCCCACACTATATGGTCCTACCCCCTAGAGGCAGTACAGTCACGGAAGTACCCAAGAAACTCCAACAACACAGGAAGTTCACTCGGATAAATCCTTTATCCTACGAATATGGCCCTACCCATTAGTCCTATGGTCCTACCCCTACGTCAGAACGCAGTTCACTCGGATGAATCCTTTATCCTACAATAGCCCTACCCATTAGCCTAAACGTACCATAAACAAACTAACAATACAGGAAGTTCATTCGGATAAATCTTTTAGCCCATGGACTATCGGAGGCAGGCATCAATCGATGTCTCACTCCACACTGTATGGTCCTACCATTACAATCTAAGTTCCACAGACGATCACCTAAACTTCGAGCACTTCGCACTTCTTAAGACTTCACTGAACAACGTTTGAATGATGTGTCCATAGACTGCAGCCAGTGTTCAGCTGATATTTGCGCCGTGGGATCGATCGACTTTTCGTTATTGCTTTATGACACAGCCGAAATATTTAGATAAGATTTTTAGCTATTACTTGTAAGTGCCGTGATAGAGGGCTATATATCTAGAATAATAAAGAATAACTTATGATAAGTTTGATTACTCATAAGATTTTATATTATTGCTAATGCTGATAAGCTTGAGGAGATTCGGCTATTATAAGAAAGACTCCTCATCGCCGACTACAGCGCAGTTGAACATTTGCCACAGCTCGAGGCGGCAACAGAAAGTGAAACGGAAACTGAAAATGGCACGAGCTCATACGCTGTGGCAGCAGGTCCTGCTCCTCTTGGCTGTAGCCAGGATCAGTCAGCAGGTGGGTTTGCAGCTCATATAAAAGTCAAGAGCTAATCTCGTAATGGATACTTACAGGCCTTCATCCCCAAATCGGCCAGCGAGGACTTCTATACAGCCGCCGTTGTGGAGTTTGCCTTCGGCGATGGGGCTGATCCGACGGCCAGCCTGGCTGACAACTTGGCTGGGTACCTGGAGCTGATCAAGTCCCCAGAAGCCACTGCGGCGGATATCATGGTCTTCCCGGAGATGACACTGAATAGCGTGAATACGCTTTCCTATGTACCCTCGGCCGACAAGGCGGTCACACCCTGCGTGGACGATCCCGCGGCCGACTACTATGAACCATTCTTCGTGGAGATCTCCTGCGCGGCTCGTAATGTTAAGAGATACATTGTGATCAACATCAATGAGAAGCAACTGTGCACGGATACGCCCGAGGACACGCGTCCCTGTGCGCCTAGCGGACACAATATCTTCAATACGAACGTGGTCTTCGATCGGAATGGAACGGTTGTCTCCAGATACCGCAAGGTCCATCTGTACTTGAATGAGCCCAGGAACACTACAGTTACCCAGGAGGTGGTCACCTTTGACACGGACTTCAACGTGACCTTCGGACACTTCATTTGCTTTGATATCGCCTTCTATGTTCCCACCCTTGAGTTGGTCGAGAAACATGGCATTCGGGACTTTGTTTATCCACTTAAGTGGCACTCGCAGCTGCCCTTTTTCACAGGTCAGAATTGAATATTGGCCGATACTCTTACTCCCTCTCTTACTCCTTCTCTTTCTAATTCATATTATATTTACACTTTTGTCTCTCGGTTGAAGCTCTTCAAGTGCAGCTCGGCTGGGCTTATGCCAACGATGTGAATCTGTTGGCTGCCGGAGGCAGTCGCTTGGAGCTAGGCAGCACCGGCTCAGGCATCTATAATGGAAAGAAGGGAACCCTCACCAGCGTAATCAAACTGGACGAAAGCGAACGCCGCATCTATATGGCCCAGGTTCCGAAGTACAAGAGGTCAGAGCCGAAGCAACAGCTGCGAACGGTCAGCCAGATTCAGAAGCGTATCCGTGAGCCGACTCCGGCGCAGTTGACCCAGACCACAAGGACAGGATTCGTGATGACGCGGGACTATCTCGAGCAGTACAACACCACGTGGGTAGATCAGGAGTTGGCGGGCAGTGTGAAGGCCGACATTTGCCATGGGAAGCTGTGCTGCCACTTCGAGGTGGAGTGGAACCCACTGGAAACGGAAGCAGGCAACACAACCATCTTCGGCTATCGCCTGGGTGCCTACGACGGCTGGCGGAATCAGCCGAATGTCGATCCCAACTATGTGCGCAACTGCGGCATCTTCGCCTGCACCGGAGTCAGCATTGAGGATTGCGGATACATGCTGACCCCCGAGCAACTCCGCCTCAACTTGAGCCGCATACTCATTGAGGCCAAGTATCCGAAGTCTCAAGAGATTCTCCTGATGCCGAACAGCGTAAAGCACGATCTAATACCCCTCGAGCCATCGCAGTTCGAGTGGTCTGTCGTCGAGGACGAGAAGAGGTGAGAGACGAGGCGGCTGTTCGAATCTACCTGTATTACATGCTTCTTCCTTGCAGTCATCTGTTGAATGTTCGCTTTGCGCTGGCTAAAACCGAGGCGCTGTCTAACCTGTTGACCTTCGGCATCTTCGGCAACTACTACGATGAGGTGTGCACCTATGGCACGGGCTCCCCTGAGGAGGACCTTAAGTGTGGCTATAAGCCTAAGGACGATGGCGCTGCCGAGCTGCGCTTCTTCGGCACGTGGCTGCACTTGCTTCTGGCTGTGGGATTCATATTCCACCTTAGCAATTAACGAGTGCCTCAAGCAGAAGGTTTCCATTCCTAAATAAATACAAAATGGGATCAGCTTGAGCATTGATCTTTGTCTATAATCTCTAATCTATATCTACGAGAGCTAGCTAAGGTGTGCCTAAAAGTATGCCATCCTTAAGTCTATTAGCTCTCGCTTGACAGATAGCATGAAACGGATAGAGAGGAGAGAGAGAGAGAGAGAGAGAGAGAGAGAGAGAGAGAGAGGCGACTCACAGATACCCTATAGTTATATATAGTGAAAGTGTCAGCTGTACTTTGCCCTGGCCTAACTAACCGAACCAGAGACTAACATGAATTTAGTAGTAGGCTATAAAATACCCTGTATTTTGGATACACAATAACGATAAGTGCAAGTGACCTTTCCAGTGAGTCAGTTCACATGACTCTCGAGTACATTTGTAGGCCAACAGGCAGTAGTCGACTAGTGAATACCCTGTACTTTGTAAGTATATAGAATCTCACTTGGCTACCATAAATGTGCCCTTATCTTACCTTATGCTAATTATCATTCGAAAACCCTATATAAATATGAAATTCCGTAACTGTAGCTGGTGCTACAATGGGCTTGCCGACCCTTGAGGGCGTGACTGATAAGCACCGTTAATAGACATCCATAAAAAACACTTCGATAAGAGTGAGTATCGACACCCGTTACGATCATAAATCCGTTATATCGGATAATTGGACTGTAGCCTGATACCTGACACATGTATATATATTAATATATAAAGCCAATCGGAATCGTTGCTTAAATAGTTTGCTCTGCTGTCCAATGTACAAGCCCCGAAAAAATGTGCCGAGTTATCAATTTATGCATTCGGCATACGCATGATAACATCGAAAAGCGTGATATTATACTAACTTGATTTGCACAAGAAATAGCTGATACTCTATAAATAGCAGTGCGAAACTGGGCTCAGATGACTCCAGAGAGATAGATGGATAGAGATAGGGTTAAAGTTGATAAGCAAGCAACTAGGACTGTCCTATCCAGATAGATCTGTCATTGATGCCTCCGTCAGCTTTATGGTATTTGCTCAGTTCAGTAGAACCACTGCGTGGGGTGGGGGTCAGCGATCATCTGGAAAAAGTCTAGATAATCTAGTCGTGTGCAAAATATGAAGATAGCACAATCAGTTTTAGACCTAACGAAGCTGAAATACTCTACTCGAGTTTCCTTAGTTGGGATATGATTTGAAAAGTTTTTCCGATGTATAAGGCTGAGACTGGATAGGTTGGAACATGTATGAAATACTTGCCGGGTAGGCATGAGTATACTATCTATGGCATAGTCATGGATAATGGATATTCAAGGATTATGGTAAGTGTTTTCCTTTAAGATTTTTCCTTTCTCATTTAGTTCCATCTCAACTGGACACATCAATCTTTGACGGCCTAGACCCAGAGCTCCATCCTCATGATGTGAGCCCCGTTGAAAAGTGTATTGCGAATTGTTGCTGTTGCTGATTAGATAGATGATAGCTGGCCTCTGGGTTTCGCTATAAAAGCGTTTCCGTATCACCGTCTGTGTCTCAGTTCAACCTTTACCCAAGAATGGCCAAGTATGTGAGGAGCGTGAACGGGCTGTGGCTGCTGCCGCTGTTGGCTGTTGGAGTCAGGCTGAGTCAGCAGGTGGGTTAGTTAGCAGCCCCGATAAGCGTTAGCGGCTAATCGCAACTTGGCTATTCGCAGGCGTCGATCGGTGACTCGGCCAGCGACAGCTTCTATACGGCCGGCGTCGTTGAGTTTCGTCAAGCCAATGGCAACGATGCCAGCGCCAATCTGGCCGACAACTTGGCCGGATATTTGGAGCTGATCAACTCGCCGAATGCCAGCGCAGTGGACATCATGGTCTTTCCCGAGATGACCCTCAATGGCCTAAGCACTAGCAGCTTGGTGCCCTCGCCCGATCAGGCGGTGGCACCCTGCCTGGCCGATCCCTCAGCCGAATACTATGAACCCTTTCTCGTGGCGATCTCCTGCGCAGCTCGCAATGCTAAGCGATACATTGTGATCAACATCAATGAGAAGCAACTGTGCACGGATACGCCCGAGGACACGCGTCCTTGTGCGCCCAGTGGACTCAATGTCTTCAATACGAATGTGGTCTTCGATCGGAATGGAACGGTTGTCTCCAGATACCGCAAGGTGCATCTCTATGGCGAGCCAAGGAACAGCACTTTCGTGCCGGAGTCCGTGAGCTTCGACACGGACTTCAACGTGACCTTCGGCCACTTCATTTGCTTCGACATCCTGTTCTACGCACCAGCGCACGAGATGCGCCTGAAGCAGGCCGTTCGGGACTTTGTCTTTCCGACCATGTGGTTCTCTCAGCTGCCCTTTCTCACAGGTGAGCATAGATCGAGTGCCATAGAGTTCCATAGGTATTCCCTTCTCCTCTTCCGTACAGCCGTCCAAGTGCAGCTCGGCTGGGCTTATGCCAACGATGTGAATCTGCTGGCGGCTGGGGCCAGCCGCACAGAGGTCGGCAGCACTGGAACAGGAATCTTTAATGGAAGGCAAGGAACTATCACTAGCGTCATGAAGCTGGACGAAGGCGAGCGCCGCATCTATGTGGCCCAAGTGCCCAAGTTCCAGAGCTCGGAGGTCAGGCGGCATCGACGTGCCTTGAGTGAGAGCCTGGTGCAGAGTGAGAAGCCGAGACCTGAGCTGAGTCAAGAGCTGAGCTCACTCGTTGGCAGCAGGTCAGGCTTTGTGATGAAGCGGGATACCCTAGAGCTGTACGAGAGCGTGTGGCTGCAGCCGGACAGCAATGTGACTGAGGATGTTTGCCATGCCGAGCTGTGCTGCCACTTCGAGCTGGAGTGGAACCCGTTGGCGACGGATGCAGGTAAGACAGGCACCTTCGGCTATCGCCTAGGCGCCTACAACGGCTGGCGCAATGAGCAGGACGTGGATAACAACTATGTGCGCAACTGCGGCATCTTCGCCTGCAGCGGACCCAGCATTGAGCACTGCGGCCTGCTGCTGAATGCAACGCAACTAAATCACAACTTTAGCCGGCTGCTCATTGAGGCCAAGTACCCGAAGTCCCAAGAGTTTCTCCTCGCGCCGAACAGTGTGAGGGACAATCTGTTGCCCCTGGAGCCAACGCAGTTCGAGTGGTCTGTCGTGGAGGAGGAGAAAAGGTGAGTCGAGAAAGGAGAGAAGAGAGAGACGAGAGAGAGAGAGAGAGAGAGAGGAGAGAGAGGAGAGAGAGAGAGAGAGAGGAGAGAGCATCCTCAACTTGAGTTGTTTTCCTTGTGATATATTTCTCCTACCTTCCAGCCACATGCTGAGTGTTCGCTTTGCTTTGGCTAAGACCGAGTCAGTGTCCAACCTCCTGACCTTCGGCATCTATGGGAACTACTACGATGAGCTGTGCACCTATGGCACGGGCCAGCCGGAGGAGGATCTTAAGTGTGGCTATAAGCCTAAGGACGATGGCGCTGCCGAGCTGCGTTTCTGCGCCAGCTGCTTCCAGCTGCTTCTCGCCGTGCTCCTCATAGTTTTCCTTAGTAATTAGCAGGAATCTTCTTCATCAGAGAGAAAGCCGTTATGAAGCTTTGCTTGTTGTAGGTGTATTTATTTAGACTAAAGTAAGATAAACTCAGCCGATATTCTCTGTAAAGCTGAGCCACAAATAAATTTAGAAACTTTTTCCTATAAATTTGCAAAGAGCCTAAAAGTATGCAGCGGCTGAGAGAGCTACCTCAATCATATGATAGCAATGGACGGCGGCCATAAACCGCAGTCTCCGATAAGATATAAATAACAAAGAGAGAGAGAGAGAGAGAGGGAGAGGGAGAGAGAGGGGGAGAGTGGGAGAGTGTGATGAGTGAGAGTGTCTACGTCGCGAGCTCAGTCTGTCGCGCACATCATGTGTGGCAAGTGCTTGTGGCTCCTGCAATTGCTGTGCGCCGCTGTGGTGGTGGGCTGTGGTGCAGCCAGCAGCGACTACTATACGGCGGGCGTGGTGGAGTTTCGTCCGGCGATTAGTGGCGGCAGCTCCGAGCAGCTGCTTGAGGAGAACCTGGCTGCTTACCTGGAGCTGATCGACGCCGCCAATGGCACCGCGGACATCCTGATCTTTCCGGAGGCCACGCTGAACAGTCAGCTGCAGTTGACGGCGGTGCCGGCGCCGTCGCCGTCGCGTCGCAGTCTGTGCCCCATTGTGGTTGCACCCGTCGACGGCGTCGCCAGCTTTCTCAGGCAGCTGGCATGCGCCGCTGTCGCCGCCCAGAGCTATTTGCTGCTGAACGTGAAGGAGCGCGAGCGCTGCGACAAGGAGCCCGACTGCCCCGCCCGCGGCTATCGGCTGTACAACACGAACGTGGTCCTAGATCGCAGCGGTGCGGTGGTGTCGCGATACCGCAAGTGGAACCTCTACCTCGAGCCGCAGCTGAACCGCACCGCCGAGCCGGAGTACGCCACCTTCGAGACGGACTTCAACGTGACCTTCGGCCACTTCATATGCTTCGACATGCTCTTCTACACGCCCGCCCAGGAGCTCGTCGAGCGCTACTCCATGCACCACCTCATTGTCACCAAGATGTTCAAGTCCGAGCTGCCCTTTCTGACAGGTGAGCACGACTCAAGAATACCCTGTAGTCGACAAAGTGAAGCAGTGCTTTAGCCCTAAGGATAAATTTGCCAGCTGCTTGCCAGGGGCTTATGTTCAGGTCAAAGTGGTCGACTGTTAGATACCCTGTAACAATGTATTTGAAGCTCAGAAATACCCTGTATTTGTTAATTTCCATATTTTGTTGATTACACATACCCTGTACATAGGTCTAAAGTCTCCCATATGATACATTTTATAGTTTAATAGACTAAGAAATACCCTGTAATTATATAAGACGTGCTTAAATGGTATTTTTTATATAAAAATCCACATAGCCGACTTACATATACCCTGTGCTTCGACTTCAAGTCTCTCAACTAACACAATTCATAGTTTAGTCGACTAGGAAATACCCTGTACTTATATAAGAGGTGCTTAAATGGTATAATTTATATAGGTAGCCAGATAGTCGACTTGCACATACCCTGTACTCCCCTCGAAAGTCGCTCTTATATTAAAACCTCGAAAGTCGCTCTTATATTAAAACTTATCATTTGGTCTGGTAGCCGACTTGGAGATACCCTGTAGTGCCATCTCTGCCGTCACACAACTTATATTTCGTTCAAATTTGATCTAGGCTAGCATATAGCATTACTATACCCTATATATACTGTCAATTTGAACAGTGACCATGATAACACTTCCATCTGCTCTAGAGCAATTCCGTCTAGACGTGCCGACTTCATAAATATTGTCTTTGATAACAGAGTATCTCAATTGCTTTGGCTTATTCCGCTCTAATCTGCTCGCTTTACTTTTCCATGTCACTTTTCACTGGAAATTCTTATCTTATTATAGAGAAAGATTTTCTGTCAGCTTCTATTATATAAATGAGTTCTTATCAGTCGAGGTTCCGGGCTGTTTATCATCTGTCTTGTTTATTAGATTCATCGACATTTTATGTGCTCATTAAGTGCATTGTAAATTTATCTTGCTTGTAAAACTTTTGATATTTTTTATCTGAGTTTATTTAGCGGAAGTCTTACTGTACTATGCCTGCTCGTAACTAGCTTGCAAGTCACTTGTAATCTTCTACCTTTTGAGTACCTTTGGATGTCTTTTATATCTACCTTGTAACTGCCTTGTAACTTTATCTGGCACTCTTTCTTTTCACAGTCTTTTGATTGACTCTGTAACCTAATTTCAAAAGTCTCCCTATTATATCAACGTCAAAGTTCATTGTAAGTTTCCAACTGCCTTGCAAGTGCCTTGCAACTTCCTTGTAAACATATTTCAAATTCCTTCTAAACTCTTAGCAAGTTCATTGCAAGTGGCTTGCCAGTGCCTTGCAACTTCCTTTTAAATATATATTAACTGCAGGCAAACTTCATTGTAACTATCAGGCTAATATCTCATATTTCCTCTAAGCTTATGGCAAGCTCATTAGAAGCTCATTGTAAGTTTCCAACTTCCTTGAAAGTGCCTTGCAACTTCCTTGTAAGCATACATGAGTAGCTGGCAAACTTCATTGTAACTATCAGGCACATGATCTCATACATCTTCCAAGCTTCACTGAAACCTCTTGTCAAGTTCATGGCAAGTCCATTGCAAGTGTCTGGCAACTCTATCAGCTAACTATTGACAACTTAAAGCTTTTATTCACTTTAAACTCTCTCTCTCTCTCTCTCTCTCTCTCTCTCTCTCTCTCTCTCTCTGCCTTGCAGCTAGCCAGTTTCAGCAGGGCTGGGCATGGGCCAACAATGTGAACCTGCTGGCAGCTGGCGCGAGCCTGCCCCAAGGCGGCATGAGTGGCAGTGGCATCTACGCAGGACGTCGCGGCGCCCTGGTGCGTCGCATGGTGGGCGACACGCACATTGGCCAGCGGCAGCTGTTGCTGGCACGTGTGCCGCGACATCCCCACTTGGAGCCCGACCTGGAGCTGGAGCTGGATGTGGAGCGGGTGGGGCCGGCGCAGAGGCAGCTGCCGATGCTGCAGCAGCCGCAGCTCGAGGACTTCAGCAGCTGGCTGGTGCCGCTGCTCAATGGCAGCCGGCAGCAGCGGCGTCTCTGCCAGGCGGACCTCTGCTGCGACTTCGAGCTGCAGCTGGAGCTGTCCGGCGGAGCAACGCCGCCGGAGTACAGCTATCGCGCGGGCGTGTTTGTGGGCCAGCGGCGCTACGAGGAGGAGCAGTACAGCGTGGTCCGACTCTGCGGTCTGTTCGCCTGCCGCAACGAGAGCGTCTACAGCTGCGGACAGCTGGCAGAGGCAGACCCAGAGGCAGAGGCGCACGTCTCTTTCAGCTGGCTGCGGATTCGCGGCGAATTCGTGCGGCGCCGGCGACAGCTGCTGATGCCCAGCACGCTGAGTGCCGCCCTCTACGCGCTGCAGCCCACCGAGTTCGAGTGGGCGTGGCAAGGCGAGGACAGCGACGCGACACATGTGGAGCTGAAGCTGAGCAAGAGCCACGCGCAGCTGCTGACCTTTGGCATCTATGGCAACTACTTTGACGAGTTCGCTGACGGAGGTGGTGCGAGAGGCGTGGCTGTGGGCATGTTGGGGCAGCAGCTGCTGCTGCTGCTGCTACTGCTCCTGCTGTCGTCTTATCACGCGGGCTAACCGCTACGCAAACACTTTGCTGATTAGTTCTAATTGGAACTGAGCGAACAGGCGACAAAAGTGTCGAAATTAGGAAAGGAAGAAAAGAAAATATTTTTTTTCGTTTTTTTTTTTATAATTATAGAATTTTCTTATACTAGATATATAGATGATATACATATATGAATACACATCTGATATTATGTATAAATATGGTAAATATATATAAATATGGCCAAAGTTCATGAAATTAAAGAGAGTTTTTAATTTTTGTGTTAGCCCACATATGCCGTAGTGTGTTTAGTTTATATGCTGAAAATTTTATTGAAATCGGCCAAGTAACACAGAAGTTATCAAAGAAAACGTGCGCCCAGCTACACGGCAATCAGCGCCTGCTGCATTTGATCTACACCCACACACACAGAAACACTGCAATGCGTGCATATTCTGACGAATGCTATAAATAGAGCCAGAAATGCGATTGGATTGTGCTTGGCTGGTCAGCTGCTGGCTTAGTTTCGGCAGCGAGCAAAAGAAGCGAGCGATAGCGCAACCCGACGAAAATAACTTGTTTTAGTTCAATATGCGTTTTCATATATCACACAATCTTTATTATTATTTATAAATTATATATTATATTCAGCTAATAACAATATCAATTAGCTTGAAATACTAATGATGTTTAATCAATATGTACATATATTTACTACATGTCTTACAAACGCCTGCTTAAGCAAAACGTTTCAATTGCTTTTGTCGCCTGCCCGAGCTCATTAAAAGCGACATTGGCGTCGAGCCTGGTGCAGTGCCAGTCTGCTTGCATGTGTGCGAGTGAGAGTATGAGAGTGAGTCTGTGCATATAAAGAAGCTGTGGTTTGGCTATTGTTGTTGCTTGCAGTGAATTGTAATTAAGTGACGGCAAGAGTGAGAGAGAGAGAGAGAGAGGGCGCGCCCTTGGCATGCAAAAAACATGCAAGCAGAGACATGCACATTTCAAATAACGGTAACGGGCCAATTGATGTTAAATGCATGCAGTTAGAGGGCAGGCGACAGCAATATCGAGAACGGTGTCAAGTTCATGTCATTAAGGTGTGATTAACAAAAATTAGTTGCTGCTTAACATACACACACACACACGCATGATAGCGCAACAGTGCGAATAACTGCTTATGCGTGTGCCTGGAAAGCGGACACCCACACACATGTGCGTCGAGCAGGTGTATTAGAGACGCGCAACACATGAAGTCGCACATCGCTGCCCGCGTCGCTGCTGGCGTCGCTGCCATCGACAGCGTTTCATTCATTTCAACTGTTGCTCCCCACTTGTTAGCACAAATGAGACTGGAAGCGCTGGCACGACGAGGCGGCCGACGCGAGAGCCGAACACCGAGTGCCGAATGCCGAGCGTCGAGTGCCGAGTGCCGAATGGCAAACCATTCCAGCAGGAATTTGCGGAGAGCATCCACCTGAGGCAGAAGGTCGTGTTTGGTGCGTGCTCTGTGTAGAGTTTTTGGGCGCCATAAACACACACACGCACACACACAGAGTGTGTAGACTGCGTTATATTTGCATTAAATTATTCAGCAGGAAAATATTTTATGAAGCGCAGACAAGCAGCAGCAGACCAAAAAGCTGCTGCGCTTTTTGCCAACTGAAATGCAATTAAAAAGCGCAGCAGAAGCAGCAGCAGCAGCAGCTGAAGCAGCGGACCATCGCAGCAGCAATAGCGAGAACGACGCACATCGTGCGCTCTTCGGCTCACGCTGCCGCCGTCGCCGTCGCTGTCGCTGCCGATGCCGATGCCACGGTCGGCGTCGCTGCCAATGTTAACGCGTTGCGTTGCGTGGCGCGCAACGTCGTCGCATTCAGCGACTGACTTCGACCAGTAGGCGTTCAGCCTCCGAGCGGATAACATTGCGTTGTTGTTACTTCTTGGAGACAGCCAATCAGAAGCGCTCAATACTCAAACTGACTCAGAAAGTACCGTTCGATCTCGAGTTCCGTTACTTGAAGTCGTCCGTTCAAAACAAAACAAAGCAAAGCAAAAAAAAACAGCCCGTTCTTCTCTCTCTGTGTGTGTGTGAGTGTGTGTTGAGCAAAGATTCTGGAAAAATTTCAAAATTCTGTTTTCGAAAATCGTTGAAGGCGCGCGAAAAATAAGGAAATTTTTGAAAAACTCAAAGCAAATTGCTGCCGTTTTTTTTGTTGTCTTTTTTTTTTTGGTTGTTGTTGATATCAAAATAAATAAATACTAAAAGTTGAAAAGTTTGTTTGTATATTCAACAAATATACACGCATATATACATATATATATATATATATATATATATCGATATATATTCATCCAATTTCGTTCTGTGTGTGTGTGCGAGCGAGACAAAAGTGCAAAGAGAGCCAAAATAAAGGTAAATTCTTGAATCAAACACACGAATTACATACATACATATGTACATACCATACATACATACATACATACATACCATACATACATACATGCATACATATATTTTTCAATAAATTTTCAGCTGCATTTTTCAGTGAGATTTTTGTTTTTGAGTTTTCTAGTTCTACTTAAAGAGCTGAAGGTCAGTGTTGTAAAACGTGAAAAGCTTGAGTGAAATATGAAATGCTTCTGAGCAGTTTAAGTGCATATTTTAAGTATTTAAAGTTTATAAAGGAAATATTTATACATTTTTGAAGTTTTTTAAGAATTTTTGAGAGCTTGCAAAATTTAAAAAAAAAAAAAAATGTTAAAAAAATACTGAAAAATTATATGTGCCAAACACTTTTGACAATATAAAAGTTTTTTTTTTAAATTTATTTAAAAAGTTTTATAAAAAAAATTTTGAACATTTTTAAGAAAGTTTGAAAATACTGAAAATATGCTTATAAAAAAATACTTAAAATTAATATATACTATATCTTTAAATTAAAAAAAAATTATCATAAAAAAAATATAGAAAAATTTTAAACTCTGCTAAAACGCTTTAAAAAAACTCTGTTAAAGCTCTGTTAAAAACATGTTAAAGCTCTGTTAAATCTCTGTTAAAGCTCTGTTTTAAGCTCTGTTAACAATTTTCAATATTTTCTTTTAATTTCTTTTTTCAATTTGAAGAAAATTTCATTAAAATTGAAAAAATGTTTAAAAAATTAAAAAGAATTTTTTTCTTCAAATATTTTGTGAGTTAGTTTTCGATGTGTTTGTGACCTTGAGCCAAATTTCGTTGTCGAATTTCGAAAAGTCTTCGAATAAGCTTTAAGCTGCAACAAAAGTTGAAAATTATTAGCTATGAAAATGTGGAAAAACCACAAATGCGAAAAACTTCGGGGTATAAAAACTTTTAAAGCTCAGGAGTCGAGTTGTTTTTCTGGAAGAAAATGCGGTCTGAGTGTGGCTTGACTCCTGATTTAGTGCCACAATAGACTATATCCAGATCTGGTAGCAGATTTTTGAAATGAAGCTGCATACTACTGCATACCTATTCATAGAAGGCAAAGACGGGCATATTAGTTTTATGTATTTTATTGAGCTGAGCGGATGAGAATGGAGTTCTCGCATAGACGCATAAAATATATACTCTTAACTGTATATAGTAACATGATTGGAGGCGTGGCACATGCCTGGGTATGTTATGGTATGGCTTAAATATGAGTGAGTATGAGGCAGTCAGCTATGCCCGACTGCCTGATATATGTATGTATATATATAGCTATATAACTGAAGCTTAAAGCAGAAATGCTGATAGTTTTAACTAGAACAGAAATTTGAGGCTCAATCTAAGCTTCGGCTAACATTTCTTAGCTCAGTTCTTTCTCCCCCCCCCCTCTCTCTCTCTCTCTCTCTCTCCCTCTCTCTCACTCTTTCTCTCCTTCTCTGCCGCTTCCACTCCTGTTTTCTGGGGTCATTTCATTTCGGGGCCACTTCCTGTTTCGCATTGCTTCAATTGCAGATTCGTAAGATTTCCGGCGATTTTTTCCTCTTTTTCTTCTTCTTCGGTCAATTGGGAGAGGTGGCGCCATCTGTTGCTCGAGTGGAGAGAGCACAGTTGTGTGTGTGAACACAGCCTGCGCTCAATCTTTCAAATAATTTATGTACCTTTCGTTCGTATCAAATCAATTTTTGGCTAACTGTGCGTATGATTAATATTTGCAAATATGCGAAAGACAGAGAGAGAGGGAGAGAGATAGAGGGAGAGAGAGAGGGAGAGAGAGAGAGAGAGGGAGAGAGAGAGAGGGAGGGAGAGGGAGAGAGAGCAGGGTATCGGGCATGCATATAAAAATCAAAGCAAGTAAGCATATGGCCGTTGAGCGGGTATGCTCGACTGTGGAATGCCCTCTGAAGAGCAAAAAGTATGCAATGGGCAATCTTATAATGGGCGTGGCAAACAATTTCTTGCTCTTTGAGCACTTAGTGTATGATTGACTGACAGAAAAGTCGACAATCATTTCGGGCATAGATCATAGATATTGTGACTCTCAAACTGTATTAACTATAAGCTCTAGGTGAAGCTTGTAGTCAAAGCAAGCTTAGTTTCTAGTGCCTCAACTAATATGCCCCATTTCGAGCAGCCTGCCGACAGGGTGTAATGAGAGCAAGACACCAAAAAAAAAAAAAAAAAAAAAAACAAAAAATATTGAAAACGCGAACGCGAACGCGCGCTGCCTTAATTATTGGCCAAACGGCATTAAATTTTCAAGTATTTACTAAAGCTAAACAAAACACAAACACAACAACAACAACAAGCAAACAAACAACACACAACAACAACAACAACAAGAGAAAAAAAAGTAGAAAATTCTTGTTGTTCGATTTTTGCGATAATTCACTAAATTAACTCGAAACGGGCAATTGTTCCCGCCAACTGCCACGCCCCCTCTTCCGCCAGCGCCTCCACAGTTGATATATATATATATATACATCTATATATATGTATAGATATGGCAAGACGTGTGAATTTCGACCATGTGCCGCAACAACTTTTCATTCAATTTAGCAACAAGCGACGAGCTCCGGGCAAAGAAATGGGCGAATGCCTAAGGGGAGTCTATGAAGGGGACTGAAGATATAGTGGATATAGCAGATCTTATATACGCCTAGTGTATGCAAAGTCTAGAGTATAGAGTATATATCTCTATCTATCTATCTTCCATCTTCTGTATTCTATCTTCTATCTATCTATCTATATATCTATCTATCTATCTATCTATCTATCTATCTATCTATCTATCTATCTTCTATCTATCCTCTATCTATCTATCTTCTATCTTCTATCTATCTATCTATCTATCTATCTATCTTCTATCTATCTATCTTCTATCTATTTATCTTCCATCTTCTATCTTCTATCTATCTATCTTCTATCTTCTATCTTCTATCTATCTATCTTCCATCTTCCATCTTCTATCTTCTATCTTCTATCTATCTATCTCCATCTTCTATCTTCTATCTATCTATCTTCTATCTATCTATCCTCTATCTATCTATCCTCTATCTATCTATCTTCTATCTTCTATCTTCTGTCTTCCATCTTCCATCTTCCATCTTCCGTCTTCTTTCTATACATACCTTTAAATCTCTCTTTATATAGATCTTTGATCAATTTCGATCTACCCATGTCTGCTATATCTCTAGCTATATATCTTATATAGCTCATTCATAGCAAAGTCTCTACTATATCTATCCATCTGCTTTTACTCAATATTTATGTTCCTTGAAACGATTTTCATCTATTGCCATTTCCATCAAGTTTCCATGTGAAAAACTTTCAGTTCTCGAGATATTTGAAAAGAATTCAGATTTCGAGAGGCTTAGATATCAGTTTATATACGTATATAATACAAATACGAGTAGTATATAATGCTTGTATTAATTATAATACTTATCAAGATGTTAGGAAAGTCCTTAAGATAGAACTCTACATTCCATATATGAGAGATATATGAGATATCGTTTAACTAAGTTCACAGAGTGTTTTTCATGATAAGCTCAAGTATTTCTTAAACTCTCCATGTCAATCAAGATAAGTTGGAGCTTGAGCTACAACTGTACAATAGTTCTCTCTCTTTCTCTCTCTCTCTCTGCATTATAATATGATTAGTAATTGATCTATATAGTCCATTGTCTATATTGTCTGGGACATTTCTTTCTTTATATATATATTCCTATATATCCATATAATAAGAACTATTTAACACTCAAATTATGAATCACAGACTGCAGCCACAAATTGGAGTCTATAAACGATTTCTAGATAGAGTATATAGCTGACATACATATACATAGATAGGAAAAAGAATACGAATCTAGTTGAACTTTGATAAACTCAAGATGAACTAATTTTGTGGAATTTACAAACAGAATCAAACATCTATATATATATATATGGGACGATGTGTATCGAGAGAGAGAGAGAGAGAGAGGGAGAGAGGGAGAGAGGGAGAGGGAGAGAGAGGGAGAGAGGGAGAGATTTATAGAAATAATTGTATTGTTATAGAAATCGAATTTGAATTTGAATTTGGTTGGCAAATTTACATAAACAATTCAATTGTTGTTGTTTGTTTAAATTAACTTTAAGATATATATATATATATATACGATATATGTATATATATGTATATGTACCTATATCTAAGAGTAAGGCAAGCAAATTGAATTAACGGTAAATGTAAAACGCACAACGCTAACAAAAGCCAAAATCGGGTGTATATATCGTATCGTATATATGTATATATATATATATATACATATATCGTATATATTGTCGATATCGAGGCGCAGATGTAAACAGAGTCGAGCCAAAGGTAACAAATGGATTTTCAAATAAATTAACTAGCAGCCCATTGTAAACAGAGAGCCAGAGACAGAGACAGAGACTGAGAGAGAGAGAGAGAGGGAGAGAGGGGGAGAAAGAGAGTGTGAGAAAGTGCATTGCACTGGTTATAGCTGGTTATGCGCGGGTTGCTACAAGCATTTGCCACACGGCTCACAAACTCTAAAGCTCTTCGGAAAAGCTTTAAAGCTTTGTGTAAGGGAAAAAGCTTTCCAGGAAGTTTGAAGCTGCCTATATATAGAGCGAAAGATATATAGGCAGAGATCACACTCTATCAATGCATCAGCTCTCTAGATATCTTCACTTGTTACTCTCTCTCACTCCCCTCTCTCTCTCTCTCTCTCTCTCTCTTTGCTTACCTGCTTTGCTTGCTGCCCTCGCTGCGGCGTGATTAAATGCAAGTGCAGCGGTTTTTGTTACAAGATTTTATGTGCCATGCCTTTGCGGCTTTCGTATACCCTGTAATTGGGCAGCATGGGAAGGGCATGCACGCAATGGAGCACTTAGCTGAGTCCTTATCAAGCGGAAATTCTGTTTTACACTCAATATATCCTAATCGGGTGTATACGACTGCACTTTACACTATCAGTTCTTAACAGCTTTAGTATAGGGTATCAGCCAGTCGATCATATATATTATAAAGCTCTAGTCTAGCTAGCCAAAGAATATATGAACTCAGCATAGGGTATATTCTAGTCAGTATAGGGTATACTCGAGTCTATCAAGTCACTCTCTGCATTCAGTAATTTTGCTAATTGGCAAAACGGGAATTCACACAGGGTATGTGTGCAGTCGTGCACTCCCTGGGGCCGGACTCATTTGGTATTTGTTTTTCGCTCTTCTGGAGGCTGGCGATCTCAAGGACGCAGCCACCCAACGAGCATTTCAATTAACGTCCCATGTGGTTCGTCGGCCAGTGGATGAAAATTACGCCAAATGCGGGTCAGGTGGGAGGCGACTGCCAGTGGTGCCTAGGGTGGTGGCTCACTGGGCGGATGGGTGCTTGCACGAGAGGCAATTCATTAATTACACAATTAGAATTTGCCAGCGAAGGGGGAGGGGGGACAGGGGGGAGCTGAATTTTTGCAGCTGGTGCAAAGCAATTCGTTAAAAAGTTGCTTTCCCCACTTCTGTCGCCTCTTCTGGTATTTTCTGGTATTTGCTGGTATTTTGCTGGTATTTTTTCTCTTTGTTCTACCTTGAAATATGCCATGTCATTTAGCCAGTAGCCCATGAACCTGCTTAGAGTGTTTCGAATCCGTTAGCATCTTTGACGAATGCCAAATGGAGGGAGTGGGGAGGCTGGGGGTGAGGGTGGGGGGTGAGGGTGGGGGTGAGGGTGGGGGTGAGGGTGCTTGGAAGCTACATGTTTGCTCTATGAATGTCCGCAGTGTCGTGAGCTCATTTGCCCATATGCTGATACTCGTTAAAGCTTCCGCTCGTTGTTTGCTCTCGCTGTTGAGCTTGAGTTTGGGTCAGGCTCAAGGGGAAGAGCTAGAGCTATAGCTAGCTCAATTTTAGCTTTTAGGCTCACTGAAGTCAGCAGTTCTCGCTCCTACTTGTTCTCGTTGCTGGCCTACTCGTTACTTTGCAGGTGAGCTGCTCGTTCCATCTTAATTGGCATTGATTAACTATTTCTAGTTATCGCTACAGCTTTACGTCCTTTCTCATTCAATTTACTCGTCATAGATACATCTACTCGTTACTTTTCAACTCGCTAAAGTTGGTGCTTGTGAGCGCTTCTACTTAGTCTTGAGGCTAATTATATCTACGCCCTGAATCGCGCCCTCGTTCTGCTTACTCGTTGGCTTTCCCTTTCGTCTACTCGTTACTTTTGTACTCGCTAAAGCTCGATATCATTTGCCCAATGTTTCGACTATGCCTTGAGGCTGATTTGCATCTATGCCCTGAATCTCGCCCTCGTTCTGCTTACTCGTTGGGAAGCCCTGTCTACTCGTTACTTTGCTACTCGTTACTTTTCTACTCGCTATAGTTAAACTTCGTGACGGTTTCGACTATGTCTTGAGGCTGATTTGCATCCATGCACTGAATCTCTGTTTTGCTCAGCTCACTCGCTGCCTTTCTCTTCTACTCGTTACTTTTCAACTCGTTAGAAGTTCTTTGCTTATCACTGTCTGTTATTGTCTTTGACTCTTAGTTAACGTTACTTGAACTCATATAGGCTCTAGTTCTTCTCTCTTTATCCCTCTCCCTCTCTCTCTCTCTCTCTCTCTCTCTCTCTCGCTCTGTCTCTCTTCTCCCTTCACTCGCTGCTTTGCCGAGTCTTCAACTCTTCTCGTTACTTTTGCTTCATTCCCTTAAAGCTGCACTTGCATGAACACTTTCAGCAGTCTGTCAACCACCCATCGCCTACGCACCCTCCCCTCCCCCCCTCCTCCCCTATTCCCTTCCAGCTGTAATCTCTGTTCGTTATATATGCTTCGACTAGCCCAGCTGCATTGTGTCTCTTGCAAATTCAATATGGCAGCATATTTCCGCTTGTAGTTAAATGATGCAACATGCTCATGCCAACTAAATGTCAAGCTGTTGTCAACTGGCCAATCCCCCCCCTCTCAGCTGGCCACCCCCGACCGCCCTTAGCCACTAGGCCTTGGACGGCTCTTGCCTTTGACTCTGTTTGCTTGGACAGCTGGACCATAGGAGCGCCTTGATACATGTTCCCCTCTCGCCCTTGCTGACTATCAAGAGCCACCCCCTCCTACCCCCTACGGTCTACCCCCTGCTGTTGCATTGGCATTTACTTGTTTGCTGTTCTGTGAGGCCATGTGTAACTGTAACTGTAACTGCAACTGCAACTGTAATTGTAATTGTAACTGTAAATGATTGGCATTGGCCCTGGCACGACACACACACACACACACACGCACACACACACACACACACAGGCACACACAAATGGTTGCTTATATTTGGGGCTGTTTTGTTAACCGCGAATACATTTTAATTAGCAGCTCAAATATTCAAACTCAAAATTGGCCTTTGCACCCATGGCAGAGCTTCAGGTGAGCGTGCGTAGGTGTGCGTGTGTGCGTGTGTGTGTGTGTAGGTGTAGGTGTGTGCGTGTGTGCGTGTGTTTATATTTTTGTTTTGTGCAAAACTTTTTGCCAGCCTCCAACAGGCAAAAGCTATGAATTTTCAAGCGGAGCCCTTTTAGAGAGCGAAGAGGGAGACAGAGAGACCGAGTAAGAGAGATAGAGAGAGAGAGAGGGAGAGAGCACGTACTCTGCAGCGTCAGCTAACTCGTCCCCTCTCTCTTCCCTGCTTAAATGCCTGTGCAAAAAATATGTCAGCGAAAATGCTGAAGCTGCCCCCGCCGTCACATAGATGGCGCCACGCAGACAGCTTATGAATTTTAATTTCTCGCATTTTTTTGCCGCTGCTCGTTGAGAATTTCGCCTCTCTTTGTGCGCCCCTCGCGCGTTTTTATTGAAATGTTTTTCGCGGTGGCAGATCAAACGAAATGCGTGCAACTTGTTCGAGCAACTATTCCCAGCCAAAATGCTTACACATAAAACAACTTTTGGCCAGGCCGAATGCCGCCCCACCCAGCCACCGCCCACGCCAACCACCCAGCCTGTGTCGCAGTCCCTGGCTCTAGCTTATGTTTCGCGCAGGTAAAGTTTCCAAAACTTTTCAGTTTTGAGCTTGTTAATTAAATTTAACTGACAATAGATGTGTGCTACAGCGAGAGAGAGAGAGAGAGAGAGAGAGAGAGAGAGAGAGAGCAAAAGTTATTTCTGCCTCTGTCGGACTGGGATAATGATATATATATGTGTGGCTGGGAAATTATACAAATTCAAATTCAAATACGAACTGCAACTGAGGGCAGGGAATCAATGGAATTGGGATACATTTGGGAAAGTGAGAGAGAGTGAGAGAGGGAGAGAGAGAGAGAGAGAGAGAGAGAGAGAGAGAGAGAGTGAGAGAGAGCGAGACAATATGTGAGTGTTGCTGAAAGCAAAGTTAGCTTGTTAAGGAGTGAACTTTGACTAACTTCAACTGTTATACAAACTGTTATACTAGAACAGCAGACGAGTTGATTTGAATTTTTGAGAAATCTATACAGAAAATATGAAATAAAGTAAATTTTGACAAGTTGGAACTGTTATACAAACTGTTATACAAACTGTTATATAAACTGTTATACTAGAACACTGTGTATGAAAAATGTGAAATATAATATAGCTTTGACTAATTACAACTGTTATACAAACTGTTATACTAGAACAGCAGACGAGTTGGTTGGAATTTTTGAGAAATCTATACAGAAAATATAAAATAAAGTAAATTTTGACAAGTTTGAACTGTTATACAAACTGTTATATAAACTGTTATACTAGAACACTGCAAGTGGGCTTGAATATTGGAGAAATGTGTATGAAAAGTCTGAAATATAATATAGCTTTGACTAATTACAACTGTTATAAAACTTTATATAACAGACGACTTGAATTTATTATAAAAAATTGAATAAGTAAATTTAACAAGTTTGACTGTTATACAAACTGTATATAAACTGTTAACTGAACACGCAAGTGGGCTTGAATATTGGAGAAATGTGTATGAAAAGTCTGAAATATAATATAGCTTTGACTAATTACAACTGTTATACAAACTGTTATACTAGAACAGCAGACGACTTGGTTTGAATTTTTGAGAAATCTATACAGAAAATATGAAATAAAGTAAATTTTGACAAGTTTGGACTGTTATACACACTGTTATACTAGAACAAAATAATAGGCAGCTCGACATTGCACTTAGTTTTTCTCTATTTAAGAACTAGCAAAATTCATATTTTTCCTATACAAAAAAACGCCATTCGAACAGTTGCTTAGAACAGTTGCCCATAGATAAGTCAATAACAGTCAAAGCAGCCATCGATCATAGCCAAGCTAAGTAGTTTTAGACAGTTGTTAAAGGGCAGGTGTAGGCAGGTACTTTCCAATAAGGCAATCTGTTATACAACAATGACAGCCTGGTTATCTAGGCTGACATAACTGGGAAAAGCTTTTAGTCAGCTTTAGCCCAAGGAAGCATATTATAATTATGATAAATTTTAGTTTGGATTTATGGAAGCAGCGCTGAGTGCTATAAATATGGAAACAACTGTAGAATAGTTCAAATTATGGAAATAATTATAACAATTGTAACAGTTTGTTATAAAATATGAGCTTAAAGGGCAGAGAGTATAACAGCTAACAAAAATATATAACAGTTTCCAATATTTGATAATATGGGGTGTCAATAATAGATTAACAGAGTGTATAACAGTTGGTATTCGTATAACAGTATAACAGCTAATATGAGTATAACAGTTAACAGCAGTATAATAGTTGACAGGATATCCTTTGCTAAGCGAATATCATTTAATAGCAGTATAACAGTTTATAACAGTTTCCGCTCAGGCAATTGATATATATTATAAGTATAACAGTTTATTACAGTTAATGCTAAGGCAACTGATATAAGTATAACAGTTTATAACAGTTAATGCTCAGGCATTTAACGTAATATAAGTATAACAGTTTATAACAGTTAATGCTACGGCAACTGATATAAGTATAACAGTTTATAACAGCTTCTACTAAGGCATTTAACATAATATAAGTATAACAGCTTATAAAAATTAATGCTACGGCAATTGACATAAGTATAACAGTTTATAACAGTTTCTGCTCAGGCATTTAATATTCAGCAAGTTAAATATAAAAGTAATTCTTGTTTTTCTTTGCCTTGCCCCCGATTTGTAAGCAGAGCCTTGGCCAGCACACACACACCCACACACACACACACACACACAGCTACACACACACGTCCACATTTAGCTGGTTAAAATAACAGCCAGCAAGTGGCGCAAGTACGCAAAAAGCAAAAGTTCTGACAACAATAACCACAAGTGGATGCCACATGCCACATGCCACATGCCGCTGCTGGCCGACCAATTTTTTGTTTCTTCTGCTTCCCTGCACCACAAACCCTTACCCTTCTGCCCTGCGTTTTTTATGGCATTTTTAGTTCTATTTGTTTTTGCGGTAACAGTTGTCAAAATATGGTCAACCAATGTTCCAGGCAGGATCTCGCTGCGAGTCCTCTGCCAGCGCAGCGCGGGTGGGGGGCATTGAATGATTCCTTTTTCGTTGTTGTTGTTGGTTATTCCATTATTGGCAAAAAGAGAAATGTATTCGGGCATTAGATTCACTTAAAGCATCAGGCGTTAAGCCTGAGTAGATGTTAAATCTGTTTCGAGTGAAATATTTTAATATTCGAAATGAAAATCGTTTCGCAGCGAGCGAATGGGGAGATGTGAAATATGGTAATTGAGCTAGAGTGAATGCAATATATATATATATATATATATATATATATATAGATAGATGGAGTATTGCTTGTTGTTTGCTGAGTGATTGAAGGGTTGAATGATTGAGGGATAAACTGAACTGACTGATTGGCCGGCTGTTGTACGACTGAATGATGGTAGCTGGCAGATTGATGGTTGATTGACTTGCTGATCGGTGCACTAATCAATGATTCACCTTTAGATTGATGGTTGATTGAGTTGCTGATTGATTGACTAACTGCTGAAAGAATTTCAAGTGGAGTACGGATAGATTGACTTGTTGATTGATAACAAATTGAAATTGATTGATGTCGGAGTGACTGTTTGCAGATTGATTGACAAACAGTCAGTCAATCTATCTTGATTGAGGCTTGATTGACTGCCGATTTGTTGTTTGTTGTCTGATTGACTGATGATTGATGCAATTCAGTCAAGCAATTACTGATTGATTGATTGATAGTTATGAGAATTACTGAATGTATCATCAATCAATGATTGATGAATAATTGACAGATGGGTAAATTGATTGATTGACTGGTTGCATTGATGAGTGATTGACTTGACTGACTGACTGGCTGTAAGGCTGATTGATGACTGATTGATTGATGACTGATTGATAGCTGATTGATTGGGTGCAAAACTGATTGAGGACTGATTGACTGGCTGATAAATAAGTGATTGACTTTACTGATTGACTGGCTGGAAGACTGATTGACGACTGATTGATAACTGATTGATTGAGTGCAAAACTGATTGATGGCTGATTGACCTGACTGATTGACTAGCTGCAAGACAGATTGACGACTGATTGATGAGTGATTGACTGGCTGCAAGATTGATTGATGACTGATTGATGACTGATAAATAAGTGATTGACTTGACTGATTGACTGGCTGCAAGATTGATTGATAACTGATTGATGACTGATTGACTTAAGAGAGCTTTCTGTTGAGTGGCTACTCAGTCAGGCTTCTGCTGACTGCTGGAATGTCTTCTAGGTTTCACCTATGCTTGAAGAGTGATCACTGTACAGGCAAATTCCTTTTGCTTAAGCAAAAACGAAAGCGTTGCTTGCTTTGAGGCGAACGCACTGCTTTTTCAAATTAGTGACGCGCTGCTTAGCCAGCAAAGTTCAATTCCACAAGAGAACAAACACAAACACACACAGAGCACACACACGCACACACACACACACACACACACACACACACACGCAGAGCACATACATACAAAAACAAAGGAAAGCTCTCGAAATGCCTTTGTCGCCAAGCAAAAAAAAGGAAAAGGAAAAAGTTTGTTCAAAACTCACAAATCGAAACTGAGACGTCGACTGCTCCCTCTCTGTGTGTGTGTGTGTGTGTGTGTATAGGTGTCTGTGTGTGTGTATGTGTGTGTGACAATCTTATACACATGTAGCCCCCATAAAGACCCACGCCACAAGCATTTGCAGGCTTTTCAATTTCCTTCTCTTGCGCTTGTTGTTGTCAAAAGAATTTTCCCGTTTTTTTTCCCCTTTGTGTATATTTTGTTTTGCTTTTTGCCTAACTTTGTTAGCCAAGTGTGGCGTGCGTGTGTGTGTGTGTGTGTGTGTGTGTGTGTGTGTGTTGGCATTTCGTTGGGACAACTGTTGCCACAAGAACTTGCACCCACACCGCACCGCACACACAGCGAGCGGCAGCGTAGCCCGCCTCGGCTTGCTTGTTGATTTCGCTCTCAGCTGAGCTGCCCACCCGTCCTCTCTCCCCCTCCCTCCCCCTCACTCTCCCTCTCACTCACTCTCTGTCTGTCGCCCTCATAGCTTCTGCCAAACAATTCAATTTGCTGGCGTATGCCTCTGCCACAATAGCAACAACAACAACAACAACATCATTATGAGCGCTGCCTATAAGGCAAAGTCGCTGCAAGCCCGCAGCCCTTGGCACACTTGGCCCCAACGTTCCCTTCTAGCCCCCACTCAAATGCACTTTTTTTGCCATTTATTTATTTATATATCTTCTCTTTATTTGTATGAAAAGCCAGCTGCATTTACTTTCGGCTCTCATAACCCGCTCGGAACGCCTCCAACCCTCAACCCCTAAAACGTAAGCGTGCAAAATACAAATAATTTGTTGCTGTCTGCTAAATTCTGTATACCCTAAACTTTATGGCATTAGCTAAGCAGGGCATGTTGGGCATGGTAACAGGCTTCAGTTGGAGACTAGTTGAGAGTCAGTCCCGATGTGCATAGACCCTTCCGTTTCTCCGACCCTCCGTTCGGCTGTCGCTGCTCATCCCTGCACCCGTTCGTCTGGCGATCTAAGCACTCGTCCTTCTATTAGTCCGTGTCTTCATAACCCCTTCTTTTCTTTCTTCTATCGATAATCTTTCCCTCCAACTGTTTAATTTATGAGGCCTACATACTTTCATCTTTGAAGTCCTTGATCGTTTCTCCTTGATCGTTTCTCCTTGATCGTTTCTCCTTGATCGTTTCTCCTTGATCGTTTCTCCGACCTTACTCCGAGTTCACTTCGAGTTCACTCTGACCTCATTCAAACTCATTGCAACTTTCCTGTCCATCTCTCTCCATCTGTCCTTCCCACGATCCCTGTCTTCATTCCCTCTTCCATCCGTTCGTCCGTCTCTCCATTCTAAGCTTCCATCCCAGACTTCCTACGTCCGACTGTCCGTTCCTTGAGACCTATAGACCTCATCTGCTAGATTCCTTCAGTTAATCCTTCCTGTGTTACATTTCTCGTATCTCTCAAGAGATCCATCACAAGAGATCCATCATATCCCCTCTGAGCTAGACGACCATATAGAGTCCTTGACTGTTCGTCCGCACATCCTAAGTATGCCATAGACTATCTGCTCGTTGAGCACTCCCCGCTGGAGCATTCGCACTCGTTCCGCTGCTGTTGTTTACTTCCTGTGCACCGCTGAGTGTTTTGTTTATGGGGCCCCCGCAATAGGCGCGAGCGCGGGCGAGGGGGCTTGGCCGTGTTACAAAATGGTGGGGGAAGGCGTTGGCGCTTGCCCTGTCTATGACGCTCGAAATTTATTGGCACTTCGATTGGGCAACAACAACAGCAACAATAAAAAAAAATTATAAATAACAATGAACTAGCACGAGGTAGGGCATGCCCGCCGAGGCATGGAATGGAGCTGGAATGGGCTGTGTCGGGGCTTAAGTGTAACGATGCGCATTGATATACAACTAGGCAAGGGCAAATGGAGCAAGTAATAAACCTCACGAAACTAAAATTGAATTCAAACTTATTCAAACTATTGCAGATCTGAACTGTTTTTCCCTCCCAAGCGACTCGAAACACATTGGGGAAAATGTAGGAGTTTGGCAAATTGAATTCAGTCTTAGCTCGAGTCTAATATCATTTAATTGTCATTCGATAATAATAAAGGCGAAAGCAAATTGGGGGAAGTTTGCTTTGGCTATGGCAACAATTGGATTCTCTCTGTCGAGCACCTCCATACACCCACCTCAGCCCCACTGAGCGTGGAGCCCCTGGGAATACAGTGAATTTTCAGCTGAAACTCAAACAAGGACAACAATTGTAATTGAGCATTAACATAAGCTGACACCCAGCATTGCCGGCTCCTGCTCCTGCCCCACCCACCCCACCCCTTGGATGCCATCAGGGAAGCGCTCAAATGTAAATAGACCCACAACCTTGCCCCACTTGAGGGGGGTGGGGGCCCCAGAGCGGATTTCCATTTGAATGTTGAGCTCCGCTTTTCGTTTTGAATGTTTCATTCGGGCGTCAATTTATTGAATTTTAATTAATTTTATTGTCAGGTGCTAAGGCGGGGGACGGAGGCGCAAAGCTGCTTTAATGTCTGCTGCCACGCCCACTCGAATATTAAATGGGGGCGAAGCTATGCGAATTTAATACAAATGCGAAAAATTATGAAAACTCGACATAAAAACGAATGTGCAGCCGGAAGGGAAGGGGGCTGCCAGGCGAGGACTCTCCCTCTCTCTCTCTGTTTAGGATAGGTCTTTCAGCCAAGGTCGAAACAGTTGTCGAGGCCACGATGGGCGGGGCTGGGGCTGTGGGCTCATTATGCCAAAAGCCTTCGCGGCTTTTTGCCACTTGGCATACATTTGGCCAAGAGGCGCGACGGTTGCTGCCGGCAGAGCAGCGGGAATAGGCTAGGAAATTCAGCGAGAAGCTTCTTTAGCCAGAGCGATAAGCAACAAGCTGAGCTTAGGCGAGAAGCGAAGCGAGAAGTTTTATGTTTACTTCTGCATAATAGAGAAAAGAAGCTGCTCCCGCTTATCGCTGCTGGCTTAGCCCCTTTAGCTATTCACTTTCGCTTATCCATTGCTTCCCTTTGCATTCCCATTGTGCGCTTCTCCCTTCTGGTTGTCTGCTCTCTGAGAAGTGTCTCCAGACAATGCTTCTCGCTAGCTATATCTAACTGACTTTCTAGCTATCACTCCAAGGCTTCTCGAATGTCATTTCAAGCTTCTCGCTTCTAACTTCTCGGCTTTTGCTTCTCTCCTTTAACTTCTCTTTTAGCAAAGTATCACAACTGATACTTGCTTATCTCTGCTTTTACTTTTTCGTCCACTTTTCTACTTCTCTATTCGCTTCTTTCATTTACTTAGTTCTCTCTTTTCTTCTCTGCTTTCAGCTTTAGCTTCTGCTTTGCTGCTTCTCTATTTGCTTCCTTCTCCTAGTGCTCTCTGCTCTTCTGTGTTTTCCCTTTCGTCGCTGCTTTCCTGACTCTTTCTCTGCTCTCCTCTGCTTGCTGTCAACTCTGCCTCTGCCACTCCTCTTTCGCATTCGCTTCTCTTTCAGCTCGCTTCTCCCGGCTTATACACATACAAAAGCTGCCTGCTACGCGCACTCGTCCCCCCCTTTCAGGCAGTTGCAACTATAAAACCAGCTGTAAATAGACCAAGTCCCATTGCTTTCAGGTTTGATAGATGACTAGCTTTCCTTCTCTCTCTCTCTCTCTCTCTCCCTCTTTCTTTGCCCTGCTTCGTTGGATCTCTTTGTAATCCCTTACAATTTTTTGCTCCTTCAAATTTAAGCCTGTTCAATGATTCCTTTGGCTGAGATAAGCTCCTTCCCGTTGACTTCATTCAGGTTGGCCCATTTCCCATTTCCCTTTTCATACTTTCGCCCACTCGCATGGGGCCTCCTCACCCCCCCCCCCTGGCTGGCAATTCACTCAATTTTTATTCGTTATTTTGCCATTAGGCTCAAGTAATACCGGCCCAAGCCGGCCCAATAGATCGCCCAGTTAAGCTTTGGTCCGACTCTCCTCCCCCTAAAATGCCCAATTTCATTTGCGTATTTCCATTTGGCGTTTTTATGTTGCCTACGTTTCGGGCCCAGCTCTGGGTTATGATGAAGTGATTGAAGTGCCTCGATATGCGACTCCAACACTTCTGTCCAGCCCCAATGACCGCCAGACATGCAACAGGACTCAGGGGTTAGGCAGCTGTCCGTCCGGGTTGATAGAGTGAACCGCTCTACGTGTTGGCATTTGCTTATTTCTATTTCTATTTTGCGCTTTGTTTTGTTTGCCTGCTTGTTTGTTTTATATTCTTCTCTCTCTCCCTCCCTCTCTCCTTCTCTCTCCTTCTCTCTCTCTTGTAGTTTTTATGTGCATTGCGTGCTAATTGGCCACGTGATGGCGACAAATCGAGTTTAAGTGGCCCTCAACCTAAGCCCTCCCCGCTGAGCCCCTCTTAGCTGCTGCGTTTAACCAAGCGCCGGGCTAGAGCTAAGTGCAGCGGCAACTGGGGAGCAGCCAGGTTCAATAGGGCAATGGAGAAGTATTGGGAATGGGAAAGGGTAAAGAGAGAAGATGCTGAGGGAGAGATGAATTGCCAACTTAGGAGACTGGGCTGAGAAGGTGAGAGGCAGAGGAGAGAAAGGAGAGAGAGGAGATAGAGAAAGTGAGAGAGATAGGGAGAGAGACAGACAGAAAGAGGAAAGAGAGAGATAGGAGAGAGGAGATTTAAGAGAGCGAGTAGAGAGCGGAAAGAGAGAGAGAGTAGAGAGAAAGAAGAGAGAGAGAGAGAGAGAGAGAGAGAGAGAGAGAAAGAGGTAGAGAGAGAGAAAGAGAGACAGAGAGAGATGGAGAGAATGAGAGAGACGGAGAGAGAAGAAGAGAGAGAGAGGGAGAGAAAAGGAGAGAGAGGAGAGAGAGAAAGAGATCGAGAGAGAAAGACAGAGAAAAAGAGAGAAAGACAGAGAGAGAGAAAGACAGAGAGAGAGGGAGAGAAAAGGAGAGAGAGGAGAGAGAGAGAAAGAGATAGAGAGAGAGAGAGAAAGACAGAGAGAGAGGGAGAGAAAAGGACAGAGAGGAGAGATACAGAGAGGAGAGATACAGAGAGGAGAGATATAGAGAGAAGAGAGAAGGAGAGAGATAGAGAGGACAGATAGAGAGAGGAGAGAGAAGGAAAGAGATGGAGAGAGAGGAAAAGAGAGAAAGAGAGAAAAGGAGGGAGAGGAGGATAGAGACAGAGAAAGAGAGAGATTAGAGAGAAAGGAGGAGATCAAATGAGAGAGAAATATGAACGTAAGATACAAAAGGAAGTTGGGAGGGAGGGAGGAGGACCTATGACTGTCGGAGTCTCGAATCAACTGATCATCCTTTGAGTCCTAGTCTCCCCATATGATGTAGGAGGATAGAGGATAATACTTCTAAGCAAATTTACTGTGAGCTGCCACACGTTGCTTCTGGTATTACTCTACTCGGGTCTGCTCCACCTGCTTCAGCTTACCTCCATCTATCTCTCTCTGCTTTAAGAATTAAAGTTCATGAACCGCTGTTCCACTTCCGCTTCATTTCAGTCATGTTTCGGAGTCTCTTCCTTATCGCATTCCAGATAGCATTTGGAAACTTCAAGCGCATCTGTCCAATCAAGTGACGGGCGGACATTATGTCCAGCGCATTGAATCTGTCAAGCAATTGGCGAACTAGCTCCGGAACTAGTTCCGCAGAGACACACAGTGTCTAGGCGGCTATATGTCATTTGGCTGTGACTACCTCACTATAGCTCTCTCTTTCTCTCTCTCCCTCGTGTTCCATTCCACTGTTTCATTTAGTGTGCTGTGCCTTTGTGCTTCCGGCATTTGGCACTTGTTTCTAGACTTGCATCAACTTCCGGCACGACAAACTGCCCACGCCTACCGCCCCGCCCCGCCCCGCCCACTCGCCCAGCGCATGCCGGCAAATTTACGCGAATTTCCGCTTGACGGAAATGCACAAAATGAAATTGAAAGCAAATCGCGAAGCTGCCGGGCGGCAGGTGCTGTGGGCGTGGCACACACAATAAACAGCGACAACTTGAGCTGTCATCATCATCATCATCATCATCATCGTCGTGGCAGCCCCTCACCTGTCTTTGTTGTTGTTGTTGTTGTTGTTGCGGTTACAGCTTGCCACATGCACCACATGCACCACTTGCCTCTTGCCCACAGCCATCAGCTTGGCATTGACAGTCAACGCGATAAAGCGACCTCTTTTCGCTGTTTACACATTTTGTGGCCACGTTATCAGGCCTAACTCGACGCGACAGATGCCCTGTAGAGCGGCAGGAAGTCAAAGTTCTTTGAAGCTTTATGCATAATGGAGCTTAGAATGGCATGGAAGTATATGACTTTTGATAGGCTATATATAGCTGAGAGATGCTCTATATTTGTTGCTCAAAAGCCAGTAACTCTAGGGTATTACTTGAGGACTACCTAAGCTAGGCACATCAAATTTGCTCTGAAAGGTGGCTCGGCTGGTGCACCTTATTGAATTAGCCCTCGAAAGAGTGAGAGTTGCAAGGTTAGGGTATCTACTAGTCGGGCAGTCCCGATAAGAGTACTTGAAATGGGCATAGGAGACTGTGTAGGGTATCTATAAGCTTACACATACGTATTTATCTAGTAGACTTATAAGAAATTGGTATATCATATGATATTATGCATTATAACATCGATAAATATCGATAACAAGCCTTTTGAGAGCGGAGCGAGGTAAATGCAAAGGCTGAACCCCTTACTTAGTCTGACTTCGAAATGATCTATGCCAACTAGATTAGAAATTGGTATATCATATGATATTAGGTATTATAATATCGATAAAAATCGATAACAAGCCTTTTGAGAGCGGATTGAGGTAAAGCAAGGCCAACTAAGTATGCTTCAAAATTTCAGCCCAAATAAAACTAAAACGAAGCACAAATTGAGCTTAAAGCACTTAAAACAAATTTATGCGAATGCAGTGTGAACGCCTTTTTTATGTAAATACCGCAACAACAACAACAACAACAGCAGCAGCAGCAATCGCCATTGAGTTGCTTATTAGCGGCCGCTTAAAAGTATGCAATAGAAATTTGCACGAAATGGCGCGCGGCACGTGACCAGAGAAGCGCACACAGGGAGTTAGAGTGAGAGGGCAACAGTGGCACGAAGACAGTAAATAGTAAACTGTAGTCATAAGCAAGTCAAATGGTCGGCAGCAAAAAACAAAATCATAATATACACATAAACATATAAACATATATATATATACATATATGTATATTCAAAACTAATCCGCTAAAGTAGTCAAGCACAGCGTGCCAGAGCGAGACAGCTAGCGAAGTAGAGGGATTAGTTTCACAGCTTACAGCAATTTGTTGCGAGCAGCAGCAGCAGCGAGAAAAAACAAAACAACAACAACAACAACAACAAAGTTGCTCATATTGCGCTGAGCAAGGCGAAAACGAAAGCGAAAGCGAAATCCAAAAGCAGCTGCAAACGTCGTCGTCAACATTTGGCTTAGCCTTGCTTTGGTGGGGAGCGAGCAGAGGGAGAGCCAAGAGCGAGGGGCATGGCTTACTAGCTGTAACTGTAACTGTAATACTTTAAGCCTTTACGCAGACGACAAAACACACACAGCAGGCAGCCGCGGCTAGAGAGGTAGAGCGAGAGTGCAAACGAGGCAGCCGCAGACCGCAGGCGACAACCGCATAATGCAATGGGGCGACTGCGACGCTAGCAGCGACAGCGATTGCTGCTGCTGCTGCTGTGCTATTTTTATGCGACGCTGGGTAAACACTAAAAGTAGGCAAACAACACGGAGAAGAGAAACAACAACCGCAACAGCAACAAAAACAATGCATAAAAGGGATAACGGCAATCACGAGCGAAAAACTATTGAGCAAGTGTCACGACTAGCAGCTACCCTGTAGTGAAGTGAATGCATAAGTGCATGATAAAGGGATACTGTATTTATTAACTGATAACTTGAGGAATATTGATTGTGGGTGGGAATAGATGAAAATGCGCTAGATACCCTGCAAATTGCACACTCTATGCACCATGCACACTAGTTGAGTATATACCCGCTTTTGCGCTGACAGCGTGGGTATTATTAAGACGCTTGTGCAGTATGTAAAGAGAGCAACTAGTTGCGCTGTGCAGGCAGTCGACTGGCGTATACCCTGTAGAGATATTGTAGGTCAACTATAATATACAGGGTGTGATTAGTGTAGTATAGGCACTAGTCTCGTGAGATACCCTGTAAATCATAGGTTTGCCATGAGCATACTCATTGGCAAACCAATATACCCCACTGCACAATGTATGTGCAGAAATTAAAGTGAACTAACGGCGTCTTGGCAGCAATTCAAGCTGTTTGCGAGAGCGAGACGCAGACAGCGTGTGGAGTGTGTGTGTGTGTGTGGATAGTGACTCGAGCGAGTGTGTGGAGTGGGGGAGCGCGAAGGAGAGGAAGCAGAGAACACAGAGGAAGCAGGCTAGTTTGTTGCTCGAAAGCAGAGCCCAATCTTAATAGCCCAACCAAATCCTGTTCGATGTGTGTGTGAGTGAGTGCGAGTGTGTGTGCGGCTGGCTGCATATGTTGCCCATCAGCTGGAACATGTTACCTGCTCTCTGCCTCTCCCTCTCTCCCTCTCTCTATGCTCGCTGATGGCCACTTGCCGTGCGGCGCTAATCATATTTGGCGCGACTCTGCGAGTTCTGCTGCTGGGCAACTTGTTAGACATGCGCTTCCGCTTTACGCTGTTTCCGCTTCCGTTTCCGTTCGTTTCTTTCTTTTTTTTCTGCGTTGCACAGGCAGTTACAAAATTTATGCGTGTCAGATTTTCATGGACACACACACGCGAGACTTGGTCAGAAGTGAAGCAGCAGGTGAGCGCAGAGATAAGCTGAAGAGGAGATGGAGGGAGGAAAGGAGGAGCAGGAGGAGCAGGAGGAGGAGCAGGAGCTGAAGAAGCTGCCATAACTCAAAGCCAAAGCCCAGGAGGGTGGGCATTGGGGTTAGGCATTGCCTGTAAAGTGAGATGATTTTGGTTTGCCGAGTCTCTGCTTCTCCCCTTTCTCTCTCTCTCCCTCTCTCTCTCTGTGTCTCGCTCATGTGTGTGCGTAGCTGGCCAATTAGGCAGCGCTAATGATCTTAGGCAAGGGCAGTCTCTAGATTGGAGAGCGTTTTATTTATTTCCGCTTTGCTCGGCTCTGCGCTCCACATTTCTGTGGGGCTTTGGGTAATTGCTGAAAGCAGCTGCAAATTACAAGCGAAAGGCTTCGGCCAGGACATAAGGAATGAGGCTGAGGATGAGATTGGAAGTGCAAATTAGTAGCTAGATTATGGGCGACTTGAGAGTGAGAGAGAGAGAGGGAATGGGGAGAGGGAGAAATTGAGGGGTGAGAGGGAATGTATGAGAGAAAGAGAGAGGGTGAATGAGGTGGAGATAGTGGGACAATAAGAGAGAGAGAGAGAGAGAGAGTGAGAGAGATAGAGAGAGAGAAAGAGAGAGAGAAAATGGGAGAAAATAAGAGAGAGAGTGAGAGAGAGAGAGAGAGAGAGAGAGAGAGAGAGGTGAGAGAGAGAGGGAGACAGAGAGAGACACATATAAAGAGATTGACAGATAGAGAGAGAAAGAGAGTGAGAGAGATAGGAAGAGAGAGGAGTGGATAGATATATTTGGAGATAGGAGAAAAGAAAATGAGAGGGAAGGCAGGGAAAGAGAGATGGAGAGAGATTCAAAGTGAGAGAGGGGTCTGTGAGATAAAGAAAGTGGGAGAGAGTAAGAGAGAGAGATGGAGAGAGAAAGATAGATATAGGCGAGAGTATAAGAGTATTGGAGATAGGAGATAGAATAGAGAGAGAGAGAGAGAGGGAGAGGAGAGGGGAGAGAAGAGAGTAACTTAGAGTCTCTCTCTTGAAACACAGATAAATTGGGCAAAAGAATGAGAATGAGAGGGTGATAAAGAGAGTGGAGAACCGTCAAGGAGAAATAGAGGCCCAAGGATGACAGAGAAGAGAGAGAGAGAGAGAGAGAGAGAGAGAGAAGAATAGTTGCATCAGTGAAGTATTCATTATAGCCAAACTATTTACCGTTCATCCTTTGTTTTGACCACGTTTAGTGCGAATTGCCAAAAGCTTTGACCGCATCCAAACGGTTTTCCATTTACCCCCTGCCCCTAGCCCCCCCCTCCAGTCCTAAGGTGAGCCGTTGAAAGGTAAAGTGCTAGAATCGCATAGCAGTCAGCTAGCTGTCAGCCAGCCGAAGGGGAATCTCGTTTATTTGTTTTTCTTGCGTTATTTATGTGAGCTAAAAGTGGAAGATGAGGAATGAGGGAATGCGAAAATGAAAGTAAACACACACACACACCTACACACACACACACACACACCAACACACTGAATGAAATGAAAGCAACTTGGAAAAAAGTAAAAAAAAATCTCTGATTAAGTGGCTGCCGCTGGGGCTCTGCTAGAGAGGGCGTGGCACAAGGCGGAGGGCGGCAATTAATTTATGAGCCAGCAGCCCACACACACCCACACACAAACACACACACACACACACACACTAATTAATTACTGTGATTTTCCTGCTTTCTTTATTTTATTTTTTTTTTATTTATTTTTCTTTTTTTTTTCTCTTTTTTTTTCTTTTTGCTTTCGCTGATTTATGTGCGGCGACTGCGACGCCAGCTGCGACGCTGGCAGCGCGTGCCGCTTATTAATTTGCCGCAACAATAAAATGCTGCAGCAACAAAAGGTCGAGCGGGGCGCGAGTCGGCATTAGAGGGTTAAGCTAGGGGTTGGGGGTTGCTGAAGTAAGGGCGAAATTTCTTCTTCTGTTTTGAATGTTTCGTGCGTTGCTTTGTCTGATCTATGGGCATGGCTAGGGGGCGCAGTGGGGCTGGTGGTGGCACTCTTCAGCTACCCCTAGCTGTAGCGCCACCCCCTCTACCCTGCCGCCCAGCCGGGCTCGACAGTCCCCCACGCAAACAAAAACCAGGCAGTCAAGTTATCCTAAATAAACACATTTTCCAAGCATTTGTATTCCACTGCTGCCGCTTCTTTCTCCCACCATTTTTTTTTTTTGTAGGTGCAACCCCTAAGCGAGCCAACCCCTCGCCCCGCCCCGCCCTGCCCGCCTCGCTGCTTATTCAACAAACTGTTGCTGCGACCCACAGCAGCAGCAAATACAATGAGCGTCGGTGGCTGTGGCTCCTACTTTTGCAACCCCCACCCCCACAGCTCCACCCCCACAGCCCCTAGCCCCACTTGAGCTGCTTTCCAAATGAAACTTGCAAGAAAAACAAATTAGACGCCGTCGGACAACGCATTTGTCAGCTGTTTGTTGTTTGCCTTTACAGGGTATAGCGGAGGGTGGGTCCAGGGTGGTGCTGGGGTGGAGTCTGTGTCTCATTTGTGGCTCAAGTTGTCGCATGGCTTTAATCTCATTTGTCTGCAGCATTCGTCAAGCTCACGCTGTTAACTGCTGACCTGGCCATCACGTGTTAGCAGCCCAATGAATTTCAATGCAGGTGCGTGTCAACGGCTTAACTAGCTGCTAACTTTTAACAGGTACTTTGACAACTGCCGATGTTGAGCGGCTCGAATTACCCATGCTAGTTCTTAGGGCTAATGTCATCAAATTTAAGGGCTAGTTAAACTGGTTGTCAAAATTTAAAAGCTACTGTCAAATATTTGACACTCAGATTGTCTAGTCTTACGCATATCAGCTGACTTTGGGTCAAATTTTGACTGCCAGTTGACAACTTGCTGTCAATTCTGGCTCATTTGCTAAACACAAGATCTGTGTGATATGACAGCTTGTTAAATTTTAACTGCCAGTTAGGAGTTTCCTTCCAATGTTGATTCGCATTCAATTTAACTGAGAGTTAAAGCTTACAAGGAATTTGTGCTATTGGAGTCTGCATGGCTGGCTGCTGGGCGCAGCTTCAAGGCTTCTGTCGCGTGTCAAGCGTGAATGGATGAACATAAATGGGTCATAGATGTGTATATAGAGGACCGATAGCTGGCTGAAACCGAGCTCAAGCGGCCGAGTCAACTATAAATGTTCATCGAGCCTGCAGCTGCAATAAATAAAATGCAAAAGGCAGAGAGACAGAGAGAGACAGAGAGAGAGAGAGAGAGAGGGGGATATCTATATATATATATATAACGATACACAGCGCGTTGGGCTTTTACCTTTGCCACGCTGCGTATGCGTTATTTTTTTCGTACGCAATGACCAGCACATATTTTTTTTACAGCTACCCCTTGAGCATTGTACGCCATGGGGTGTGTGCGTGTGTGTGTGTTAAGGGTTAACTGGGCTGTGCTTAGCCTTGGGCTTGGAATGGAGTTTGCTTAGGGGTTGCTTTGCAGTGAGTCGAGAGTTGAGGCCGTGAGAACAGGTGAAAACAGTTGGGAAACTGAAAGGAGGCTGGCTGTGAGTCCTGTGTGCAGGGTATATGTGCAGTCGGGCTGACTCACAACAGCTGCTGGAGCTCTTTACTTTTTCATTTCACTTTTTACAGCTGCCTGCTGTGTTTGTTGTTGTTATTTAAGTTGATGTCTCTGCACACACATCAATCGTGGCTCTGTGTGTGTAGTGTATGTGTGTGTGTGTGTGTGTGTAGTGTGTGTGTGTGTGTGTGATTTTGCATATGTATAATACATGCAAGGGCCGCCGGCTAGCGACTGCGACTGCTGTCTCGTCTGCCTATCTGCCTGCCTTGCTACGTTAGTTTTTCCGCCTGCGCCCAGCCCAACGCCCCTGTGACGCCCCCAAGCCCCTTTTCCATGGAGAGCCATATCATTTTTAATAGTTTTCAGCCGCGCTGTCTGCGAAGGCGTCGACGTCGTTTCATTTGCCACTTGTTTACTTTGCAAACTGGGTCTCTCGTCCTTCCACCCTCTGGCACCTACCGCCCGCCTCCCCCTCGCCCACAGCTAACCCGCAAATCAAACAATGAACTTTCCACAACAACAACAACAACAGAAAACTCAAATTTCAAAAAAAAAAAACACTAAATTTTAATTTTTTCTCTCGAATTGTGCCGTGAACACGCGAGTTGTGGGCCTTTGATGAACTTGGTTTTTTTTTGGCCAGGTCTGCGATTAGGATACGGTCGCCAGGTGGCGCCACCCAAATAGGAGTGACAGGGCCAGGCTTAGCCATGGCTCAAGGCGTTTCAAAATACATATGTATGAAATTCACTGGAAAGGATACGTTCAAAGAGCGAATACCCTTCAGAAACATGAGGCTGGGCCTGCGGCTGCGGCTGGGCTAGGGAGGTAAGGGTAACGGTACGACTTAGGGGGTAGAAGCAAGTCCTAAAGCGCTGGGTGGTTAAGGGTCAGGTGGTAATCAAGCCGTGGATACTTTGAGGTAGGACGAACAGGGCTCCAAGAGCTAGGAGCCAGGTATGCGGTGACAAGTAGTCCCAAGAGACTCGCCTCGAAAGGGAAGGAAGGAGCAGCTCTTGCCAGACGGGACTATATAGTTTGAGGCTGTCAGTGGGAGTGGGAGGCAGGTCATTAGAGCGTGGAGCTAATAAGTATGACGCGGAAGAGGGTAGCAGAAAAGACGTAAAAGGGAACAACTTAAAGTAGGCCAGGACGAAGGGGCAAGGCTGTAAGAAGGTCGCTGCCGGCGCTCACATTAAAGTCTTCAACTTCAAAGCGCTGTCGGCGCCTTCGTCTCAATTGAATGATGTCAGACGTGCGATGCGCTATTAACAAACAAATGACAAGCCTGCATAATACATAAATCGTGAAACACACACACACACACACACGCGCGCGCGCTTTCCTTATTGCACTTGTGCGGCAGACAAAGGGCTTAGCGAAGCGTTACAAGACGCCAAGATGCATGAGTTGATGGCAGCGGCAGCGATGTCAGAGTTGAGGCACGCGCACACACACACACACACACACACACATCAGCCGACAAAAACAGCAGCAGCAGCTTACAAAAAGTGACTGTTATCGATAATCTCTTTGTGTGTGGCACAGAGAAAGTGAGCAGGAGAGAGCTAGAGCGAGAGAGAGAGAGAGAGAGATAGATAGATGACATGAGCAGGTCTGATCCAATTAACATGCAGTTGCCTTTCATCATTAGACAAAGCTGTCTGTCGGCTGTTATCGATAATCGTCGCTTAGGTTATCGATTTAGTTAAAGAGCCGCAAGTGAATGACGTGCAGCTTAAAAACTTAAAGAGCTTGACAAGTTGAAGGCTGGAGGCTTGTTAAGGGGTCTAAGTATCGCTCAAGTTATCGATAACAGCTGTGTATGGCGCTCTTTACTCAGCATAGCTAGGACTAGGACTAGTTAGCCTTGTGTGGGAGCTAGGAACTTCATTGCAATATGAAATAAGTTATCGATTCTAAAGTTATCGATTACAATTATTGGCTTCGATTAACTAGGCTTAGTTATCGATTTCATTTTAATCAACTGAATTTGCAATCTAATTAATAAACTTGAGCTTAACTATGTTTTTTTCTCTCTTCTCTTTCTAGCACGTAAGTTATCGCCATCCGAGCTATCGATTAATCGCAGCGTGTCTCACTACCGTATATATCCAGCTGAAGGTGACTAACAGAAGGTGACTAAAATCTTGTGACTATACAAAAAGTCGATGTGCAGAGTGTTATCGATACTTATCGATGGCGTGGAAGTCTTGATAATACAATTTTGTATGACAATTGCGACAATTTATCGATATACAGCTTGACCTTAGTAGCTCAACAGCTCTGCCTGGCTCACGCTCTCTCTCTCTCTCTCTCTCTCTCTGTCTCTCTCGGTGGCTTAATCTGCTCATATTGTATGCTCGCATTAGGCCATAAAATCAAAATTAAAGCCCAGAACCAGAGTCAAAGCCAAAAGGCAACGCCAATGGCAATGGCAAGGCTTCAGGACTCGGCCAAGGGGCCACAGGCAATGCAATATGCATGGCTGGCAGAGTGCATATTCCACTTATGGCCCGAGTCGAGTGCTCATCTACACGCATAACTATTCCTTAAGTATACATATGTATATATGTATGTGATCTCTGTATGTTTATGTATGTGCTGAATGCGTTCACATATTCCGAGTTCTAGACACGAATAACATTTGCATAAAGGCTTAGGCGGCATTTGCATTTAGATGATAGTCTCTCTAACAGCGGCTGATTTGATGTTTGTTGTTGTTGTTGTCATTGTTGTTGTTGTTGTTGTTGTTGTAAGTTTTTGACATTGTTGCCTCATGCGAGGCAACGGCCTGCATCTAATGCAAATGCACAAATGCGATTTATGACAGACCTGGACACGCGCGCGTCGCCAACTTTTCAGCCAAAAGCAAATATGACTCGACCTATAGCCCCCTCTCTCTCTCTCTCTCTCTTTGTTTTTAACAGGCAAACACACACACACTCTAATATGTCATTCATCATTTTGCTGGCACGCTGTCAGCTGGCCCATTAACGCGCCCAAGGCTCAACCAGCTGCCTATGGTCATCAGCCCCCCCTCCTCTCCCCCCTCTCACTCTCTCTCTCTCTTTGTCTCTCTCTTGTCATGTGATATGGCGGCTTAACCCAACATTTGTCGCTGGTTTTGCTGTCTGTTTGCCAGCCACACACACGAATTCAATAAAAATATTTGATTAATTGTGCTAAATGCACAATGTTTGCATAGTTTTTGCTTACACAAAAAGCCCAGTGAGAAGCGCAGAGAGAGGCGCTCGAAAAAAGAAGAAAAACCAGGCACAACTTTAACTATTATTATAAAAGTTGCCTCAAATATTTTCTTTAGTTTTTTTTTCCATGCTCTCTTCCTCTCCCTCTCTCTCTGCCTCTCTCTCTCTCACTTTCTCCATCTTTTCTCAGCTATATAAAATGATAAGAGTAATACAATTTTTAGTTACCTCTTAGTTACCTCTATGCCCTCCAGGCAATCTCTTAGTGGCACACTTTTACGTGTTCTCCTTAGGCTAGAGAGAGAGAGAGAGAGAGAGAGAGAGGAGAGAGAGAGAGAGCATTTCGATTTAAATATTTCATTGAGCAAAGTTTGCAGAGGCGAGGGCGTGGCATGCTCTGCTGGCTGCTCATCTGTTTTGTTAGTTCATCTGTTGCATTATTCATTAGGGTAGCGGCGACGCCACCTGGCGGCGAGGGGCAGCAGCGGGCACATGACATTGGACAAGCTTCCGTGTTCCGGTACAGTCAACTACATAGACGGATGGCACAAGAGAGACAGACACAGAGACAGAGACAGAGAGAGTGAGAGAGAGAGGGAGAACGGAAATTGCAAGCATGACCAAATAATGACTCACAGAGGCAGGGAGACGGGCACAATGTTTGCTGCCTGTGCATAGGGCATTGGGCGGGGCAAGGGGCGGCTGGTTGGGGTAAATCAGCGCACTTGTCAAATATGTTGATGGACACTTGAAAGGCGCAAAGGCTGCCGAGACAGGCAGGAAAAGCCAGGCATGCCAAAAAGCCAAATTGCTTTTCGAAATACACAAATTCTTCATAAAAATCATTTTAATACCCTGCAGATGCGAGCGTGTATAGACAAAGACCTGTGCTTAAAGTATCTCTTTGATTTCTATATGAATAAAGAAACTTTCGAGTGACCATGAGCCATAGCTGTGCCCATTGAACTTGGCTGCTATGCACGCCAGAGCTATCGAATTTGGTATGCAAATGAGTTTTGGTATCTAAATGGATTATCCGAAGTATTTGCTATAAAAACTGTTATAATTTTTATAGCAACTAGTCGTATGTCTATGTTTTACAGGGTATTCCTAAGTTCAGTCAATTTGTTTTTTCGAAATTCTTCAGTTGCATGGAGAATGCGAAACGGAAAATGGAAAATTCTTCTCAGATACAAACATATTTATATAGAAAGCTAAAGGCAAGACACAATTATATATATATATATCATTCTTTTGTTAAATGTTTGTGCCTAAAAATAAATAACTGTGTGTGTGTGTGTGTGAGTCATAAAAGCGCAAGATATGACAGACACACACACAAACACACACACACACACACACCCATGCACATATCATATGGCATATCGGAATATCAAGTATACGCCATGTGTAACGTGTGTTAGCTGAGCCCAAAAGGCGCCGCTGCCAGCGTCAAATTGTAGCTAAGTTCAATTTGCTTTCAAGTGTTGTCTGTGTGACATGTGTAGTGCTTGTTGCTGTTGTTGTTATTGGCCACCCACCCAGCCAGCCAGCCAGCCAGCCACCCACACCATCTCTATCTATCGATATATATCGCTGGCTATGCACACAAATGATTTATTTATTTATTTACTTATTGCCAATGCCAATGACGCGAGTTTTTCCATGACGCAGCTGCCACATGCTGCCAACAAAACACCAGCAACACCACAGCACCACACCACCGCTATCTGCACCACTCCAACACCCACCCAACCATAAGCTAACTTTTCTATGTTGTATTTCGAGTGCGAGTCTCGTTCGAATTTATTGAACATTTGTCGCAACAAAGTTGCATTCGCTTCAGCCTGATAGGCTGCAAATACCCTGTAATAGTGGGAAGCGAGCATATGTGGCAATAAGATACTTTCTCTCTACTATCATTTATTAATATAAAGTTCTATAGCTATATAGATACTAGCTCTGCCTATGCAGTATACGGCCCTTACCTACCTACCTCAGGCAACGCATATGCCCCACTCACGCCAGACAACAAAGGGCAACCAATTTGTTGTTAGCCATAATTAGCTGCAATTACAAGTCGATGATCCGTAATGCAAGCTCTAAAGTGGAAAACTATGTGTTCAAAGCAGATGAAATTTGAAATCAAACTGTAAAAGCCTTTCTCTCTCTCTCTCTCTCTCTCTCTCCCTCTGCCCTCCCTTTGAACACAAATTGATGATTGGCATATATTTAAATGCAAATGAGACCCTATTAGGCGTGTAATTAGTTGTATGCAATTTAACTGTTATCGATATATTTGATATCGACTTAAAATGCAATTTGTGGGTGTGTGAGCTGGTTGCTATGAAAGCCATAGCAGACTGAGCTAAATGGACTGGACTTAGATTAGGCAATGCCTTAGACCTGTTGAAATCGATATCGATAAATGACTTATCGATAGACCATGCATATCAAAGCTGTGCAAAGTGTAGATATACCTGGCAGGCTTGACTTGACTGCTTGAAACATATGTAGAAAAAAGTTGAGTTATCGATAGGCATAACTAATCGATAGCAGTTACTGAGTTATCGTAGAGATAATGATACAAAATACAACAGAGATTGGTTCAGTATACTAAATTCCAGTCAAAAACCAGCAAATCGATGACTATATCGATAACCATATAGATAGATATGCATATCGATAGACTATATAATACTAATCGATTGTTAGCGAATGTGTTATAGCTGAGCTAACGATACAAACTACAACAGAGACTAGTCCAATATGCCAAATTTCGGTCTAAAACCAGCTAATCGATAACTAACATTAGTCTATAGATAGATATGCATATCGATAGACTATATAATACTAATTGATTGTTAGCGAATGTGTTATAGCTGAGCTAACGATACAAACTACAACAGAGACTAGTCCAATATACTAAATTTCAGTTATCCGATAGCTATATCGATAACTAGCAGTTGCATATCGATAGCCTATATATACATATATTGATATCTTATTTCAAGTTTCTCTATTTTCCTTCAACATGTACTTCAATCCTTCGTTCTGCTCTGCACATTGAGCCATTTGCCTATTCGAAAATTAGTTTAAAACTCAACTAGTGTTTGGCGTCCAATTGTTGTCGGACTCATTGAGTCAGCGCAGGCAAATGAATCATTCATTTGGCATTCAAAGTTAATAATGACTAATCGACAACGACAACGACGACGACGACGACGAGGATTCTCTAATTGCCTGGCCGAAGGCAGAGGCGACGACGACGGTGAAGGCGAAGCCGGAGTGGGCGGACGAAGTGGGACTCGAGCCGTGGACAGTGGTTTTGGCATTGTTGGATGAGTTGTGGTTATTCCATTAGCTCATTAGTCTAATGTGATCACATCCATTTGCTAGTGCTTTGTCCTCGTTCGACTGTCCTTGTGCTCCGCTCCAGCTGCAACTTATGCTGTTGACTCAATTAAGTGAGCGTTTCTCTATGCCTTCCATTCCTCTCCTCTCTTTTTTTGGTATTTTTTTATGCTGGTATTTTCTCGCTGAATGACAGCTTTCGAGCACTTTGTTCTACGTTCTCGTTCTACGTTCTCTCATTTGTTTGCCTTTTGTATGGGCAATTTGTTAAGTTCAGCTAGTTACTCATTTGGTATTTGTTGGTATTTTTTTTGGTATTTTGTTATGGATGCCTGTCGCTGAAATGTTGTTAATCTTTTGACCAATCTATTAACGTTTCTTTTGTTTGGGCAATAAATAAAGTTGATTTGGTATTTTTTGTTGGTATTTTTTGAGGTGGTCATTTGCTGCTGTAGCTGAGCTAATTACTTGAGCGCACTGCTTTAATTGCTGTCTTGTTGTCCTACTACATATGGCATTTTTTTTTCTTTATATTTGGTATTTATTTGGTATTTGTTGGTATATTTTCGGTATTACCATGTTGGTCTATTTTTTTTAGCATATTTTCTATACAAATCTTATATAGATAACATTTGTATAGTAAATTCTTTTGCTCTTCAGAATTTGGTATATTTTTGGTATTTTATGAGTTTTAAAAAAATACCACAATTAGGCCATAAAACATAGACGTGTGGCCTACTCCCATTTGCTTCCATTTTAGATCAACTGGTATTTTTTTTTTTGGTTTTTGGTTGCCGCTGAACATTCCTTGCGATTGCGGTATTTTCTTTGGTATATTTGCTAGGCGACCGCATGCAAAATATTTGCACAAATTAATTTTGCAATCTTAGACGCAGCGCAAACTTTGTTTGCCAAGTGCTTCGGCAACAAAGCCAGCAATTGCCATTAAACGCGCACACACACACATGCTGGGTGTGTGTGTGTGTGCGAGAGTGTGTGTGAGTGTGTGTAGCACATGTTGCTGGAAGCCCCTCAGGCAAGTAGTGGCAGCCCAGAACATACCGACCGAGTCACAGCTCATGTCCTTCAGCTAGAGCAACAGCTGCTTTGCCTGCACACACACACACCCACACACCCACACATACACACACACCCACACACACTCGCACACACACACAGGCTCGTCTAGCCTAATTGCGTATATTTTCGGTTGGGAAGTGACTTACAAGACGTTGCGGCTAGAAGTTTGCGTATCTCGAGTCTCGACTTTCGCAGCGCAATGCAGACTTTCGCCAAATGAAATTTACATTTTTGACTTCATTTAACTTGGCAGCTGTGGGCGTATGGGGGTGGGCGGGGCACTGGTTGCTGTGTGCCAATTGACTTGTAGCTGGCGCTGAGCGACATGTAATTTAATACGCCTGCCATGCCATGAATTCGCATTACCCCATAACCAGTCACGATTGGCCGACAGAGGAATCTTGAGAACTATGCGAAAGTTGGCAAGGTACGAAAGGATATTCCTTAGAGAGCGTGTTGGGGATACACTGGAGGAGTATAAATGGTATAAGTCGAATTGAATGGGCTGAGAATCGATAGGAACAAAGAGAAACTAGGAGAGAAGGGTGTGAAAGGAGGAGAGAGGGGAGAGCGGAGAGGGGAGAGGAAGGAAGAGAAGTGTGAAGGGAGAAGCGGAAACAGAATGAAAAGAAGAGAGAGAGTAGAGAAGAGAAGAGAATGGAGAGAAGAGAAGAGGGAAGAGAGAAGAAGAGAAGACAGAGGACATGGGCGTGATGGACAAAAAAGAAAGGGGAAAAAGTCCAGGGAGAAGAGAGTTAATACGAGGGATGAGGGAGAAAAGGAAAGGAAGGAAAAAGAGAAGAGAGAAAAGAGTGTACAGAATAGATGTGAGAGAAGAGAGAGAGAGAGAGAGAGAGAGATGTGAGACAACAGAGAATAGGGAGAATAGGAAAAGAGATAGAAGGGAAATGCGAAAGGACATGGAGGAAAATGGTGAAGATAGGAGAATTGAAAGGAAGATATAGAAGAGAGAAGAGTAATAACAGAAAAGAGAGTGATGGAAGTAGAGCGAAGGCATAGAGAGAAGGGAGAAGAACATATCAGAAGAAAGAGACACGAGCGAAAGGGGAGCAGAGAAAAGATAGGAGAGGAGAAGAAGCAACAACAACAGTCCAGATAGCAGCGATGACACTAAAGTGAAGCTTATCATCTCAGTGTTGGGTCTTAAACAGATTAATCAGCCCAAGTAATCTCCGAATCTCTGCGATTCTCTGTTAACTGAGAGCAGTTATGCATCTTCTGATTGGGGGCTAAGGCAAGACAGTTGATGGGCTTAAGCCGCATGTCACGAAAATCGATAGAGATAAAAGTTTCGGTACAGGGCATCTATTAGGCAGGATGTCTGGCTGTCAGGCTGGGCTGGACTGGGCTGGGCTGGGCTGGGCTGGGATGACAGGCTGGCCGTGGCTCGGTCCATTTGTTTGTTTGCTTTGTAACCGCATCCGGCAAGGTCTCATATTGTTCGCTTTTCTGTGGGCTAAAAGATTTCTCACTTTCCGGCTGGGCAGCCATTGTTTGGCCTCCGTTTGAGATGGCCTTATGCAACTTTAATTGAATTGCATACTAAGCCACGGGAGGCTTTGCCAATGCCTCCAAGTGCCGACACTTTGCCGACACGCTGAAGGTCGTTTGCTAAGAAAATTTCATTAGTTTTATTGAATGCCCAGCGAGAGTAAACAGAGGAGAGACAGAGACAGAGACAGAGAGAGAGATAGAGGAGAGAGCTTAAATCAGACATTCTGGCATTTGCCTTTGGCACTTCGATATTGCGACTCAACTTTTCAAATTTCAAAACTCTCAATTCCAATTGAATTATTTAGCCCTCAGCCGGGGCCGTCGCAGCTGTCGCCAGTTGTTCGCCTGTTTGCCGTTGTTTGTCGCGCTGCGGTTGTCTCTTTACTTAGCTGTAATTAGCATTAAATAATTTCATTATAATGCAACCTATTTAAATATGCCGCCAACGCATACGCTGGCCAGTCACCATCAATGGCCAGTCGACAGTTCGGCTAGTGATGGCCGCTGGGCCCAGGCTGACAATCGTGTGATTAGGCGAGCTACGGAGATACTAGCTGAAGCTGATATGAATGCTGTGAAAGCTCGGTTGGCACACGAGAGAATGGAATGAGTGTAGACTAAAGGTGGGAGTCTAGCTCAGCGTAGAACTGTCTATGCTTCATGAGTTGAAGATAGAGGGAAATGGGAAGATGGAAGGAAGAAAGAGAGAAAGAGTGAGAGAGAGAGAGAGGTATATAAGAAAGTGAAGATCGAGAGAGAGAGAGAAAGAGAGAGAGATAGAGAGAGAAAGAGACAGAGATCTCTGTCACAAAGAGAGACAGAAAAAGAGAGAGATATAGAGAGACCTAGAGGCAGACAGAGATAGATAGAAATAAAGAGCGAGAGATAGCGAGAGAGAGTGAGAGAGAGAGAGAGAGAGAGAAAGAGATAGAGAGAGACACAGAAAGATAGGGAGAATGAGAGAGATAATGCGAAAGAGAGACAGAAAAAGAGAGAGATATAGAGAGACCTAGAGGCAGATAGAGATAGATAGAAATAAAGAGCGAGAGATAGCGAGAGAGAGTGAGAGAGAGAGACAGAGAGAGAAAGAGAGAAAGGGAGAGGTAGAGAGATAGAGAGACCTAGAAAGCGATAGAGATAGATAGAAATAGAGAGCGAGAGATAGCGAGAGAGAGAGAGAGAGAAAGAGGGAGGGAGAGACTAAGGGAGAAATATAGAGAGACTGAGAAAGAGAGAGAGATAGAGAGAGAAAGAGACAGAGATCTCTGTCACAAAGAGAGACAGAAGAAGAGAGAGATAAGGAGAAACCTAGAGAGAGATAGAGATATATAGAAATAGAGATAGAGAGAGACAGAGGAGAGAGAGAAAGAGAAAGAGAGAGGTAGATAGAGATAGAGAGACCTAGAGTGATATAGAGATAGAGAGAGAAATAGATAGAGAGAGAGAGAATGGCAGAGAGAAAGAGAGAAGCAGAAAGAAAGAGAAAGAAATGGAGCCAGAAGAAACATACAGCAGAAAGATAGAAAGAGACTATGAGAGAGGCTTCGAGAAGGAGAATGAGAGAGAGAGAGAGAGAGAGAGAGAGAGAGAGAAGAGAGACAAATATGAGTTGTGTTCTGAATGGGTTGTTGTTATTCACTCTCCGTCCTATTTACTTATTCCTATACTTATGCCTCCCCTTCTTACTCTCTCTCTCCCCCCTCTCTCTCTCTCTCTCTCTCTCTCTCTCTCTCTCTCTCTCTCTCTCTCTCTTGCTGTTATCTCTTCTCCATTCCTCGCACTCTCTCCCAGTGTTTTCCTACTATTGTCTCTCGCCCCCAGCCTGAACACATATCAATATATCTAACTCGTGCTCGTGATTCACTCGAAATGCGCGTGACACGCGCTCATCTCTAACGAAGACGGCAAATCGAATGCAATTTTTGCAATTTTGATTTATTGCCACAAAACAAATTGTGAAATGCAAACAGTGAAATTGTTTGTTGCTTGTCAACGTGTCGCATGCGTAATGCGTGTTGCGTGTTGCCAGTTGCCAGTTGGCAGTTGGCAGTTGCATTAACCATGATTGCCGGTTTGATTGTCATTTTGTGGCCGCTCTTCGGTTGGCTAATTATCGATTATTTCATTGCTGGCCCAGTCGCTTTGACTGATAACGGGACACAAAGCGCACTCGAGCAACAAGCGGAAAAAAGTTCAACTACATGAATTTTGCCAGCCAAAGCAGACAGTTATAAATGGGCACGTGGGCAGGTGTGCTGCAGGCAGACCGAGTGGCTGCGTGGGTGGGTGGGGGTGGTTGTGTGGGCGTGCAGCAGCAGCAGCAGCAGCAGCAGCTGTCTGTTACTCTGCTGACCTTGCAGCTCTGTGGCAAAAGTCAAAAGTGAATCGAGAGAGAGAGAGAGAGAGAGAGAGAGAAAGTAAAAACCAAAATTAGAAACGAAATTGTCCTTGCATGAAATTTTCAGTTAACAGAGAGAGAGAGAGAGAGAGAGGGGGGGGTAGAGATAGGGAGGCGACAGCTCTGTGGCCTGCTCAGATACGAGTCCATATTTTGAAGGTCCTCTGGCTTTGTTCCGTTAACAAAACATTTGCAAAGGAAGCCAGCCAAATGCTAATTGTATTCTAACTATGCAAAATTTAGTAGCCAAAGTCTACATGGACTTAATATGGCCACGGAGCACAAAGTGGAAATGCAATTTTTGGTAATGTGAACGTGGGAAACACACAGAAAAAAGAAAAACCAAAAACTTAATATGAATGGCTAGCAAATTGGACTTTCAGAGTAAACATGGCGCAAAGCGAGAAATGGGAAAAGCAAGAGAATACTCCAGAAGAACCAGAATCTATATATAGTCTATGTGCTTAAGCTCTCATATGATATGATATTGGGTGTATTCATCCTCTCTCTCACTCTTTGTCCCTTGCTATCTCTAGCTCTGCCAATGTCTGCGTGGCATATGTTGCATGCCACAACAGCATCGATCATCCAGGTGTAGTTTACCTGGCGAAAGTACTTAGACGACGCCAACTTTTGCCAGCTAAGCTGCTTGCAAAAATATGAAGGTGAAAACGAGAGGCAGCCGGGCAGCAGCGACTGCCGGATGCTCTACCAAGACAGCAGGAAGGGTAAAAGATAAACTTAAGCTAGCCTATAGTGAGCACTTCATATGTGATAAAGAAAGCTTCAACTTGTATAACAGTTTTATAAGAGTTGTACAGCAGTCGCATAAGAGCTGTATAACAGTTAACTAAGAGCTGCATATTGAGTATGTGACATTGGTATTAATGTATTATACTGGCTGTATAACAGTAGAATAATAATTTCCAGTGATATAACAGTTGTATAAAAGTAGTATAACAGCTGTAAAATAGTTGTATAAAAGTAGTATAACAGCTGTATGACAGTTGTATGACAGTTGTGTAACAGTTGTATAACAGTTGTCTGACAGTTGTATGACAGTTGTATAACAGTTGTTTAAAAGATGTATAACAGTAATATAACAGTTGTATAAAAGTAGTATAACAGCTGTAAAATAGTTGTATAAAAGTAGTATAACAGCTGTATGACAGTTGTATGACAGTTGTGTAACAGTTGTATAACAGTTGTCTGACAGTTGTATTACAATTGTATAACAGTAATATAACAGTTGTATAAAAGTAGTATAACAGCTGTAAAATAGTTGTATGCAATTTCTATAACAGCTGTATGACAGTTGTATGACAGTTGTGTAACAGTTGTATAACAGTTGTCTGACAGTTGTATTACAATTGTATAACAGTAATATAACAGTTGTATAAAAGTAGTATAACAGCTGTAAAATAGTTGTATGCAATTTCTATAACAGCTGTATGGCAGTTGTATGACAGTTGTATAACAGTTGTATAACAGTTGTATAACAGTATATAACAGTTGTATAAAAGCTGTATAACAGTTGTATATAATATGTATAACAGCTGTATGACAGTTGTAAGAAAGTTGTATTACAGTTGTACAAAAGCTATATTATAGTTATATGAAAGTTAACGGCAGTATAACAGTTGTATAAGAGCTGTATAACTGCTATATAACAGTTGTATAGCAGCTGTATAACATATATCATCTTGTTATATGCAATAACATATCTCTATATAATGCAGCTCGGACCTATAGCACATATAACAGTTATATAACAGTGTTATATACATACCCGCCCTATATCTATCTACTCATCCAATATAGGTGACTATTGCTTAGTCAGCGAATATGCTCTCCTCCTCTTAGTGTAGAAATAACACATGTGCAACAAATGCTGGCTGCAGTACGCGCTAGAGATGCATTATCTGAAATTTATAACTCTCTCTCGCGCTCTCTCTCTCTCTCTCTCTTTCTCTGTCTGGCAATTTGCATAGTTTTATAATTTATATATATATAGAGACGAGTCGCGTTTGCATCTTAACATCTAAAGTTAGATAAGGGAAAAAGTTGCAAGTCGAGAAAGAAAGAGGAAGAAGAAGAAGAAGCAGACAACGAAAGAGAAGAAGAAGCAGTAGCATCAGCAGCTGCTGCTATTCACTTGTTTTATGTTTAAGGCCAGGGCCGTGGCGTTTCAGTTGTTCGGTGATGGAAGCAAACAATGGCAGCTGGCCCGGGGCCGGCAGAGTGCCTGCGGTTGTAATTATAACGTATCCCATGCGAAGACTCTAGAGACCCAGCAGACGGGGCAGACGAGGGGGCGGCTTCAATTGGCCATTGTCCGTGCAGCATGGCCGGCTGCAGGTGCAACAGGGTCAGCGGCTGGGACAGAGGCAGCCGACTTGTCTCATTGTTGTGCCAAACAATTGCAATGGGCTTTAGTAGCTGCCTCCAAACAGCCGGAAGTGTTGCCTCGTCCCTTCGCCACTCTCTCTCTCTCCCTCTCTCTCTCTCTATCTCTCGTTGCGCTAGTTGCAAGTGGTTGCAACTGGGCGTGGCTTGGCGCTATCTTCAGGTTTGTTAGCTATCATTGTGGCACGCCCCCTTTGGACTGTCTGTCTGTCTGTCGGTCTGTCGGTGGGTCGTGTCGTCTCGTATCTCCTGGCATCCATTGTTGCCGTCAGCGCTGCGGGGCGCATCTAAATTGATAAATGCATCACTGATTGCCACGCCCCACCGCCCAAATGCCCCATTGAGCATTGTTCTTGGATTGATTTGCTTGCGGCTAGCTCAAATTGCATTGCAGTTTGTACAGTGAGACTGAGTTGGAGCGTGAGCTTCCATGTCGAAGGTCAGGCAGCGTGATTAGAAGCTGAGATTAATAGTATAACAGTTGTATCGAGGCGGTAGAACTGTGAGTTGTCTAGTGAACTATTGGGGTGCGAGCTTAATTTGCAGGCAATGTTGGTGTCTGTTGCTTAACAGTTGTATAACAGTTGTATAACAGTTGTATAACAGTTGTATAACAATGTGAAACTAGCAAAGAGTTGCATGTACTCTCTCTTACTATATATTTGAGGCGATAGTATAACAGATACAACTCTAAGGGGTGTATAACAGTTGTATAACAGTTATATAACAGTGTGCCCATTGTAAGGCTAACAAGCGAAGTATTAACTAACAAATGCACAAGCGCCGTATTTTTGTCATGTGCACACGTAAGTCGTATAACAGTCGTATGACAGTTGTATAACAGTTGTTAATCAATTAGCATTTGGTCGAGATAGCTGTCAATGGCACTTCAACTGTTGATTTCTGGCACTCGCTACAGCCAAATCAATTGAATTTTGATTTGCCCTCAGCACTCAAATGGCGTTCGCATCCATTGGCTTTGGCGCCAGCCAAATGGGTGGGGGCCAAAGGTCAAGTCCCCAGCCAAACAACAGCAATATCCGTGTGTGCACACGTGAGTCAGGTTCCTCCATCGGCAACGGTAACGGTAACGGCAGTGGCATCGGCATCGGCATCGGCATCGACATCGCATTGCTAAATGCCTTCATTAAAACGAAAAGTGCAAAGCCAAAACGAAAGCGTTTGCCAAAAACGCGTCGACTCATTGGAGCTGAAGTGGGGCTCAGCAGAGAGGGGCAGAACGAGGCGGGGCGAGGCCTGAAGTGGAGCTGATGGTTGATGGCGACCTTTCCGCCAGAAACAAAGCACACGAACGGCACAAAGGTGGCTAAAAGTGCTTCAACATGCAAGAGCCCCAGGTGTGCATTAGTGTGCGCATGTTACGAGCACACATATCTCTCTCCTCCTCCCCCCTCTCTCTCATTCTCTCTCTCTCTCTCTGGTCTGTGTGTGCTGCTAGGGTCGTCGCAGTGTCAAAGCATCGCTTTTCCCGTTTGCTGTTTGCAGTTCTGCTGTTGTCCACATTCACATGCACATCCTCATCCCCATCCTCATCCTCATCCTCGTCCTCATCCTCATTCCCATTCGCATCTTTGTTCACATTTACCTGTCAGCTTCTTCCCTAGACTCATATATGATATGCTTTTTGATACACTCACATAGAGCATGCTTCTGATACTATGAAATATAACGTATTGGTCTGTCGCCTAGATTGTCAGCTGAAAGACTGAATATTTTGATGTATAACAGAGTGTATAACTAGTTATAACAGATTGTATAACAGATTATAACACATAGTATAACAGAGTATATCAGATTGTATAACAGAGTGTATAAGAGATTGTATAGCAGAGTATAACAGATTGTATAACAGAATATAACAGATTGTATAACAGATGAGAACAAATTGTATAACAGAGTATAGCAGATTGTATAACAGAGTGTATAACAGATTGTATAGCAGAGTATAACAGATTGTATAACAGAATATAACAGATTATAACAGATTGTATAACAGATGAGAACAAATTGTATAACAGATTGTAAAACAGATTATAACAGAATGTAACAGATTTTAAAGCTGAGTATAACAGATTGTATAACAGACTCTACATCATTTTTAAATTTCAGATTTCGTCAGCTCTATATAAGTAAGCGTATTTAATAGTCCATAGCTCCCGGCTACGTACGCTTCAGATATATATATATATATCTTTTAATGCGCGCATGAAGTGCGCTGACAGGTTCCCAGAGCTAGACAAATTTCTCGTATAAGTCAAATGGCAGATGGATCAAGCAGCTGGGGATAAGAGATTGGACATGTAAACTGGCGTAATCGAAGGCTACAGCTGCTGTCAGCAGTGAGCCGACTAAAAGCTGCCTGATATGCCAGAAGAAACAGGGCGGAAAAGGCAGCTAATTCGTTTCAAAGTTCTCTTTCCTGCAAGTGGATCATGGAGGGATGACAGCTTACAGCTTGTTGTATAACACTTGAGGCAGAAATCAGACGAAACGTGTAACCTGCCTGAGGTGTTATACTCATGTTACTATCAAGCTGTAAGGCTATTCAATAAGCTGTTAAGTGAACTGTTATACGAGCTGGTATTTAAGCTGTTATACAAACTGTTACTCAAACTGTGGCCTACAGGCCAACTGTTATACAAAGAGTTATACCAGCTAGTATTTAAACTGTTATATAGACTGTTATACAAACTGTTTTACAAAGTGTTATACAAACTGTTACTTAAACTGTTATATTAGCTGGTAAAATCTGCTCTTTAAACTATCAAGCCAACTGTTATACAAGCTGTTATACCAGCTAGTATGGCAACTGTTATACAAACTATACAACAGTCAGCATTTCATCAAATTGTTCAACCAACTGTTATATAAAGTTACAGCCAGAGCAACTGTTATACTCTCTCAACTATGCAGAGCTTAACTACTGCATGCGCGCATCTTCAGCAAACCACATCAACCAAAAAGTGTTGGCCCATGAAAACACACACCCACACTCGCACACTCGCACACACACACATACATATACGCATACAATTATGACACTCCTGTGGAACTGCACATGACAGCAGCTGCAACTGTCACGAGTCGTGAGTCGTTGACGCTGACACGCAGCTTTGCCAAGGGCTGCGGGTGCAAGCACAAAAAAAAAAAAAAGAAGAAGAAGAAGAAGAAGCTGTAAAAAAATGCTTAAAGTTGACGAATTTAAAAGCAAGAGGGAGGCAGAAGCGAAATGGACAAAGAGAAAGAGAGAAAAGGCGAAGCCTATTTGCAGGCGACGCAACGAGTGCTTATATTGCGACAACTTTTTTTTTTTTTTTGGACTCGATGTGACCCAAATCTCTTGGCCACAAACGAAATGCAGTGCTCGAGTGATGGGCGCTAATTGATTTCAAGACTGGAGGGCCTCAAAAAAAAAAAAAAAAAAAAAAAAGAAAAGAAGAAAATCCACAAAAAAAAAAAATAAGAGAATCAGGCCCCGACCTAAGCCAAAGACGTCTTAATTATGTTTTCAGTTTTGGCCAATTGTTTGCCATTTGCCAAAAAAAAAAAAAACGAAAGAGGAGGAGGAGAAAGACGCAATGCCGTTTGGTCCAGTTCGTCTAACAACTGCGGCTGGACATCAAGGACAAGTTAATTAATTTTGTGCGCCCTCTCCCTCCCTCCCCCACCCTCCCCGTCTCTGTCTCGCTGAGCATTGGTCTCGCTTTTCGTCAGGTGGCAAAGTTTTCATTCAATCAACTGTGCGAAATAACTTTGAACTTGGAAGTTCTCGTCGAATGGCGCTGCCAGCTAGCGTTTTAATAAGCCTAATTAATTTTTGACAAGCAAAAACAACAGCAAAACCATCAAAATAATAATAATAAAAGAAACAGCAAAAACTTTGCACAGCAACGGGGAAAAAATAAAGAAAAAGAAAAAAACCAAAAGAAATCGGCTCAGGGCGCTGCTAGCTGCGAACTGCGAGCTGGCACTTAATGCGTAGCCAGTTGGCTAAAAGTTTTCGGGGCCAACATCATCTGCAGCGCTTGGAGCGCTGAGTGGATGAGAAAAAAGAAGCGGAAAACGCAAAACCTCAGACACGGGAATGCATTTAGTATAACGGTAATTGAATGTACCATTTGGAGTTGTAGGAGGAGGTGGAGGGAGGGAGGGAGGTAGGCTTGAGAGTGGCTAACTGTTGTTCATCTGGCCAACCTGGCATCGGCCTCGGTCTTGGTCTCTCGGCCTCTCGGCCTTGGCCCGAGGCGACATAAATAAGATTTACTGAGCACGAATTAACAGCAGAAACAGCTGTTGAGCTTTAATATAACAGTGAATGGAGCGCCATGAACTGATTATAAACTTCTGCGCCATTATAACAGTTTTAGGCAAGCAATAGAAGTGTGATTTAGGTTAGATAATCGCACAATCTGTAGCTCGTATAACAGTCGTATAACAGCTTGTAATTGTTTTTTGAAAAGGAATTTAATGGTATGAGTCTATGAATAACAGTTTAAAAAGCTTGCATGGCCCCTAGCATAACTGTTATACATGCAACACTTACATAAATATCACTTGATTGCATTACGGTATAACAGTTGTATAACAGCTGTATAACAGATGTATAACAGTCGTATTACAATTGTATATCAGTTGTATAACAGTGGTATAACAGTTGTATAACAGTTGTATAACAGTTGTATAACAGTTGTATAACAGTTGTATAACAGTTGTATAACAGTTGTATAACAGTTGTATAACAGTTGTATAACAGTTGTATAACAGTTGTATAACACTTTTTTTATAACTTAACGCTTATTTCAAAACACAAACATGCTTAAGTTTAGTAGCATTAACTAAACTCTCCTCAGTATAACAGTTGCATTACTTTCGGCGCATTGTGAGTGAAATGAAATGGAAGGAAGCGAGTGAGTGGCTCGAAGTGGATAGGCAGGGGTGGAAATGTCCCGAATTGCCCCGGTAACAATTTGACAAAACCCGTTTAGGAAGCCCAACTGGAGGGCTTGTGGGTGTGGCAACAAAACAAAACGCAGCTGCTGCTGCCGCTTGCAGGAAGGAAAGCGGAAGTGTGTGTAATTTAAGCAGCGGTAAGCGGCAACAACAGCAACGGCAACGGCAACAGCAGCGGAAACCTGCAACCAAAAATGCAACAAGCTGCAAAAGCCACCGAGAGCCGACCAAATGACCAAACCGAACTTCAACCAGCGACAAGCGTCACAGGTGTCTGCCAGCTGCCAGCATCACTATGTCCATGTCCATGTGTGTCTGTGTGTGTGTTGGCTGGTGTTGCATAGCATGCTGGGCGGGACTGTGCTGGGCTGGGCTGCGGGTCTAGTTATCTAGTTAAAGGCATAGCCAAATGGCAAAATGCACTTATCGCACCCTGCAGTTGGTGGGGAGCCAGCCTATGGGGTAGTTTGAGAGTGTGAAGGAAAGCAAAATTATATCAAATTATCAGTGATCAACATAAGATTCGATTTAGCTAATCTAGGAGTCTTTCTATCCATAACTAGGTTAGCTAGAGCTGTGTAAACTGGTACCGCAACTATTTGTACTATTCTGAATGGAAGTTCCACTAGTCAAGTCTGAAACCTGAACAAAGAATCGATAGATCGCTGAGTTAGTGACTTGAAAGAGATCTGTGGAAATGTGGCTTATACAATTGTGAAGACTTAACTAAAAGTATCATTATCTAAGCTCTAAGTATCTTAGTGTTGTATACCTATTCAAAATAGTCCAATAACAATCGATATTTTCATTTATTGATCGATATTTATCGATTATGCATCCTTATAGACATCAGAGAATTGAAGTGAACTAACTACAGCGTAACAGAAGCCTTAAGCTCTACCACAGCAAATGTTCTATAACAAGTTGACATTCTTGTCTATATACAGGGTATCTGTTAGTTGGGCTAAACTTCGTCTCATCCACGTGAACGTTGCATTTTGTGCTTTTGTTGTGCTTTAACTGAGACCCAAATGACATGGCCTTTTGGGCACTGCATAAATCGTGCCAAATTTGTGTGAACTTCAACAATGCCAAAAAATGTCAGAGGAAAGGAGAGACAGAGACAGAGAGAGAGAGAGGGAGATGCAGGAGAGTTAAGCAAAAACATTTATGGGCCAAACAAATGGCTGGCAGGCAGCTGCTGCCGTTGCTGCCGCTGCTGCTGGCAATGGCTCAAGTGCCCATAATGTCATAGACGATGTGCAGGAAGCGCTTGTTGTTGCCCTCGCTACGTCTACTTCTAGTTGCTGTTGCTGTTGTTGTTGTTGTGGAAGTGTCACAGGAAACCGGAAGTGCGGCAGATAACAGGCCAGGCAAGCTGCTGGCAAACAGGCAAAAAGTTAGCTTCATTCCCCATTCAGGCAACGCACGCCGTATGAGAACTGAAACAACTGGCACAACAGGACAACGACCGTTCAATCAATACAATCTCCCGCTCTCTCTCCCTCTCTCTCTCTTTGTCTCTATCTCTCTCTCTATTAAACACAGACTCGAACTTATCATAAAAAGTTAGCTCAAAGCAAACAGAAATCTCAGTAAAGTAAATCAAGCAGAACTGAGAATCTATTTTGAGAAGGGGCCACAAGAGATGTTGAGGAAGCTCGAGCTTTGCTTGGCTTAAAGAGATCAACAGACTTACGAGATAAGTATGATATAGTATATGAGACTTGAAAGAGCATTCGTAGAGCATTCACTTCAGCTTCAGCTCTTGACTCTAGCTTAAGCTTCGGTCAACTCTCTCGTGAGCATGAGAGATGAGATCAGTTTTGATTGGGGTATGGAATCTTAAGATAAGCAAAATACAATTTTTTATAGCATATATGTTATACTCTTACCCTCTACTCCGATATATGATGATATCTGATAACAAAAACTATCCTAATCCGTGGCTGATATATACATGAGGTATATATGTGAGGTATATTCACTTCCTCTTCCTCCATTTGTGGCTTGATGTAGTTTCATATATCCTTAGCTTGGGTCATCTCCTGGTTCAGCTTCACTGTTTGCCCATGCCAGAAAGTAGACCAAGTGAGGTATATCCCCATACTTCTGCCCAGAGCTAGTCGGCTGTAACTTGTATTTCATCCCAAAGAGCTGAAGAGGTCCTTGATTTAGAAGGCAGCTCGCTAATGACAATTACGGCCAAGCCAACTGGATTGAAATGCATGAAATTGTTTGAAAAATACTAAGTTCATGCTGGTATATACTAAATTCCAGACTTAACTGCCAACTTAGTGCAACTTTCCTATCTTCCTCTTTGGGCAGGGCTCAGCTCCCTGGATCTATTTAAGCATCAGCTATGCAATTTGGTACTCGCTTTGCTTTCATATTTGACATTTGATGCCACAACTCGCTGGGAAGCCAAAGCAGAGCTGGCCATAAAGGAGATATACAGCTGAAATTTTGCGCAGATGTTGACTTTGTCCATTCATAATTATCAAATGCGAAAGGAACAAAAGTTACAATGGCTGATGGTGCTCAAGTTCTCAGTGCGGATGGAACTAAAAGCGAGAAAGCCAGAGAAAGAGACAGACAGAGAGTGAGAGAGGGAGAGAGGGAGAGACATGTGCTTTTTGCTATTTGGTTGACATAGTTTCATGTTGGAGCTCCACATAAATGCGTATTACGAGTCGAGTCTACCTTTTATTTTCACTATATTTTGTTGTTGTTGATGTTGCTTTTGCCTCGCTGACTGCCAAAAGGTTTCATTTACCTCGAATTCTTTTATTATTTTTATTATTTCTGTTGTATTTTTCTCTCTCTCTCTCTCTGCTCTGCTTATTTTTTTGCAGCTGGTTGCGCCTTTTGTGAATGTCGCAGATTTTTGTTCAATTGAATGCATTTCATTTCATTCGTGACGACGCGACGTCAGCGAGGCAAACGGACAAATTTCTTAATTGCAACTCGGGCATACGCTTTTCATTCTGTGCACACAGCCAGCCACGACCACGCCCATGCCAGCGTCCCCTGCTGCCGCCTCTGCCTCCTTTATATACCCTGAATGCATGGAAATAGTGTGAACAGGCTGTTTCTGTGCGTAGAGAAAGGCAGAGAGCTTTGCTCTAATGGATCTAGATACATATATATGATCTATAATCATATATATATATATATGTAGATATATGTGATCTCTAAGATCAAAGCTGTTTATTAATATATATCTCAAGTGATTATATATACATTGAGGCAGGCTGTCTGTTTAGTAGTTCCAGGTGCTCATCTCTAGCCTCTCTAGCCCAGAGCTGCTGTCATCAGTTGAGAAGATCGATTTCTTGGGCTTTACTGTTACTATCGATAACAATCGATCTGGGCATGACTCGAATATGTCTACAGCTACAGTCACTCAAGTTTCCAAACCTATTGAATAGCTTACAGCTCGAGTGCCCAACACTCTAGCAGAAACTTGGGTATCTCCTATGCAGACTACTCGCTCTACTGTTATACAGGGCATCTCTAAGTCGGATACTACCCACACTGACTAAGCTTATGTTGATATGTATCTACATATCGTTTGTTGTATATATATATACATACATATGTCTACTTCAACACATCCCATTTATCGATATTTATCGATTTCGATTAATGTCAATATGAAAGTCAACTCCTACTCAGCCTGATCGCTCTTTATCTGGCAATACAATTCAAGCATCTTCAGCTGCTGGCCCGGACATCGTATTTCCTAGTCGTGCACTCCCCGCGCCTGCTCAAGTTTTTGTTTTTGGTATTTTTTTGCTGCAGCCGCATGAAAGCGTACAAAAATCAGGCCAAAGGCAGCTGAAATGACAGCAAATGCGAAAAACGTGAGGGCTGGCCAGCTGCGTGGGCTGCGTGGGCTGCATGGGCTAGCGTGGGCGTGGCAGCTGGGCTGTTAGCGCCCCTTTTTTCATGGTGTCTAATGGCCGCTGGCTGTTACCGCCAACGCAGCTGCTTCCAGCAGTTGCAACCTTGAAAAAAATGCGCAAAATACACGGAGAGAGAGAGAAAAAAAAATTGAATTTAATTCAAATTGAGCCGCTGCAACACGAGAAGCGGCAACAAATAAAATGGCATTCTTTCTGGCCCTCTCTCTCTCTCGCTCTCTCTCTCTCTCTCTCTGTGTCTCTTTCGCTGTTTGTCTCAGTTTTTGTGCTTCTAAAATAGACAAGTTTATTGCCAGTTTGGGGCTTTGGGGCAAACAATGACGAGGCCAAAAAGGGTAGACAAGTGCCTCAAACATGTTGTTGTTGTTCTTCTCCTCTCTCTCTCTCTCCCTCTCTCTCTGTCTCTCTTGTGGTCTCTATTTGTAGCAAAGGTCAACAGTTCTTTGTGTTTGTTGCTGCTGCAAAATGCGTCGCATTTGGACCAGGTCAAAATGTAGGTCCATAGGCTGACAGTTGCCATGTCGCTGGCAGGCGGCCTTGTCATAGTTGTTGTTATTGTTGCAGCAACTGCTGCTGTGGCTGCTGCTGGCTGGATCTCAAGGTGACAGCCGCCAGTGCAACAACTTGAGCCTCGGGCTCGGTGGCTTGGAACATGGCTTAGCCAACTGTCGGCGTCTCTGCTGCCACAAGTGCCAGCAGCAACTCTCAGCCAAATGAACAAGTCACTAATTTGCCGACATATGTGCAGGTATGCATGTATGTGTGCCGCATGCCACACATCATCCAATGCAGCAAGAAACCCTGACAGGCCATCATGAGACTGGTCTAATGTATGTCAGCCAAGAATATACAAATTTCATTATGGAACAGAAGGAAACCCTTCTCGAATGATAATTATAAGGCAGAATGATTCTAAGAGATGAATGATGCCAATGCTAATCATAATGAATAAGGCTAATGCTAATGCTAATGCTAATGCTAATGCTAATGCTAATGCTAATGCTAATGCTAATGCTAATGCTAATGCTAATGCTAATGCTAATGCTAATGCTAATGCTAATGCTAATGCTAATGCTAATGCTAATGCTAATGCTAATGCTAATGCTAATGCTAATGCTAATGCTAATGCTAATGCTAATGCTAATGCTAATGCTAATGCTAATGCTAATGCTAATGCTAATGCTAATGCTAATGCTAATGCTAATGCTAATGCTAATGCTAATGCTAATGCTAATGCTAATGCTAATGCTAATGCTAATGCTAATGCTAATGCTAATGCTAATGCTAATGCTAATGCTAATGCTAATAATAATACCAAACGATAATGCCATGATATCGATTATGTCAATAGTTATGACAATACTAATACCAATGAGTGAGATAATTCTAATGATAGAGACAATGATAATGATCATGGATAATAGTAATGATATATCAAATAATATATAGTCCTTCCCATTCAGCAAACTATTCGACTGCTCTCTCTCTCTCTATCTCCCTCTCACTCTGCCCCCTCTGCAACCCACCTGCAATTTGGCAAAAACATTTTCAACTTGAAGTTTTTGGAATTGTGCAAATTTGCTGGAATGAAATGTGGAGAAACAAAGGAACAATTTGGCATACAAATTGAGTGGAATAAATGCGGAAAATGCTGCCTGTGAATGTTGGCTAATGACATGCAGCACGGCTGTATAACAGTTATGTGTAGAACGGTTCGCACTGGCTCTATTTACAAATTCATGGCTAGCATATTTTAGGCAGCTATTTGGACCACTTTTTATGGCCAGCAGCATAAACTTTGGGTGGGCGTCAGCAGCGACGCCAGCTGCGGCCAATTAGGCCAGTTTTAAGGCGCGTCTTATGACGCTTAATGGCCTTTTGGTCTTTTGTGCTCAGGACATTGGCCTAATCAACAGCAACAACAACAACAACAACAATGACAATGAGAGAGCAAACTCTGCGCTGGCTCTAAATTACTTTGCAATTTCGTCGTTTGTCGCTTTGACCTGGCGGCCAATTAAAAATACAAAAATATAAAAAAAAAAACAAGCGAAAAATAAAATTGCCAACTAAGAAAACATAAGAAAGACAACAAAAAAAAAAAAATATTTGTGAAAAGTTTAAAAAAATTGCAATAACAAAAACAAAAAAGGTGAAACAAAGAGGGAAAGATTATTTGGTATTTCAGTATATGGTATATAGAGTATATGAGATATAGAGTATATAGAGTATATAGAGTATATAGAGTATATAGAGTATATAGAGTATAAAGACTATATAGAGTATACAGAGTATACAGAGTACATAGAGTATAAAGACTATATAGAGTATATAGAGTATATGGAGTACATAGATTTCTTTGTAGGAGAAGATGAAGGATGATTGAAGATCTGGGACATTAGGGAAATTCAGGTTTGATTCCATATTTCATATCTTGAAACTCTGCCTGAAGATCTAAAATATAAACTTCATAGTTTAAGAACGATTCCGACTCATGTATATAGGTTCAGCAACAGCTGCAAGAGCTCTACTAAGAGTCCAGGCATGAGGCTATGCCAAAGGCCATGTGGCTTGCCTTGGGAGAGACCCAACAAGTAGTCTGAGCCCGCTTTTCGCTTTTCTGAAAGGTATATATATAGAACATATTTAATATGGCATCTAATTTGCACAGCTGGCACCTTTGGACAACAAAATTATAATGCTCGAGGGGCGTAAGCGAAAGGGAATGGGCAATGGGAGACGGCAAATAGAAATGCCAAAGGAGGAGGAGAGAGAAAAGCGAAAACGCAAATTAAAAGCAGAACTTTTTTGGTTGCCTGAAAATTGGGCATGAAATCTGCCCACGAAATTACGAACTTACGAAATTCCAAAGTGGAATATGAAACTTAATTAGCCGAAAAGAAGAACAGCCGAGAAAAGAAAAACAAACGCATAAAAGACGAGAACAGAAACGCAAACGTAAACACAGCGGGAAAAGCATTTGAAATTGAAATAACTGCAAATATTTGAACTACTTTCGACTACTTAAGCACTGAAGAAGAAGAAGAAGAAGAGAAGAAAAGAACTTGAACTAAGTGCGAAACGACTTGAAGTAAGAGTTTAACTTGAGCTCAAGGGAAATTCAATTGGGCATTGGCTGAGCTATAATGGAATTTCTTAGAGCTCTGCTCAGCCTAATGGTGATTCTGCTTTGTGCGGCATTCGTAAACGTTTTGCAAGGGACTTTAAGAACTTTATTGCTTAACGATGCACAATAGTTGCCTGAGACTTCATCTTCTCACTCTTCAATTGTACTTTGTCATCCCTTCCTTCTTATCTTCAATTGCCTTCGTTATCTGCAATTCCTTTTTACAGCTCATTCGTAAACGTTTTGAAGGACTTTATTGCTTAACGATGCACAATAGTTGCCTGAGACTTCATCTTCTCACTCTTGAATTCTACTTTGTCATCCATTCTTCGTTATCTGCAACTGCCTTCGTTATCTGCAATTCCTTTTTACAGCTCATTCGTAAACGTTTTGAAGGACTTTGTTGCTTAACGATTCACAATAGTTGCCTGAGACTTCTCACTCTTCAATTCTACTTTGTCATCCCTTCTTTCTTATCTTCAATTGCCTTCGTTATTTGCAATTCCTTTTTACAACTCATTCGTAAACGTTTCACCATCGAAACTTTTGATTCGCGCTGCCTTCTCCTCACCTCCTCCTCGTCGCCTTTTACGATAAACCTTAAAATCTTCGACTTTTCTTACAGCTTGCTCTTTCCACTTCTTCGTCTGCTTTATCGTCTTCATTTGCATTTGCTCATTCGTAAACGTAAAATGTAACATAAATGCAGTCTTACGACGCAATCTAGCGCTCGGCGAGCTGCCATAACTGCATAGAGGGCATAATCCAAAAAAGCGAGAATTAAGTGAAATATACGAGATTCCCTTAAAGCAGTTTTCCACGAGATGCTCTCTAGGTGTGCGTGTGTGTCGTTACTTGTTGTGCGCTGGGCGAGCGTCCAACACGTTTTCATTGTTTGAGATAAAATGAAATTTTATGGCAACGAGACGGGAGAATAGCCGACGGCCAGGACAGGCGAAGAGACAACAGCTGAAGGGGGTCCAGGCAGAGAGCAGAGAGAGAGAGAGAGGGAGGGAGGAGGAGCAACGTCAGTGGAGCAGAGGCCAAAAATTGAAACAGAGCGACTATGAATTTTCAGTGAGAGCTAAGACAATGGGCCGCACAGACAAACGTAGGGACGACGGACAGGGCGACACAGAGAGGAGCGGCGAGTGCGAATGCGTCCCTTGCGCTGTTCTGGGGGCTAGTTTCAGTCCCCAGACAAATGAAAACAAACCAAACAAACAACAAACAACAAGAACAAGAACAAGAACGAGCACGAAAACGAACAACAGCACGGGGACGGACAGAGGCCTCAAGTGGAAGATGAAGACGAAGACGAAGACGAAAGGCGGGGACCAAATGTTCAGGATAATTGAATGAAAATTCATTCGTGTGCTTTTCGATTTGGGCCACAAACTTCTCTCCCTCTCTCTCTCTCTCTCTCTCTCTGTGTCTCTTTGCTGTTTTTGTTGTCAACAGAATTCTAAGCATTTCCGCTGAGACGTGTGGCGGGGCAAAAGAATATACATGTCGTTGTTATTTCCCCCCGAAAAAAAAATGATAAAGCGCAATGCGGGGCATGCACGACTGACAGATACTCTGTGATGAGCTGTGAGTCGATTTGATATAAGACTGCAGTATTAGTTCGCCTAAACATGGTTCATTTGTGAACTAGTTCATGCACGACTAGCAGATACTCTGCTCAGAAGTCTCGAGTTGGTAGGCGTTGCTTGAATCAGCTGAACTAGTTCATGCACGACTAGTAGATACTCTGCTCAGAAGTCTCGATTTGTTAGGCGTTGCTTGAATCAACTCTTTGTTTGTAGATTGGACTTAGGTCTGGATGATGGGAACTTGTTCCTTACTGAGCTAGAGTCATGATTTGGTTCTTGAATCTTGACTTCAGTTAGTGAACTACGATCAGATCAGAGTTCAGTCTAGCCCTAAGTTCAAGTCTTGCTTTGAGTTTCCTTCAGATTTCTCTGATGAACTGAAACATGGAAAGTTTGGCATTGAGTGTTATCCTTCCAAGCTGGCTAGGCTTTGATCTAGATCTTTTGATATAACTAGAAACTTAAGACCCTGAATCGTTTATGATCTAGATCACAGTCTACCTCTAGGCTTTGTTTTAGATTCGTGTGTGGAACTAAGCAAGTAGAGTCTGACTCAGCTTTGGGGTTTCCTTAAGGCTGCCCTTCACAGAGAGTAGTTGTAGTAGTAGTTCCTATGCGATCTAGCTTCATGATAAGCTGATCAGTTTTCCTTTGGGTTCTTCATAGTTTCTCCTTAAGGTCCCTCCTGAGAAGGGTTAGCTTAGAGGCAGACAAGATGAGTTAAAGACTTTCTCTGGCAAATACCCGACTCAATATGAGTATAATCGAAAAGTGTAATCGGCACAGCCCTTTTTTGTTTGTCGTTAGGCAATTTGAATGGGCATAGGGTATTAGGGGACAGCAGCAAGCAAGGCTGAGGCGGACCCAAAACTGAAATCGAATTACGAGTTTGCCTGCCTCTCGCTCTCTCTCGCTCTGTGTTGTGCTTGTTGTTGTCTTATTTGTTTAATTTGTCAACGCTGCCAGAGCCCAAAAGAACGAGCGCAGTTGCTCCCCTGTTGACTGACTGACAACACAGGACACAGGAGAGAGCAACAGCACAGGAAATAGCATTTTTGTTTTTGGCAAGCCCGACAACACGAAACCCCTTTAACCAGAGACACCGAGGCTGAACTGTAGGCCCACACCCAAAGAGCCCCAGCATGGCAACAAGTTGCCGTTGCCGTTGGCTTGGCTAGCAAAAGAATTTGCATAAAAATTCATTTGAATGTGGCCCGAAAGCCCACTGAAATGGGCAACTCCGGGGCACATATCGCACGTACTCCGACTCCGATTGTCCCACAAGGGCTGAGTAGTATAATGCCCAAACACACGAGCGATTAGTTTGCCACACACAAAGTGAATGTGAGAGAGAGACAGAGAGAGAGAGAGAGAGAGGCATATCTCTCGAGGCATTAAATCAACAAAATGCTCTGATTTGATTCCAATTCCATTCGAATTCTTTGCATCTCATTGGCTCGTCGCTGGGGCCCTGAGGCCGCCGCCCAAATCGATCTAATAAATGTACTTTTAATTCGCACAAATATTCCATTGGCTCTGCCATGATGATTTCTAATTGATTTCAAATCGATTTCAATCCCTTTTTGCAATTATTCATAAGCATAAATACTTTTAAGTCTCTCTCTCCCGCTCCCGCTCTCTGCTCATTCCCCTTCGCATTGCTAATCCGATTCGCAGACTGTGCTCTATGGCAGCAGAGATTATGGACTTCAAATGGCAGCTTAAATTCTTGTCGAATTTCAATTCGAATTGCTTTAGAGCTGCCCAGATCTTAGGCCTTGGCTGAGTTTGTCTCTCATGACTAAACTCTAACCATGCTACAAATAGTGAGCGTCGACAGCAGAGAAAGAGTTAGTTCTCCTTGGAGTAAGCATACTTAGGATACTATGAATATGTAACTATATAAGTTCAGTTATTTCACTCTTAAATACTTATCTATAAGTGAGCACGTGCGAAGTCAGGGTGTTATCGCTTGGCAGCTGTGAGGCTTGACACACTTCAATAGCTCCGTGGTGATGACCGACGTTGATTATTGCCAAAACTCGACTAAGTGAAGACTAACCTGAAGGCGCTGGCATTGCCTATTATGCCAGGGATGGCTAGTGCCTGACGATGAATGATCAGCTTGAATATGGAAGTTCTGCTGGTCAGTTGCGTTACTTTACTCCAGCATCTAGGCAGATTCAGTTTGAGATTTGGCACTTAGATTTGGCAACTGCAGAGAGAGAGAGAGAGAGAGAGAGAGAGAGAGAGAGAGAGAGAGACTTAAGCTTAAGATTTGTTCATGTAATCTGCACAGCTTTTCCCTCTGCCTCTACCTCTGCCTCTGCCTCTGCCTCTACCTCTGCCTCTACCTCTACCTCTGCCTCTACCTCTACCTCTACCTCTGTCTCTACCTCTACCTCTGCCTCTGCCTCTGCCTCTGCCTCTGCCTCTGCCTCTACCGCTTCTACAGCTTCCTCTGCCTCCTCGTTTTTCTTTTAGTTTTGGCTTTTCTTTTTGGTTGGGAAATGCTCCTTGAACTGTCACAATGTGCGCTGAGCTGCTCTGAAATTCCGTTTTCAATATGAGGCGGGCAAGTAATTTACAATATCGATGCGGATGCCTGCGGATGCTAGCGGATGCCTGCGGATGTGTGTAAGTGTGAATGCGAGAGCGGCCGCAGCCTTGGCTTAAGATTGAGATTATCATGAAGCTGGCAGCTTTTAGATGCTTTTTTATTATTTAACAGCTGCAGCTGCTGCCAGCAGGTGAAGTAGGCGCGACGTTAATGGCCAAGAAGAAGATGCAGAGGGAAAGAGAGAGAGAGAGAGAGAGAATGGGAGAGGAAGAGAAGGACGAGCTAAAGGCGGCTGCTGATGTTGTCCTCATTACTTAAAAAGTGCGCCAAACGCGTTGATTGAATGAGTTGCGTTCGGTAGACGTTGTGGGCGTTGCGGGCGCTGTGGGCGTGCCCTGACGTGACTTGGCGCTAACAAACAACGTGGGCGTATTGGCGAAAGCCAACAAAAGAAAAGGGAATAACGCTTCGGCTCGCAATATTCCGCATTGGTAAACAATCCAAATTACGATTGCAATGCGACATAATTACATAAGTGCAGCAGGTGATGAGGGCGAGTGAGAGAGAGAGAGAAAGAGAGAGGGAGAGCGAGAGAGACTGAATAATGTAAATTTATTGAATAAGCTGGCATTTTCTTGTCGTGGGAAGAGAGATTTCATGAGCTTTGCCAGAGGAGCTGAGGAGAGCTTAGCAGCTCTATGGATGATAGGAAGATAAGTGCATGGTACAATATATATACCATATACATCACACATGTTAAATCATCATAATATATATATATATATAGATATAAGTGGCTCTAAGTAATGAAAGCGATATGATAGAGCTGAAACATGGCTCTGCCTGCTGTTGCTTTCTCTCTCTCTCTCTCTCTCTCTCTCTGTGTTCACTCTGCCTGGGTTCTCTATCTACCTATCTACCTATCTATCTATCTATATATCTATCTATCTATCTATCTATCTATCTATCTATCTATCTATCTATCTATCTATCTATCTATCTATCTATCTATCTATCTATCTATCTATCTATCTATCTATCTATCTATCTATCTATCTATCTATCTATCTATCTATCTATCTATCTATCTATCTATCTATCTATCTATCTATCTATCTATCTATCTATCTATCTATCTATCTATCTATCTATCTATCTATCTATCTATCTATCTATCTATCTATCTATCTATCTATCTATCTATCTATCTATCTATCTATCTATCTATCTATCTATCAATCTCTGAGAATCTCGAAGAATATCGAAAGCCACTTCTACTCCGTAAAAGTCTCTCTCTCTCTCTCTCTCTCTCTCTCTCTCTCTCTCTGTGTTCACTCTGCCTGGGTTCTCTATCTACCTATCTACCTATATATCTATCTATCTATCTATCTATCTATCTATCTATCTATCTATCTATCTACTCCGTAAAAGTCTCTCTCTCACTCTCTCTCTCTCTCTCTTGCTGCATTAAGGCAAACTAAACAAAGTTAAGGATATCAGGCGAGCGATGGAGATACAGTTACATTTAGAGATACAGTTATAGCTGACAGCTTACAGCTTATAGCTTACAGCTACAAGTTACAGTTACAGCAACAGTTTACCGTTATGTTCGTCATTTCGCAGCGGACAGTTGGCCACGTTGGCTGACTGACTGACTGCGAGGTGCTTCAGTGAATGGCCAATAAAAGCCAAGGCATAAAAAATATGAATTTTACTGCTGTGTATTTAAAATGACAATAAGCACACACACACACAAACACACAGCACACACACACACACAGCACACACACAGAGAGAGATAAAAAGTAAAAGTGAGGCGAAGCCAAGCTCAATGAAGCTGAAAAGCAACAGAGCAAACGAAAAGCCAATGAAATTGGAAAATGAAATGGAAAAAAATGAAAGAAAAAAACTTCCCCTTGCACTGTCTCTCACTCTCTCTATCTCTCTCTCTCTCCCTAACTCCCTCTACCTCATATAAAGGTAAAGATTTGGCTCTGCGTTTGGCAGCTGCTGAGCATGAAAATGAGCTTTTGTATTTTTATGCGCCACGCGAAACACAAGAAAACAAAGCAAAAGGCAAAAGCAAAACAGAAAGAGAGAGAGAGAGAAAGGGAGAGAGAGAGAGAAAACAACAAACAAAACAAATAATACTCGTAATAAAATCAGCGCAATAAGCAAGCAATGAAAATGAGACGTCGAATGCGAATGCCCAGATACCCAGATAGCCAGATACGGGCGCTGGAGCCATCAGCATCAGCGGCAGCGCCTCGTATACACAGATGAGCAATCATAAATATTAATGTTAAATACATCAGAGTTCCCAGTTGAACAACACACAGAGGAAGGCAGGAAGAGAGAGAGAGAGAGGGAGGGAGGTAGGTAGGTACAGGTAGGCCATTGGTCAGGGCTTAGATATAGGAGTAGGTGAGAGACGAGGCTAACAGCAGGGAGTACGAGCTGAGCATAGGCCTGAGGATGAGTTCGATTGTGGACAATTGAAGAGCAAAAGTGAATGGAGTGAGCGAGGGAGGAGAGGTGAGCAAAGAGTGTAGCCGTAGATCTTAAGTTGAGTAAGTTGAGCTGGAGAATGCAACTGAGAAGTATAGAAATAGACCTTAGGAAAAAAGGAGTTTTTAGCTCGGAGAACTCGAAGGTAGGGGAAAGGTTTGCCAGCCGAGCGAGCTCAATACCTTTAGCAAAAGAGAATCTAAGAGGGTGACTAGTGATCAGTGACTATACAACTAAACGACTATAGAGTAGGCATCAGGAACCGAGCAGAAGCACTCCTAGGTAGCAGCCGTCGTGCACAGACTAGAGACTTAGGAGCTGCGCAAGCAGAACTCCGACAGGGTTAAACTTTCGATGAGTGACTTGTCTAGAGATGCGAGTGACTTGAAGAACAAGAAACAGGAAAAAGACGAAACAGATAACAATCAGATAACAATGTCAGATCTAGCCATGCCAGCTCTACTTATAGTAGATGTCGAAGACGTAAGACAAGCAGCCAACAGGACGTCCTGCAGCAAGCAATGAATAGACGAATAAGCATGCTGAGAAAGTGAAGGAGGCAGAGAACTAGAGCAGAAATAGTATAGCTTCCGCTCAAGTTGACGTCGCCTTGACTGTGGAGTAGGGCACTAGGCTAGCTGCTAGAGATAAAGCGATCAGACCTTTCCCGATTGAGTTGTTCCTCCAAGCATGAACAGTTTGGTTCAAGTGCTAATGGGCTTAAGCGATATGTCATGAGCGCAGCATCAGCCCAAGGCTGAGAGACAGATAATAATGGCATTCGAGTCAATAATAAGATTTGCAATAAAAGGCCAAGGCGATCGGGTCAGAGTCAGCGAGGGACAGCAAATGGAGCTGAACTATTTGCGCGCGGGTCGTGGACTTATGCTAATGTGCGGGCAAGGAGAGACTCCCAGGCTCGCAGGCTCATAAACAACAGCGAGCATAAATCTCAGCATGCCAGCCAGCCAGAGGCAGCAAAGGAAAAAAAAAATACTGTGAGCAACAAGAAAAACGGGAATCTCGGCGCCGCGGTGTCGTCGTCGTTGTTCTCGCTTTGATTTATTTGCCAACGTGCACAACGCTGCGTATGCGTATTTTTATAAAGAGTGTGAGAGAGAGAGAGGGAGAGGGAGAGGGAGAGGCAGAGGAAGAGTGTGAGCTGAGAAGCTGAAAGCTGAGAGATGGCAGGCTCATATCAATGACAGCAAGCGAGTCGACTTTACATTTAAAAGTAAATTATGCCACACATTCGCATTCAGATTCAGATTCAGATTCACATTCGTATTCGCATTGTTTATTTATTTCCGAGTGAAGGTTTTTTTAGCTGTCAAAAAGGCAAAACACAAACAGACGGACAAACGGACAGGCGGACGGACGTACAGCATCTATTTGCATAATTTTGTGAGGAAGTAGCGAGCGCGTGGCTCTTGTGGGATAACAGAAACTAAAGCAACAGCAACAGCAACAGCAACAGCAACAGCAAAGCCGGGGATAATCAGTTATAAAGCAGCTACAAATTTAAATATGCTTTCACATAAGCAATTTAATGTTTGCACGTGCCACAAAAGTCAATCGCTTGTTTATGCCAGAGCAAACAGAACTAGGCCACACACAGCAATTGGAACTGGGGTTGGGGCTGGGGTTGGGGCTGAGGCTGAGGCTGGGCGCAAAACAGTCGAAAGTTTTCGTTTTTTTTTCTTCCTGTTTTTCTCTCTTTTTTATTTCAACTGAAACGAGGGCTTAAAGTTAAGTACACACACATGTCTGTCATGCCTAGCGAGAGGGAGAGCGCGTGGGAGAGGCCGTGAGAGATTATGAGTGGAATTTGCTGAAATGTAAATGGATTAGTTCAAAATTAATTGCGGCCTGTGGAAATTAGAATTTCGGGCCGATAGAACAGATGGAATAGGAATAGATGGCAGACTGAAGGAGAAGTGCCTTATCTACTCACTTTCCACTCCAAAACATCGACTGCCTCTAGGCAAGCAGTAGAGTTCAGTTCAGGCGTCTGTCTTCTGCGATACATCTAGCAGACCTCTAGATGCCAGTTGGCTCTAAACAGAGCCCACTTCTGTAGGCTGAAACTGAAACTGGAATAAGCTGAAGTTCCTTTTGAATATATAGTCCGTCCAAGTGCACTCTCGAGAAGGTTTATCCCAAGCAGTGTTCTTATTCCGCACTGCTTGGGGTAAACCAAATGCAGAGTTAGGTCAGGCCTACATCGAATCAGCTCCACACTCTACCCGCTGCTGTCTCTGGCACACATTTCATGGCCCGTTTAAGCTTCAGTTAATAGCTTAAAAACTTCAACTCGTTTTGCCATCAAGCATTCACACTCGACTTAAGCCAAAGAAGAGCGTGGAGAGGCAGCAAAAGTGAAGAACTATCTCTACAAGAAAAAAAAGAAGAGGAAGATGAGGGAAGGCAGGAAGAGCGAGAGAAACCCAAGCGGAGCTGAACCCACATCAAAAGCCAAATTTGTTGGCTAGTTTAAAGATCTCGACATGGAAATCTGACATTCTGATTTGCATAGAATAGGATACATATATATATATATATGTATATGTATGGGTGTATCTTCTTCTTGCTCTCCCTCTTCTGCTGCTCTGCTGCTGCCAGGCTCTCTCACTGGGCGCGAAGTGTGTGAGCCACGCAGCTTTTTATTTGCTCAAGTTGCTTTTGCGCGTTGTTTGTGTTTAATTATGGATAAGTGTGTGTGCGTGTGTGTGTGTGTGTGTGTTTACATATGTGCGTTGTGTTATTATACAAGGCGCTTACATTGCTATTCACGTTATTGTATTGCTCGCCCTCTCCTCCCTCTCCCCTCTCTCTCTCTCTCTGTCTCTCTGCTCGCCTCTTTGGTTCTTAACTACTTGTGTTTTCTCCTGGCCTCTTTGGCTTGTTTAACATTTGAAATTCATATTCAAACACACACACACGCACACTCACGCACACACGTCTCGAAGTTTGGGCAGCGCTGCGCTTGTCTTAGGGCCAACTTCCGTTTCCGGTTTGTAAACAAATGGCGCCAGCGAACGATTAATTATTGTTGATTTCGTTGCCTTTGTCTATGCTTGTGGCAGGACACGTGCCGCCGTCAACGCCGCCTGTCCCTAACACGCACGGCCACGCCCACCAGTCGCTGGGCCCCTTTCCGCCTTCCCTGTGGGCCGGGCTCGTCGCGCCGGTTTAATCCAAAAACTGGAAACACAAACAATTTCCTGCATTAGCACTGATAAATCGTTTGTTAAATATTTGAACTATTTTGGGTCGCGCCGCAGCGATTATGAATTACTTAATAATGTCGTAGAGCTTATCGATTTATCGATAGCAAATATGTTTAGAATTTGGCTAGGATTTGGGTGGGAGGCGCTGAGCCCTCGGACGACTGAATGTAGCTAAAAATATGAGTATCAAACGATACCCTTTGAGTTAATTGCCTGGATTTATCGACTTATCGATAACATGTCTATTTAGATTAGGGCGTGGATTGAGAAGGAGAGGCGAAAAAGTCTTAAGCCTACGCCGTATCTGTGCAGCTTATACATTGTGAGCTTATCCATGTTTAAGGTTTACAGTGCATTTATCGATTTATCGATTGTGCTTAAGACAGGATTTGTCCACTATTGAGGACTTGGAGCGTTGAGTTACTTGAGTCGGTAACGATTATTTGTAGATAATTGCTATCAATTACTATTATGTCTCATTTCTCTATAATCGATAAGTATTGCTATCGATAACAATTGAAATCTATACATCTATATAGTGCACATGGCTTTCTGGCAATTGCATTAAATGAGCTTGCTTATAATCCAATTACATATGTAGATTTAAGCCACATTTTATCGATAACACTGCGTGGCCATTGCCAATTGTTATCGTTTGTTAATTAACTGCGCCAAAGGCCATCATTTGCATTCATATTTGTGCACGCGTTAATTGTTATTATGCAAATTGTTATCAGTGTTATTGTTGGCGCAACAATTACATTTTCGGGCTCAATCGCTTATCGTCTATCGATAAATTTTTAATTAACGCTGCGGACGCTCGAATTAGCCCATGCGAATGCCATTTTAAGCAGCTTAATGCCTTGCTCTATGCCCATTGTTGCTGTGGCCTATCAATAAACCAATTTTCGCACAATTGTGAGTAAGACTGGGGGGCTGTGGGTGGGTCTGGGGGTGGGTGTGTGGGTGTGTTTACCTCTGCTCCTGCCTCTGTGTGTATCTGAAACCACAACGTGGCACTTTTTTGGCAAGTTAATGTGTTATACTTAGGTGCCTGGCACACGTGCGCATACATACGCATACGTGTGCGGGTCGTAATTAATGATTGAACACACACACACACACGCACTTCCTTCTCTCTCTCACTCTCTCTCTCACGCTCTCTCGCTCTCGCTTGCTCAAACTTTTGGCTAACAAGCGCCTGCCCTGAAAAGTATGCTACAATTTAGGTTGTGGCCCACAAATATGCTGCTCATTATTTTTAGAGCTACGCACAGCCCACACACACACACATACTCACACACACACACATACACACATACACACACACACACACGCACACACACCATAGGTACGCACACCACACGCATATAAATTATGTTTGGGCTTCATTATGCCAACTGCTTTTATGACCCAGGCCAGGAGTGTGTAAGCAACCGTGTGTGTGTGTGTGTGTGTGTGTGTGAGTGTGTGTGTGTGAGTGTGTGTGTATGAGTATGTGTGTGTGTGTGTGTGTGTGTGTGCGTGTGTGTGTTTGGCATATTTCGGCAGACGCCGCATTAAAAATCAATTCACAAACTTTGCACGTAGCTTCAAGTGAAGTGAGTGTGCCAAGTGTGTGTGTGTGTGTGTGTGAGTGTGTGTGTGTGTGTGTGAGTGTGAGTGTGTGTGAGTGTGTGTGTGTGTTTTAAGTGTGTTGTGTATGCAACAGCAACAGCAACAGCTTTTTATGCGGCTTTGATGAAGCAGCCGCTGCTGTTGCTGCCAACTGACTAATAGCTAGACTCCCTCTCCCTCTCCCTCTCCCTCCCTCCCTCTCTCTCTCTCTCTCTCTCTTTCACTCGTTCACCCCTTACTCATGCCGTCTCGGTTCTGGTTTTTCTCATTACAGGCAGTTAGTCAACATGGAATGACCCAAGCTGCTTGTGCTCGAACACAGACGCTGTCGGAAGATGCTGCAACAGCCAACAACAGCGACAGCAGCAACATCGGCAGCAGCAACCAGTGAAGTCGCAGCAGCAACAGTTGCTGCCACCGCTGCAACTGGCAATGGGCAGCGACGTCGCGGGGCAGCGAGCGACAGCAAAAGCAACAACAAACTAAAGTCACAGCCAATGCATTCCAACGAGGAGCCGCCGATGTCGGTGATCGTCGACAGCGGCAATCACCAGCAGCAGCAGCAGCAGCAGCAACAGAAGCTGCGACGCAGCGCCAGCGCCAGCGGCAGCAGCGGACAGCAGCAGCGACTGCGCAAGACTAGCTCATGCAGTGCCAGCGCCAGTGGCAAGGCCACGCCCACGCCGCACACGCGCCGCCCACACAGACAGCACTCAAATGCCTCCGACTCGATGCACAAGCAACAGAAGCAACAACAGCAACAACAGCAACAGGAGCAGCAGCAGCAGCAGCAGCAACAGCAATCGCGTCGCTATCAGCCAGCTGGACGCGCTGGCAGCAAGGAGCGCGGGGAGGCGGCGCGTAGGCGTGGCACACGCCGACACAGCGGCGCCTCGACGCTGAGCGAGGCAACAGCTGGCGCCGCCCAGCGACGCACACGCGACTCGGCCCGAGACTCGGCCGGCAGCTCCTCGACGGCGTCGAGCTGCAACGGCAGCTGCAGCTCCGACGATGGCGACTCATCGCACTCGTCCTCCTCCTCGTCCAGCTCGTCGGGCGAGCCGAATCTGCCCTACCCAGGCTTCCCGGAGATCGCCATGAAGGCGCTCACCCAATACACACGACCGCGCAACTGGTGCCTGATGCTCATCACCAATCCATATCCTTTTCCAAAGCAAACACACCAAGCACAGTCCTTGTCCTGCTGTGTCCTTGTCTCACACAGCCACACATCTATATATATACATAGAGATATATATATATATATATGTGGGCATATAGGTACATACATCGCTGTGGCGGCCTATTGATTTTTAGTGTCTGCTCGTGTCTGCTGGGAAGTCGCATCTGAAAGTCAGACAGACTCGATGATACCCTGAAGCTGAAGCTAGAAGTGAGAAGCTGAGAGAGATAACGGTAAAGTGAACAACTTGACTAGGAGTAGGCTCTAGCTGGAGGACTTGCTGCAAGCTATTGATGACCTTGAAGCTAACTAGAGCTGGCTGGGTCTATGTGAAGACTCAAGTCGGCAGTTCTTATAGTTTCTGAGAACGGATTGATCAGCAGATGAGATGAACAGAAAGACGCTTGAGCGGGTCATACAAATGAATGGTCGGAGGTGTGGACAGTCGGGCGGACTGACTGACGGACGGACGGAGAGTTGAATGAACAAGCGGAGAGTCGAATGAACAGTCTAATGAACGAGCGGACGTAAGAGCGGAAAGGCGGACAGAAGGATGGACAAATGATGGGCATATGGTAGGCATATGATGGGCATATGATGGGCATATGGTAGGCATATGATGGGCATATGATGACTGAAAGCATTAAATCAACTTGTCAAGTTATACTGATCAGCTGCACATATATAGATAAGGAGTCAGGTCTGTCTATCAGATATCCTTAGGAAACTCCTGCTTGGCCATGGTCAAGAATAAGTACTTTACAGTTCGATATACTCCTATATGTACATATGTATTATATATATTATATATTACTATATACATCAATAGCCATATACCGTATATGAATAGCAAATGGTACTACCCGAGAGACCCTGCATAACAATGATATTCACATACATATATACCCTATACTATAGCATACCCTTTATATGTTTATACGCTCACCTTGATACGCTTACCCAGTGAGCATGGGTCTGCATGGGCATGTCTCGCTTGGCCTTCACTCATGTTGCCCTACGCTTTCTGCCAGTCAAACTAGCCGCTGGCTCAGGCACAGCCAGTGCAGGGTATGCGCTGCCGCCTGCGAGCCTTGAAATATTTGCGTTTTATTTATTCATTTTTCTCTCTCTCTCTCTCTGCCTGCCTGTTGCAAAATATATGCCTACACACATATATATATATATGTATCGTGTATCGCATAAATAACATATATCGGCGTAGCGGAAGATGCTGCCCGAGTTGCCAATCGCCATTTGCAGTCGCTGCTTCCTGTTCTGACATTTCTGTCCTTGTTTTTTGTCCGCTGCTTCTTCGGCTGCTTCTCCGTGTTTTCTTTTTTTTTTTCTGCGCCTTGTCATTTGCAGTTGTTCAGCTGCTGTCGCTAGGGGATAATGTGCGGCAATCAGTGCCCCGCCTCCTCTGCGCTTGTGCCCGTGACAGGCGGGCGGCGGTCGGGCGGGCTCCTCTGGCATGTGCATGAAAAATCGCTTTGCATACTTTCGGGCGCACTTCACATTTAATTTAACCTGAAATTAAAATTGACTGACGTTGATATTTAAGATGAACACATTTCATACATTAAAACCAACGCCGCCCACACAGTCAACAGCTGCTGCGCCGCCCTAAGTGCTTTCCCATGCAGCCAGCGCTCCTCGAGGACCGCAGCAATTAACCGAGTCGAGCGCAGCAATTGAAGGTGGATCCAGCCGGAGAGGATCCGCGAGGCCATGAGTCTCAACTTGAATGGAGTTTCCTAGTGAGAGAGAGAGCGAGAGAGAGAATGATGGATGAAGAGACAGGCACCTGCCTATATGTTGACTAAGATCAGCAGCCAGATCAAGTACATATATATTACAGGATAAGCCACATCTCCTTCTGACTGCCAGCTCAGCTAGCTCAGCAGTTGAATAGAGTCTCAAGTCTCGGTTGATCTCTGTGCTCTTCAAGGCATAGCCCCGGCTTAGCTCTAAGTGGATTTAGTTTGGGTTTGCATAAATAATCAACTCAAATGTGGAGGAGACTCTCGCCTCAGCTCGTCTGCGGCTCGTCGTGGCTGAGGGCCACGGTCGATGGCCACAAATAGATTTTGAGCTGAAACTATTTATTGCATTTGGCCATTTTCCGACTTTTCCGGGCATCTTTGTGGCATCTCAATTGCCATTTCCTGTCACTTTCCGTTGTTGTCGTTGCCCAGATTCCTAAGCCACACAGAGAGACGGAGTCAGAGTGAGAGAGAGGGAGAGAGGGGGAGAGGTAGACAGTGGCAATTACCAGCTGCCAGCAGCTGCATTGCTCAGTCAGCTACAATAACACGATAATCGCACCCTTGGCGCCCCTTAGCTAACCCCTTTGATAAGCTTCCCTCTCGCTTTGCCTGGCCCACTTAATTGTTGGCTATAAATTTTGATTTTGTCATTGTTCTGCTCTCCCTTGGGCAGTATCTTGAGAGTTTGGCAAAGTTTTTCCTGCTGCTGCAGCTGGTTGCTTTCCCTTATCAATTATTGTTGATCGGATTGCAACGTTTTGTTGCAGTCAGCGCGGCGTCTCGATTCAATTGGCATTGCTCTTAATCAATTTCATAACTACATTAAGAGCGACCCCTAAACTAATTTCGAGTTGAAAACTTTGCTGCTTCGACTCGTCTACGTGGCGCTGCTCAATGCCGACGGGAGAGAGAGAGAGAGAGAGAGAGAGGGAGAGAGAGTGAGATACAGAAAGAGATGAGCAGAAGCGCGCGAGGTCAGCTGCGGCATTTGCCAAAAAGTGTGAACGCCGTCTTCATGTCGCCAGCTGCAATGCGTCTAGCGTTCCTCGGTCTCTCTCGCTCTCTCTACTCTCCCGTCTCTGATATCATCTCTCTGTCTCCATGTCTCACTTGACAAAGATATCTTTATGTTGAGCTATCTCTTCTCTCATCTCATTTGTGTCCGGGGATTCTCTTCTCCCATCACTCTCCCTAGTATGGTCTCTCCCTCTCTTTCATATCCCCTATCTCCTACCTCCTACCTCCTACCTCCTATCACCTACATCCTATCTCCTATCTCCTATCTCCTACCTCCCATCTCCTACCTCCAATCTCCTATCTCCTATCTCCTACCTCCCATCTCCTACCTCCTATCTCCTACCTCCTATCTCCTACCTCCTATCTCCTACCTCCTATCTCCTATCTCCTATCTCCTACCTCCTATCTCCATATCTCCTATCTCCTACCTCCCATCTCCTATCTCCTACCTCCCATCTCCTACCTCCTATCTCCTACCTCCCATCTCCTACCTCCTATCTCCTATCTCCTATCTCCTACCTCCCTATCTCCAATCTCCTATCTCCTACCTCCCATCTCCTATCTCCTACCTCCTATCTCCTACCTTCAATTTCCAATCTCCTATCTCTCATCTCTCTCTCTCGTCTCCCTCTTCCGCCCTTTTCGGCTTTTAGCAACCACTGAGCTGCCCTGTCGTGGTGCAGGCGGGAGACGTTGGGGGCGCTAGGGCCGTACACATCATTAGCATGCGAGCAAAGTAATGCGATATCCACGCCCACAACTAATTATGGCATCCACTTAATGGCAATGATTCGCAGCGCAATCTCATTAGCCGTGCTACACCACCCTGCTACAGCCGCCTCCTGCACCACTTTGACGTCGCTGATGGCCAAGTGCTTGAGATTACATTACAGGCCTTCATCGATAGCTCCGATTGCAGCTCCCATTCGAATCGGGGCCAACAGGTGGCTGGGCGGCGGCTCACCTCTTGACATGCCAATTATTTCTGAAATCCAGAGCACGAGAGCGTAAATTGATATCAATTAGTGAGAGTTCAGCGAGCCAACTGAAACCGATATCTCGCTAATTAGCCGGCCAGCGATAGCCAAGGCCCCAATCATTTATGTATCACAATTCAAGCGCGCTAAAGAAACTCAGTCGAGCTGCTGGTTGGGTAGCAAGAGATATAAACTGATTAATCGATAAGTATCGATAACATGATAGGTGGGAAATCTAACTAAAGCTATGGCCAGCAGTTAGACCAGCCATTGAAGCCAAGGGACATCAGCCTTGCATCAGCTCTTGTATCCTCAGTTTGCTGCTCCCTTTCGACTGTCGCTTCTCTAGCTTCTGCAGCAGCCAAAAAGCATTCGCACCTGTGCCCAATTATCACCTGCAAATAAGCCACACAAATTGCCAGCACATTTGCATTCAAATGAAGGCGCGCTTCTCCCTCTCCCTCCCCCTCCCCCTCCCCCTCTCTCTCCCTCTCTCCGTTTGGTAAAAATTTCAATAGAATTGGAAAGTTTTTTTGGGGCTTGCCAATTATTGCCGGCTTTGCTTTGCACACACGTTCCGTGCCACGCCCACGCGTACAGTCTCCTTTGATTCTTTACCTTTTCGACTCCTTTCATTTGATTTGTTTTCTTTGTTGTTGTCTCCTCTGCGTCTTCCGCTCGCTGTATTCACAAATTATTCGTGTCCACTCGACTGCAGCGGCTCGACGTTCGACGTTTTTTGTTTGCCCGTCTTTTAATTTGTTGCGATTTTTGTACGCTCGCATGCACACACAGAGAGTGGGAGAGAGAGAGAGAGAGAGTGGGAGAGAGAAAGATAGAGGGGGATGAGGGCTGCTTTGTTGTTGTTGGGGCCACTTTTGCTGGCCCACTTTACGCTCGACTTAATTTGTTTACTGTTGGTTTGGTGGCCTTTGCCAACGTCGACGCTGCGCGCCAAATCAAAAATAATGACAGCTCATGGCAGCCCCAACCCCTCTCGAGTGAGAGAGGGAGAGAGAGGGAGAGAGAGGGGGAGAGGGAGAGAGTCAGCTTCGCTGTGTCGCATATTTGTGCTGCTGCAATATTTATACAACGTTGCCGCTCAGCCTCTCTCCCGCTCGCCCACTGACACGCCTCGTTCCGCCCAAAACTCACACACACACACACTGACCTCTCTGTCTCTCTCTCTCTCTCTCTCTCTCTCTGTCTCCATGTGTGTGCTTCACATTGGTTTTTATGACACTGGCGCGACCTGACCTGCATATGCCATCCATTTAACCCGCTCGCAGCGAGGCTCCTAATGAATTGCAAGGACCCCAAACGATTGTCCTTTTATTTGTTTATATACATATAAGCACATTGTTGTTGTTGTTGTTGTTGTTGCTCTTGTTGTTCCTTTTGTGTTCCGTTTTTATCTTTAATTGTGCGTTAATAGCGTAAACATTTTGTGCATTGTATTTCGCTGGCTCGTAATTGCGCGCGGTCATAAAAAAGAGTGAGAGAGAGGGGCAGAGAGAGGGGGGTAGAGAGAGGGGTAGAGAGAGGGGTAGAGAGAGAGAGGGGTAGAGAGAGAGAGACATACGCACAAACAGAAATGAGTCCTTGGCGCGCATTTGGCGTGCATTAAGCGCCCCATTGAAATCCTTTCGTCGCCGTCGCCGTCGCCATCGTCCTTGGCTTTGTGTATTGAAAACACGCGAAACGCAGCGCGATTTTCGCATATTTGGCCAGGCTGCGGGCTATTTGCTGTCGTCGGCAGTGCAAGCAGCCCACACACAGACAGAGAGACAACGAGAGAGAGAAGCGACTGCAATATGTTGCCGCCAGTTTATGTGTTTACTTTTCACTTTGATTCTCTCCTTTGATTTGCAGCGCATTCTTGCATCAGCATTCATCTGCCAACTTCATTTGGCTTGAGGTCTTTCAGTCGAGCTCTCCTTGCCTTGACTTTCTCTTACTTTTCGTATAGCTTCCCACTTCGCTTCTCACTTCACATAATATTATTATTATACTTAGCTCAAAGTTCTCTTTCTCATGAGAGACTTGAACTTTCACTTTCTCTCTTGTTTACTCTTCCGTCTGTTGCTTCTCACTTCTCTTCTCGCTTGCCTTCTTGCTGACCTTCTCACTGCGCTTCTCCCTTCATCTATATTCTTCATTTATAGACTTCCGACTGCTCTTACCCATGACCAACTTGTGTCCCACTGGCACTTTCTCTCTTGTTGACCATTCCTGTCTCTCCTTCTCGTTTTGCTTCTCACTTCGCTTCTCTCTTGTGCCTTATATAGAACTCCTTTCTCCCTCTAATATAGATCTCTTGCCTCCTTTACTAATTCTAGATTTTCTTCTCAATCGTTTCATTCTTATGCTCGCTCAGTCAACTTCCCTTTTCCTTTCTTCTCTTACTTCAATCACATCAGCCTTCGAGCTTCTCACTTCGTTTCTTTCCTTGCATCAGAGCAGCCCTTGACTTACTGTTTTGTTATTCAATGTTTGACTTGCTCACAATTTCTGACTCTCGGCAAATCGAAGTATTTCTACTTAAAGCAAACAACGTGCAGCTGCTTAAAGTTTCTCGCTTAAATCGTAAGTTTATTCTATTATTACATCTCATCTATGTCTCTCGACTGTGTCCATCTTAAGCTATATTTTATTTGTGCTTTTCATTCCAATACTCTTCTGATTGCTGCATCTATCACTCTCACTCATCACTTTGTTCGCTTCTCTCTGCTTCTGCTTCTGCTCCTCCGTAATCTGTAAGGCAACTGCAATATGCTTTGCTTCTTGCTGCAGTTCCAGCTGAACTCAGTCGAAAAAGCATCCAGAGCCATCCATCAGAGCATGGATGCTAATGCCAATGTTTTCATGGACTTAAGCTTTGGTTATATTAACAGTCATTTGCCTCTGAAGCGGACTTCAGAGCCTGATGGAGTGAGCTGTGCATATCAAGCCGAGACTGGCCCGGACCCAGCGCTGCTGCTGTGGCTAATATGCTGGCTAAAAGGCTTACAGAAGTTCTTGCAACATTGCATTATAATGCCGCTGGCTGGCTGAGATGAATGAATGACTGACTGAGTGACTGTCATCAATTTGTGCCATTTCTCTTTACCACAAAGGGGGTGAGTAAGCGAGCGAGAGAGAGAGAGAGAGACAGAGAGAGCAGCAGAAGTTGTTGCAGAAATAAGCAGCAATGGCAGCACGTCGAGTACAAAATGCAGCCAAGTTGACAAGCACTTGAGTGCGCATTAGAGGCGATAGTAAACAGCTATCTAGCCATCCTCCGCTGCGCGCTGCTGGCTGCTGGCTTGTGCCACAATTCTGTCAGCTTTGCGTGGCATGCCATAAAAACCGACAAGGCGGAGCCAGGCTGAGGGTGAGGGTGGCGCTCGACATGTTTTGCTTAAATCAGCACAGAGAAGCAGTCAACAGGCAGGCAATCGCTATGCAAACTAATCTCTCGTTGCTCGATGCTCTGTTCTTATTTAAAAAGTATCCCAAAAGAGTTGCTCTGGGAGTATCTATTTGGGCATGTATCGAGCTGACTTTATGAGGAGTTACTTGACAGCTTGGCTAGGTCTGTAGCTATGAAGACTAAGTCTTTGATCAACCAGCTTATACAGACTTCAATGCTCAGACACTTCTCCCGTTGCTTCTCTCCGTTTGTAGAAGCTTTGAAGGTCGTTTTCATTCCACTGTTGCTTCTCTCTTTAGTGCTCTCTTTGCTTCTCGCTTTGCTTCTCCCTTTCTTCTCCCTTTGCTTTTTGCTTCGCTTATCTCTTTACTTCTCGCTTTGCTTCGCGCTTTGCTTCTCGCTTTGCTTCTCTCTTTACTTCATACCTTGCTTCTGACTTTCCTTCTCCTTCTCTTTCTCGCTCTACTTATCGCTTTTCTTCTCCCTTTCCTTCTCTCTTTCTTCTCCCTTTGCTTCTCGCTTTACTTCTTATTTTACTTCTCGCTTTGTTTCTCATCTTGCTTCTTACCTTGCTCTTCCCTTTACTTCTCCTTTTGCTTTTCGCTCTACTTATCACTTTTCTTCTCCCGTTTCTTCTCTCATTCTTCTCCCTTTGCTTCTCTCTTTACTTCTCGCCTTACTTCTTCCTTTGCCTTTCGCTGTACTTGCTTCTCCCTCTCCTTCTCCCTTTCCTTCTTCCTTTACATCTCTCTCATACTTCTCTCTTATACTTCTTATCACTTGCTTCTTTCTTCTCTTACACTAATACTTCGTCAACTTCTCGCCCCGCTGCTTGCGCCACTTCCTCCTGTCGCTTGACAGGGCATCCGCTAGTCGGGCCTGCTCGACTACACGTACTTTTCTTGTTCTTTTGGAGTTTTGGTTGCCTTAACTATAGCTGACGCTCTGCTTCGATTGCACGTGGTTCGAGCGCATCTCGATTCTGGTTATCCTGCTGAACTGCATTACGCTGGGCATGTACCAGCCCTGCGTGGACGATACCTGCTTGAAGCCGCGCTGCAGAATACTGCAGGTGAGTAAACCAACCCATATGAAACCTATACCTATATAAGAATACATACACATATATATATATATATATATATATATCTGTGTAGAGAGGGAGAGAGTGGAGCCTTGAGCTGCCGACGCTGGCGTCACATTAACTGTCATTTATTTAAGCAATTTTTTGGCTCACTTCCTGTCTGCCTGGCTGATGACATCAAACAGGCACTTCGGCTCATTAGGCAGCCAACGCACACACCGTAGAGCTAGAGAGCGGGGAGGCGGGCGAGCTGGTTCCTGGGGTTTTTTTTGGGGCAATTACAGAGCCACGGCTCTGGCATAGTACGGGCGGGTGGGAGAGGATGGTGGGTGGGGCTTGTAGTTGGGGTGGAGCGACGCCAACGTGCGAAAATGTTTGTAAATGATATGGAAGGCAGACATTTTAGGCCGCAGCCAAGTGTAAAGCGTGCGAAGGGCGACAAATTGGCAAAGCGGTTAGAAGGAAGGGGAGGGGCGGGGAGGAAGGTGGCAACGGGGCAACGAGGCCAAACCCAAAAGTGAGACCAAGACCGAGCACGAGCCAGGACATAAGTGGCGCCCAAATTGCTCAGAATTGTTTGAGCAGTGCCAAAAAGACAAAGTGAAAGAGAAGAAGAGAGAGAGAGAGAGAGAGAGAGAGTGTGAGACTTGAGCTGGAAATGGAACTGGAACTGGCGCTGAAACCGAAACTCAAACTGGGACAGCTCCTGCTGCGCTGTGTCAGTTCCTTGGTAGTTTTGCCTGTTTGCTCAAAATATTATGGCTGAGAGAGAGAGAGAGGGGGGGGGGGGGGAGGGGCGTGGCAGCTCATGCATGATGTAGCAACACGTAGTGCTAGCCAAAGTGGACAACAGTTCGTTTTGACAAGTGTCAACCACATTAAGCTTTAAGCACTAAATGAGCCACACGCCACACTCAGCCTGTCTCACTCTCTCTCTCTCTCTCTCTCTCTCACTCACCCTCTCTAACTGCCTTGTCACACTTCATTATCTCAGCTAGTTCAGATTTGTAGCAAAATCAACTATGCAGTTGAGCCGAATCGAGTTGAAGTCATCGCAGCGAGAGACTCAGCGAGGGGGTGTGTGGGGTAGAGTGGGCAGGGAAGGGATATAAACTGATATATATATAGTAATAGAGCTTAAAGAGAGAGAGAGAGAGTGAGAGAAAAAGAGAGAGGGGAGAGAATAAAGGCTGTTGAAGAGCTTGGAGAAGTTTAGGCTAACGAAAGCGATGCTAAGACTCAGGTGCAAGCGCAGCTCTTGCTCGGCTTTCACTGCTTAGATATGGATAGATATACATATATTATACAGATATACATGCATTATATAGATATATACATTATCTGCCATAACATTCACTTCTCTTCACTTCTCCACATCAACTTTAGATCTTCGATGACATCATCTTTGCCTTCTTCGCCCTGGAGATGACCATCAAAATGGTGGCCATGGGCATGTGCGGCAAGAATACCTATTTGGCCGACTCCTGGAATCGGCTGGACTTCTTCATCGTGCTGGCCGGACTGCTGGAGTACGTGATGCATGTGGAGAACCTCAACCTGACGGCGATACGCACGATTCGCGTGCTGCGGCCCCTGCGCGCCATCAATCGCATACCAAGTAAGTGCCGACGCCTTTGCCCTTATCTAACTCCGATCTCCTCTCACACTCACTCTCGCTCTCTCTCTCTGTTAGGCATGAGGATTCTGGTCATGCTGCTGCTGGACACGCTGCCCATGCTGGGCAATGTGCTGCTGCTCTGCTTCTTCGTGTTCTTCATCTTTGGCATCATCGGCGTGCAGCTGTGGGAGGGCATCCTGAGGCAGCGCTGCACCCTGGTTCGGCCCGAGGGCATGATCTATCCCATGACGTAAGCTATGGGGGTTTATTCTCGCCTTATCATCTCTCTTTTGATTTCGTTTCGTGTGGGGCGGGAAACATTCGATGCGATTCGACGCGATTCGATTCGACGGACTGAGCTCAACTGAGCTGACGACGCGCTTGGGTCTGTCTCTGTCTCTCTGCGGGCGCCTCCAATGCATATCTCTCTCTCTCTCTCTCTCTCTCTCACTCTCTATATATATATATATAAATATCTGAATATCGCTTTGATATATCATTTTCAGTTTTTCTTTTTTTGGATTCTCTTTTTTACGTATATATATAAATGGATCTTATATATATATCTTTTTGATATCATTTTTGGCTTTGATTTTTGATAGCTGCTTAGCTCATTCTCAGGCTCTCTCTCTCGCTCTCTCTCACTCTCACTCTCTCATTCACTCACTCTCGCTCTCTCTCTATCTTTCTCACTCTCTCTCTCTCTCTGTCGCTCTTTCTGGGCTGCCTGGCTGTTAATTCTTGTTTTTTGTTGGCTTTTTTTTTGTTAACTTGGCTTTTGCTTTTCTGATTTTTGGTAAATGCCACTGACAGCTTACAGCCACACCCACACACACACCCACACACACTCCCACACACACACTCTGCTGTCTAGTGTTGAGCATTCGCATATGAAATGCTTTGAGCTTTCGTTTGGCAGCTCCGCTCATTTGTAGCAGTGTTGCAAAACGCACGAATCGAGGGCCATTGACATAAGCCAAGGTTGAGTCCATTCTCAGCTTAAGTGTGCCCTGAGTGCTTGTAAATGACTTGCAACTTGCACAAAGCAAACATCGAGGACATCGAGTTGCTGAGAGCAACAGCCAATAGCTGTACAAGAGTTAAAGCCCAATTATATATACTATATATATGGAATATACCAAATGGCTAACAAAATGCCAACAAGCCAACTTGGAGGGGACTTGGCCAATGCTCCACTGTGAATTTGCTTATGCCTAAATCATGTTTTGAGCGGAGCAGAAGAAGAGCTAAGAACTGTTTACTCAACACTATAAAAGGTGGCCATAGCTTTTACAGTATATATTAGAGTGACCATAGAGGGCAGTCAATGCAATAGATCTACTTTCCTATACTCTGGCCTAGGCCAAGGCTTGGAGTTCTCTTCTCTGTCGTGGAGTTCGGCTTACTCTGCCACGTCAATTGTCATTTTGCCGTCTGCTTGTCACCTTGATATGCTAATGCCGCAGTAGCCGGCCAAGCCCGTGTGTCACCTCCATGGTCACTTAGGCTGAGCCCGAACATACAAATGGGGGCGTGGCTGCCTTTGGCAGGCGCCGCTTGGCTCTGACAGCTGGCAAAGATTTCAAACTTGGCAAACAATCATTTATCACTGGTCATGCTGGGTCTATGCCCATCTCTCTCTCACACACACACACACACACACACTCTTTCTCTCTCTCACTCTCACTCTGCAATGACGTCAGCAACTCACACACACCCACACCCACACACACACACACACACACTCGCAGCTGAACATTCAAAAAGTAGGCAGCATATAGAATCTTTTGCCTTTTCCTCTTTGCTTTCTTTTGCTGCTCTTTTTTGTTATCGTTAATCGATTGTTTTTGCATGCAGCCACAGACTGTACCTGCATTGCCGCAAAATGGGCCACACTTGCAGGCGTTAATTTGACGCCATTTCTCGCTGCCTCGCATAATTACTGTAAATGCAAATTGCCCAAGGCCCACATATGTATCTGTAAATACATATGTGCCTCCATATATATATCTATATATATATGGATATATATATATATCGATAAATCCTCGTTTGCATTTCCATCATAATTTTGCATATTTTTTGTTCACCTTCACATGCAAATTTCCTTCATTTTTTCGTATTCATTTAAATGGACAGCACTTTTCGTGGCTTGTCGAATTGATATATGCTCAATTTATGCTTTTTGCACTCGCTCATGATGGCCAAAGTGGGTATATATGGGTTGTTGAGGGGTGTAGGCTGACCAACTAAGCGCTATTGCTATGGCAAACGAAATGCTTTTAGATATTATATTGATTTTGGTTTTACTTTGAAGTTCCACTCAAGCCATTATCTTTAGAGAGTTGGCAATAGATGCAAATGGCAATAGATACTTTACTTTGAGTTCTTCTATATATTGCTATACATTCTCTTATATATCCTTCTACATATATGCTCAAGTTGTCAGCTTCAGTTCCAAAAGTGTCTCATCATGCTCAAAGTCAACAGCTTCGCGCCGAATTGACGACCCACTGAAGCCATGATGACAATAGACTTTGCCACGAACCTCACTCTTATAGTGAATGATATCTCTTCTGCGTGGTCAGCCTCTGAACGCTCTCTATATATATTATATATATAAGAGTTAGTACAATAATTAACCCTTAAGGGCATAGCAGAACAGTTAAAACTGTAGCCAACTCGGCTTTACACTGCTCTCAAGCCAAAGCTAGCTCAACTAATCAAAAGTTAACTGCAAAACAAAATACTAGACTCAATTCAATTTGAGAGTTAGTTCTTTGATACTGATAAAGTTTGCCCAGATTGAATCGTTGTGAATGAGTGTGTATGTTGCAGTCGGCTATGCCCGACTGCCATGTTTTTGCTTTTTTCTTTAATTTTTCTTGATTTTTGCTAGCACTCATCTTTGGGCCTCTTTGTACATATGTGTAATATAAATCTAAACTTAGTTTTGATGGCTTTAAATGTTTTTTTTCTCTGTTCTTGTCTTTCAAATGAGCCAAGGAATTGGCTATGCTATGGCATAGCATAGAGAGCTGAACTGTTTGAGATACTTTTTCGGCTGAGTTCCACAGGCTGTTTCGCTGCGAAGGGCATAGAACTATAAGATCATATATAGTTAGTTGACAGTCAAAACTTGAGCTTTTCTTTATCATTTTTTTGTATATAGTTAAGCTTATCATGTTTTAGTATTTTATTGGTATTTATTGTGCCTATATACCCAAGCTTTATTCGTTATATATAGCTAGTTCTCGCAGCTCAACACAGAAGTATTTCTAGGGTATTGAAACTTTTGGCTTTGCAGTTTGATGAGTCGCTGTTCTTAGGATGTTTTTTGAGTTGATTCACACACACACACACGCACACTACTTGCATTACATTATACACACACAGACATGTGTTCAGTCACATTTTGTAAGCCATTCACAATGGGCAGGCGCGTTTGCTGCATTCACATTCTTGTTTTTGATGATGAGCAGACAACAGACCAAATAACAACAAACAACAACAAACAACAGCAACAACAACTTACAACAAACTACAACCAAAACAGAAATAAATACCACAAATATACCAACAAAAAAAAAATACTAAAGCAAAACACACACACACACAAACATATCTATATATACATAAGTATTATATTTCAAAATTCTTTTCCAATTTTTATTTAATTTTCTCATTTTCATTTCATTTTTGTTTTCCTCTTTTGAAACAAGTCGAAAAACGATAAAAACGAAATTTCATGGCAAAAACTTTATGATTTAATTTAATTGGCACTGAGTATCTGGAAATACCAGCAACAATAAAATACCAAACATATTTTGTTTTCCAAATCAAATTTCTTTTCGAAAAATCCTTTTCCGATTCTCTTCAGTTATTGTTTATCGCATTGAGTTTCAAATATAGTTTATTCTTCTCCTCCAATTAGTCAATCAAATAAGAATACCAAAAAATTAATACCAAAAAAAGATACTACAACAAAAATCATACCGGGAACAAACTTTTTGTTTACAGGGGACTACCTGAAGTGTACAGAGTTCGAGTCCGTGTTAACTCGTAAGATAAAATGATTTATTTTTTCCCCTTTCTTAAAATGCTCTCAAATACACAACAACAACAACAACAACAACAAGAAAACAGTATTTTAAAATACCACCAACAAACAAAATTACAATAAAATACCAAATTAATAAAAATATATACATATACAATATATATACACCAACCAACCAAAAAAAAAACAACACACAAATACTAAATGAGTAAATTTGGTAATAACAACACAACAACAGCACACGGAACACCCACACACACACACACTCACAGTATATAAGTACCCTAGTCGTCTAATATAGCTCTCTTCGCTCTCTCTCTAGTGTACTCCCTCCCTCTCTCTCTCTCTCTCTCTCTTTCTTTAACCAACAATAACTACTCTCTCTACTAACCCTGAAGCTAGCTAGCGCTCGCTCGCTCGCTCTCTTATCTCCCTTAGCGATAGTTCATATATCGCAAGCACAAATCCTTATTCGTGTTACACGCTCTTTCGCTCAGCTCAACCTCTAACACTCTCTCTCTCTTTCTCTTTCTTTCCCTTAGTTTAACCCCCTCCAAAGCTAGTCTCAATATATATGTTTTGTATACGTAAACAACTCTCTCTCTCTTACTCTCTCCTACACACACTCTCTCTCTCTCACTATCTCTGTCTCTATCGTATACTTTATAAGTAATATTTGCGATATATACATACTAAAATACTTAAAAACTTTTATACTTAATATACTTGAACCATATATAGACTATATAAACTAGAACTTAACGAATACATCTGCTCAGTTAACCGATTGCCAAATACAAACACTACTCAACTATTGGCGCCACACGTTATGCAACACTGAATACTCACACTCAACTCACCCCAGCTGCAGCCGCAAGAAGCCTCGAAGCGCAGCTAGCGAGAAGCGAAGCCAAAGCAAGAAGCATCTGCTCAATGATAAGTTAAGATGAAGTGAGAAGCTTAGCCAGCACTTGTGCAGTAAGTTACATAGGTTCCATAAGTCTAAACTCAGCTTGAAGCAGCATTTCATCAGGGAGAATCTTGAAATATAGGCTAAGAGGCTAATGCTTCTCACTTCTTTCTCGCATCGGTTCAAGTTCTCTTTCAGCTGGTTTGTGCTAGTACGAGCTATCTCTTCGAGCTGATTTATAAGCTTATCTCTTCTCAAAGGTTCTTTCTTCTCTTTGAGCTTCTCTATATTCTTGGAGCTTCTCTCTGCTCTTTAAGCTTCTCGCTTCGCTAGACTTCAAGCAGCTTACTTCTCTAAGCTTCACAATGCCTATTAGGTGTTAGCTTCTCTTTGAGCTTTCTCGCTGCTCTTTTAGCTTCTCGCTGCTCTTGAAGCTTCTCGCTGCTCTTTCAAGCTGCGCTTTTAGCTTGCTCTGTTAGCTTATCTCTCCTGTATAGATATCTAGTTTCTCGCAAGCCTTCAACTGCTCTAGCTGCCCTCGAAGCTTCTTGTGGTCTTGGGTCAACAGGCTTTACTAGATGCAAACACACACACACACACACACACACAGCAGCAGATACTACTTTAGTCACTCGTAATGTGTTTTTTGTAGCCAACTCTACGTGTGTGAAGTCTGTGTTGTTGTCGTAGTAGATTATACCTCTCTCTCTCTCTCTCTCTCTCTCTCTTGCTCTCACTCTCTGCTCTACCCCCCTCAACCCTTTTGTATGTCTGTGTCTGTGTTTACGTATTTATGTCCTTGTATTCGTATTCGTATTCGTATTCGTATTCGTACTCCTCGTACTTCTCAATGTTTTAGCAACAGTTTTTCACTCCAATTTAAACCACAAAATTTTATTTGCTTTCTTTGTGTTTCTAGACTCGATGTTAACTGTGTCAGTGTGTGATTGTGTATCTATGAGTGTATGCGTGCGTGTGTCTTTTGTCTCTTACTCTTTTTATTTATTTTGAGTTTTCAATTTTGGTGTTTTTTTTTTTGTCCGCCTCGAATTGCCTTTGAAACCGAACCCGAAAAGTGTTCTCCCCCCAACAGCAACAACAACAACAACAACAACAGCAGACACAAAAATGGGTAACAATCTTGTACAAGCATACCAATTAGCCTCTAAACACACACACACACACACACACATATATATAGACTCACATATTTTTGTTAGAGACTTTTCATAGCGTAGTCTTTGCTATAGAGTTTTTTTTCGATTAGAGCTGCAAATTTTCGTTATGTTTCGTTATTTTCACACACACACACACAGACAGACAGACACACAGACACTCAGCCACGTACACAGTCGCACCCTAAAACTGATGCTATCTATGTTTTGTAAGCTCAACTCTTTTTACAGGAAAAACCATCAGTTTCTATTGCAAAGGTATTTAAAGCTGCCCGGCCCCAACCCTAGCTTAACATAACAAATCCACTTCCAGCCCTGACCCCAGCTCGAACACCACTCACACAGCTTGCCACAAATGGCAGCTACAACAATAATCAAAATTAAAGTCGCATTACAAGCTATACACACACACACGCACACATGTCTCTCCCTCTCTCGCTCTCTCTCTCTCTCGCTGGCTCCATCAAAAAAGTTTAGCATACTTTTGCGCGCGAGACTTTTCACATTTTTATTTCCATTTTATTTTTCGCGTTGTTTCACACATTTTCACACACACACACACACACGTAACATTAACGTTGACATTTGTGTGCGTGTGTCCCGTCACGCCCCCCCTCAGCGCCCCCCTTGCCCCTGCAGCCGGCGGTGCGTTTAATTTAAATTGCTTTGCCTTTACTTCTGCTGTTGCTTCTTTTGTTTTGTTTTGTTTTTTATCTTCTTTTTAGTCGTCTTCTTTGCCGCTTTTATTTTCTTTTCTTTCAATTTTTTGTTGAGCTTTACGTTTTAATTTTGTGGCTGCTGCTTTTGAGTGCGCACTTTTTGTGGTCTGCGGCTTAGTCGCGATTTTATGGTCTCTCAGACACGTTCTCTCCTGCACTCTCTCTCTCTCTCTCTCTCTCTCTCTCTCTACTAGTGCTACGCTTCTGCTTGCAGCCCGATGTGCTTGAGCTGTATATCTGTAGTACGTGCTCTGATCTTGCCAGAGCTTTAAAGCTCTCTCTGCTTTATCACTCTCTTACTCTCTCTCTCTCTCTCTCTCTCTCTCTCTCTTTGATCTGGCTGTTGCCTTGCCAACTGCTTCATACTTCAAAGCTTTTCTTATCTGTCACTCACTGCGAGCTTTAAGCTCATAAAGCTTTGAGAATTTGTTACTCTCACTCACTTTCTCTCACTCTTTATCACCTTTTCTTTCTTACTCTTTCTTTCAAAGGCTTTAAAGCTCGCTCCTCCTCTGCAAGCTTAAAGCTTGAATGGCTCTCGCTTCAATAACTCGCTCACTTCCTATTCCATTCTCTCAATCTCTCTCTCTCTCTCTCTCTCTCTCTCTCTCTCTCTCTCTCTCTTTATATCTAAAGCTTTTAACACGCTTAAAGCTTGACTCGATGTCTCTCTCTTTCTCTCTCTCTCTCTCTCTCTCTCTCTCTCTATCGCTAACTCTATATCGCTTTCACTCACTCTTTCGCTCATTCTCTCACTTTCACTTTCGTATTGGACTTTACATTGGATCAACGTGTCTCTCACTCTCTCACCTTGGCTTGTTATCAATTGGCTCTGCTCACGCTATCTCACTCTCTCACTCTCTGTCTCACTCTAATTAGTGGTATGTGCTGGCAGTCGAAAGCTATCGATAGCTGGCGAAAGCTCTACCAAATTTTCACGCACCTAATTGATCATGCGAACCAAAAACGAACCAAAAGAAACTCAATCAAAAAAAATATATATATATATATCTGTCTCTCTCTCTCTCATAGAACTTTTCAACGTATTCTCTCAAATTGTCGATGTATGTGTAAATGTTATCAGCCAAAAAAAAAACATATATAACGTAACGCATATTGACATTTACTCTACGTATCAATTAAATGAAATGAAATCTGAACTGTGAACTTTGATTGTTAAAAACGACTCTTTTTATGCTCTCTCTCTCTCTTTCTTCTTTCTCTCTCTGTGTGTCTGTTTTCTCTCTCTCTCTCTCTCTCTCTCTCTCTCTTTGTATACCTCATATATATGGTACATAATGTGTTTATCTCTTCTGTCTGTCTGGACAACCGCAACTTGTTTGTCTCTCTAACCGAACGCAACTTGCGCCATTCTCTTTACCCCCACCCTTCGACTGTGGCAGCCTCTCGCAATACTATGAGTTCTCCAAGGATCAGGACTACATTTGCTCGACGCCCGAGGACTCGGGCATGCATCTGTGCGGCAACTTTCCGCCGTATCGCATCGGATCACTGGTCTGCAGTGGTGAGTACTTTGCCAGAGCACCCCCTCCCCCTCCCCCCGTCCCCCTCCTCATTCCCATTCTCTTCCCCCTGCCATCTCCCCATTCCCTTCTGCAGCTCGCAAAACTTTCATCTTAATGAGGTGCAAACTGTGCGTGTTAATCAAATTTTGATGGCTCTTTTTAATTGCTTTCGTGCTGCTCAACTTTCTGGCAGCCACCGCTCCTCCCCCCTCCCCTCCTCTCTCTCTCCCTCCGTCAGCGCTCTCTGTGTAACTAATTGTAAACTTTTTGCAGAGGAGGCCAAGCTACTGGACCTGAATGAGCCAACGAATACGTCGTGCGTGAATTGGAATCAGTATTACACGACCTGCAAGCAGAGCGGCGAGAATCCCTTTCAGGGCACCATATCCTTCGACAACATCGGCATGGCCTGGGTGGCCATATTCCTGGTGAGCTGGCAGCCGCACACTTTTTGCCAATTAGCGCACCGCAACTTTTTGCTTAAGCAAATAACAATGGCACAACATTGACAGAGGACACGCAGCCGAACAGCCAAACTGGCAGGCAACGAGTCAGTCAGTCAGTCGAGTGTTTGTTGCATGTTAATTTCGCTGCTTGCCACTTGCCACTTTTGGCATCGCTTTCAATTAAAACAACAACAAACAACAAACAACAGCAGCAGCAGCAACAGCAGCTGTCAAATTTGCATAGGACGCTAGCTAAGCGGGTCACGACGACTCGCCCCGCGGCGCAACGCGGCGTATGCGCAATGTGTCAATAGACAGCGCCACGTTGCCAGGACAACTTGACGGCAGCGACTAGTCCGCGACTAGCTCCAAACTGTCACTGCAGATTGAATCATTTTCGGAAGTTGGCAGCTTATCGAAGCGCAGATTTGCAACACAAATTGACAGTTTGCCCCGCCCCAGCTGCGATTGTTCGCCTCCGCTCGACACTTAATTAGCAAACGAATTGAATAGAAAACCAGAGGTGAATGGATTACGGAATGAATAGAAAAACGTATAGTTAGAGATATGATTAGAGTAACTGAAATGGTAACAGATACTGATACAGATAGAGATAGAGATAGAGATAGATATAGAGATATAGAGATACAGATAGAGATAGAGATAGAGATAGAGATACAGATACAGATACAGATACAGATACAGATACAGATACAGATACAGATACAGATACAGATACAGATACAGATACAGATACAGATACAGATACAGATACAGATACAGATACAGATACAGATACAGATACAGATACAGATACAGAGATACAGAGATACAGAGATACAGAGATACAGAGATACAGAGATACAGAGATACAGAGATACAGAGATACAGAGATACAGAGATACAGATACAGATACAGATACAGATACAGATACAGATACAGATACAGATACAGATACAGATACAGATACAGATACAGATACAGATACAGATACAGATACAGATTCAGATACAGATACAGAGATACAGAGATACAGAGATACAGTGATACAGAGATACAGAGATACAGAGATACAGATACAGAGATACAGATACAGAGATACAGATACAGATACAGAGATACAGAGATACAGAGATACAGAGATACAGAGATACAGAGATACAGAGATACAGAGATACAGAGATACAGAGATACAGAGATACAGAGATACAGAGATACAGAGATACAGAGATACAGAGATACAGATACAGATACAGATACAGATACAGATACAGATACAGATACAGATACAGATACAGATACAGATACAGATACAGATACAGATACAGAGATACAGAGATACAGAGATACAGTGATACAGAGATACAGAGATACAGAGATACAGATACAGAGATACAGAGATACAGATACAGAGATACAGATACAGATACAGAGATACAGAGATACAGAGATACAGAGATACAGATACAGAGATACAGATACAGATACAGAGATACAGAGATACAGAGATACAGAGATACAGAGATACAGAGATACAGAGATACAGATACAGATACAGATACAGATACAGATACAGATACAGATACAGATACAGATACAGATACAGATACAGATACAGATACAGATACAGATACAGATACAGATACAGATACAGATACAGATACACAGATACACATACACAGGAATAAGAAATCGAAAACATTCAAGCTTCTCTCTTCATTCAGAAATTGATACGACTGCAGCCAGATGCATTCATTGAGATACAACTCGAAGAACAGATACATTTAGAGACGGATACAGTTGCTATTCGCCCTGTTCGTTGTCTTCGTTTGATTTGTGACTTTGATATTTGGCCATTAAGGGGGAGTGGGTCGAGCAGCCCCCTGCCCTGCGACAATGGGGTCAAAGGAGGGTTTAAATGCTTTGCAATTAAACACAAATCAAATACGCATTAAACCATCTGCGTTGCAGGACAGCAGGCCACACACACACACACACACACACACACACACACACACACACACACACACACACACGCACAGCGTGAACAAAACAATACTGAAATATTACGCATACGTGACGTGGTGCAAAATGAAGAGCTGACCTTTGTTGCCGCTGTCATCGTTGTTGCTGTTGCTGTTGCCCGCTGCTAATTACGCTAAAAACAAAAGCAACAACAACAACAATAGCAACGTCAGAAATGTTAACGTTTGTCACTTGTCATTGCAGGTCATCTCGCTGGAGGGCTGGACTGACATTATGTACTACGTGCAGGACGCGCACAGCTTCTGGGACTGGATCTACTTTGTGCTGCTAATTGTGGTAAGTGCGCGAAGCACACAGACAGCCATGTATGTGCCATCTACGGGCTATATATAGATCCAGTATATATACAAAAGACTTTTTCTGATTGACTTGATTGACTAATGCATACCTGGCCTGGAATTGGATGCATACTATCAATGGGAAGTATGCGACTAGCAAATAGCCTGAATGCCTTTAGCAGTGCTAGGCAAGCTTGATTGCAGTCATATATATAGATCATACATATGCTTCCTATGGCCTTTCTAGTCTATGCCTAAGAAGCAGCTCGCTTGAGCCTCTCTTCTAGTCATGTTACTTAACCTGGCCCCACTTCCCTCTGCCTCTCTCACTCCAATGTACCCAGTTTGTTATGCTTGCAAGCTATAAAAAAGCTTCAGCTGACAATTTGACTGATTGATAATCAACGCAGTGGCCAAGCGGCTATTAACGTTTTTTATAACTGCCTCGCTGGCGGAACTTAAATGAGCATTAAGAAAAGCCTTTAAAAAACTTCAGGCTGCCATCAAATAATTAAAATGAAAAGCTTTGAGGGTGGCTTTCACTGTCAAGCCGGTCAGCGAGCATTAAAAGACTGCGCCAATAAGTAGGCAATGAAAAATGGGCAATTGCGCTGCCCGCAAAAGTATGCAATAGATTCTTAGAGCTAACAAACTTTGAATATTTTATTTAAATTTGAAGCGAGAAAGACTTATTCGACAAATGAAGAGAAGTCAGAGTTTATTTATTAGAGTTTTTATAAAATATTTATAGATTTATGCTCTGCTGGGCCTTAGGCAAGCCAAAGAAGAAAGAAGGCAGAAGATATAGCGTAAGGAAAAGAAAGAGTTATGGAGTGAAGCTATCACTGATAGAGTTCAAATGTATATTCAGTCGACTTCCCAGTTAAGCTTCGATCCAGTAAGTCTCTTAAATCTCCTTTGCTAGTTCTAGTGCCTTAGCTGCTTGCCTGAGCCTCTCGTCTCTCAAGGCATTGCCAAAAACTCCTGTTTGGCCTGAGCTGCAAGCATAATCACATATTTGGACAGCTTTGCATTCTATTATTTTAGTTCGTATTGACATACGAGTTGTCTAATTGTATTGCTGAGGCTTGAGCTTTGCTCGCCAGCTCCCCAACACAGCAGAAGAGGCCAATTTGTGTTCTAAAACTTTCGAATCGAATTTAGTTGAGTGCACAAAGCAATGCAGCTAAAGCAATTTGAATATGTAAATAGCTCTCTCTCGCTCTCTCTCTCTATCTCTCTCACTCTCTCTCTCTCACTCCATCTCTAATATAGAATAAATAAAAGTTTGGTTGGCTGAAGATGCATCGTGCGTTTGTCCAGTTGACCGCATGTGGCAAGCTGTTGTTGCTGCTTCAGGTGTGTGTTTGTGTTTGGGTATCAGGTGTCCTTGTACTAATTAAAAGCCTTTTAAGCCAAAACACTCACACATATACATACGTCGATTATTTATGTTCAAAGCTTGCTTCGCTATCTCGCTCGATTCAGGTGCTTTGTTAGAGTTGCTCATTTGATGTGCAAAATGATTTTTGCTATTGCCTAGGCAAACGGCAGCAGCCACAGCAACAACAACAACTGCAGCAGCAGCAGCCGCAGCAATAACTTTTCATATGCAAATAGCTAGCAGTCTATGGGAAGGCATATATCCATCCACCTGCATAGCCCAGCCCAGTCCCGCTGCCATCCACTCGAACGAGTCGAAAACCTCCTTTATGTTTTATGCTATTGAAAGTTGCTTGTTGCCAGCAAGGAAATTGCATATTTATGTTGTTGTTGCTCCTTTTTCCTTTCCTCTTCTTCTTTTTTTTTTTTGTTGTGCAGCAAACGCCACACAAATTCAAAAATTAGAAACATTTCGCTCGGCATACCCTGGGCACAGTGAATGCGGTTGCAGTGGATGAGCCTCGGATCATCCTGCAGAGAGATGGAATTCTTTGAAATCCTTTCTCTGTGAGCACATTTGACTCGAGAGGAAGCTGCTCAGCAAGTGTCTGCCAAACAATCACTCAATCATTTAGTCTGTCAGACATTCAATCATAAAGTCTATTATGGAACTCTTAACTAAGGGAAAATGGAGAGTCTATCAATCATTGCAATCAATCAGCATCAAGCAGTCAATCAGTCTGTCAGATTGTAAGGCAGCTCATCGATCAGCTATCAATCCATCAATCATTAATGAAGAAAGGGTAAGCCCAAGACTGATCCATCAAGTTAGTTAGTTGAAGTTAGTTAAGCAATCAATCAGCAATCAATCACGATCCTCTCTCGCAGCGCATACCACACTACAGGGTATTTGCTAGTCTGGCTATTCAGTGCCTGCTCTTTGTTGCTGCTATTGTTGCACAAAAATATGTTTTCAATTTAAAGTTGGCAAATTTGTTTTGCCAGAAAGCTATTAAAATGCAACAGCAAGCTAATGGATGGCTATCCATAGAAAGCCAGAGAGAGAGGGAGAGAGTGTGAGACTGGGAGAGAGAGTTTGCAAGAGGAAGGCAAAGAGTGAGCTAAATTGGCAGCTCAACTAATTTGCAGTCATTGAACGAACAACAAATCAAAAGTTCCCCAACTCGTAGCGCCGCCTGCCGACCTGCTGCAGCTGGTGGTGGTGCTGCTGCTGGTGGTGCTGGTGCTGGTGGTGCCTGTTGCAGCCGTCGCTATCGAAGCTCGCCTCAATTTGTGGCGCAAACTTGTTTTGTCGCTTGCGGCAGGGAAATGTGAAAAGTTGCCGAAATTCGATTTGATTTGAGCTCTAACAAGCATTTGGTCTCCTCTCCTTTCATTCGCAGATTGGCTCGTTCTTCATGATCAACCTGTGCCTGGTCGTCATCGCCACCCAGTTCTCGGAGACGAAGAAGCGCGAGATGGAACGGATGCGGCAGGAGCGCGCCCGCTACACGTCCACCTCGACGCTGGCGAGCAGCACCAACAACTCGGAGCCGGCCACCTGCTACGCCGAGATAGTCAAATACATCGCCCATCTGTGGCGGCGCTTCAAGAGACGAATGTTAAAGAAGTACAGATTATATAAGTATGCTGCTTGTCCGACTTTTGATTTGATTCAATTACGTTTTACGTTCACCTGTTTACCTTTCGTCACACTCTTCTCGTTTCTCTCGCCGTCTCATTGTATACTAAACGCCATCAAATATTTTTACCATCAACTTAACAATTGCTCAGCTTGACAACAACTGCAACAGGTCAGCCTCCCTGTCAGGCCTCCCAGTCGTTCCGCCTGGGCAGCCTCCAGCACCCAGCACCCAGCACCCGCAGTGAAGGACTAATCCTCGCGCTAATCCACAACTCGATTCACTCAGCTCTCGGCCCTCAGCCTCAGTTTGTGCCCCCTTGCCAAAGACTTGAGACTCCACTAAGTCTCGCCTTCTTAGCGGCTGCCGTTCGAGAGCTCATTACGAGAATACTGCGGCTTCTCATAGAATATGCTCTTTGATCTTATATTGCTTCAACATCAAGCCTTGCCAGGGATTGATTAGTTGAGCTTTATCGTTCTTAGCTCGTTCGACTTGGTAGGTAGCCTAACATTGGCTCACCTAGCCTATGCCAAGCCTTATCGTCTCTTTCCCGACCTATCCTAACCCAGTCTCTCATAGCCTAACTCAACCCAATCCGACCTATCCTAATCGAAGTCCTGCCCAATCCCAATCACCCACAATCTATGAGTCTTATAGATTTACTTCCTAGATCATTCTATCTTATTCCTATAGCTGACATCTCAGACCAACTGCCCACAAATCTTAGCCCAGCCCAATCTTCGTCAGTTTTATTCAATTGACTTTCCCAGGAGTCTTCGGTGCCAAAGTTAGTTAGAGTTGAGGCTTTAAGTTAACTGTATTTTATGTCAAATTGAGTTTCTCAGCTCAAAAGTTTTCATTTGCCATCGAGAGCAGCGCCGCCCATTGAACCAGACCGACCCCTCCGCCCCTCCGCCCCTCAGCCCCGCGCGCCGTTTGCTTTTATTGCATTTTATTTGCGATACTTCGATTTGAATTCGTTTTCCCTCAGAGCCTTGGACCCGGATCTTCCACAGCTCTGGCTAAATATATATGTATATATTTATATATATATATATATATATTTGTGATTTATTAAAAATTCATTTAACATGCGTTCCGCTTCTCACGTCCTGCAGCGCACGTTCTCTTCGTTTCCTTTTCTGTTTTTTCTTTTTTTTTTACTTTTTCTCTTTTTTCTGCTTTTTAGTTTTCTCGTTTACAGTTGTCAACTTTTTGGGTTGTGCATTTTTTATGGGCTTTGCCTTTCAATTATTTGCACTTGCATCTGGTCGCGTGTGTTGTTCCCCATGTGTTGTCCCTGTGGCCGTTTGTTGTGTCTCGTATAACTAACACGGGCACAACAAAAGCCAACCCATAGAGCTAGACACCTTAGTCAGCTTAGTGTGACGGTGACTGTGACGGTGACTGTGACGGTGACTGTGACGGTGACTGTGACATTGAGTGTGACATTGAGTGTGACGGTGACTACAACGGTGACTGAGAATGTGACTGCGACTGTGGCTGTGACTGCTACTGTAACTGTGACTGTGAATGTAACGGTGACTGTGGCTGTGACTGCTACTGTAACTGTGACTGTGAATGTAACGGTGACTGCTACTGTAACTGTGATCGTGACTGTGACTGCGACTGTAACTGTGACTGCTTCTGTAACTGTGACTGAGAATGTAACGGTGACTATGACTGCTACTGTAACTGGGACTGTGAATGTAACGGTGACTGTGACTGTGACTGCTACTGTAACTGTGACTGTGAATGTAACTGTGACTGCTTCTGTAACTGTGACTGAGAATGTAACGGTGACTGTGACTGTGACTGCTACTGTAACTGTGACTGTGAATGTAACTGTGACTGCTTCTGTAACTGTGACTGAGAATGTAACGGTGACTGTGACTGTGACTGCTACTGTAACTGTGACTCTGAATGTTACGGTGACTGTGACTGCTACTGTAACTGGGACTGTGAATGTAACGGTGACTGTGACTGCTACTGTAACTGTGACTGTAAATGTAACGGTGACTGCTACTGTAACTGTGACTGTGACTGTGAATGTAACGGTGACTGTGACTGTGATCGTGACTGTGACTGTGAATGTAATGGTGACTGTGACTGTGATCGTGACTGTGACTGCGACTGTCATTATGACTGTGACTGCGAATGTGACTGGTGACTGTGACTGTGACTACGACTGTGACTATGACTGTGACTACGACTGTGACTATGACTGTGACTACGACTGTGACTATGACTGGGACTATGACTGTGACTCTGACTGTGAGTCTGACTGTGACTAAGACTGTGACTCTGACTGTGATTGCGACAGTGACTGTGACTGTGACTCTGACTGTGACTACGACTGTGACTCTGACTCTCACTGTGACTGTGACTGTGACTGTGACTAGTATAGTATAGTTTAGTATGGCATACGTTCGTATAGCCAGCGAACTAGAATTGCAAAAGAATAAAAAGCTCTCAATAAAGCTCGCCAAAAAGTAAGCTATGCTAGCCTAGACAATACCTGTAGCATGCTTAGCAATCAGCAAGAATCTTGTTCACAAAACTCATACGATTTATAGTCACTCAATTGCAAAAGCTCACTTGAGCAGCGAGCTTTTAATGTGCTTTTAGCAACTATCAGTTTCTCAACAATTTCTAAGCTCTCAACGTTTCGATTAAGTCATAAAGAGCTTTCACAACAACTCAACTCAAACTTTAAACAGCTTCCAAATCTTAATGAGATTTGCCAAGTTTTTATCAGACTTCAAAGGCTTTCGTGCAATGTCAGCTTAAGGTGCTTTCGACCCACTTGACGTGAATGTGGCTAATCAATGATTATTATGATTAAAATGCACTTAATGGCAGACTTAGTAAACAGTTGATTAATTTCTAACAGCTGCTGCCGAGTGTTTGCCCAAGGTCTGAAAACAATTTCAATGAGAGTCATGCTCGAGTGCTTCATTTGGCCTGATGCCAGCAGCATTTCAGCTATGCGAAATGCTTTTAGCCATTAGCTTTAGTACACGTTTGCAACACATGAGCCTCCTCTACCTCTCTACCTCTCTCTCTCTCTGTCTCTCTCTCTCTCGCTCTCTCGCTCTGTCTCTTGTCTTAAGTCGAATTGCTATAAAATATTTTAATTTTCATTTGCATTCGTCTTGTTCGACGCTCGTTTGTTGTGGTTGTCGTTGCTTTTGCTTATTTGCGTTGTTCATTTGATTGAATTATGTAATTGTTGTCTAATTAGTGAGCACACACACACACACACACACGCACACACACACACACACTGGTACTTACACAATTAGACAATGTCTAATGATGCCACCGAGAGCCACACGCACGTAATCCACAACCTCGAAACAGAACCCGCACACGTTCCCATCTGAACCACATGTGCATGTGTGTGTGTGTGTGTGTGTGTCTCTATGTGTATGTGTGTGTGTTTGTATGTAATGCATGAGCTTGCCTTTGACTATATACACTAATCGTCTGTCCTTTGCCCTTAACACCTTCTGCTGCTGCGTCGCCCTCGTCCTCGTCGTCGTCGTCGTCCAGGTATCAGCGGCAACAGCGTCGCGAGGGCCTCCTGCCCAACGCCGACAATCTGACGTTCTCGCCGTCGCGCATCAAGTGCCACCATCCGAATTGCCCCAAGTACAGTAATCGCAAGCCGTCCAGCATACAGGATCAGATGATTACCGTTATGGTGCCGCTTAACTCCAACAACAACAACAACAACAGCAACAGCAACAACAACAGCAGCAGCAACAATGGCAGTGGTGGCAACGGTGCGGCTGGTGGTGCGGCTGGTGCTGCTGCCAGCAGCCACAATCACACCACTGTGGCATTGATTAATGGCATCAATGGCAGCGCCGCCAGCGTCTCGATGGCCCAGCAGCAACAGTTGGTGGCGTCAGGCGGCCCACCGTCCCAGGCGCAACTCTCCTCGTCGGACAACACGGAGCAGTCGCTGGGCGAGGGCAGCGGCTCGGGCGTGGCTCGTCGCACCTCTTCGATGAAGAAACCCACCGCCCACCATGGCCACGGGCTGCAACTAAAGCCGGAGGCAACTGGCGGCGAGCAGAAGACGATTCTGCTCAAGCTGCCCCAACAGGTCATCGACTCGGACCAATTGATCGTAAGTACCAGCTGAACAGAGGATGAGGAGGAGAGAAGCCAACCAGAAACAGCATACCATGCCCAGAAAACTGTCCAAAGATATACGATATGCACATGTCCAAACTGTAGGCCACCAAAAGTCTATAGAGAAACCAGAATATACGATATACGAAACGAAATACTGCGAGCCAAAACGATATACAGTACATAAATTACGGTATACCATACGATATACGATATACTGACTCTGATTACGATATATTGCGATATACGATATACCATTTACGTCTTACGACATTCAGTGCATCCTATATCGTATTCTATTCAACAATAACATTGACAATAGATTACGATATACCTGACTGTATACCGTATACGACATTCCATTAGCAATGATTAGCAAATATGATATTCTCTACACAAAATACGATATTGCTTATGCATGACATCCCACACTGTGATATACGATATACCACATACGATATTCGATTGAAAGACCAACCAAGACTCTGCTTGAAATCTCCACAAACAGACTCCACCCACAGCAAGAAACAACTTTATGAAATCCAATAATACATACTTTTGACCAACCTTTAACCTAACTCTGTAATCCCGCTAATAATGATCTTTCACATTTGCCACGAACGTTGCACAACTTGTAGCTGCAGTTGGGAAATTTAGGCAAGGTATTGCAATCTATCACAACTAAAATCTTTAAGAACCCTTGTAAAAACATGTATATATAAATCAAGCTAAACCTAAATGCGAACTTCGGCAAGCCGAAGCAGCCCAAGCAGCTGTATGGAAGCGAGCCTATTGAGACCATATCGTTATTATTATATACATATGTATGTATGTATGTATATAACAGGCAAAGTCTGTCCGAAGTAATCGAAATGTGCCTATCATATAGTTCGACTCACAACAATTACAATATTACGATATTATAATAATACGATCTTACGATATTACAATATTACGATATTCACATATTCCATGATATTTGAATATGTGAATATCGTAATATTGTAATATCGTAAATTTGTAATATCGTAAGATGCATTACGATATTATAATACTAAAGTTTTACGGTATTACAAATTTACGATATTCAAATATTACGATATTCAAATATTACGATATTCAAATATTACGATATTCAAATATGATCCATTACGATATTATAATACTACAAATTTACGATATTACGATCTTACGATATTACAAATTTACGATATTCAAATATTACGATATTCAAATATCCATTACGATATTATAATACAACAACTTTACGATATTACGATCTTACGATATTACAATTTTACGATATTAAGATCTTACGATATTCAAATATTTCATTCTGGCAATACCTTCGTATCTTACAAAACTACAAGATGATCACTATACGATATTACTATGGTATTTACGATATTCCAATCAGGCTTCCACATTGCTGCAAGGGCCGAGTTGTTAATATCTTTGACTAGTCTTGGAGATATGCAATTAAACCAAACATTAAATAATAAAAGCTCCAAGCGAAATGGAGACTTACGCCCATTAAAAGCGAATGCAATGTATAAAAGACCCGCGTCCACAGCCCCCGGCGCCCCCGGCGACCCACTGGAGTGCATTGTTCTATTAGAGCTATTGTTGAAATGCCAATTAATTATTCAAATATTTGTTTCATTTCATTACGTATGTAAATAGCAATTGAGATTCATTCAACCCGACGAGGCCCGCACCCAACCCAAAGGAGCGAAAGCTTTATAGATTTGTGCTTTATGAATATTAGATGCAATTATTCCATTGACGAGCTCCGGACTAGAAACTCTTTTTAGGCCCCGGCATAGCTGGCTTATCGCATATACATATATGCTTTATTCATAGCAAATCAACTTAATCGAAGGGGATTTCAGAGCAGAGCTAAATGAGCTTTTCAGTACCTCTAGTACCTCTTGTACCTCTATCTGTTCATTGCGGCAGAAATGTCTGTTAGTTAATGCCAGCTTTCGTTAAGAGGTAAACTAAGCTTTTACCTAATGAAGAGCTTTTCAAAGCTAGCTTAAACTTTAATGTGCTTACAGCAAAGGCATAGCTGGCCTAGCCATAGCTAATCAATACTCTTGAAGTGCTGGAAAGTATGTTCCAGTGTTGGTAAATGCTTAGTAAGAAGAAGAATAAGCTGCAAGAGCTCAACTCTCACATTGAAAGAGCAGAAAGAACGCAAATTAGCATCAATCTATGCGGGTATCTCCTAGCCTATCATACCCCCTCATTTATTTGGAGCATTTGATGGTCTCTAGTTGAGCGCTTCCTGCCCAGTGCCCACTGTACATAGCCAAAGCCCTAAAAATAAAAATAAAAAACGTTTAAGTCGCAATTCTAAATGAAATTTGTAAACTATTCCTAAGCGATTTCCTACCGAAGTTGCCAGAGCTAATGCATACATTTACTCTTCTACCCATATTCCCCCACTCTGCCTCTCTCTCTCTCTCTCTCTCTCTCTCTCTCTCTCTCTCTGACTCTGTAGAGCCATCCGTGCACCTCGGGCTTTTTGAGTCCGCCCACCTCGGCCAGCCGGCGTCCCTCGGTGATGTTCAATGAGTACGTGCTGCTGCATACGCCGCCAGCTTTAAGCAACGAGCCAGCAGCAGCCACCGCGACAACAACAACAGCAACAGTTGCAGCAACAACTGCAGCAGCAGCAGCAGCAGCAACAACAACAACAGCAGCAGCAGCAGCAGCAGCCGCAACTGCAGCAGCAATAACCACAGCAGCAACTGGCAATGGCATTCACTCCATGGAGAAGATGACGCAGGCAGGCGATGGCAGCATCTGGCAGGTGAGTGTTGAGGGGTGGGAGGGAAGTGGGCGTGGCGTGGACACAATCGACTTATTGTGGAATATTGATGACAGGTGAATCTACCGCAAAGCATCGGCACCATAGCCAATCCGTACGCCGAGTGCTCCGAGCTGGGCATACACGACGCGATGACTTGCCAGGAGCTCTTGGCCTTCTCGGTGGCCTTTTCGGCGGCGCTGCCGACGGGTCAGAGCACGCTCGAGTCGTTCTACTCCTCGCTGGCGCGCTGTGATCCTCACACAGTCGAGGCCCTGAACAAGGTGCAGCAGCAGAAGCGCCTGACAGCAGCGGCAACCACATCGACAGCAGCAACAGCTGCAGCAACAGCAGCAACGACGCCAGCAACAGTTGCTGCTGCCGCGGACATACTCGACTCGAGTGCGGAGCTGCCGGCGCCGGCGCTCAGTTTGGAGCTGGCTGCTGTCTCCACGGCCGTGCCGATGGAGCATCGGCGCAAGGAGCGGCAGCAGCTGCCCCACAACAACAACAATAACAACAACAACAACAACAACAACAATAACAACAACAACAACAGCAGCAAGAGCAACCACAGCCGCAACGCGACCGGCGGGCGTCAGCATGGCCGCAGCCACGCCCCCACTGGCAACTATATGGAGGACTACGCCTGCTGTTACGACCTCTACCAGAACGCGCTCTCGCCGCTGGACGAGCGCCAGCGTCCGCGCTCGCCCGCCCTGCGGCTGCTCATCGCCGTCTACCGCTGCCTGATGCGCGTCTGCAGCTGGATCCGGCGCTACATCAAGCGGCTCGTGGAGCACAAGTACTTCCAGCAGGGCATCCTGCTGGCCATCTTGATCAACACGCTGTCGATGGGCATCGAGTACCACAACCAGCCCGAGGAGCTGACGGCCATCGTCGAGACGAGCAACGTCGTCTTCTCCGGCATCTTCGCCGTCGAGATGCTGCTCAAGGTGGTGGCCGAGGGACCCTTCCGCTACATAGCCAACGGCTTCAATGTCTTCGACGGCATCATAGTCATACTCAGGTGAGTCCTCCATTGAGATATGCTCTAACGATGCTCAACTCACATCTCTCTCTCTCTCGCTTGCTCTCTGGCAGCGCCATTGAGATATGCCAAACGTTTGCGGGCAATGGGACTGGCGGCGGCGGCTCAGGTCTGTCCGTCCTCCGGACCTTCCGTCTGCTGCGCATCCTGAAGCTCGTCCGCTTCATGCCCAACCTGCGACGGCAGCTGTTCGTCATGCTGCGCACCATGGACAATGTTGCCGTCTTCTTCTCACTCCTCGTGCTCTTTATATTCATATTCAGGTGAGTTCTGCAGTAGCCAACACAGACACGTACACGTACAGAGACACGCCCACACCCACCCACCCACACACACACACACACCTGATATGCATGTGTACTAACAGCAACTGCCGCTGGGGCAGGCGCCTGTTTGGCACACGTCTAACACCGCATAAACACCTAACAAACTCTCAAATCCCAAAGATATCAGATGTAAATATAAAGAAGAAGAAGAAGACGAAGAAGAGCCAGAAAAGTGAGCTGGAAAAACTCCCGAATGAAGTTGGCTAGCAGAGGATAGGGATGAGAGCAGTCGAACTGGACTCGACTAATATGAATGATATAGCTCTTTCCGATTAACCATATGCCGCAGAGCAGCTAGAGAGAAGCTAGAGAAGCTGCAAAGCTGTAGTCTCCACTCTCCAGAGCGGCTCAGACAGAGATTGCTTATATAAGGAAAGAGCATCAGATGAGCTTAAGATAGAGAAGATCTCTAGGCAAGCCTCAAACTATAGATCTATCAGCTTAAGCTCCAGCTGAAACAGTAGACATAAAATTCTGAGCCAGAGCTAAAGGCAACTGCCCTTAAATACTTTTCAAAAGAAACGAAAGCAAAGGGAATCTGAGCTGACTTTTCTACAGAAATCTTCAACTTCAGTGTGAATCAATTTAAGATTCATTCAGGCCTCTCTATGCCAACGACTTCATGGAGTTCCAGCTGAGCTCAACGTCCACTTAACACGAACTCCCACACACACACATACACACATACACACCTACATACCTACATATATATGGATATGTAGAGTAATGTATATCGAAATGCTGATGCGCATCCAATGAATACAAAACGACCCACTGAACCACTAAGCCACTGACCCGCTGCATCAGTCGGTGACCCACTAAACAGTTGAGTGTGTTTTTTTTTTCATTTGGTTAGTTCATGGCTCTTAGAGCTCGGGATGGTGTTCATAGTGATCATCTCGTCTACTATACGACATAGAGTTGCGCAATACTAATCTACTTACTCACAGCTAGCCCCTAACTATCTAACTATCTAATTAGCCCCTCAGTAACAGCAACAGCCACAACAACAACAAATAATTAAGATCTAAGAGAAATAGCTATTAACACGCACACTCAGACACACACACACACACACATTCACAAGAACAGTTCATTCACATACACAGAGAGAGAGGGAGGGAGAGAGGAAGAGAGAAGGCATGATCTGTCTATGCAAATATATAGTATATATATACATATATAGCAGAAGTGCATATGTTCTCGCTTTATCTCTCTCTCTCTCACTCTCTTTCTCTCTCTTTCTGTATCTCTATTGCTATCTCATCAGATACATAACAAACAAACTCTCTCTCTCTCTCTCTCTCTCTCTCTCTCTCGCTCTGCACATTCACATATGCTCTTCTCGCTTTCTCTTCAATACATGCCTATGAGCTCTCTCGCTCTCTCTCTCTCTCTCTCTCTCTCTCTCTCTCTCATTCTCATTGTATATCTCTTTTGCTCTCTCCAGTTGATCTCTCGCTCTCTCTCTCTCTCCCTCTCTCTCTCTCTTTCTCGCTCATTCTTCTCTCACACACATACAAGATGCGCTCTGTCTCGCTCTCTTTTATTCTTTCCTATGCTCTCGATTTCTCTCTTTCTCACTCGCTCCCCACCCACATACATTACTTATCAGTCTGTCTCCCTCTCTCTCTCTCGCTCTCTCTCTCTCTTTCTCTTCTGCTGCATCATATAACACTTCACACTCGCCCCCAAAAACCGTACCAAAAACCCTCTCACAAAAACAAAACTAGAAACAAAAGTATTTAAATTCTTAGCCCTGGTAATAACTGTACTCGTTTTTATGCGTACCACTTGAGTAAACGATTGCGTAAGACTTTCTCTCTCTCTCTCTCTCTATTTCTCTCTTTCTCTGTCTGTCTCTGACTCTCACATCAACACACACGTACAATTACTCTAGCTCTCTCTCTCTCTCTCTCTCTCTCTCTCTCATTTAACTTAAGTGTATCTCGATTCGTAGTTAGAGTTTTTCCAAATTCAAATCCAAGTTGAACAACTATTTCAGTCTCTGTACTCTCACTCACGCTCTATCTCTGTCTCTTTTACACACACATACTCTCTCTCTCTCTCTCTCTCTCTCTGTCTCTGCTCTGTCTTGGTCTTTATCTAACACAATTCGTTGCTGCGTTAGTTGTCGTCGCATCGCACACTTTGTATTCCAAGTCGAAACAAAACAAAATAATACACTGAGAAAAATCAAGTCGAAGTTAATGAATGCGAGTGATTTTCAACTCTCTCTCTCTCTCTCCCTCCCACTCTCTCCCTCTCTCTTTTATTGTACCAACTTGTCAACGATTTGTGAGCACCAACAACGAGGCTAGTTATCTCTCTCTCTCTCCCTCCCTCTCGCTCGCTCGCTCTCACTCACGCTACTCGTTACTTTCTCAACTCTTCTCTCTCTCTCTTTTGTTTACTCGTCACTCGTCACTTGCTACTCTCGTCACACGCCCCTCTCCATTTTGCGTGCTCTCCAAGAAGCTCGTTTATTTATCTTATCCTCTTTTTCCGTTTGTGTTAACTTCTCACTCGCTACTCGCTACTCGCTACTCGCTGCTCGCCGCCAAGCGAACGCCGTTACAAGCCATTTACCTATGCTCACTTGTTTGACACAGACAGCAACAACAGCAACAACACGTACAACAATTAGTTAGTTCCAAGGCTTAACTAAATGTGTGTCTTAGCTTCATTAGCGTTTACCAACACTGAACTTGAAAACAAAAACTATAACCGAAAGCCAAACAAAACACACACACAAGGCTCGAAATTTCACACGCTTTTCATTTTGCTTCCTACAACACAATCGGCAGCAACACCAACACCAACAGCAACAACACCAACAAAAAAAGTAATAGTATTTTTAATAATACTAAACGTTAAACAGTAACTAACAAGTCGTACGCTTATTGTGTAGTTTTGCAGTATACAAACTATATCTATATATATATATATATATATATATATATATGTATAAATATATATATATACTTCATATATATATATACATATATGTATATATATATATATACATATATGTATATATATTCTATATATATATATATATATATATATATATATATATATATATCCAACTCTCTCAATTCTGAAATACTCGTACTACTCCACGCTATCTCTCCTCTATATATTTATATATAAATATATCTCTACTATTCAAATTTCCATTTTTAAACTTCTTAATTTTACTTAAATTTAAATCGTAAAAATACCAAAAAATACTAAAAATACCAACAACAACAAAAATAACACACAAAAATATACCAAAAACTACTTTTTATTCTAAACCAAAGTTTAGTTAGCTTAGTTGCTCTGTTCTTGAACTAAAAAGTCGTAAACGTTTGCGTAGTTAGAAACCAACAAAAAAAAATACAATAAATATCTTAAAAAATATCTAAAAAAAAAAAAAATACTACAGTCACATACTGACACATTTAACACAAGCGACAAAAATATCACAACAACTCTGCAATGAAAGAATACTTAGAATATGCCCCCTCCCCTGATGGCCCAATGCCCCCCACACACACACTCTCTCACTCTGCCACTCTCTCTCGCTGTCTCTGTCTCTTTCTATCTCTCTGTCTTAGTAGATCTAAAAAGAAGAAGAAGACGAAAATACTTTTAATACCATTCGAATGATACAAATATATTTTCTAACACTCCATTTTCCAGCAACTTTTACTTTCGTTCCGTTTGTCCGACTTGGGAGCTTTGCAAGCTCGCCTCTCTGTGTGAAAGCTCAAGTTCGAAATTCGTATTTTGAGTTTTGAGAAATTTACTTTGATTTTCCAACTGACGCTCGCTTGCTGCTCACTTACAGTCACATACTCTCTCTCTCTCTATCTCTCTGTCTCTCTCTCTCTTTCTTCCTTAACTATCTCTTTATCTCTCTCTATTTCTCTCTCTCTCTCTCTCTCTCTCTCTCTCTCTCTCTCTCACATACAATTGCTCTACTCTTAAATATTTTAATACTAAAAATGACTTTTAAACAAAAATAAAAAAACTAAAATTAAAAAAAAAACTTAAACTAAAAACTAAAAAACAAAACACCACAAAAACCCCCACAAAAATATTTAACAACAACATTAATAATAATAATAACTAAAAACCAAAAAAAAAAAAAACTTTACAAGAATATTACCAAATATATATATATTATCGAAATATAAATGTATATCATATATATATCAAAAAAATACCAAAAAATATACCAAAAAAAATACATCAATTTAGTATACTCGGCATGAATCTGTTCGGATGTAAATTCTGCGAGAAAATTAATGGAGAGAAGATTTGCGATCGTAAGAATTTCGACAGCCTGCTATGGGCGCTCGTCACAGTGTTTCAGGTAGACCCCATTTGCTATCAGCATAATTTTAACTTAACATATACATACGTACATATATATAAATGTATATATATATATATAAATACTAAATAAATACCATTACTATACCGAGTAATATATATATACATATATATATATATATATATATATATATATATATATATATATGTGTGTGTGTTTACCACCTAATTTTATGCCATAATCGTAATCTATCGATAACTAACACTTAAATGTTTCAATGAAAACAAAACCAATTTGTTTCTTTTTATAAAATACCAACAAACAAAAATACCAAAAATAATACCGAAATGTAAGCATTTTGTTTTGTTTGTTTTTTCCGTTGATATTTTAAGTTTAAGTTTTTTGTTCGGTTTGTTCGATAATGTGCTAGGCCTTGCCGATAACCGATAACCGATAACAATAACGATAACAATCATTTCGATTATAATTGTTGTGCTTTCTTTTGTGTTCCCAAAAACTAGTGCTCTGTCTCTCTCTCTCTCTCTCTCTCTCTCTCTCTCTCTCTCTCTCTCTCTCTCTGTCTCCCTCTATCTGTTTTTCTGTCTGTCTGTGTATTCAGTTTTGTGTGTGTTTCAATTCCAATCTGGCCCATAAGAACGCCTGTAAAATGGAAACTTTCCTTGATTTTTTTGTCGTGTCTTTTCTTTTGTTTCTTTGTTTTGTTTTTGTTACCATTAGATTTCGCACTGATTTGTGGTGTGTAGTCCGTTTGTTTGGTGTGGTCTTTATTTTCATTGTGTTCCATTCCATTTCGTTTCGTGCCTGCACGTTTGAGCCTAGTTGATGTGGCATGCCCAGTTTTTATCGAGCTACGCGCATACGCATGCTTTAGTCCGGTTTTACTTCGATGTATATACGATTTTTATTTGCTTATCGTTATCGACCAGCTATCGATTGTAAATTTAGCTTAGCTCATAAGGCAGATATATACATATATATATTCATAAACTGCACAGGTAAGCATACCAGTTGTGTAGAATCGCCTGCCCTATATCTATATCTATATCTATATATTTGATTTTGCATTTACTTATCTTTGGCTTGCTTAATCGATAAGTGTGTTATCGATCACACCTACTGCTGTCTATACACACACACACACACTCACACGTTAACTCGTTCTACTTCTTACTCCAACTCTTTCGATTTGTTCTCACTCGTCGTTTGCCTCTTGTCACACACACACACACACTCCCGCACTCACACTCACTCACACACACAAATGTTTTTTATTCTCTCTCTCTCTCTCTCTCTCTCTGTGTTTTTCTCTCTCTCTCTCTCTCTCCCTCTGTCTGTCTAAGTATTTGTTACTATCTATGTATGCATCTATGGTACATATCTATTGCTATATATACTCTAGACTCTAAGTTGCTTAGAATTTGTATACTCCCCCCGTCCACTTAACCTGAAACCCCCACACACAAACACACACCTACACACATGAGCACTCTCAACTCTTAACTGTAAACTATATTCCTCTTAAAGAAAACTCTACATATCACACACACACACACACATACATACACACACATACATACACATATACATATACATAGTCAAACACACATATATATATTATACATATCTAGTACAGTCTCTAGAGTTTATGAGGTTTACAGAATTACCAAAAAAATAAAAAAAAAATACCAAAAAAAACTCTGTAAAATAAAACAGTTTTTTTCTTTGCTCAACTTTTTGCTTCATCAAATAAATATTTATAAAAAAAAAGAACACGAAATTTTCTATCTATACTCTGTACAGAAATAAACAGTTATACAATCAATTTGAACCCAAAGAAAACCCCACTAAGCTTCAAGTTTCTTATAAACTTCGGAGTCAACAACAACAACAACAACAACAACAGCCACAAAATACTACAAAAATATGTTATATAAATTTAAAAAAAAAATACTATGTATATATGTATATAAGATATATCTCATCTACATAGGTATACATACAGATATATCAAGAATCTTAGATATATATACATAGATATATACATATATCGAATTGACAACTTTTACTACATATATATATCTATATATACCTATATATATATATACATATGTACACCAATTCACATTGTCTGAGCCTTTAGCTCTACTTAATCTAATCTTTACTCACATATATATTCCTACATACATATATATATATATACTCATAATCGAACCGCAATTATATATGTATATCTATATATCTATACCTCTATATACATATATATATATATATACATATATGCTCTACATATACACACCAAAAAAAAAAAAGAAACTATCTCTCTCTCTAACAAACAAAAAAAACTGATATATATGATATATATATATATATATAAAACATATATACGTATAAACCTACAGCATACTCGGCATGTATCTGTTTGGCGGTAAGTTTTGTAAATTTTTGGATGAATCCGGACTCGAACGCGAATGCACGTGTCCCGAAATAATCAGCCGACATCCGCAATGCGAATGCGATCGCAAACACTTCAACAACATTTTGTGGGCCACTGTCACAGTTTTCCAAGTAAGAGCAACCAACAATCAACAAATACCCAACCACATCCATTAAGAGATATACCAAAAATATACATATATATATATATATATATACCAACTTTATATATATATTTATATATTTATCTAAGTACAAAACAGACAAGAAGAAAATATATAACCTCTCTATATATATGTATCTGAGTTTTATGGCAAAACATGCAGCTCTATCAAAACTTTATCTAGTTCTCTTCTGTTAACTGATTTCTTAGTTTTAGTTTAGTTACACCTACATCTATCTATCAATATATACATATATATCCCTCTAAACCTTCTATATATATATATATATATATATCAAGAAGAAGAGAAAACTTTACTCGTGTTTCTAGCTTTAGTTGGTTGGCTCTAAAAAGTTCTTTCGGTTCGGTTGAGTTTTGTTTTTTTTTCCCCTTGAGTTCCTTTCATAACTTTTTACTTAGTTCTCAAATACTTTTTCAATCAGTAAGTAGTTCTTAGCTAACTTTACACCCACACACACACATCTTCACACACACACACACACACATACCTCACAGTACTTTTCAAACACTGAATGCAATAGTTCCTTTTGCGAACAAGCGTGAACTGAACTAGTTCATTTTTGGAACCTTTATTAGATTCCACTTGAAATATATACCAAATTATTGCTCTCTCTCAAGTCTCTCTCAACTATCTCAAAGTCGCTTTGAACCACTGAACCACTGAACCACATACAATTGCCATTTGGTTTGGCAGCTCTGAGCAATTGGCTTATTGTACAGAACTAAGTGACAGTTCTATCCCTTGTCGATCTGGCTCATTAACCTCCCCCCCTCTCTCTCCCTGTCTCTCTCTAGTCAGCCAGCTCTCTCTCTCTCTCTCTCGCTCACACACACACACACGAAGTTCACTCACACAACAATTATTCTCTGACAATTTTGTCTCTTTTCTCTCCTGCTCTCGTCTGTCTCTTTTAGTTTTATCTTCTCTTTCCTTCTCTCTCTCTCTTTCTCTCTCTCTCTCCGTCACACACACACACACACACATATACACTGCTCATCTGTAACATAAGCCAAAGTCTCATTTCGTTTTTCTTGCATGATTTCTCTTCTCAATCGAAAACTTTTTCGTTTTTCCTTTCATTCCATTTTCGTTTTTGTTCTTTTTAGTCTTTACACCCGTGTATGGAGTGTATATATATATAGATATATATATATCTATATACATATCGACATACCATAGGAAACGTTTTTTTCTTTATGGCTTGTTGCCCCGCCCTACGCCCCTACGCCTTCAAGTGCTGCTGCTTTGTTCTTCTCCTTTTCCCACTTATTCTTCTTGGTATTTTTCCCACGCTTTGTGATTTCGTTTTATCGTTTTCGTTTTGCGTTTATGCCTAGCTCACGTTTCTCAATTGCTTTTTGCTGCTTTTTGCGCTTTTCTTAAAATACAAAAAAAAATATACTATAAAAGTACATATATATATATATAGAACAAAATACAAATATTACTCATGTACAGTCACGACCAAAAACAATATATATATATATTTAAAATTTCAAAAAAAAAAATACCAAATATATATACTCGATTTGTATATGAAACCCCATATATAGCATCAACTAATTATTGGCACGTCGTGTAAAAAAATACCAAAACCATCAACAACAACAAAAAAAATATATATATATATATATATATATATAAAATAGCAACAACAAAATATATATATATTCGAAAGAGAAAAAAATACCACTTTTAGTATTTAACAAGAATTTGAATTTCTATGCAAGATATTTTTTGCGCGCTTTTGCAGCTCTTTAAAGGAATTTTCATTGTTTAGTTTCCTAATTCTATTTATTCAGTATTTTCTATGGAATTGGAGTTTGTATTTTGAGTTGAAAACGTGTTTTTAATCGAGTGCTTTGCGTTTTTTAAGCCACACCACGAATTACGAGTATAATACCATGTACTTTAGATTCGTTCGTTCGATTCAACTTAACTTTTGCTTTGGTTACTTACCAGTGCGTGTCTTTAATCTTAAGTCCCTAAGTTTTCCTCTCGTTTCGTTTCGTTTCATTTCGTTTCATTTCGTTTCGTCTCGTCTCGTTTCGTTTCGTGATTGTGCTTTCAGTTGCCAACTGCTTCAACTGCGCCTTGGCAAACTTTTGTGTTTCATACTCCATGCTGAATGTATTTTTTTTTCTCTCAATAAGAACTCAAAAAAAAAAAAAAGAATTATAAAAAAATACAGAAAAAAAAACAAATTATATCTAAAAATGTTAAAAAAATACTTTTTTTTATTGAAAAAATTTTATTTAATTTATTTTTTTGTATAATTTGTTTGCCAAAGAGAAAAGAGTTCTTATAATATTTTGTGTTCGAAATACTAAAAAAAAATACCAAAAGCCAACAAGCTAGACATTTAAAGCTATATACTACCTAACACATTTACAATGAATATAAATATATATACATATCCTTACGTATTACCCTAACATATATTGAATTCTATAATATTTATATACATCTATAGTAATAATCGATAACAAACCGAGAGTAAGAAGAAGCTGATATATCTAACACGTTTTTTTGGCGTCTTTCTTTTGCTTCTCCAACATGATGTATTTTCTTTTATGCTCTCTTTTTTCTTATATACCAATACACATACACACTCACACACACACACATACACTCACATACACACACACATATGTTTATGGTGTTTCGTTCTCTTTTTATGCTTCTTTCGATAACAAATATATATCGTATAACGTATATCGTATATATATATATAAATATGAACGTTAACTGCACCACGTTTTGCCGCCCGCAATCCACCTGCAACTGCAACCAAAAAATACAAAATAAATAATACCAAACATCAACCAACAACAACAACAACAACAACAACAACAAACGAACAAACAACAAAAATGTTTCTAGATACTAACGCAAGAGGATTGGAACGTTGTCCTATTCAATGGCATGGAAAAGACAAGTCATTGGGCCGCATTGTATTTTGTGGCTCTAATGACTTTTGGCAATTACGTGCTGTTTAATTTATTGGTCGCCATTTTGGTTGAGGGATTCAGTTCAGAGGTAGAGTTTTGCCAACATCAACTAATTACGAAAAGAAAAAAATACTAACAAAAATACCAAAATTTAATTGACTTTCCTTTTCCTTTGGCGCGCACTGGTCATCGTTTCGCTAGATTCAATCAATCAGTCAATTGTCGAAACGATAACCACGCCCAAATTTATCGATAAGCTTTTCAATTGGTCTTTCCAATCGATAAATAATACTATTTCAGCTCTTGCTATATTTTGATTTTCTACTAAAACCTGCTTTCTCACTTAAGCTCTAAAGTAACTTTCAATTCTTACTAACATTTCGATAAATTATCGATTTCAAGTAACTTAATCTTTCGATTCTTGCTGTCTTTTATGATTTCCTACTAATCTCTTGCAAAAATGTATATATATGTCGATAACTCTAATCGATACTCGATTAACAACGAAGCTAACAAAACAATGTTTCAATTATTGCTCCAAATTGCCAATATGCTCAGCTTCGATAAGTTATCGATAGACCCACTAAAGTAAAAGCTAAAGCTAAAGAATGAGTTCGATCAACGATAATTGAGACACTGTCTTGCAGCGAAAACGATAGTTCGCGCAAAACGATAGACAGCAGCGATAACAAAATCGAAATCGAAAACGATAACGATAACGATAACGTTGACGAAAAAGTCTAATTTTGAAATTTTGATTCCCTCAGCGAAATGAACGTCGCGAACGCGAACAACGTGAATTGGTTAAGAAACTGCGCGAAGAGACATTGGCCGAAAATTATAGCGATGGTATGTACGATGAATCACGCAGCGAAGCGGATTCATCGACCACAAACGATAGTTACTACGAGGTACGCAATCGCTGGCGCAGTGCCGAGGATGTGCGCAAGGTAAGTGAACGAGAGAACCGAATCGAAATGAGACAGAGAGATAGAGCGAGGGAGAGCGCAAGCTCAAGCTCAAGCTCAAGCTCAAGCTCAAGCTCGACTCTGCGCCACGCAGTGACTGTGAGAGTGCCTGAGGCAGCATGCATGTGAGTGAGAGAGTGTGAGTGAGAGTGCGTGTGCGTGTGCCCTTGAGAGTCCTTAACGGTATGTATCCGTAGTCTGTTGTTGCACCATCAGCATCGATCACCGATTGTTATCGCTTATCGTCTATCGTCTATCGTCTATCGCCACTTTAGCAGCTGCAGGAGTCAGCCGAGCTGAACATCGAGACCAAGAGCAATATCCATCGGCAGCGTCTCCTCCAGCCCATCCAGGACTATCAGATCAACGAGCTGCCCGCCCAAGGCGCCAGCTCTGTCTCGCTCGGCCCTGCCGGCGACAAGGAGGGCGATGCCAAGCCACGCGGTGGCCTCAAAAAGGTAAGTGAACTCCCTCGACTTCTGCTTTCAAGAAGAAGAAGAAGAAGAAGAAGCAGAAGCAGATGCGAGGATCTGCATGAAGTCAAGCCCCAATCCAATCGCCCTCCACTTGTTGTACCTCAGACATACTCGATCAAGGAGCGACGCAGCGAGGCGCCACGCATATCGAAAATGCGTCTCATACGCGATCCGCCGCTCATCACAACCACAGCGGCCACGCCCCAAGATTCGCCAAGCACCACGATGGAGCCGGGCATGAGTTTCCGCCAATGGGGCGACATGGAGGTGAGCTATGCCATTCCTACTCATATGCCCATCAGCTAGGATGTCCTTAGATTTCTTAGAGTCTATAAAGGATAGCTATTATCCTTGCACCACTAGACTCCAATCGATTCTGCCCTTTAGCTTCTACTCTTGAACACCTCCTCTTGCTCCTTCGCATGTACTAATTCCCTTTGGCTATGCCGCAGCCCGTGCCGCCGTCGCCGTCGCTGCTGAAGCCACCGAACATTTTCAGCGGCGGGCAGCGGACCCTGGACGAGGGCATCCCGGCCATAGATCTCATACCGCCGTCGCCGGTGCTGGCGCACAAGCCGCTCAACATACTGAACGCCAGCCAGCTGCAGGGGCATGTGGGGGGCGCTGTGGGTGGTTTGGGTGGTGGAGGTGTTGGTGCGGCTGGCGGTGGTGCCGCGGCTGGCAGCTCCAGCTTGTCCAGCGGCAGCAGCAATCAGCTGAGCAGCCTCCTGCCCAGCGCCCTGGCCAGCAGCATGCACAGCGTCATCATCGACGACATCTCCAAGAATTCCAGCACAACTGCCGCGGCCACGCCCATCTATGTGCCGACCATATCATCGGCGGCATCGACACTGCAGCCGCCGACCGAGAGCCACAGCCACAGCCACAGCCTCAACCTATCCGAGTTGTCGCTCAGCTCCGCCGTGGGCGGTGCCGGAGGCAGCGTCGCCTCCACCAGCGGCAGCTCCTCCAGCGAGCGCTTGCCGCTGGCCCCGCCGAGCAGCTTCAAGCAGCGCTTCCGCCGCTCCAGCTCAAAGAAGCGGCCGAGCACACAGCGCGCCGACGATCAGCATCTGGGCGACGAGGAGGAGCCGCAGCTGAACAACGGCAGCGGCGACAACAGCTTCCTGCTGCGCAGCAGCCCGGCCATGGCCGCGGGCGGCTCAGGTGCCAAGGACACGAATCGCCTCAGTCCACAGAACTCGATACGGCGGCTGTCCAACACGCTGAGCATTGGCAGCGGCCCGGGCAGCCGGCGCGCCTCGGCGTGCATCTTCAACTCGCAGGTCTACCAGAACCTGAACCAGCCGCCCAAGCTGAGGGGCGCCGGCCAGCGACGCATGAGCTCCATCGAGCTGGCCTTCAGCAAGACGTCGCACTTGAACCTGCACAATCTGGAGGCGAACCGCAAGTCGCTGTCGTACACCAACTCGAAGATCGACCTCGACAAGTGGCAGAAGTCCTACATGACCCTCAACGAGCCGGACATGCTGCAGCAGTACATGGAGGCGCGGGACAAGCGCAAGAACTCCATCAGCCACTACAACCTGAAGAAGCGGCTCGAGGAGAAGGAGCTGCAACAGCTACAGCAGCTGCATCAGCAGCAACTGCAACAGCAGCAACTGCAACAGCAGCAGCCACAGCAGCCGCAGCAACTGGAGTCACAGCTGCCGCCGCAGCAGCTGGCCAAGGAGCTGCAGCTGCTGTCCATGCAACGACATTCCATGGTGCCCTGCGGCTCTAGCGGGGAGCACGTCTCGAAGCTCAAGATGATCATACAGCGCCTGACGCCGAAGCACTTTACCGCCGAGCGTGACTCCTACTCCATGTACGTCTTTCCGGAGGACAACAGGTGCGTCCCTCAAGAGTCCTTCAACCTAAACATTAAGTGAGCTTTAAGCTCATTTGTAGCGCTTTCAGAGACTTTATACAAGCTTTAATCTTAGACGAACTTTTAATCAGCTTTATGGAAAGCTTTCGAAGTAGCTTTCCTTGAGCTTTCAGTTGATTAAAGCTTCGCTGCCGTGGCTTTAGGTCACCTTAAAGTCCATTAAAGACATTTCCTATTCAGTGAATCGAACAGCTCGAAGTTTTCTTCTTTCATTTCACAATTTTCCAATTGACTTTTGCCTTTTGCCCAAGCAACGGCAATCGAGCGCACGTTTCACAGTTCGATTTCATTTTCAATTTTCACTCGTGATTTGTGCATCTCGGAAGCGCCGTAATTCAATTATACAACTTTGTCGCCATTCAAGCTGATGCCCTCCTCTCTCTCTCTCTCTCTTTTGTGTGGGAACAGGTTCCGGCAGATCTGCACGTGGTTCGTGAACCAGAAGTGGTTCGACAATGTTGTGCTGCTCTTTATAGCGCTCAACTGCATAACGCTCGCCATGGAAAGACCAAACATCCCTCCAAGCAGCACCGAACGAGTGTTCCTAGCAACAGCCAACTACGTGTTCACCGTCGTCTTTACTGTCGAAATGTTCATCAAGGTAAGTTCATGCCAGTTGAACTAGTTCACTAACTGCTGCACTACACTCAGCGAAAAGAAGTATATGATATGATGATATGATATGATAATATGACATGACGATATGATATGATATGATGAGATGATGATATGATGATATGATATGATATGATATGATATGATATAATATGATATGATATGATATGATTTGATATGATGATATGATATGATATGATATGATATGATATGATATGATATGATATGATATGATATGATATGATATGATATGATATGATATGATATGATATGATTGATATGATATGATATGATATGATATGATATGATATGATATGATATGATATGATATGATATGATATGATATGATATGATGATATGATATGATATGATATGATATGATGATATGATATGATATGATATGATAATATGATATGATATGATATGATGATATGATATGATATGATATGATATGATGATATGATATGATATGATATGATATGATATGATATGATATGATATGATATGATATGATATGATATGATATGATATGATATGATATGATATGATATGATATGATATGATATGATATGATATGATATGATGATATGATATGATATGATATGATATGATATGATATGATATGATGATATGATATGATATGATATGATATGATGATATGATGGCAAAATATAAATGATGTATTTGATATGATGATATAATATGATATAATATGATATATATGATGTGATTATATGATACATATACATATATTACATACACACATACATATATTCAACTACCACTGCAATTTCGCTGAGTGTACTGTGCATTTGACAGTTTGTAATTGAGTTTTGGGTATTGATGAAGTCTGATTGCATTCGCAGGTAGTTGCCACGGGCATGTTTTATGGCCCGGATGCGTATTTCACATCCGGCTGGAATATAATGGATGGATCTTTGGTTACAATTTCGATAATTGATTTGTTAATGTCATTGATTAGCGAGTCGAGCCCGAGGATATTTGGGATTTTAAGGGTAAGTTTGTAGGTGGGGCCGGCGTGGCACAACTAAAAGCGTGGCATCGCAATGCCCACAGCGACTGCTACATGCCACATGCCACTTGCCACTTGCCACATGCCACATGCCAAATGCCACATGCCACATGCAGCATGCAACTGAATGCAGCGCCCAACAAATGTGCGAGCCACCAATTCAACAACTCGAACCACGCACCACAAAAAAAATATCAAATCAGCTGCGGAATCATTAAAAAAACCAAAACCAAAACCAAAACTAGAAAAGCTATGAAAAGCTCTAGCAATTGCTCGTTCGCTCGCCTCGCTCGTTCGCCCGCTCTCTCTCGCTCTTTCTCTCTCTGTCTCTTTCTCTATCTATCTTTCTCTCTTTAGCTTACTTTGTTTCTTATCGCTATCTCTGTCTAATGCACACATCTCTCGTCTCGTCTCGCCTACTGCGCACACAACTCTTTCAACAACTCTCTCTATCTATCTCTCTCTCTGAAACTCCATCTCTTTCTGTCTTTCTCTCTATCTATCTCTCTCTACATATATATATATACCTATGTATATATATATCTATGTCTCAATTGTATTTGAATTGGGTATTCGCATCTTAATCTAAACATTCACCAAAAAATATATATATAAAACCGATCTGCAGGTAAATTCTCGCTGCTATATCTCATTTAATGGCAAATCCAATATCTACAACATTAATCCAATTTTATTTGTCTGTGTATGTGTGTGTGTGTGCGTGTGTGTGTAGAGTCCCTTAAGAACTGTTAATACCCCTCATGCTATAGCTCGTTCTGTATATATATATAGATCTATATTTGTTAACGATACGATTTGCATTGTTTTAAGACCTTGTCATGCCTCAACCTCGCACAACTTTCGCTAATAATCGCAACATAACCTCACATTTTGTAAATTTACCTATCGGAGCTGTTGGGTCTAGCCTCAAAATTGAATTCCAAACTTATCGAATCTATCTATAATCTAGCAGAGATCTTACAGCTCTGATACTCTCAAGTTTGTCTTATAGTACTATAATCACATGACTACTTATCACTGTTCCATTTCCATTTGTTCCATCTTGTAAATCAATCTTTATCATTATTTTTTTTAACATGCATCTCACTACTACCCTAGGCATCTATAGCCATGTTACTACCACAATGCATAACTATCAAAATTCCGATTCCATTTGTTCCATGTGTTTATATCATTGTTGTGAGTCCCAAGTTCCGTATTCCACGAGGCTATTATCGCCCTATTACTATACTATAACTATTTTGTTAGACATATATAATGATCATTGTTCCAATTCCACGTGTTTCAAGTTGTTAAGCTTTTTATATCATTGTCTGTAGCCCCATTTCAGCCTCCTTTTGGCCACCAGCTACTGCTGTTCAGTATTACTACCCATTCATATACCCAATTCCACTCGTTCCACCCTACATCATGAGATTAACTATTTTCGAATATGTCCAAACTGTATCTATCATTCCGTTGCATTATCTTCTCCTTTCATTTTCATTCATTCCTCTCAGTCTTTCTCAGTTCCACTCGTTCCTCGCCACATCCTGTTTATTCAGCTTTTCAATTGCACGCCATTCAGCTTAGAGCACCGCATCATCAACCGTATTACTCCGTATCACTCATGCCCATTTCCATTAGTTCCATGCCATTCCGTTCCGCAACTACCATTGACTTACCATCGACTGCTGCTGCTCACATTATTATTTGGAATACCAAATCGTTTCATCATTAGTGTGTTCCAAATTCCAAATCGTTTCCTCTTCAATATATGTATGTATTTCCCGTAAGGCTGAAGTAGCTGCAGTCCATGCTAGCATACAAGTGTTCCATTATCATGTTGCTTTGCCTCGTTTCGTTTTTGTGTTGTTCCAATTGCAGTCGTTTCAGTTGCTACAATCGCTTCACACAGTGTTGCGCCTACGATTCGTTGTACTCGAACGAAACGCACAATATAGAGAGAGAGAGACTAAAGTCGAACTAATACTGATTCATGGCTGTTCCAAACCCAATTGTTGTTCGCAGGTGTTTCGTCTACTTCGTTCCCTTCGGCCGCTGCGTGTGATCAACCGAGCGCCGGGTCTGAAACTAGTCGTTCAAACGCTCTTATCGTCCCTGCGTCCCATCGGGAACATCGTGCTGATCTGTTGCACCTTCTTCATCATCTTTGGCATCCTCGGCGTCCAGCTGTTCAAGGGCACCTTCTTCTACTGCGAGGGCGAGAACATTAAGAACGTACGGAACGCCGACGAGTGCCGTCGCATTCCGGGCAACGTCTGGACCAATCGCAAATACAATTTCGATGACCTGGGCAAGGCGCTGATGTCCCTCTTCGTGCTCAGCTCCCGCGATGGCTGGGTCAACATCATGTACACGGGCCTCGACGCCGTCGGCGTCGACCAGCAGCCGATTGTCAACTACAACGAGTGGCGGCTCCTCTACTTCATCGCCTTCATTCTGCTGGTCGGCTTCTTTGTGCTGAACATGTTTGTGGGCGTGGTCGTCGAGAACTTCCACCGCTGCCGCGAGGAGCAGGAGAAGGAGGAGAAGATCCGACGCGCCGCCAAGCGCGCCCTACAAATGGAAAAGAAACGCCGCCGCATGCACGAGCCGCCCTACTACACGAACTACTCCCCCACCCGGATGTTCGTGCACAACGTGGTCACGTCGAAGTACTTTGATCTGGCCATCGCCGCCGTCATCGGGCTGAACGTGGTCACCATGGCCATGGAGTACTACAAGATGCCGATCCCGCTCCAGTACGCTCTCAAGATCTTCAACTACTTCTTCACGGCGGTGTTCATACTGGAGGCGAACATGAAGCTGGTGGCGCTGGGCTGGCGGCTCTACCTGAAGGACCGCTGGAACCAGCTGGACGTCGGCATCGTCCTGCTCTCGATCGTCGGCATCGTCCTCGAGGAGCTCGAGACGAACATAATCCCCATCAACCCGACGATAATCCGCGTGATGCGCGTCCTGCGCATCGCCCGCGTGCTGAAGCTCCTCAAGATGGCGAAGGGCATACGCGCCCTGCTGGACACCGTGATGCAGGCCCTGCCCCAGGTGGGCAACCTGGGGCTGCTCTTCTTCCTGCTGTTCTTCATATTTGCGGCGCTGGGCGTGGAGCTGTTCGGCCGGCTCGAGTGCTCCGACGAGATACCGTGCCAGGGACTCGGCGAGCATGCGCACTTCGCCAACTTCGGCATGGCTTTCCTCACATTGTTTCGCGTAGCGACTGGCGACAACTGGAACGGCATCATGAAGGACACGCTGAGGGATAACTGCGATGACGCCGCCGATTGCGTACGCAATTGCTGCGTCAGCTCATTTATTGCTCCCATATTCTTTGTGATATTCGTTCTAATGGCGCAATTCGTTTTGGTGAACGTCGTCGTGGCTGTTTTGATGAAACATCTCGAGGAGAGCCACAAGCAAATGGAAGACGAGCTCGACATGGAGGTGGAGCTGGAGCGCGAACTGGTCCGCGAACAGGAGTTCGCCCAGGAGCAAAAACTGTGCCAGCAGCTGGCGGAGGCGCAGGCCAAGCTGCCAGCGCCGCCCCGACCCCTGGCCAAGGTCAAATCCCTGCCCAAGAACTTCATCTACAGCACCCCCTCCCTCGACAAGAAGTTCCCCAGCGTCAGCCTCACCGGCAGCACCGCCAACAACATAGCCGCCGCCGCTGGCGCAGGCCAGCGCCGACAGACCGTGCAGTACTTCAACCAACAACAGCAACAGCAGCAGCAGCAGCAGCAGCAACAGCAACTGAGCCTGGCCGAGATGGGCAGCGCGCTGACGCCTCAGGGCCTGGGCGGGCGTCTGGGCGAGCCCTTCGGCGGCGCGATGACGGCAGCGGCAAGTGGTCCGGGCTCCGAGCTGCTGGGCTTGCAGCTGCCGCCATTGGGCCGCCGCGGGCGACGCGCCTCGGCCGCCGCCGGATTCCGCAAGCGCGGCGTGCTGTCCAAGGAACGCTCCCTCGACGAGCAGGCCATCAGGCGGCGCAACCTGGAGGCGAAGCGCACCAGCTGCGACTCGCTGCCGTGGGGCGGCGATGCGCTCGACTACCGACGCGGCACCATCTTCGAGAGCCTCGAGTCCGATCCCGCCTCCAGCTACGATCTGGACGTGCGCAGCATACGCAGCGCCGAGGTCTCCAGGCCGCACGACGACGACGAGTCCCTCGATCCGCTGCCCGTGGTCAGTGCTCTAATCCAGCCAGCGGCGACGCCATCGTCGCCCCCCCTAACAACAGCCACGCCCACGCCCATGCCGACGCCCATGCCCCAGTCACAGCCACCGGCACAGCCACCGGCACAGCCACAGGCACAGCCACAGGCACAGCATCCGCGTCGTCCCTTCGGCTGGTCACAGTCGGTGGACCAAGGCTGCCTGCTTGGCCCTGGAGGACGCAGCAGCTTGCTGCTGTCGGTGCCACGTTCGATGCCCCCTCGCAGTCGCAGCGGCAGCACGAAGCAGCTCTTCAAGCAGCAGGCGCTCGATGAGGACGCCGACATGGATGAGAACTCGCTGCTGTTGCCCGCCACGCACCTGGCGGCACCGGTGGCTCCCAGCGCGGAGCACCCAACGGCGGCGGCGGCAGCGGCAGCAGCAGCGAGCGACGTTGACGGCGACCTCGATGTCGTCGACGTCAGCAGCGCAGCGGGCCTAAGCAAATCCGATTCGGCGGACATCATGCGCATCATCAGCGAACGCAGACGCATGGATCAGCGGGATCAGTGCGGCAACGAGGACAGCGACTACAACGAGCTCCTCCTGGTCAAATCGCCGCAATCCTCCACGGACTAAGCGCTCCAGTGAGCCCCTCTCTCACTCTCTCTCTCTCTCTCTCTCTCTCACACTCTCTCTCTTCCTCGCTCACACATACTTTAAAGCAGGCTAACGATAAGTAGTTTTAAGCACTATCGATAGACGATAACACAAAGCTAGCCTGTCAGCGTAAGCATACATCCGTATCCTACAGACTAGCTCACAGAGTGTTCCAAAAACATGATCGATAAACGATAACAGGCTTGTCCTCTATGCACGCATCTCCCTGCCTCTCGCTGTTACTCCCTCTCCTCGTGTCTCTATCTCTCCCCTACACAGGCTTGCTTCCAGAGTATTTTAAGCGCATTTAAACAATATCGATAAATCGATAACACGACAAAACAGAGCAAGCCTGTTAGCACACATACTAATATCTCTCTCTCTCTCCCTGTCTCCTGCGGGCTTGCTTACAGAGAGTTCCGTGCGCATTTAACCATTATCGATAAATCGATAACACATTCACAGTATAAACAGAAGCAAGCCTGTGAGCACACACTCTCTACTACTCTCACACACACTTTCGTAACTCCTCGAACTTCAGGCAATTTTCCAAGTGCTCAGTTTGAAGAAGGCAAAAGCAGAAACCAAAGAAAGATGAAGAAGAAGAAAGAAAGAAACTAAAGCGTTAGCTCTTAGGCAATAACGATTAACGATTAACGATAAACATTACTCACTAGCGTTTAGGCGATTAACTGTAACTCTAACTGTAACTATAACTATACAAAAAATAACTGTAACGATAACGATAACGATAACGATTACAATTACGAAAGCTACTCATCGAGCGTTCTCTACCAAAGGCAAACACAAACAAATTGTCAACTGTTTTTAGTGCAATCTACGGTTTTCATAAGTTTAGCGAAAACAAAAACAAACAAACAAAAATACTACAAAAATACTAAAGATAATGAAAAATACTAAAGAAAAATCGTTGCTTAGAGCGTTTTCCGTTTCAACCACAGAAAAAAGTAAAAAAAAAAAACAAAACAAAAATCTGATTTATGATGATTATATAGAACTATATATATACATATATATATATATATATATATATATATATATATATATATATATATATATATATATATATATATATATATATATATATATATATATATATATATATGCATATGTATGTATATACAAGAGTTATAGACACAGTTATACAGAACTACTATATGTATATGTATGGATATTGTCAACAGAAATATATATATATATACTAATATATATATATATATACATATATACAGTGGTTCACAGCTTATTTCAACCAGCACCTTAAAACAAGTTTAATGGCGTATATAACCAAAACTATTGGAGATATCTAAAATATTTAAACGTAGGTTGTAAGTGTAATGTTTTAACTAATAAAATAATAATTTATTTATTTTTAAAAAATATTTTTAATATATAAAAATATTAAATACCTAAAAAATGACAGAAGTTGCACTCCACAGCTTATTTCAACCACAAGCTTTGCAACTGATCTAAGATCCGTTATTGGGCAATGCAACGGTAGTTTCTTTTTCTTTGCTTTAGTCATTCTTTTCGTAGTGTGATGAAATAAATTTCAGCTGAATTTTTGAGAGCTCAACTTGCAGAAACGTGAATTAAGCGAAATGGGACCACGTACAACTATAGATCAGCGAGAACTTGTCCTTAAACATTTTAAAAACGGGCATTCCCGTAAAAAAATTGCTGAGATGGTTGGACTTAGTGATTCCACAGTCCAGAGCATCATTTACCGTTTTGTCCGTGAAAATAGAACGCACGACAAAGGTAGAAATGCTCCGAACAAAATTTTTAATTCCACGGACGAGCGCTATATTGTAAGAAAAATCCGGAAGAACCCAAGGCTATCGGCTCGAAAAAGTGGCCAATGAATGTCCAGGAAGAGTTAGGCAAGTCATGCCACCCAGAAACTATTCGCCGCGTGCTCCGGGAACACGACTTTAATGGCAGAGTACCACGCAAGAAGCCTTTTATCAGTGATAAAAATAAGAAGTGTCGCCTAAAATTTGCCCAGGAGCACTTGCATAAGGACTATGATTTTTGGAAAAGTGTCCTTTTTTGCGATGAGTCCAAATTTAATTTATTTGGATCGGACGGACCCTCATATGTGTGGCGTAAACCCAACACAGAGCTAGATGCAAAAAACTTGAGGGCTACAGTGAAGCACGGCGGAGGCAACATTATGGTTTGGGCCTGTATGTCAGCAGAAGGTGTTGGTAACTTGGAGTTCATTGAGACAACGATGGATAAAACCAAGTACCTTGAAATTTTGAAATCAAATTTAATTCAAAGTGCTGAGAAACTGGGCATCAAGGAGGACTTCAGATTCTACCAAGACAATGACCCGAAACACACAGCGGGAATTGTGCAAACTTGGTTGATGTGGAACTGTCCCCATGTCATGAAACCACCAGCCCAATCACCAGACTTAAATGTTATCGAAAATTTGTGGTCGATTTTGGAGACAAACATTCGAAAACGCAAAATATCTAACAAATCAGACCTGAAAACGGCTTTATTTGAGGAATGGGGTAAAATTACGCCAGAAGCTACCAAAAAATTAGTTGAATCCATACCAAACCGGCTTAAAATGGTAGTAAAACAAAAGGGTGGTCACACCAAATATTAATTTTTAGTTATTTAGAAAAACACTTAGCTTTAGTAATGTATTTCCATAAGTGGTTGAAATAAGCTGTGGAGTGCAACTTCTGTCATTTTTTAGGTATTTAATATTTTTATATATTAAAAATATTTTTTTAAAAATAAATAAATTATTATTTTATTAGTTAAAACATTACACTTACAACCTGCGTTTAAATATTTTAGATATCTCCAATAGTTTTGGTTATATACGCTATTAAACTTGTTTTAAGGTGCTGGTTGAAATAAGCTGTGAACCACTGTTATTAAAAAAAAAAATTATTATTTTTATTTTTTATAGTTTAATATTAATAATAAAAAAAATAAAAGAAGAAGGGGGAAAGGAAAGAAAATAAATAAGTATAATTTTTATAGAGAGGGGTTTTTTTTATATATATATTTTTATTTTTTTTATATTTTTTTTGTTTGGTTGTTTTTTTTGGTTTTTTAGTATTATTTTTGGTGTAGTATTTATAAAAAAAAAACCCCCCCAAAAGAAGGAGAAATAATAAATATTTTTTTTTTTTTTTTTTTGTAGCTCCTTAAGATGGTATAAACTAACTTTGAACGAAACGAAACACAAAAATACTAAAATACCAACATAAATATACAAACAGAAAATACCGAAAAAAAATACCAAAATGTTGGCACTTCGAACATCAATTGATATAACAACAAATACGAATTTACATAGGTACTTAACACACACACACACACACACACACACACACACACACACACACACACACACACACACACACACAGAGCAGTAACTGCCGCTGGCGTTGCTCATTTTAGACAATCTTTCGTACACCTCTGGCGCGCTCTCTTTCTGGCCTTAAACCAAGCGCTGCTTCAGCTCTCGCTCATTTACACGTAAATTGTGCCAAACTTATAAAAAAATACTAGAAAATACTAAGTACAGACACACACACAGACAGAGTAAGGGTAATTAGTGTACGTTAACTTTTTTGTGTAGTCCAAAACGACGCAGCTCGGTAACTATTAAAATGATAAGCCAATAAAAATACAGAAAATACTAACAAAAAAATATTTAAAATATGAAATATAGCTCAAAATTGGCAAAAACACACAAAAAATACTAAAAAGTATCTAAAACAGAATACTAAACATACATATAAAAAATACCTGAAATTCCTTTGAATGAAAAGTAAAATACCAAAAATATAATCAATACTGCAAATAGCTACACATAAAAATTGCGAAAAATACCAAAAAGAAAAATACTAAAGAGTTTTTGTTAGCGCAAAGCAGGCTCAAAAACAAAAACACAATTTTTTTTCTTAGTGTAGCTTCAAGAAAACGTAGAATCAACTCTGTTGTCTGCATATATATAGTCTATATATACATAGATATATACGTATATATAGCCAACTTGAAATTGGTAAACTGAAGAACTTTATGGCGTAGCATTTATGAAGAGTAGTAGAAATTTACAATAAAGAAAAGCAAATACTGTAGCGATTGCTCCCTATATAGAGTACATATAGTATACATATAAATATAGATATAGTTTATATATATATATGTATCTACGTGTGTGTGTATATATATATATAAAGTGAAACTATCAACGAATTACCATAGAAGAGGAGAAAAGTTAGCTGAGCTCTCTTTGAACTTGAACTTAGAAATGTAGAAGGAAAAACTGTCAATTGAATAGCATGATCTAAATGAAGCAGAGGCAGGAGTTAGTAGACGTAGCAGATGAAGTCGATAGTCGATAGTCGATAGTCGACGGCTCGATGACGATGACAAACACAAAAAAGCCCAAATTTAGGAAAACTTTTGACACAATACAGCAACTGCAACTGCAACTGCAACAAATCGAACTTAGAAAATCCGAAGAACACAAAATTTAATTATGTAATAATTTCATCTGTGCCTTTCTCTATCAATATATATATATATATATATATATCGATATATATTGAGCTCTATGTATATATACATATATACACTAAATACAAATGATGATATATACCTAACTACTATACTATATACTATATATACATACTTCACATGTGCTCTTCTTTACAAACTCTTTCTCTCTCTCTCTCTCACACACACTCAGGCTGTGTATATCGATGGTATATCGATAACATAAGCAGTGACACGCAGTGTCGACATAGACAGTCAAAAAACTGCTCAAGCTACCTTTTGCTAAGACTCTCTGATACACACACACTCTCTGATGCACTTGATATGACTATGAAAGAAATCGATAAGATATCGATAACGCAAGTGAGAGATTCAGTTTCTCTCTCTCTCTCTCTCTTTCTCGCAGACATCATCTTAGCAAGCAGTTTGACTAGCTTTTACAGACTCTTTCAGTCTCTTGTTGAGTTTAAGTTTCGATTTTGATTGCCTGTAAATTTAACTTGCTGTTAAGCTTAACATGAACCTTAACAGCAAGCTGTCAAACAACTGTGAAACTAAATTGTAGAACAACTCTTTGATGATATATGATATATATGATAATATGACTAACAGACACACACATAGGGACACACTCTCTCTCTCTCTCTCTCTCTATCGCCCTCTCCCCCATTCTCTCTCACTCCCCCTCATCGTAGCTGAATCTACTTCAAGTTCTCTTTATACTTTATAAAACAGAAACAAAAACAAACAGTTTTTTTCCGTCTTGTTGATTATTAATTAGGTAAATGAAAGGCAGTAAAAGAATTAGACAGAAAACAAAAATTGAATTTGAAACCAACAAAGATATATAGAAATTTGAATTAAAAAAAAAAAATAAAAATAAAAATAAATAAATTTGCTTTTAGCCAAAACAAATAATCAAAAAAAAAGAAAAAAAAATATATGAATTAATTATGTAAATGTTGAAAAAGAAAAAAAAAAGAAAATCGAAAAAAAGTGAGTAAAAAAATTGAGCACTTTTCCCAGCCTGTCCCTAGTCTAGTTATAAAAAACGTAATAACCACAAAGCTAAAGGGAAAACAAAAGAAAAACAAAAGAAAAACAAAAAGAGTTAAAAAACAGTAAAACAGAAAATCATTTGAAAACATAAATAAATAAATACAGAATAATTATATAGTTGTAAAACATGGTTGAAACTACCGCAGAAATCGCTCTACATATGCCTCTACAACACACACACACACACACACACACACACACACAGACATGCATACATATAGACACTCAAGCAGACATATTTAAATATGTATATAAGCAAAACAAAGAGCATTATGAATTAAACAGAAGTTTTGAAAAGAAGCCTGAATATTGAATTGAGTTTATATTGGCGCCATCTAGCGCACGGCGGCGACAACGCGCTCCCTAACACTCTCTCGGCTGGCACTGCTTGGCAGTTGTATGCAAGCAGTGGCAAGCAGTGGCAAGCAGGGCGCCGCCTGTTTAAAGCTTAGCTGAAGTGCGTTTGACCCGTGGACCACCCTGTGTTGATGCCAAAATACAGGGTATATATATATATATATGCAGCTCATAGCAAACGAAGCAGACAACTTGGAGCAACTGCTAAGCTGCCCTGCTCGTAAGTATGTGTATCGATGGCTGCTCATGTTAACGTGGACTTCGCCTAGTTGGCAGGTGAGTACATGCTTATGTATATGTATGTCGGATCGGTATGAAGTTGTAGCGATAGCCATAGTTAGTTGTCATGCTGGAATTGCCTCCACTAGTGTTGGAGAAGAGCTGAAGAGTGTTGAGGAGGGTCAGTGTTGCTGAGTGCCAATGTGAGAGAGACAGCAACGATAGATGTGGCTGAACGTAGTCCCGTGGGTGGTTGAGTGCAATCGGCAGAGTTGCAATGAAGATGAGAGACAGAAGGAGACTGAGATAGAGAGTCAGGGTCCAGAGTGTTGCAGAGAGAAAGAGAGAGAGACGTCCCGATGAAGATTAAGTTTTGAAAGGGTATTCAATAGCCATGCTTCTGTCATGCCTATGCACCTTAGGTTAGCCTAGTTACTGATTTGTGCTCAACTCTTTCCTTAACTCAGCGCAATTACAGGGTAATCCGTCAATGTTTACTCCGCTTACATTACAGGGTATACCTCGCCTAGGCATACTTGATCCATGCCTCAATGCTATCAACAGCTGATCTATCAGTCTGGCAACACTTTTTTCTGCCCATTTACAGGGTATTCACTAGTCTGGCATCTCCCACAAGGCTCAGTGCTTCGTTCTTTGTGGCCCAAAGGGCAATTAGCGTGAGTTTCTATAAGGAAGTCTCTTCTCTTTCGACAGGGTATCCGATGGTCGTGCATGCCATACGCCTAGGCCCATGCACTGTTGCCCTGCTTCCTCTCTCTCTCTCTTTCTCTCTCTCTTGCTCAGTCCCAAGCTTGGTTTTATTAATGGCTGAGTGACATTGCACTTCTCTGTTTAGTCTCTTCTGCTTTGTCTCACGCTAAATTTTCTCTTTGTTGCATAAGAGCGAACCAACTGCCACGCCTCTGTCAGGCGCGCACACACTCCTCCTCCCTTTTTTACATACCGCTAAAGACAAGAGAGAGGGGGAGGGAGGGAGAGTGAAAGATGGCTCTCTCCCCACCTGCCACCTGCCACCTGCCACCTGCCATCCTCTCAGCGCGCTCCAATGTCAGTTGTATTTACATCCCCTCCCCTCCTTACACCTGACCCACGCACCCCCCCCCCCTACTCTCTCTCTCTCTCTCTCTCTCTCTCTCTCTCTGTCGCCTCTCTCTTTGAGCCCATCAGAGATTTGAGGCAATCGACGCTCATTTGGCTTCTGTCTTGACTCGCGTCGACTCAACCTGAGTCGCGTTCGCGTTTGCGTTTTTAATTAACGGCGCTTTTTTTCTATTGCTTCATGAAAGATTGCAAATGAAGTAATTATCAAAAGAAAAAACTGAAGAAGCAGATGAGACCAAGCGACAAATTAAAAAAAGAAAAGATAGATAGAGAGAGAGAGAGAGAGAGAGAGAGAGAGGGAGAGAGAAGATGAAGAAACAAACAAACAAACATAAATGCCGAAGATGAACAAATGATATAAAACAACAACAACAACAACAGCAACAACAACAAACAACATATAAAACATAACTTCAGTTACGACGTATGAAAAATTAACGGCATATTTGATTCAGTTTTCAGCTAGAGTAGTTCGAGTCTCTTTGAAGTCAGTTGTCTGTTGTCTGTTGGTTGTTGTCTGTTGGTTGTTGTTGTTGCATTGCTGAACGTTTTCCTTGGCGTGAAATGCGTTCATGGTCAAAGTGTCAAACGTGATGTAACGGTACTTTACTCACTGACCCTAAACGAATATAGATAAAGGGAGAGAGAGAGAGAGAGAGAGAGAGAGAGAGAGCAAAAGAGAGAGAGAGCAAAAGAGAGAGAGAGCAAGAGAGAGAGAGAGAGAGAGCAAAAACTGAGAGAGAAAGAAAAAGAGAAAACATCACACTTAGAAGAGCCTATCGCAAAAGCAGAGGGCTAAGGTTATCAGTCGATAAATTCCTATCGAGCTATCAACTATCGATAACATCCTCGCTGGCCAACACCAAATCTGAATTATCCAAAAATAAGTACCAAAAGGTGATTCTGCAACATCGAATTACTTTTCAATTCGCTGGCTTTGCTATCGAGTGTGTGCAACAGCTCGAATCAGTCGAATCAGTCGAATCCGTCGAATCACGAACGACTTGAACTACTTCGCATCGAGTAATCATAATTATGTAAAGATCCGCTATCTTCAATCATATCATCCATTATGCAAACGGCTTTAATTATAGCCGCCGTCATAAAACCGCTTTCAACACTGCTCGAAAAAGACGCCGCAAAAAAGAGCAGTGTTGCAAAAGTGCGACAGATCGGCCAAGCTGAGTCCAAAGTTCAAATCAAAAGTGTGCATAGCGAAAGCCAAGAGCAGCTGATGTAGGGAGGGGTATGCTTAGGGTATGTCTGGGGTGTGTCTGGGGTATGTCTGGGGTATGCCTAGAGTATACCTGGGATATGCCTGGGTAAGCCTAGGGTATGCCTGGAGAGTGCCCTGAGGTATGCCTGGGGTATGCCTGGGTAAGCCTAGGTATGCCTGAGGTATGCCTAGGGTATGCCTAGGTATGCCTGAGGTATGCCTAGGGTATGCCTGGGGTATGCCTGGGGTGTGCCCGGGATATGCTAAGTTCCCCTCTTTGAGGGCGTGCTGGTAAAGAAGATGAACTGTAGCTAGAGAGCTGAGATCTTGCCCACTGGCCCACTCTACTCAGCTTCAGGCAGCAACTAGCTCTTGGGCGAGCATCACGCAGTCGTTCACGCCCACTGTCCACATAATTCTGGCTCATCTTCCTTCGTTCGCTTCGACAATTCCAAATTCGATTTTCACACATTTCGTTTCGAATTGCCGCCGCCTCCTCAGCTCGCGCCGGCTCCGTATTCGCATACGAAGACCCATCGACCACTCGTATTCGTATTCGTTTATTCGTTTATTCGTTTATTCGTGTATTCGTATTCGTACACTCATTTAGTATTCGTATATTTGCATTTGGGCTTTAGTAGCACTTTATTATTTATTCTTTGTTAAGCTGAGTTTTAGTTGTTGCTTTTTTTTTCTCTTTCAATTTTGTTTCTTGACACTTTCACTTTTCTCATTAAAATATGAGACCGGGCCGAGACAGGTTTTTTCTCCGGCTGACGGGCGATATTACAATGCGTTAACCAATATCCGAAACTGCGAATGTGAATCTGAATATGACCCGATAACATACGCACACACACACATACATATATGACGATATATGTTGACAGATGACATGTGACATATCTCACACCTGTGTCTCGCTCTCGCTCTCGCTCTGTCTGTCTGTGAGCCTCTCTCAGTCTCTTTAGCTGCCGCCCACTAGTTCTCTCTCTCTCTCAATCTCCCTCTTTCTTAAGCTCAAGATCTCTCTTAATTCCCTTATTTCTCTCTTTTTCTCTCACTCTCTATCTCTCTCTCTCTCTCTCTTTTCTCTCTCTCTCTCTCTCTCTCTGTCAGTTTCTCTCTATCCCTCTTTTGCTGTCTGTTCTCTCTCTCTCTCTCTCTCGTCCAGTCTTCCTCTCCCTCAAGCTCAGCATATCTCTAAATACCTTGCTCTCTCTTTTCTCTTTCTCATTCTCTTTCTCAATATCAATATCTCTCTTTCTCCATCACATTCCCAGTTTCCGTAGCTGACTAGTAACAGCCCAGTATATCTCCCTCTTTCTCTCAATCTCACTCTCCCAATGTTTCTCCCTGTCTCTCTCTCTCTCTGAAACTTTCTCTCTGTCTCGCCATCAATCTTTCTCTGTGACTCTCTCTCTCTCTCTATCTTTCTCCATATCTCTCACCCTATCTGTTTCTTTTACATTATCTGCTTTTCTTTCTCTCTCTCTCCCTCTCTCTCTCTGTTTTACTCTCTACTTTCGCTCTTTTTCTCACATCTCTCTATATCTATCCCTCTCTCTCTCTCTCTGTGTATCTCGCCCTCTATATCTCTCTTTTCACCTTCTCTCATCCACTTCTTCCCGTTTCTCCCTTCCGCTATTCTCGCAGTCGCATATCATCGCCCACCCCCTCTACAGGATATCTGCTAGTCGTGCCATCTCCACCTTTCTTTTCGAATTGTGTCAATCTTTACGAGCGCTCAAAAAGCAATCGATGCATTTCAACTCTTCGCTATGGACACAAACCTGTTTCCCATTTTCGATCTCATTGAATTCTTTTTCGCTTCTTCCTCTTCTTCTGCTTCTGCTTCTTCTGCTTCTGCTTCTGGCCGCATCTTCCGAAAATGCAGTTTGTTCGCCCTTCGCATATGTAAATATACCAATACATATACCTATCCACATGTGTGTTTACCTCTATACAACACACACTCTTATTACCCAGCTCATAATTATGGAGAATTCCAGTCGTGCCTGCACTTTTTCGGTAGTCTTCATATACCCTGTATGTAGCACGCCAGTGGGGTATGTTTTTGCTGAGGGTAAATATGTGAGAAGCAGAAGAAGAGCATATCTGATAGGAAGTATATCTATATATACCATATATGGCATATATACCATATCTGGACTCCAGTTAAGTCTATAGAAGTCTCTGCCTAAGACCTAAGCTCCTCTTTCGACTTAGTTTAAGGCATAGCTCGAAGACTCTAACCGTTGTATAGGCCAAATTTGGTATATAGACTCACATATAGTACAGATATATATAAACTAAGTCATTTTTTTGATCGAGCTTTATAAACGAATCACGAATACTTCTCACTCCAGCCATCTATCGACACTTCTCGCCCACCGATTACAGGGTATTGTTTGTTCCAGTAAATTCATTTGAGATCTTCAAGAACTGGTTTCTGGCCACGGCGTCGGAGATAACGGTTAAGCTCAAGCAGCGCCAAAAAGCATTGTGGCCAAAACGTATTTTCCCAACTTTTCATGTTATTTCGCCTGTTTTTGGAAAATTGAAAAAGCATTTGCACGACATTTGGAGATCTTTTGTGTTGCACAATGGGCTTACAAACAGAGAGAGAGAGAGAGAGAGGGGGAAGAGAGTAGGGGGAGCGACAAGTTGTTGCCTGTTGTTTGCGAACTGGAATCGAGACTAAAATGGTAACTGAAGCTGTGACTGCATCACGTTCAGTCACAGGTGTGTATCTCCCTCTCTCCCCCTCTCTCTCCCCCTCTCTCTCCCTCTCTCTTTCTCTGTGTGTAAACGGGTCAACAGCAGCCAAAAGCGTTTCGAGCAGAAATCTGAAACTCCTCCCCCTTTCCCGCTCTATAGATTAGATTAATGATCGGAATGTGAGTTTAAGCACCTTAATTAGCAGTTTATTCATTTGTCACGGTATTCACAGAATGAATGAATAAATGAATGAATGAATGAATAAGTGAATGCCCTTTGGGGCGATTGATTGATGTGCGTTTGATGATGTGATGAAAAGTGGCTAATTCATTGATATTTAATCATTTATATTCATATTTGCCTGAGCTTCGCTTTGAATAGTTTGACTACTACTCACAGTCATGGCTATAGTCAATGGCCAATTGCAATTGAATCATTTTGTTCTTTCTCTCTCTTTTGTCTTTCGATTCACTCACTTATTTATATGCATATTCATTGTAGTATTCATTCATTCATACATAGTATTCAAGTATTCATTTGCTATATTCTCTTTCTTGTGAGTTTCTGACTTATCTCTTCCATCATCATATTCATTCATTCATTTTATTCATTTCATTCATTCATTTTATTCATTTCATTCATTCATTTTATTCATTTCATTCAATCATTCATTTATTTCATTCATTCATTGATTTCAGTCATTCATTCATTCAGTCATTTTATTCATTTCATGCAATCATTCATTCATTTCATTGATTCATTTCATTCATTTATTCATTCCATTCATTCATTCATTTTATTCATTTCATTTATTTCATTCATTCATTTTATTCATTCATTCATTCATCATTCATTTAGATTTCATTGATATTCATTATAGTTATTAATTGCTAAGTCTAATGTATTCATTCTGAAATTCATTCATTCTATATCCATGCATTCACTTCCCCCTATTCATGCTCACACAGCTATCATCACTCATCTGATTCACTTGTATTCACTCAGTACTCGAGGTATTCACTCCCCCGCCACTTCCTTCCGACTATTCACTTGCGCATTCACTTCCTTGCATATTCAAACTATTCACTCTTTCGCTTATTTATTCAATCGCATTTGAATTCACTTTTTTTTCGCTTCGCTCTTTCTTTTTTCTTTCCCATTTCGGTTTTTTTTGCGGCCAACTTTTGCAACAGCAGCATAACATAAAGCAACAACAACAACAACAACAACAACAACAATAGCGACAACGACATTCGTTTGTTAACAAAATGCTTATTACAACATCGCCGATGACGCAGGGCTTTTTCTTCCACTGTCCAGCAGCAGCGACGTCGACGTCACAGTCGCAGTCAACGTCGCTCTCTCTTTGAGTCGCTCTCTTTTGCTTTTATCTGCTCACTCACTCTCGCTCTCATTGAGTTTGCTTTGTGCTCTGCGCGCGTGTCTCCGTCTCTGTCGGCAGCACTTTCGTTGCGCTTGCTCAAGCTAACGGTAAAAATTTTGCACTGCCTGCGCTCACTTGCGCTTTCAAGCAGTCGGCTATCGACTGCGACTGCGCTGCCGTCGTTAGCGCCTGAGCCTATGCTGGCTCTCGCACGCTGCCGCAGCGCTGCCGCCGCGACTTTTTGGGCTGCGTTTTTGAAATTGTTAGCATATTTTTACAGCTGGCCAAGACGCGCAGCCGCAATTCGTTGACGTGCGTTCATGCCAAGCGGTCGTCGCTTGTCGCAGCTCCCAAAGCTAAGCAAAGCCACCCGAGTAAAGCCCTCCTCTCCTCGCCTCTTCCCCCTCTCTCTCTTTCTTCAACTCAGGCAGCCTTTAAGGCAGGGCTCGCGTGTGCGCGACGAAAGTAAAAGTGACAAAAAACAACAACAACAACAACAGCAACTCGAATCGAAAAAGAAATACGAAAGAAGCAAGCAAAAGCAACGACTGAGAAATTCTAACGGCTTTCAAAAAGCAAAGCGAAGCGCTTATTACACAACTCCCAACCGAAAGTGAAGAAGAGAAGCAAAAGCAAAAGCAGAAGCAAAAGCAGAAGTCAGAGTCTTCGCAGTCGCAGTCGCTATTGCAGTCGCAATCGCAGTCGAAGAGTTTTTTTTATGTGCTTTCTTGTGTGATAATTAAAGCTCGGCGCTTTTTTTTTTCTTCTTTCTCATTCGCTGCGTGAAAATGACTTAAGCAAAGTGTTCGCAGAAGAGAAAAAAGAGTCAGAAAAATATACATATATATATATATATACATATATAAAAGATCAATAAGTGATCATAATAAAAGCGAAAACAAACGACACAGATTTTGGAACTTAATATATATATTTGTGGAATTTCTTACACACACAAACACGCAGAGATTTTTTTCGACATTTTTTTTTTTTGAGTGAAAGTGAAGCAGGGCAGGGCGAACGTGCCCCATCAATTTGTGCGATATTTTTGTTTTTTTTTTTCTTCTTCTCATTTGAATCATGCGCCTGCTGCCGCTGCCGCTGCTGCTAGCGCTGGCGGCGAGCGTCGCGCTGGCGGCCATTGACAGCAAGGACAACAAGTCCTCGCCCCTCATCAGCCAGCCCGACCAGCACAATGTCATCAACTTGAGCCTGCAAACGGAAACCAGCAACAACAACAACAACAACAACAGCAGCAGCAGCAGCGCCGGCTTCGATCTGACGCGCAGGCAGCGACTGCGCGATGCGCTCAACATCTTCGATCTGTCGCTGCTGGCGGCGCAGTGGCCGCGCCTCGAAGCCGCGCGCACGCTGAGCGTCAACTGCACTAAGGACATGCGCAGCTATCTGCAGGGCCTCAACGATGCCAAGATGTGGGCAGTCAAAAGTGAGTACAGTTCAGGTTTAAGTGGGAACACTTTGTGCACTGTCGAAAACGGAGAACAGTTGCGCTTGGCTGTGCATAGGGAGCACAGCAGAAAGTGAGTGGGATCAGTTGATAAGAACTGATGGCATTTGGGCATGGGAACAGCTATAAATGGATTTTGTATATGAAAATGAAGGGAAATAATAGGAAATTGAATTAGCATAATATTGTTGGCTGTAGTAGGTGGTATTGATACCGTTCCCATATGCATAAAACCTGCATAATTGATATGATTGACAGTGGGAACAGTTGCCTAGTGGATGTGGCTTCGATTGCAAATGGTAACAGTGGCTTGGCTCGTTGCGTCTCGAAATGAGAACAGTGTTGAGACTTAGGCTTAAAATCTATTGTAAATGTGTATATCTTATATAAAATATCTGGAAAATCATATTTCATATATCAAAGAGAAATCCGTTGAATGAGAACACTTTTAAAGACTATACTTACAGCTACTAAAAGTATATATAGATGCCACTAATAGAGATAGGATGCGAAGTTATCATATATCATGTATCTCCCTTCCATTACTACTGCCTCTACCTCCCCTTCTCTCTCTCTCTCTCTCTCTCTCTCTCTCTCTCTCTCTCCAATCTTAACTCAATATGCATATTTCATTTGGCTCAATCATCCACTTGGGCTGACAAATATATCCATTGGGCAATCCATAAAGATTCGAAAAGTATCAAAACTATCGAGCATTATCCATTATCCGCGCAATCACGCAAAGCGCCAAATCATTTTCGATTAACTTTTATGCATTCATAGGTTTTTTTTCTTCTTCCGATTCGTGTATTGAGATATTTATATAAACTTTATGGCTAACAGTTAGTGGTTGTTGTTGTTGTTGTTGTTGTTGGTTGTCGTGTTTCGGCTGCATGTGAACGTGTCGTTTGGCTTAGCGCATTCTCAACATTTCAAGTTTTTCGGATCTGCATAGAGTCTGGGGCTTGGGCTGGCTTCGTGCATGCGCCGCTGGCTGTGTGCGGACGCCCAAGGTCGCAATTAGTTCTTGCCCGACTGCAAACAACTTGCAACAACCAGAAGCAGCAACAGCAACAACAACGACAACTCAATTGTGCGCTTTGATTTCTAGCTTAGTTTAGTTGTGATGCCCGCTCAGCTCGAGCGAGAAGTGGGCATATTCGGCTGACCTGTGTTGGCAACGTTTGAATCTGTCTCTGAGGCCTGCCAAGAATTGATTTTAACACTTGGAATATACCCTTGAGCCCTGATCTGAGATGCATATATTGAGACTGTGGAATATGGAGTATTTGGGACTATGGCTTTCATACTATCTGAGGCTCCCTTGAAGCAAGATACGATATATATGCCCAGCTATATCAGCTCTGTATGAAAAGAGGTCTCTGGCAATGTGGCCTGTAACACTGATAACTCCTACAGCTATTTAGCTATAAAGCTCCAAAGTTAATGCTAAACTGATCCTGACTGAACTGATATATAAGACTTGGTTTGATCAGTTGCAGAACTGTGGGGAGGTTCAAGCAGGCATACACTACCTTGCCGCATCGCTCGCTGCTCCAGTGGAAGATAAACTTTTCCCAATTTGTATGTCGAATTGCGTAAGTCCACGCCCACAGCTCAATCCCATAGTCGTACGCTGCCTCTGCCCTTGTTTCCACAAAGAGAAAAAGATTCGATTTGTGTGTTCAGACCGTGAACGAGTATTATGCAGTCTGGCCAAGTCAGGCGTCCTTGTTGTTGTCTCGATTCGATTTGGCTAGTAATTTACATTTTGGAGTTTTTCTGCTTTCGGTGTTTGGTGTTTGGCTCTTTGGCAAATCGTTTGGTCATTATGTCAGCCCGAACAATGGCGCCCGTGTAACTATAACTGTAATTGGATATTGCGCACATGATCATATCAGCAGAGCGTTGGGGGCAACGCATTCACGTTCACGTTCACTCCTGTCAAAGAGTTAACCAACAGTCGCGCTGGCTGTCGTAACTCGTTTGCCTCACGCTGTCATGTTCTCTGCCTATCTGGCTGGCTGTCTGTCAAAGTTGAGTGGGCAGTTCATCTAACTGTTAAGTATTCTGTTGTTTATTGCTAATGGGAGGCTCGAGCCAGTGTTGCCACCTGCTGGCCAAATGCGATTTGGCAAGACTTGCAGAGAGCATCAAATATTTGACATTTGCCTAAATTGATGATTTAACAAACCTAAGCGAATAACTAGCTGTTAGCAATTTACAGTACATGGCAACGAAGCCATAGATACACGTTTAACACTTAACATGAACTTTAACAGGTACCTGGTAAACAAGCCTAGTCATCTAATGCTTGCTCTTTTGCATGCGCTCCCTTTAGAATGAAATCAAATGCAATTCTTTTGCTAGTTTACTAACATTAGCTTTGACAGCAGCTGTTGAGTATTTGACATGAACTTTAACAGGTGCCTGGTAAACCAATTTCAATTAATGAAAAGTAAATGCAGCTCGACAATCACAATAAGAGCTGGCTGTCAAATAGTTAACATGCACCCTAACAGGTACATGGTAAGCTCAGTGCAACGCCTGACAGCCAGCTGCAAATTCGACTTCAGCTGGTTGCAAGGCAAAGCCAAATGATGAATAAATGTTGTGCGACTAGTTTCTGGGTTTTTTTTTCTTCTGTTTTTTGGTTTCTTTGGATTTGGTTGCGCCAGCGATTGGAGTGCATGCCACGCCCCCTCCACTGACCAACTGACCAACTGACTCTCTGACTGACTGAGCGAGCGAGCGAGCGAGCGAGCGAGCTGGCCAGTCCGAGTGACTGACCAACTGACAAGAGTGAATGTGAGTGTGTCTCGCTGTCTTTCTGCTGGTTATGCAATCAATTAACACGAAACACACATTCAAGACGAGACTCAAAACGAATGAGACAAACAACAACAACAACAACAAGAGTAACAGTAAAAACAACAACAACAACTGTATTTTAGTTGCTTTCAAAGTTTCACTGACTAACAAGTAAGAGTGATCTATTTAGTTGGGCGCGAGCGACTGGCAAATACCCTGAAGTTGGTCAGCGAGAGAAAGGGAGAGAAATGAGCAGAAAAGAGATAGAAAGAGGCGAGAATGGAAAGAGTAGAAAGGAAGAGGATAGCGTAGGAGAGAAGGGGAGAGGATAGGATAGGAGATGGGAGAGAATAAGAGAATAGTTGAGCAGAGAAGATAAGAAGTCTATGAAGTAGAGAGCAGGTAGCGATAGAGTAAAGAATGAGAGGAGAAGAAAATAGAAATAGAATAGAGAATAGAAAGAGAGTAGCAAAGGGCAGAAAAGAGCAGAGGATACAGAAGTTCTCTCTTAAAGAGCTAAACAGAGAAGAGAAGTCGACCACATAAGGAAAGTTCTGCCTGAGTAAGAGAGAGAGAGAGAGAGAGAGAAGTATATATAGTCAGTTCTCGATCAAGAGACTTACTGTAGTATATAGATAGCTTATCAACTCCATCCAGCCTCCCTCTGCCTGTCACATACTCAGTCACAAAAGCATATGACCCAACCCAATGCTTACAGGGTATTAGCAGTTGCCTATTCCAGTGCTCACACAGTTTGTGTGTGTTGACTTATTCTTTTGCTATTCTCTGTTTGCCCCTCATATGCCTAACCGCATTCATTCGCCTCAGCTAGCTTTAATTGTGCTCTAAGCGCTCCGCTGTTTGCATTTGGTCACGTCATAGCCGCTGAAACTTAAAAGCCAAGACCAGCCCCAAATGGCCAAGATCAATGGCCAGCCATGCGGGCCAGCTAGGCTCTAGATAGCCGTGCTGAACAGAGCTTATCTATTGCTTGTGGAGAACACTGATCAAGGCCCAATGCAGCTCGTGAACTAGTTTTAAATTTATAATTCATATGAATCTAATTTGGAGTCGGCAAATTAGTCGAGGTTGGAGAGTTATGGCTCATAGGTCACAATTTGATAACTTGTTCCAAAGAACTAACATTTCGGCTTAACTGAACTAGATCTTGAACAGTTAAATGCAAGCCCATAGGCTCTATCTACATACCTATAATGTTGAATTGGTTCAGGTATCTGCTCAGCTGAGCATACTCTCACTGTGCACAATTAGTGAGTAAGAGCTATATTCTTTGGCTATGTATAACGGGTATCTGCTTAGCTGAGCATACTCTTCTACACACAAGATATACCTATATCATCTCCATCTATACATACTTTATGTCAGCTTGATGCGGGTATCTGCTCAGCTGAGCATACTCGCACTGTAAGCGTTCAAGTAAGAGATACGTTCTTTATCCATAAATAACGTCAGCTTGGCACTGGTATTTGCTTAGTTGAGCATACTCATCTACAGCTAAGGTATAGCTATATAATCCCTATACACATATATTGTCAGCTTGGCACGGGTATCTGTTCAGTTGGGTATGCACTCACTGCATACAAACTATGAGTAAGAGATAGAAGCTCTATATATAACATAAACTTAGTTTATTCAGTGGAATATACTCTCACTATATACAGCTATAGCTAAGATATGTCTATATAATCTCCATTCATACATAATGTCAACTTGGTGCGGGTATTCGCCTAGCTGCGCATGCTCCCAGCTCGCTTTTGGCCAATGTTCTGAGTTGTTGCTGCGTTGTTGGCGGCAACTTCGCTTCGCTGCCTTTCGGCGGTTTGCTGAAATCGATTGGCCACCAGCTGGCAGCCAGTCCCCCCTCCGCGCCTCACACTTCCTTACTATCAGACAGCCCCCCGCTCAGCGCATTTTAAAGCAGTTTTGTTACCATTTTGTTGGCGGCGGACTTGGTCGAAGGCCAAATAGCTTGAATCGACTCGACTTGGTTTGGTTTGGTTTGGCTTGAGTTGGCTTGGCTGGTTCTGGGCCATGGCATGTGCGCAAAAATCCTGGCAATGAAATGCAGTTGCTCTCTTTTCTAGCCGTTGTTGTTGTTGTTGTTGTTGTGGTTGTTGCATGTTTGGCCAAGGCTTTGGTGTGGAAAGAAACGTAAACAAAGAAAGAAAAAAAAGCAAATGTTTGCCTCGACTGAGCTGGAGTGTGGCTGATTATATATCTAATTTTGGCTATATATATATGTGTGTGTATGTGTGTGTGTGTGTGTGCGTGTGCTTGTTGTGCAAACTTCCTGCTGGCTGCTTTCGCATCAGCTCGTTTTTTAGCTTTTTTCCTGGAAGTCTTTGTTGTCTCCTCGCTCTTTGGCAGCAATTGCAAATTTTTGTCGATTACCAAACGAATTCGCTTTGATGCTGACCTCGTCTTGCATTTTAACAGAAAGACAATAAAAAATGTATAAATATACATATATATATATAGATATAGATATGTAAACAGTTATAATCAAGAGTCGTAATTGTTGTTGGCCAAACTTTGGCTGCAAATTGGCAAATGGCCGGTGGCTCGTGCCTGGCCTGTTTTTAACGATTATTGCGGACAATAGCCGCAATTTTTAGGCCACTATGCTGTGGGCGGGACGGGGCGGGGCGTGGCAGCTGCCAATTACAGTCTTTGTGCAAAATGAAACGTCACGCAACATAATTTCTACTGCTTTCCCATTGTTGTTGTACGGCTACAGCAACAAGTTAAGAAAAAGAAGAAGAAGAAGCAGAAGCAGAAGCTGAAGCAGAGACAGCCACACACACACACACAGAGAGAGAGGGACAGGCAGAGCGGGGCATTGCACAACAAATAAACACGCCAAGTCAGCAGCAACAACAACAACAACAACAACAACAACAACAATTGCAGCCTGTCAGCCTGCGCTGGTCAGGCAGCGACGCTGGCAGCGCTAAGCTTATGTAATTTAAGTTTAATTTGATTGTTGCAATGTCTTGCAGTTTTCGTTGCTGTTGCTGTTGGTTTGGCGAAAACAAAATTATGGCACAGGCAAATGTGCGTTCGCTCAAGTTGTTGTTGTTGTTGTTGTTGGTGGCTGGCTGGCTGGCGGGCAGGCACAATAACGGTTCAAATTGTGTGGCAGCCACTTTCAACTTTGACCGCGTTTTTCCTCTAGTTTAATTTCATTTTTTTTTGTTTTTGTTTCATTTCGAGCTTCACATACACACACACAGACAGCAAAAACAAAAGACTTAGGCAACGAACTTGCGCGGCCAGAGCAATTTTTCTCTATTATTGTTTGTTGTTGACGCTTGCCGCTGCTCGTGCTCTTGTTATTGTTATATTCAACGCAATTTAAGCTGGCACTTGATCATGAATTATGGCGTAAAAGATCTGTTGCAACTCCCGGACGATTTCCCTTTTGCAGCTTTGTCGAGCGACAAATTTTCGTGTGGAGCTGCGAAAGATATTGATAAGTTACTACTCATGAGAGAGCTTAGCTTAGATAAGGAATGGAATACGTGAGAGTATATGTATATGTATATGGATATAGGCAGTTGACAGAGTTAAGATGAAGTTCAAGTGGATGAAGGATGCTTAGAAAATGTGATAAACTCTTAGGAATGATGATAGAGTGAGCTCTAACTGCAGATGAGGAAGAGAAAGAGAGAGAGAGAGAGAGAGAGAGAAAGAGAGAGAGAGAGAGAGAGAGAGAGCATCATCAGATGAACTATGTCACATAGTACTTCACTTGGATATACAAGTCTTATATGACTAATGTGAGAGTCTTAAGACTGCGTGGATCCAGCCATCTTCGCCTGTTCGTTTGTTCGGCCATCTAATCAAGCAGTCCCAAGCAGAGCTATATATGACTCCCCTATAATTCAATGCTAGATACCTGATAAAGAATCGTACATTGCTAAGAATATCTACCCTACCCAGAGTTCAGCTCAACTACCTCTTCAAGCAGTCCCGCCTAGAGCTCCCTCTCTCTCTCTCTCTCTCGCTCTTCAGCTCAGCTCACTCGCCGAGATCTGCAGTTCAAGCTGGCCATGTTTTCATAATATCATCTGCTTTTTATTGGCATCGCAATTCGGTTCGTTGATGAATGCGTTAGTCTCGCGGAGGGCAGCGCGCTTCGAGTGTGAACCAGTTTCTGCACATTACATCGGGGCTGCGGGCCCGACTTATGGATTATGTAAGCGGGCACTTGATGGATGCCATATTTGATGGCACGCACATAATATTTGCACTTGACTTGCAATTTGGGGCCGGGCCAGAGCTGATGATGATGATGATGATGATGATGATGATGATGATGATGATGATGATGATGATGATGATGATGATGATAGTCATCATGATGACAATGACGATCGCATCTGATGGTATTACGAATTTCGGTCGCAGCAACGAGTTTGGCTTTGATGCTCGCATAAGCTGTCTGCTTATGGCAGACGGAATGGCCGCGTTAATCACTCATCGGTAATCGGTTATCGTAATCGTAATCGTAATTGCAATCGCTTATCGACCTTCAGGCATAATGCGTCGCGCGATCTTGGCTAAGCGCTGGCTTAAGTTAATCAAACGATTTCTATGTCGCGCTCGTTGCACTCGAAGGTTCCTTCAGACGGAGATATATATATCTACATAGTATAACCAGATATATATATATATATAGAGTATATATTATCCGTTTCTATGACAAGTGCAAGTGCATTCGCTACGCTTTTTGGCTTGGCCCCATTTTCGACTTGACACTGAGACGAGCCACGCCAAGCCAAGCCGGACCGAGGCGAGGCGAAGCGAGGCGAGCCGGGTAAAAGTCTTGTCGCTTCCGTTAGGTAAAAGCCAATTGGCACGTGCCTCAAATTGAAATCGTCGCAATTGGCATCGCTTATGAAATTGGCATGCGCCCTCTATTTGGGGTTATTGACCATAATCGCGTTCGGGCCCATTTGATAACTACGCAGCAGGCGGCAGGCGGCAGCCACAGCTGATATAACTGCGCAAATGGCCAACGAAAAAGGCCAGACCAAATGGCCAGATCGATGGAGCGACTAGGCTATATCCGAGACATAAACGATTTATTGCTTTTCCTACTGTCAATTATCGAATGCAAGTGCGTCATAGTGCGGAATGTATAGAGAGTATCATATGATATTTCTTTATGGACTTGAGCTTGCTTAGTCTAAGAGTGCTTACATGAGAAATTTCATAGGTCTAGCTGAGATAACTCCCGAGTTCAATGAGGTTGAATGGGTGAAGTGAAAGGGGTAGCGGCACAAGTATCTCGTATTAAGCTTGTGTAGCCTTAGAGTGCTTACATACCAAATTTCATAGATATAGCTCTTATAACTCTCGAGTTCAATGAGGTCAGAGAGACAAAAAAACATTGGACATGACTCATATGATGCATGCTCTGATGTTGTCACGAAATGTGTAAAGAGCATAGAAACCAAGGCGAAGCGCTTATGTAAAGTTCTTATAATACTGATATATAGATAGATATATAGATATATACTGATATATAGTTCTATCGGATGTACATATAGATATTATATAAGAAGAAGCAGCAGAGAAACCTATTAGATTTTCCCGCATTAAGAGGTTAATTAATCAATGCATTAGTCAAGATGAATCGATTGGGCAGTTGCTGTAATTAGGCAATGGAAAGCTAATGTTCGATGTTCGATCTACAGATATATATACTATATATACTATATATACTATATATAGTATATAGTACACTTATGGATCGATAATTGATTTGTAATTTTCACAATGACTGTTTGGCATTTGGCTACAAGTTCATCAAGCTTTCGTGTGGCTAATTATTCTGTGGAATGCCATTAGCAGTGTTAATAGTGTTATTAATGGCACTGCAGATGCAGCCCTGAGCTCATGCACATATCCCCCACTCTCCCCCTCTCTCTGTCTCTGTCTCTGTCTCCATATCTATAACGATTCCATCTGGCACGCATGTTACGCAAAGCCTTCAGATCGTGCAGAGCTGCGCTGCCTCCGTTGGGGGCGTGGCGGGGCCAGGTAAAATACCAGTTAGTCATATACCCAAAACGGGTCGTCACTGGCAATGGCTAAAGCTGCTGCCGTAGCTGAAGATGCAGCTGACCTTGTGCTGAATCTCCGCCAGAAATAAACTTATATGAAACGGAATTATAAATGAAAACCAAACAGAAAACATATCAAAAGCAAAGACACCTGCCCTCCCTCTCCCTCCCTCTCTCTCCCCCTCTGTCTCTTGCGAATTGGAGCACGAATTGCTGTCAATGTTCGCGGCGAAAGCGCCAGCGGCAATTGTTGCTGCCGTTGACAGCGTCTGTCGATTGTCTAATATTTGGCAATGTCAGCGTGGGCGACACAGCAGCAACATATTGCTCTTGAACCCCAGCAGCAATGGCTAAAGCCGACACAATAGCGATAGATAACAGCAAGTGTTGCTGGTGGGCGAAACAGCAGCAACACATTGCTCTTGAACTCTGACAGCAACATGTGTAATAATCCGTGTTGCTGCTGGGCAACACAAAGCCTTGGTGGCAGCAGCAGCAACAGCAAGTAGCCCCAGCAACATAAGCCTTGACAACGATTCTTTAACGAGCAACAACAATATCAACAACTGTTGCTTCTAGGTAACACAGCAGCAACATATTAGTCTAAAGGCTTGCCGGCAACAGCAGCAATTCTTTCACTGACTACAACAGCAACAGTTGCCCTCACAGCAGCAACATATGACAGCAACGGCTGAGACAGTAGCAACATGGGCTTGCTTGTTAGCCCAGACAGCAGCAACAGCAACATTTTGCTCTTGAACCACAGCAGCAACAACAACAGCAACAACAACAGCAACAGCAACTTCTGCCCAACATTGACATTGAAACTGACAGTGCCTGAGTTGTCTCAGTTTCACGACCTGAATAACAAATGCACAGCGGCTGTTGCTCTTGTGCTTTCAATTGTAATGGGGAAGTTAGGCGAAGATTTGCCAGCTGCAGCCAGGCGCGAAGACGTCGTCATATCAAGGCTTGGGCGATCTCTTGAGGCGTGCCCAAGCGTTAAATTGCCCAAAACAGTGAGAGAGAGAGAGAAAGAGAGAGAGAGAGAGAGGAGGAGAAAACCTTTGATGTGACTCAATTAGGCAACAGTCGAGAGCAACAGCAACACTTTTTGAGTTATTTCAAGCATTCAATTGCTAAGTTCAGATCATAAAAGTGATTAGCCGCTGCCACGTAACTCGCGATCATCAAAGTTTTTCGAATCAACTCTTTTTTATGCGACTCGAGCATAAAAAGACTGAAATTGTTTTTAATCATAATCAAGCTCGAGCTTAATTGCCGTGAAGCTAAGCCAGAGCCTTGATGCCTCCCTCGCTTCAGCCACAAACAGACACGAAGAAGAAACTTCCAGATCTAGCAAAAGTATTTCGGGAACAGCACTTAGCAGCAAGAAAAAACAAATCTCTATCTAATAGCCTCACACTTTTTTCAAAGCTCTCTAATAGAGTTCAAACTCCAAACGCCTAAGATGCTCAGTGCGTGTTCTCGGCTCGTTTGGCCCGCCCCAAACGCAGTGAATTACACAAATCGCCACGATTAACTGGAGCAGCCATAGCAATTGCGTGAAATGCCTTGACGTCGTGTTTGAGTTGTTGCCAAATTGCCGTGAGTCAGGCATAGGCCTCAACGATCTGCAAACTGCTAATAGCAAACATTAAAGTCATCTATGATTCGGCTGTTAAGAGGGCAGCTGCATGCATATGAGAAGAGATCTTTAGAATAACTTAACTACATATATTGAAGAAAACTAGATAGATCAGCTGAGTGAAGTATCGTATGTACATGAATTTAGGTTTGATCAAGTTCTGTATAGAGAAAGAGTTGTAAATGATCTTTAGAGATCTCTGATCTTAACTTGATGGAATCGTCTATCAAGACAAGACTCAAGACATCTATAACTCAAGATCTATAACTCAAGCTCTATAACTCAAGATCTATAACTCAAGATATATTACTCAAGATCTACAACTCAAGCTCTATAACTCAAGATCTATAGCTCCCCAGAGAAGCTTCGTTATGCTTCACACAAATGCTTGAACTTAGCAAAGCTCAAGATTTGAAGGATCGAAGAACAGCATCAAAGATCAAAGGGCCATAAAAACCTCTTCTAAGAACTGTAACACTAATATTAACAATTCAATCTATCTATGTATCTGTTGACTCTACTTGTATTCTCAGTCTTCTACTCAAATATAGAAAAGTTTTCCTTTGCACTTGCGCTGAGTCAAGCTTTTGAGTTTCTCAGAATCTGCAGACAAAGTGTTGGCTCAAGCGACTACCAAGAAATGCCGATTAGCTATTTTTGGCATTAGCTATTTGGGTTCTCGAAATAAAGGATTGCTCGCACACCTCTATTGACATGGCTCGGGAGTGTGCTTAGCCCTTTTGGGTTCATTCGAGTTCGGCAACTGTAGAACGAATGAGAAGTTTGTTGTCAGCCTCAAATATTGACAGAGTGTTGGCAGTGTGTGTGTGTGTGTGTGTGTGTGCAGGTATGTGAGTGGGCGTCTAGCCTAGAGGCCAAAACACACGTAAAGCTCATTAAACAATTTAAAGACAACTCAAAACAATAATTTTCTTTTTGGCCAGATTGTGACATAAATGGGCAAGCAACGACTGCAGAATACTCATTCGAGCTATAGAAGTATTGCATAACTATTTTAGAATACTTCTATAGAAGTAGAAGTATAGAAGTAGAATACTTCTGTAACTTGTGCTGCTCTCTGAACCCATAGAAAGTTGAGTAGCAGCTCTGCCCTGGGTATGGGTAGCTGCAAGTCGTGCACTGCCAGCTGAAGCTTCCTTACTTGTTTCGATCTGACATGCTATTCTAAGGTCTACAGGAATACAGTCTATAGAACTATTTGTAAAGGAGCTTAGGAACTTGGAGTTACTAACTCTATTAATGTGGCCAAAAGTTGTAAGAAATGTCTATAGAAGCTCAACAGAAAGCAATTTCTAAAGGCTCTCAATATTAAAGACTTCAACAGGTGTGAATACTTTATAAGGCTAGGATGTATATAGAAGGATACATATATGGAGTATATATATATATATATAGAAAGTATATATCTATGTATAGTATATATACGTATATCTAGAGTTCATATATCAAGTCTTCAGCTGGACGAGCTAAAAACAGTCAGCAAGCCAATACACCCGCTTCGCCGCTCAATGGAAAAGCATAGCAATTCAGCTGGAAAGACGCATGAAGATATTTAGGAAATATATATAGATATATATATATTTATTAATTTATATACATATTTGTAGCACTCTATATATATATATATGAATAATCATAATTTCTTTAATGGTTCTGACGCACGTTTTCTTCACTTTGTTGTTGTTGTTGTTGCTTCAATTGCGCGCTTTAAATTTCTGGCGCGTTGTAAAAATAATAAAACAAAATGAACAAAAAATATAAAAAATATAAAAAAAAAATAAATAAAAAACTATTTTTTGCTTTGTTTTATTTTCGTTTCATTTCGTTTCGATTTGTTTTGTTTTGTCGATTTGATTTTTTCGATTTTTGCAAACCTTTCGCAATGCGGCGACGCGGCGCAGCTCTATAAAAATATTAAGTGTCTCTGACAGGCCAACAACTATTTGTTGTTGTTGTTGTTGTTGTTGTTGTTGTTGTTTGGCGTGTTAAGCACATTATTTATGATTATTTTCGTGCTGCGTTTCATCAATCAAACAAAAAGTTTCAACAGCTTCGTGGCTGTCATTTAATGGGCGTTGCGTGTGCCACGCCCAGCCGAGCGACCCCCGACGAGCCGCCCTCTTTCTTTAGTGCTGTAATCGGCGTTAGTGTTAACACCTATGTATGTTACGCAGGCGCCCCAATATAATACTATATACCCCCTATATACACACATATATATATGCACATATATCTATGTATACATATATCCCCGTCATAACCTCCAAGCGTAGCTCGACTTGAGCCGAGGGGCTCTTGACAATTCGCTGATTGTTTTCAATTGGCGATTTCATTGACACTCAGGTGACAATGAAAAAAATAAGAAATATCCATAAATTTATACAACATTTGCACATATATAGCGAGAGAGAAATACCCCATAGGCGATTGCCAAACATCGCTCGAAGCTTGTTGCTGGCAATATTAGCGAGGCAAATTTGCTATGGCTTCCTATGGACAATATTGATTCTCAGTTAGATGAGAATTGCTTAACAACATAATAAATACAAGTCTTTAAAGCATTCTCTCCGTGCTCGAACGGCACGGGGTATACCGCGTCTGCTACTAACCACGTAGCCTGAAATATGCCAACTATGTAGAGTGGGCTATATGCATGGCCTCTGCCAGCTGCTCCTTGTCATAATCATTGTCTGTAGGCCTGTTATTGGTCATGATCAGTATGAGTCTCATTTTCATTAGCTCTATCATTATCATTATCATTATCATTGGCATCATCGTTGTCTTTCTCTTACTCATACTCATACTCAATATCATTACTATTCGCATTGACATTATCATTGTCATTGTCATTAGCATTAGTATTGTAAATGTCATTAGCATTAGCATTATCATTATCATTAGCATTAGCACTATCATTGTCATTGTTATTTTCATATTTGTGCTCAATTTTATTTCTATTCCCATCGTCATTAGCATTGCCATTGTCATTAGCATTAGTATTGTAAATGTCATTAGCATTATCATTATCATTATCATTGTCGTTTTCATTTTCATACTTTCGCTCACTTCCATTATCATTGCCATTGCCATTAGCATTATCATTATAATTATCATTATCATTAGCATTAGCATTATCATTGTCATTGTCATTGTTATTTTCATATTTGTGCTCAATTTCATTTCTATTCCCATCGTCATTAGCATTGTCATTGTCATTGTCATTAGCATTATCATTATCATCAGCATTATCATTAGCATTAGCATTATCATTGTCATTGTTATTTTCATATTTGTGCTCAATTTCATTTCTATTCCCATCGTCATTAGCATTGCCATTGTCATTAGCATTAGTATTGTAAATGTCATTAGCATTATCATTGTAAATGTCATTGGCATTATCATTGTCATTGTCATTATCATTATCATTATGATTATCTCTATCATCTATCATTACCATTCTCATCATCATCATCATCATCATCATCATCATTATCATTATCATTTCCCACCCATGCCCACCTGTCAGCGTATCTCATCGGCCACCCATCGCAATGCAATTGCTTCTCACATATCACACATTTTCGTAAATATTAACCAAACACCAATTTGACGATGTTATATCAAACAAACAGAGACGAGCGTACTCAAATGTTTTATCTGCAAGCTTATTAGATTCTAAATATTTAGATTCGCAGCTGAGGTATGCGAGAGGCGCCACAGCCGATAAGTAGTCGATGGGTCTCGATGGCGATGGTGTCTGGGCACAATGAGCCAATGCAAACGATTAGATCAATCAAAGGCGTATTCGACAATACAGACTCTGTGTGTGTTGCGTCTCTTTAGCCACAGACTAACGGCGAGCTCGTTCATTTAAGTCTAAACTCTGATTGATAGACGCTTTGATTGATCGATTGATTGACTGCCTGAGTGAGTGAGTGAGTGAGAGGCAAACAACTTAATGCTCGCAAACAGTTTGAAGGCCGAAACTGCAGTATTTAATAGATCTGTCAACAACTTTCAATTAGGCTAGCGCATGTTTATGGCTGATCTGATAATTGTAGACCCCCTCATAGCCCCCGCTGCGCTCTATGGGCATTGACCGTGCTGTTTGGACGATTTTATGGGTATCGTCTGTGCAGCGAAGACCTTGCGGAATTGATATGGGTACAGCAGTCAGAGTGTGACGAGAGTACATGATCAAATCGAGCTGGGGTTAAACGGTGCTCAATAGGGAGAGACAGAGAGAGGGAGAGAGAGAGAGAGAGGAGGGAAGGGTGAGGGGCTGAGACGACACTGGTCCAAGCGCTACCTGGTTGGGCTTTTTCCGGCTGCTGTTTGCCCCGATCGGGCTTTATGTCATGTACATCGCGGCGCTTACCTTGATGGAGTCTGTGACTCGCGTCTACTTTGGATCTGTCGACGCTTGATTATGTCTGCTGGTCTGCTTTGTTGTTGAAGAGACGTTAAACGCTTGAATGACACGTTCAATTGAACATGAGACATCACAAAAAGCAAGCGGCAGAAGACGGGCCAAAAATGCCGAGAGAAGTGACAAATACAAAATGAAATCTGACTAGTTAGAGGTCCCACAGATCTACGAAGACCTCAGCTCTTACCCAAAAAATAAAATAAAGAAATAAAGAAAAAACCAAAGCAGAGTTGGCCTAACAATTACATAAAAGCCAAGACAACAAAATCCCAAAGCCAACAGAAATCAAATGACCTCAATCGCAAATTAAATTGAAACCGAAAAAAGAAAAAAAAATACATACACACACACACACACACACGAACAAGAGTCATAGCTACAACAACAGCAGCGAAAACATGTTTAAACATTACAAAAATGTGACAGAGGGCGAGGTAGAAAGACGAATGTTGACAAAGGGGCCAGAGTGAAAGAGCGACGCCAAAGGGCGAGCGTGTGGGAAAGAAAGTAAAAGTGTTCCGATCAGCAGGTGAAGGCGACGAGCGGATGCTCTGTGCCAGCAATGGGTGTAGCTGGCACAAGGGCGCTAGACTTATTATCGATACTTATCGATTTCAGCAATAAATTCTAAGCAAGTCAAGGCGGATGGCGTTTGTAGCTGAGCTACAACTAATCGTGCTATACAGTTGTTACTGTCATTTCGTTACTTATCGATTTTAATGGAGACAGTACTATCGATTTCCGATAAGAGTAGCCTAGTTATCGATTTGACAGCACACTGTGCCTGCAATAGCAGCTAAGCATGTCTTTCGCCGTAGCAAAAGCCATTCAAGTCAAATAAACATTTCGATATTTATCGTTATCGATAGAATGCCGACTACTTGTCAGCCTAAGCATTGATATCACTCGATTTCCGTGGCAAAATTAACTTACGAAATATTTTGACACACTTCTGTAATAGCAAAGAGCGCATCGTTGCCCCATCAATTATTACAGGGTATTACGAAAGTGTGTCAGCCCGGAGTTGGTCAAGAATTGCTTTGATTAATTAATAATCTTTGGCTAAGCAATTAACAATGCGCTAAAATGCTCATCAGCACCTCTTTAGCAACCACACTCTCGCACTCTCCCTCTCTCTCTCTCTCTGTGTGTCTGTATTCCTCTTTCCCTCTCTCTTTTCTCGGACATCATCTGCCCGGAAAAGTAATCATGTTAAAAACCTGCTCATGGTCATGGCCATGCGACGTGGTCCACGAGCAGCTGGCTGTAAGGCCGGATTTCCCCCTTGCAAGCTTCCTTCGCTCACCCCTTTGGCAGAGGCAGCCCCCCCCCCTCGCCGCCCATGGCACGCCTTTGCCGCATGCATGCGATCGTAAATCTGCGTTGTGGTCAAGGCAAGCGCCAAAAAGTAGCCAAACAAATTTTGCGTACAGAAGGAAGTTGTCCGCCTAAATGCCAAAATGTCTGCAACAACAACAACAACAACAACGACAACAACAACAACCAGCAACAACCAACAACAAACAACAACAAATTATTGCGCAGCTGCAGTTGAGTTTACTTTATTGTTGCCTTTTGGGAACTGACGACAGCAGAAACTGGTTGCTGGCTCCAACTGGCAACTGGTTACAAGACAATTCACAACAACAACGACCAGCAACAACAACAACCAGCAACAACAACCACTAAATGGGAGAAGATCGCATAACCAAAAAAACAGCCGTAAAATTCGCAATGCGACAACAGCGCACAACATGTTGCATGCAGCAAGGGGCAAGGGGCACGGGGCAGTGGGAGCAGGGAAAACAGAGAGACAGAGAGAGAGAGAGAGAAAGAGGCAACGAGCAACATTATATAATAAGCAGCAACGGCAACTTTTTTATGTGCCAACAGACGCAAGCGACAAAAGCCAACAAAAATAAAGCAACGACAAGAAAAATCATTTCAAAATAAACTCTGACAGAGAGAGAGAGAGGTGTGAAGGGCCGGCAGATACCCTGTCCCGTTGAGTACTGTGTTAACTGTAAAGGAAGACTAAGACTAAGTTTACTTAGGTCTACTTATGACTTAAGCTATATAGTTACAGCTCGATATAGACTTGTCTCCATATTGATTCTCCCATTCTCCCTTCCCCTGTACGATCCGACGTGCACCTCCTGCAGACCTCTTCCCAGTGTACCCCTTAGTCAATTGGGTCAGTCGAACTGTCAGCTTTACTCAATAGTACGCCTTAGCTATAGAACTTCTTTACATATCTATTATAGTCAACGGTATTCCTACTAATCTTGTCATACTCAGGTGATACTCAGAACTACTTGAAAAAGTGATCTACCCCTTCTCTACCTCCTCTACCTCTACCTCTAGGTCTAGCTCTACCTCCTCTACCTCTAGCTCTAGCTCTAGGTCTGCCTCTACCTCTACCCCTACCTCCACCTCTACCACTTCCTCCACCCCTACCCCTACCCCTACCCCTACCCCTACCTCTACCTTAAATATGTATCTCTATATAAATATTTGCCTAACACTAGACTAGATATAGAGATATTAACATTTAAGGGTGTTTATATTCACTTTTATTTATGGTGCTATAAATACATGTCTATAGCTACAGTATCTATATTTCTACAACGTTAAGTGTGCCTATATACTCACTGTATGAGGGCTACTTCAGACTATCCAATTGCCAAGCGATAAGAGAACTCAAGCAGCGTTGCTAATCGACAATCATGCAAGGTCTCCAGATAAGATCAATGCCGGAATTAGCCCATTACATCAGCAAGACTTAAGAAAAACTAACTAGGATTCTCAGCTCAGTCGATAGTACGCCAATGGGGTATATCATTTATCAGCAAACGGAAGTCTTTAGACATATAGAGCTAATGCACCTCAAGATACGCTTCGCTTTACAACAGCCAATGTACCCCATTGGCTCAGGGCATAGAGTTGTGCATCGGGCTAATCGGGCTCGCATTGAATAATGCCCTTAACTTTCAACATTTGCTTCTGCTTTTTCCCTTTGCAGTGGACGATGCTTCCGGCCACTACACTTCCGGTTTCTTCTACGGCAACAACTATTGGATGGGTTCGTTGGCCCTCTGCGAAGCCATTTACGACGGCTCCAGCACCAGCGCCAGTGCCAGCTCCGACAGCACCAACGGCAGCAAGGACACCAACAGCACCTCCACTGGCAATCGCAACAATGGACTGCCCTTTGCCGAGGCCTACGCGGAGGCGTACAGCAGCGTCTACAACGCACCGCCGCCCTTCATGCCGGGCTTCTATGTGCTCAAGCTGCAGCTGAACGAAACGATGCCAACTGAAATGGTAAGTCGAATGTGATCACAGATTGACAGTTTGGAAGAAAGAGGTCAGCCAATGAACGAGCTAAGAGAGGGAGAGGAAGAGGGGGGGGGCAGAGATCATGTAGAGAAGCTGGGAACAACTTGAAGAGCTACGATCACTTGAAACTTCTCTAAGTGCTTCTCTTCTCCCCTGCCCAAATACAGCTCAAAGGTTGCCGCTAACTCAGCTCTCTATAAGATTCAGCTCACTCAACCTCTCACGTTCCTCCGCCCTTCGGAGTATTTCTTATCGCTCATCTCGGGCAGTAAAAACCTTTCTATTCAACCCGCCTCAACTTTTACTCACATTCTTTTTATCTATCTCCAGCTACGCACTTTGTACATGGGCGTCTGTCTGCCCTCGAGCTGCAGCACGACCGATGTGAATCGCATGTCCGGCTATGCCCGCCAGGAGCTGCCCAGCCGGGAGCTGCGCGTGCTGGACATACGCGTGCCGACGGACACCGAGTTCAACATTTGGTCGGACAAGACCTTCTGCCTGCTGATGTAAGTAGCCCAAAGCTCACTTTCAAAAATAAGCGTGAGTCTCTCGCTAATGGGCAAGGCAAACAGTGACTACCCAACCCCAGCCGGACTCCGCTCCCCAGCGTTGGCTTAAGCCATTAGCATTTGGCGTCGCGTGAAATGCGCGCCCGAAAAAGCTGAAAAAGCTGAAAAAGCTGAAAAAGAAGCCAAACTATTCCCGCCACGCCCTCCATTTGTTTGGCTATCGTATTAACAGTCGACTTCTCTTCCTCTCTCTCTCTCTCTCTCTCTCTCTCTCTCTGTCTCGCTCTCTAGTGTGGTCTCTTGCATTGTGCTGGGACTGATCTGCTGCGGCACGCTCTACGAGATCTATCTGAACCGGCAGCTGCAGGAGGCGCTGCGCCTGCAGGACAAGGAGATGATGAACAACAGCGAGACGAGCTCGGGCATTGGCTGCGCCTCCTCCGACTACAGCGACACGATGACCGCCCACGAGGAGGCCCTGAAGCAGTCGAATCAGTCCGATTCGCTGAAGCAGCTCGATCAGCTGGTGCTGCACCTGCCGCCCAGCGACAATGACAGCGGCAACGGACATCATCACGACCACGAGCACGAGAACGAGCACGAGCACGAGTTGGAGCTTCACGATCACGAGCGCATCAACGTGCATCATCATCACCATCATCATCGTCATCATCATCAGGGCGGCAGCAGCAGGAGCAGCAGCGGCGGCGGCGTCGTCTCCAACTCGAGCCACAAGCACAACGGCGGCAGCAGCAGCAGCAGCAACAACAACAACAACAGCAACTCGGACGAGCACCTGGAGGGTCACCTGCACGAGCCGGAGAAGCTGAGCATCTACTCGGAACTGCTGCTCTCCTTCTCGGCCATCACGAACTTCAATGCCATCTGCGACCGCAACGTGGGCGCCGACACGATACCCTGCATCCACGGCCTGCGCGCCTTCAGCATGGCGTGGGTGATCCTGGGGCACACGTGCATCGTCGTCTTCAAGTACTCGGACAACATGGAGATGCGCAAGGAGGTCGAGCAGAACTTCTTCTTCCAAGCCATCACCAACGGGCCCTTCAGCGTCGATACCTTCTTCTTCATCAGCGGCTTCCTGATCTCCTATCTGTACTTCCGCACGAACGCCAAGGGCAAGCTGAACAAGCTGAGCAAGGGCGCCAACGAGTTCACAGCGGGCACCGCTCACTTTTTCGGCCTGGTCGCTTACCGCTTCATGCGCCTCACGGCGCCCTACCTGTTCGTGCTGGGCGTGGTCCAAGTGACCATGAGATATCTGGCCGCCTACTCCATCTTCGATCCGCCGACCATGGACCACGTGACCTGCCCGGACTACTGGTGGCGCAACATACTCTACATCAATACGCTGTTTCCCGTTGATGAGATGGTGGGTAAAGCGATCCCTCGATAGATCCTTCGATTGATCCCTCGACAGATCCTTCGGTAGATCCCTCTAAGGAGCCCTCGATAGATCCCTCGATTGCTCCTTTGGGAGATCCCTCTAAGGACCCTTCGATTCCCTAGATTCCCCCATAAGCCCTACTAATCTTTAACTTCCTCCACTCTGTCTCTCTCTCTCTCTCTCTCTCTCTCTCTCTCTCTCTCTCTCTCTATTTGCAGTGCATGTTGTGGAGCTGGTACCTGGCGAATGACACCCAGTTCTATATGATCGGTGCTATAATCCTGATCGTGGGCGTGCGTCACTTCAAGCTCTCGGCCATCACCACATTGGTGTTCCTGGTGCTGTCCTGGATAACGACGGCGGTGATCGCGTTCACGAACAACCACAGGCCCAACACGGACGATCCCCTGGCGCTGTTCGACAAGATCTACGACAAGCCCTGGACGAGATTGGGTCCCTATCTGATTGGCATGGCCGTCGGCTGGATACTGTTCCGCACCAACTGCAAGATTCGCCTGCCGCGCCTCACCGTCGCCACGGCCTGGACCCTGGCGATGCTGAACCTCTTCGTGCTGGTCTTTGGCCTCTACCGGGCCGACCTCTCGCAGTTCACAGCGGCCGCCTACAGCTCGCTGAGTCATTCGGCCTGGGCGCTCTCGCTGGCCTGGATAACGATCGCCTGCTCGACGGGCTATGGTGGCTACATCAACTCGCTGCTCTCGGCGCCCTGCTTCTATCCCTTCTCCCGGGTCACCTACTGCGCCTACCTGGTGCATCCCATAGTCATACGCTCGATGGCGCTCAACTCGGATGCGCCGCTCCACCTGGGCGGAGATCTAATGGTGAGTGGACCTCACATTTCCTTCTCTTTCTTTGACTATATCTTTGTCTCTCTCTCTCTCTCGCAGGTCGTCATGTTCTTTGGTCTGACGGTCGCCTCATACTTCCTATCCTTTGTCGTCTCGATGTCCTTCGAGGCGCCCGTTGTCACAATGCTCAAAATCTTGTCACCTAGTCGAAAAAAACGTCTCGCCTAAGTCCGGGTTCTCCCTTCTCTATTTATGCGAATATCTACTAAATATATATACATATATATATATATATATATATATCTACCATACATATATAGCGAACATTTCCATCATCCCCCCCCTCTCTCTCTTTCTGTCTCTGTCTCTGTCTTTCGCTTACTCTTCTAATTCGCTGCCCTCTTCTCGCACATTCTCAAACGAAATTGTCCACATATTTATAGCATCGATCGTTCATTCATAACCTCACATTTCGATTCCTTCTGTTTTTTGCTAATCCACTTTTGATCGCAGACCTATCTATATATTCTATACCTTTTTTTTTGTTTCGTAATGTGTACATTTTAGTCGTTTAATTTATTCCAAAGGTTTGGAAATTTTTGTGCGTGACGAAAACATAAATAGTACTTAATAGCTATAATTATATAAAAGAAAGAAAAAATGAGAAAATCGACAAAAAGACAACTCTAGTACCTAATTTTACAAGTTCATGTATATATTTACTGAATCTATACATATATATGTGTAATATGTATAAACCTTTAAATAAAACTGCTACCAAATAAAAAATTTAAAAACGGAAAATTTGTATTTGAATTTGAATTCGATGTGATTGGCGCCTAACTGAAACGGCTGTCCATAACAGAGCTCACACTTGCCCAGGGCTGCACTTGGCTGAAGTGTACCTAATTTGCGTACCTATTATGTTAAGCTAGCATAAGTTGCTGCTGAAGTGTACCAACATTTGAGTACATTTCGTACCTATTTTCCGTTACATCTGTTAAGTATTTGATCTCAACAGTGCCAAACGAGTTTAGCAGACTGTTAAGTTTGCAGCCTTGCCTTTTTTTGGTAATATTTAGCGCTTCGCTTTTTCGAACTGAGAGCTTACGCCATGAAGTTTCACTTTTGTTTCAAAGCTCGAATGTTTAATGTCAGTCAGCTCCACATAAGTTTCCACAACTCTCGTACTCCTCAACTGTTAAATTAAAATAGTGTAAGTTTTGTTTCTGTTCCGTGTCAAAGTTCTGTCTCACAAGCCGGCACAAGCTTGCGCCATTTGTCAAAAGTTTGCGCGCACTTTGCAACACTGCAACTTGTGTACGCCGGCATTTTTGGCGATTAATTAAAAGACGAAAAAGTGTAACTTCCATTGACGCATCGCTTGACGGAGTTGAGCCAGAGTTTTAGGCGCAAGAGGGAGAGGCCGCATCATGGTAATGCCTTCGATCTCGACGCTGGTGGGCGTGGTGTTCCTCGCGTACATCCTCCACTCGATCTACCAAATGTCGCAGCTCTTCACGACCCTCCAGTGCACCAGCTCGCCCTGCTACACGTCCTTCCTGGCCGAGCGGCCGCGCATGCAGCTAGCGCTGTTCAGCTCGCAGACGCGCAACCCCATCGCCAGCGAAGTGAGCGATCTCTACAAGGCGAAGCGCTTCAACTACGCCCAGCCCTTCGACCAGGACTTCCGGCTCGCCCTGCCCCTAAAGACACGCCGCAACGGCACCCTCTTCCTGCACGTCGTGCTGGCCCTCGAGGGCGAACCCCTCGAGTGGCGCACCCTGAAGCGCGACGGACCCACCGTGCTGCACACGCTCAATCTCTGCGACTACATGGTGCCGCGTGCCGAGGCCTTCAACCTGATCAATCAGAAGGACAAGCCGGCTCCCAGCGAGGAGCAGCAGCTGCAGCAGGATCAGCTGAAGAAGAAGAAAATGAAGAACGCCAAATATGATTTGCCCAGCACCCACATCCGCTCCAACGTGTATGTGACGCTGCTGACGGACGTGTTTGCCCTGTCGCCGGAGGATCTGCCGCCGGAGCTGGCGCCGCTGATCCGCGTGAACCGCATGCAACAGATCCTGCCCATCCTGCAGACGGACATGTTCAACACGAGACTGAAGCACCTCATGCCCGTGACCAGCAACACCACAGAGTTCACCTTCAGCTTCCACTACAAGCCCGTCGGCGTGGGCAAGCTGCGGCTCATGCTGCTCATGGAGCACGCCACCCAGGCCCTGCAGAGCGTCGGCTTCGCCGACAAGGACATCGACGAGGTCAAGGGCATCTTCTCCGACACGAACGTCTACCTCCTCTGTGGCACCATCTTCGTCTCCAGCGTGCACGTAAGTAGATCGATAGATAGATAGAGAGAGAGAGAGGTTTGATGCACTTGCTCCCATTTTGATGCCTTGCAGATGCTCTTCGACTTTTTGAGCTTCAAGAACGACGTCTCCTTCTGGCGCAAGAAGGAGTCCTATGAGGGTCTCTCCACGCGCACCACCTTGTGGCGCGCCTTCTCGCAGTTCGTCATCTTTTTGTATCTGATGGACGAGCAGACGTCCTACCTGGTGCTGGTGCCCGTCGGCCTGGGCACTCTGATCGAGCTGTGGAAGTGCAAGAAGATCCTGCGGCTGCACTTCAGCTTCAGCTCGTTCATCACGCGCAAGCTGCAGGAGGGCGAGGAGCCAGAGCCCGGCCAGCTGGCCGAGCAGCAGACCCAACAGTTCGACCGCGAGGGCATGCGCTACCTGAGCTACCTGCTCTACCCGCTGTGCCTGGGCGGGGCAGCGTACTCGCTGCTCTACCAGCCGCACCGCTCGTGGTACAGCTGGACCCTCAACTCCCTGGTGAACGGGGTGTACGCGTTCGGCTTCCTCTTCATGCTGCCCCAGCTCTTTGTCAACTACAAGCTCAAGTCCGTTGCCGCCCTGCCCTGGCGCGCCTTCATGTACAAGGCCTTCAACACGTTCATCGACGACTTCTTCGCCTTCATCATCACCATGCCCACGGCCCACCGCGTCGCCTGCCTGCGCGACGACATTGTCTTCCTCATCTACCTCTACCAGCGCTGGCTTTACCCGGTCGACAAGAATCGCCTGGACACCGGCCAGGCCATCGTGCAGCCGGCAGCCAGACGCCATCGTGGCGCTGGCGGCGGCGGCGGCGGCGGCTCCCGCCCTAAACGAGACTAAACAAAGATTCCAAGAGAGACAGAGAGTGAGAGAGAGAGAGAGAGAGAGCCAGCGCGAGGAGGAGGAGGAGAGAGAGAGAAACAACTGTACTCGATATATGCATATGTATATTGATCTGCAGTTGGACATTCCGTCGATCTATTTAGGCTGTAATCCATCACACACACACTCGCACATACACACACACACACACTCTCATACACACACTCACACACACACACATGTAACTGTTTAATGTAGTAAATGAAAGCATCAATTAATCAAAATTTCCAATGGCAAGTGTTTTCCTTATGTAAAGAGACGAACTGAGTTGATTCCTAGTGGACGTTGATGTTGATAGTCCTGCTTATGTAGAAGGTAGTCCTATATAATAGCATCGTATTCCTTTCTATATAGAAAGGAGTGTCCAGAGGACTTGCGCTGGTTAGGTATATGGACTTGATATCTAGACTAGTTTATAGCATAACTGAACTAATTTCTAGTATATATAGTGTAGTTTATAGCATATCTAGAATATTTATAGCATATCTAGATTAGTTTATAGCATATCTGGACTATTTTATAGTATATATAGTGTAGTTTATAGCATATCTGGACTAATTTATGGTATATATAGGGTAGTTTATAGCATATCTGGAATATTTATAGCATATCTAGATTTATAGCATATGTGAACTATTTTATAGCGTATCTAGAGTAGGTTATAGCGCTTCGAGACTGCTTTATGGTATGTCTAGAATATTTATAGCATATCTAGGCTGGTTTATAGCGAATGTACACTAGTTTATAGCATATCTGAACTACTTTATAGCATATCTATACCAGTTTATAGCATATCTATACCAGTTTATAGCATATCTATACAAGTTTATAGCATATCTTGACTACTTTATAGCATATCAAGAATATTTATAGCATATATAGAATATTTATAGCATATCTAGAATATTTATAGCATATCTATACAAGTTTGTAGCAAATCGAAACTAGTTTATAGCATTTCTACACTACTTTATAGCATATCCATACCAGTTTATGGCATATCTGGCCTACTATATAGCATAACTCTTCTCTTTTTCTACACATCTATTTCTGTGTGTTCGAAGACAATAGCTGGAGTGCTAGACCCTCTACTTCAAAGTATCAAAATCTATGCTAGTTCGTAGACAATGCCAGTTCATGGATTATACTGGATGATAGACTACGCCATAAGCTTGACTCCGCCAGATTCTGGTCTATGCCAGACTCTAGACTATGCCACACTCTGAACTGTGTCACACCCTGGACTATGCCACAGTCTAGACCCATAGCATAGGTCCGGAACTTATGCCACATCCCAGACTATAGACAGATCCTACACGAAGTTAGATCATATCACTCTGCCAACTTCCAGTCTATCACATATAGACACATGGTCTATATCTATGCCTCTACAGCTCGCCCTAGCCCACTGCAGCAACCCATTTACATCCAATTCCCATATCCAATCCGTATACATATATCTTAACAATTTCCGTTATTTTGTATTACACTTGTTTATTTTCGTTATAGCAGCTGTCGCTGATTGTTTTGTTGTCGTGGCAAAAAAATGATATAATTATGTATATAGTTTATATATATATATATATGGGGTAGACGTAGCATTTAGGACTTAAACTAAACTGCCGAAGGAAAAAAGAGTTTGACGCATTACTTGGACTTGGACATGGACATTGATGGAACAGCAGCGCGGAGCGTTCAGCTCAGCTTAGCCATTGCGTATGCCCAGTGCCTGCTCCAGCTCGGCGCGCTTCTGGTTGACCTTGGTGAAGAAGTAGCGCGAGACAGCCTCGTGCGTCCAGGGCTGGTAGTAGAACTCGGCACGGCGCTCCTCCTCCGGGTTGCCCACCACATCGGTCATGAGCTGCACGAGGGAATGGAGAAGGGATGATTAGAATTGCCGTGAGAGGATTGATTGTGGTCTGCAGTCTTACCTTGAGATCCCGCGTCTGGCTGATGATCCAGCGATGGATGAACATTTGCGGATCCTTGGCAAAGCTGAGAAAGAATTCGCGATTCGTTTTCATCTGGTTGATGGTGTCCACCGTCTCGTGTATCTTGGTGTCCAGTCCCTGGATCTCCTGCTGGCTGGCGGTGCTCATCAAGAAGTTGTTCATTTGGTTCTTGAGCGTGTCGTCCACCTCGACGTCGATGTCGTAGCAGGCGGTCTGTTTGTTCTCTGCTCCGCTCTCGATGAAGTGATTGATCACGATCGGATCTGGCGGATGCAGCAGCGGATTGAGGCGCTGCGGTATCTCGGCAAACTTCATGCGCTGGCAGCTGAAGATCTGCTCCAAGTACTTGTCGCAATTGATGTACTCCCGCTCGTGGGCATCCTGCAGCTTGTGCGTCTTGATGTACTGCCACAGCGCCGATATGATCACCGGCCGGGTCTGCGTGTGCACGCCCAGCAGCCGGGCCAGCCGCGGATCCAGCTTGAACTGCAGCGGCTGGTAGTCGAGCAGCAGCAGGATGGTGCAGCGCACGTTGCGATCGCCGGGCCGCTTCACCTGAAACCCGTCCGTCTCCTGGGTGGTGTGTGTGCGATGCCACTCGACCAGATGGTTGTCCGGCCCATACAGCTCCTTGTCCAGCTCGATGACCAGCGACTTGAAGAACGATGAGAATTTCCGCTTGATCTTCGTATTGGGATCGCCCTTGCCGTCCTCCAGCAGCCGGCCCTCGACACGCAGCTCCCAGGACGCCACAGCGCCCTCGTCGCCATCGTTGCTCGGCTCCTTGCTGGGATAGAATGTATTGGAGATGAAGATCCTAAGTTTGCGCTTCTGCTTCATTGGCCGCTTGAGCGCCTCCTGTATGTCCAGACGCTTGCGCATGATGGTCGCGTCCAGCTTGCGCTCGAACGTCAGCAGATCCATATAGGCCTGCGACTCGGGCACCAGATCCCGCACCTTCTGTGGCAGGATTTTGTCCGCCAGCTTCTTCTTCTTTTTGGCGCCCGCGACGAATTCACCCTTGTTGGGTCCGCTGTTCAGACTGCGCGATTCCGCAGAGCGCTTGCTGCCGCCGCCGCCACCACCACCCGAGCCACTGCCTCGCAAGCCGCTCTGAAAAGTGGGCTGGGTGGTACGTTGCAGCAGAGCGGGTCCGGGTCCGACTGGAGCGGCAACGCTGCCAGGCACAGGCTGCGTTGTGTTCGGATGCAGCGGAAAGCCGCGTGGCTGCCCACCACAACAAAAGAACGAAGAGAGTTCAGTGTGAAAATTGAGAACTAATCGATGATTTGATTCCCTCACTTACCGCGAAAGTGGAGCCGGTGCCAGGCGGATAGGGACGCATGCCGGGGGCCTGGGGTGGCGGCTGGTAGCGCGACTGCACCGGCGCTTGGCCAGGCGCAAAGCGTTGCGACATCTTTAATTCTCTTTCAGCTTTGCACTTGCTCCAATCCACGAAAAATTACAACTTTTTGATTACAACAACGCTGCGTCACATAAAAAAAACTCTCTTTAAAATGGCGTCGTACTTAGGGTTGGAAAGCATACAAAGTGTGTATCGATAGTTGGCCAGTGCAATAAATACTAAAATAACAATATATCGTTTGTATTAATATTTTCGTTACTTTTATTAATATTATTATTTATTTTATATATTATTTATATATATGAAATAAATATTAACATTAATTAAATTACTTATTATTTTTATTTATCACTTCACATTGAAAGATGTTAACAAAGATATTAGACATTTCCATACCAATAGTAGATCCATTTTTGTGGTATATCTCACTTTAACAATATTCTTGTGGAACATTTAATATTTGTTATAAATATATATATAAAGAATATAAATACATACTTATATATTTTAGGTATCTGTTTAAATTTAATCGTCTTTTACCTTCCTGTCACTTAACATTATTTGGTATTTTGAAGTATTTTGAGTGTGAACCACAAACGGTCACACAGTGACAGTGACTGGCGTTAATCGACAGTCCCAGTTCGTGTTATCGATAAGTAGTCTGTTGCTTGATTTGTTTTATTTAGCATTTAACAAAAAATATCTACTTTTAAAACATATCCGAAAAGTCAGGCAAAAGTCTCAACATGGAGGAGGAATGGTGGCAAACAAACTTACGCGAACTGAACGCAAAGGGCAAGCGCCTCGAGACACTCACCACCATGTATACGAAAATCAACAAACAATCGGCTCTGCCGCGAAAAATAATTGAGCTGCTGTTGCGTGCGCCGGCGCTTTACGAATGCGCCGTTGTCGAGGGCACTGAGAAGGAGCCGCTGGTCAACCTGTGCACCGACTTCATGAGCAACTGCCTCGAACAGCTGCAGCTGGACCCCACCGATGCCAATCTCCCACAGCTGCTTGATCCGGCTCTGCACCACTCGAATCCAGCACTGCGTGCTCTGGTGCTGAACAATCTGTTGAAGGAGCTGCGCCGCCAACAAACTCCAACGCTGCCCAGCAACGAGCTGCTCGTCTATGTGCTCGATGAACTCCAGCAGCCAGAGACCCAGAGCAGCACAACTGCCATCAACATTTTGACCATTGTGCTCAGCCAGTGGCTGAACAATGAGCGCGTGCAGTCGAAGCTGCTGCAGCTGCTCAAGCAGAACGAGGTGGTGCGCTGTCGCGTCTACGAGCTGGGCGTCATGCTGGCCAAGCGCAGCGCCGACTCCCTCTCCTCCGTGGAGTTCATTCTGGATGCGGCGCTCAGCGAGCTGGACAACGACGATGTGCTGCTGCAGGCGAGCGTCATGGAGATACTCGTGCCACTGGCCGAACAGAATCACGGCCTGAGCTTCATGGAGAGACGCCGCGTCTTCGACATTATCAGCTCCCGGGTGCAGAGCATCGAGGAGAATCCCTTGGACACCCTGCTCATACCGAGCATTATGAAGTTCTTTGGCAAGATCGCCGCAGTTCAGCCCCAGAAGATCATCACCGGCTACCCGCACATGCTGGCCTGCCTCTTCGAACTGCTGGCCTCGGGCGACGAGACGGCGCTGCCCACCGCCATGGACACGCTGGCCAATCTGGCCAGCACGGTGCAGGGCAAGATGCTGCTGCACGTCCAGTTCCAGCCGGCCATGGAGCAAATGTGGCGCAAATACTCCGCCTACACCAGGAGTCTCTCGCCGCCGCTGAAGATCCGCATGCTCAACTCGCTGGATGTGATCTACGCCATCAGCACGCCAGTCAGCCAGGAGCTCAGGTGAGCAGCAAATGGGATTCTTCATAGCTATTACATATATCTATCATCCTTCTCTCTCTCTCTCTCTCTCTGTCTGTCTTAGTGTCATTTTGAAGAACTGGTACGAGTGCTTCGCAGGCGGGCAGCAGGTGAATCACATCATGGAGCTGCTGCAGACACCGTTTCCCGACCTGCAGCTCGCCGCGCTGGGCCTGCTGAAGACCCTCTGCCAGTACCAGTGGGGCTGCAAGGCCGTGCAGTGCACGGGCGGCGCCATAGAGTTCCTGCTCTCGCGCCAGCACGACCTGCACAAGGACGTGAAGTACCTCAAGTGGCAGATCATGGAGCAGCTGTCCGTCAGCAACGAGTTCTCGGCCACCGAAATCGTGCGCTTCACCGCCTACGTGAACGAGGGACCCTATCACATGCAGACCGAAGTGAACATAGCCACCGAGCCCCAGTAGCAGTACCAATGCCACTAGGCACCCCATCTTCATAGTACTTAAGGTTTTAGTCGACTCCAGCGTGAGTAAGGGACAGCGAGAGAGGACGAGCGAGGGGACGGGAGAAAGAAATGTTAATTTCCCTTTTGCAGTTGCGAACTGCACCCAAAATTCCAAATATATCTGTATTTACAATACAATTGTATTATATATATATAGAATAATTTATGGTAATTTAACATTCTCTTTCCTTTCGTAACTATTTAGATCACATTTGCAGGGAATCGAGCAGGATCGAGCGTTAGCCGCATCCTCTACAGATAGCTCATGTGCCTGTGGGACATGTGCTTGCGTCCCGATCCGCCGAGGCCGCCGCCCATGTGCGCCAGGCTGACACTCAGGCCCGACTCGTAGGCCGTCTGGGTCTGGGAGCGCGTCTCGTTGTTGCCCAGCGAGCAGGTGGGCAGCGTGTGGCAGTAGCGGCGCAGCTGCTGCTTGAAGGCGGCCGTCGTCAGGGTGTAGAGCACCGGGTTGAGCGCCGAGTTCACTGGCAGCACCAGCACAGCCAGCCAGGCATACAAATCGGGCGAGATGACACAGCCTAGCCATCAGAGAGCGAAGCATGAGTTAGAGCGAGACAGAAAGAGAGAGAGAGGGAGAGAGAGAGCTGCTTACCTGAGAGTGCAGCAACCTTGACCACGATTATGGGCAGCCAGCAGGCGCAGTCGGTGGTCACAATGATGGCAAAGCTGCAAGAGAAGCGAAAGGCATTAGCAAAGTACTCAACTCTACGAATTAGAAAGAGATGGCGGATAGACTGCATAGGCTCTCATTATGTATGGAGTGAGCGAGACAGCTGTATTCACATTTAACTCGAACTGAATGCCTGATCAGAGTGAAGTTTGGGACTGTAAGCTCCAGAGACTATGGAGAGCATTCTAGAAGGGTATTATGCAGTCGGTATCATTTATAGACTTAGTATATATAATTCTAAGATATATATATCCTTACTATAAAGAGCATTAAGCTATGAAAAAGTGTTTTGTATGCCAATACATAGTATCCATATAAATATTCCTGAAAACCAATATGCCCTATTTGAGCTAGAGGTATGGGTATAGAGCTAACTCCACTCAACACTCACCGCGTGGCCACCACGCTCTCGCGTCCGCTGTGGGTGCTTCTCATGCCGCCGCCCGAGTCGCGGATGGCCTGCAGCATGCGCACATAGGAGTAGAGTATGAAGACCAGCGAGATCGTGTTGACGCAGATGAACAGCAGCGCCGAATACTCCCAGCCCTTGGCATACGGATCGTGGATGTGCAGCGAGAGGCAGACGCCGTTGTTCCCATAGAAGTGCTCGCCGAAGTAGTCGTTGGTCAGCAGCGGCGCTGCGGCCAGGCCGAAGCTGATGCCCCACACCAGCAGCAGGCGCAATACAATTCTGCAAAAATATTCAATATGCGAATGTTTTACAGCACTATTCAGCAGTGTTGCTAAATGAAAGCATGCAACTTACCTCACTTTCTCCGTATCGCGTGGCTTTAGGGGTCTTGTGACGGACATCAGGCGATCCCAGGTGACGAGCGTGAGCAGCAGCGTCGACGACTGACAGCTGAAGGTGCTCAGAAAGCCTGCGAATACAGTTAGTTCTCTCAGTTGTCTCTCTCCTTCTCTCTCTCTGTCTCTATCTATACCCACCGGCAAAGGCGCAGAGTTCGCTGTGTCGCCAGGACTCCTCGTGGCGTATGTACTGCCCACGGAAGCTGATGTCAGCGCAGGCGATAAGCGTCAGGTAGATGCCCATGAGGAAGTCACTGGCCGCCAGGTGGCGCAAGTACAGCGAGTGCTCCACATTGCTGCGCGACTTGTAGAAATAGCGACCGGCCAGAACGAGCAGATTGCCAACGACAGCAATGGAGGCCATGATCCAAACGCTGTGGAGAAAGAGAAACAGAGAGAGAGGGAGAGAGGGAGGAGAGTGAAGGATTAGTAGAACTGATTGATTGATTGATGCATGAATAAAGCATAGCGTATATGATAAAACAAGTTGGCAGAGATGAAGCAGCTATAAGATAAGCAATTTATAGAGATCAAAGAGTTTTTAGTGATTGATTGATTGAGTGAATGATTGAATGATTGAATGAATGATTGATTGGTTGATTAAGTAGTTCAGAGATAAAGAGAAGGAGAGATAGAGCATACTATAAAAGTACATATCTGAATAGATAGAGTTTATTATGGTTGATTGATTGAATGACTGATAGATTGATTGACTGACAGAGGTACAGCACTGAGCCTTAACGCTGAAAAGGCTGGGAAGATACAAGCAAACTTTCTATGAATACATTTTACTAAATGTTAGAGCCTTAAGGGTTGATTGAATGATTGAGTGATTGATTGATTGATTGATAGCTTCCCATATAAAGTGGCTGTATAAGCAGAGATAAGTTTTAAACAATTTATATATAAAGATTGCAGAGTTTTTCCTGATTGATGAGTGACTTGATTAACTGATTGACTGATTGACTGAACATGAGCAGCTCTGAAGCTACAACTGCACGAAATAGCCCTTAGCCGTCGTTTAGGGTAGTTCAATTATCGTGTATATGTACATAAGTATATTCCAGTAAATATGAATTATTAATAGAACAGAATATAAATAGAATCAGAACTTAATGAGAAGGGCTTAGCACACAGACAGAGAAAGAGAGAGAGAGAGAGAGAGAGAGAAAGAGAGAGAGAGAGTGAGGTGGGAAGTTGTTGTCCCACTGCGTATGCGAGTGGAATATCAATTGGCATAAATTTTGGGCAATTAAAGGAAATTTAAGTGGCAAAAGCAACACAAAGGCAACTTCAGCCGAATGATGTTGTCCAATTAGCTGTGTGCCTCGCATGTGTGTGGGCGTGTTGGGTGTGGATGTGGTCGAAGAGGTGCTCATTATTGCAGTCATAGTTGCTGCGGAAATTAGGATTCGCTTGGCCAGAGACAAAGAGAGAGAGAGGGAGAGAGAGAGAGAGAGAGAGAGAGAGAGAGAGAGAGAGGCCACGACTATTTGTGACAATTGTGAATGCTTCGCCTCTACTTTTGATTTGATTGCCAATTGGAGAGGGTTGGGGTGGGTCCGGGGTCTGTACAGTTAACATAAAATTACTGTAATTCATGCTCGCTGCCATTCATTTGGTGTGCAAACATTTCCTTCTAGTTACAGGAATCACAGCGCTAAGGCCGAGATTGCTGGGAATTATGATTGAATGACACTTGCTTAAAGTTGCCGCTGTGGTCAGCTAAGGCCTAATGGAAGCTGGCTTAATGGAATCCGCCTGCTGCATAAATAAGTGAAAGCTTTCGAGTTTTTGAGCTATACTCTATACTCTATAGGCAAAGGGGCGGGAATAGCAGGAAAGGTAGTTCGAGGTATCTAAGAGGGGTAACCTTTACCCAAGGCAAGGCAACCTGAACTCTAGGGTATCTCCCAGTCGAATATACCCTGACTAGCTTCAAGCCCAGTCGAGCTTTTAAAGTCAGCTTCAGCTAAAGTTTGCGCCAAGTTGGAAAACATTTGAATAAATTAGAGGCTATTTTCAACTGTTATACAACACTGTTCCTTGTATACCTCCAAGTTTATGCTCTCTGTGTGTGTGTGTGGCTCTGGCAACAGTTAGCAACAGTAACTGGAGCCGTGTGGCATTTGCTGTTGCTACAAGTCGCCGAAAAGGCTTCTCACATGTGCTCAAATAACGCTTTAAGCAGCAGCAGCAGCAGCAGGTGGAAGGGAGGTTGGGGGGTGGAAAGGGGGAAAACCCAACAAAGAACTGTGAAAAAGTATTTAATTTTTATGAAAGCGTCAACTAAAAATAATATGATAATGTTACTGGCACATGCCACAGAGACAGCGCGACGTGCAGGCATCCAGAGACGCTCAGAGACACACACAAACAACCCCCACACACCCCCTACCCCCACAGAGTTAGAGAGTGAGACTAGCTGTTAATATTTGCCAGGCAGCTTAGACGAACGGCAGCGCGCAGTAGATTCGAATGAGTATGCTCAAACACATGCTGAAACTTACATTAAGCATACGCTCGGTTGGCTGCGGGGGCGGGGGCGGGGGTTGGGTTGGTTTTAAAGGGGTGCAGAAGGCTTGGAGAGAAAACTCAGACGGCACGCAGAGCGTGTAAATGTAAGCAAAACAAGCAAACAAACAAACAGAGACGAATGGATAGATAGATAGATAGATAGATAGATAGATGCGAGCTGTGAGGGTAACTCAAGGAAAAACGTAATTTTCATTTTCACTTGGCACAAGCTAAGGCGTCCGGGTAGGCGTGGCACTTAGCATCTTCCCATCTTCCCTCCCACTCTGCACAAACAGGCAGACAGACAGACAGCACAGCCCAGCCAGATAATCACTCAGCCCAGTTAGCAGCCGATGACAAGTGCTGACTGCTGGTTGCTGGTTGCTGCCTGCTGTCGGTTGCTTTTCCCACATGAAAATGAAAAATGCCAAATGGAAAAGTCGTTTGCCGGCTCCTTGGGCACTTGCCCAAGTTCCATATGCAAGCAAAACAAAGCAAGAACTTCGCAACGTTTACAGCATACTCCTTGAGGGCGTTCAGCTCAAGCTTGTAGATGGGTTTAGTCTAAGAGCAGATCAGCCTGTGGAAGATGGGAGAAAGAGGAAGGAAGACGAATGGACGGACGGAAGGATAGTCGGACGTGCCAACGGGAAGACAGAAGGACAGTCGAAGAGTCTGACGAATGAACAGGAAGACACAGAGAGACAGATCAAGTCGACTCCTGGGGCAGACCTGGCCATGTCAAGGTGCCTGGGCGTTGCTTGTCAGGGAGCCGTTAGTCGCTTACGGAATGGGGCTCAGTTGGGATTCTTATTTATAAATTGTCGTAGCACAACACGTAACAAATCAAAAATATTTTTTTAAAACCAGCACGAAATAGTCCAAATTTTTGGGAAATTCACAGACAAAGGAGAGAGGTCGTCATGCATTTCGAGTATCAGCGTCAGAGCCAGGAGACTGGCCAAATTGTGGACATGGAACAGGCTGTGCGCAATCGCGGCGGCGGCGTCCCATGCGTCGGCCGGAACGGCCTCATGGTGGAGCCAGCATCGACAACGCCGCTGGCCAGCACCGATCACCAGCACCAGATGCGCCTGCTGGTGCTGCGCGAGCGACTCCGCCGCGCCCTCTACAACTGAGCCCCCGTCAGTGTGTCAGGCGGAATAGCATGAAATAGACCGGGAAAGCGCCACAATCGTACAGTACTAAATTCAAATGCAAACATTAAGGCGAAACAATATACATATATTTATCAGAAAACAAATGTTTGCCTCAAGTTTCTCCCTAGCTCTACTATCTCTCTCTCTCTCTGTCTCCAGTATCTTTATCTTTTATCTTCCATCTCCAACTATATCTTTCTCTCTCTCTCTCTTTCCTATATGTTTAGATCCCATCTCTCCTCTGGCCTCTTACGTAACTTTCATCTTTTTCAATCTCATTGTGAATCCTCTCCCTGACTCTAGTATGTTTCTCTTTGCTCTTCTTCGATATGTGCTCTCTCTCTCCTTTACCTCTTCGACTCTCATCTCTCCTGAGACTCAGTCTTTTTCTCTCACCCTCAATCTTGCCTTCAATATGCACCCTCTCGCTAACACTAGGATCTTTCTTTCTGCTCTTTTCCGATCGGTGATCTCTCCAGCTTCCCTTTTCTCTTCTCTCTCTCTCTCTCTCTCTCTCTTATCTACCTTTTCGGAACTCATCTCTCCTCGGTCTCAGTCTTTCTCTCAATCACTCTATACTCTCTCTTTGTCTGTCTCTCCCTCTCTTTGTCTCTCTGTCTCTCCCTCCTTCTCTCATCTACTTCCTTCCATATATCTACCCTCACTCAGTCATCCTCTCTCTCCCTCTGACAGTTGTAAGTGTTGTAAAACGCTTGTTTACACTTGCTCAACAGTTTTTCGCTGTTTGCACTTGCAGTTGCCTTACATAATTGTCAGCATATATTAGATGTAACTTCTGTATACCCTGTACTCTTTGCCAATTGCCGAAATAGGGTATGCTGAGACAGCGAAAGTAAGCGAAAGGAAGCAATTCCTGACTATAATGAATAGTCAAATCACTTCAACCATATCCCTCAGACTCTCCATCTCTCTATGAGTTCCATTACAGGGTATACTTTGTGTCTTTCATATGAAGCAGCTGAGCTAAGGAATATGCAAAAACATAAACAGAGCCCAGATGGCAAGCAGTAAACAGTAAACATAAACATAAACTGGAAAGCGGATGTCGTCAGTTGCAGCAAAGGATTAGCAGAGGCGAACAAGACAGAGCAGACGACTGAGGACACTTACCTGCCGCGCAGCACCTGATTATCGAGCAGATGGAAGGTGCTGCTGATGCCATCGCCGCGGGGATCACAGACGCGCACATGCAGCGCCGCGCGACACAAATGGAACCACGAGAAGTAGCTGAAAAGAGACAGAGACAGTGAGAGAGAGAGAGAGAGAGAGAGAGAGAGAGCAAGATTTGGCCATTGCAAACAGAAGAGGTGAAAGTATTGTACTCGAGTCGACTGTAGCCGACTAGGCCATACTCTGTTCACAGTTGACAGTATATCCTGCAGTGACTCTCGAGCTGTGATGGCCACAGGGGAATAGTTGGACTGGCCACAGCAGCTTATGAGCTGCATCGAATCTCTAAGGCAGAGTGCCAAGTAAGATCTACGCTGACTCTCGAGACTGTAACACCCAAAGTGACTTTAAAACTGTAATTCTATATACAGACCAATAGCAGACATAGATAGACCTAGTGAAGTGCTTAAGCCTTACCAACCCATATACCCCACTTACAGTCAGTGAACAGAGAGAGCATCAGCTTGCTTATGGGCAATTACTGGGTGTTTCGTTAGATACTTACATGAAGTCAAGATTTGTCAGATTTTGCAGTACGGCCGGCTGGAGGGTCTTGAAGCGATTACCATTCAGCAGCAGAGAGTTGAGATTTTCCAGGCAGTCGAAGGCGTGCAAATCGAACTTCTCGATTTGATTCTCATTCAAATGCCTGCAGAATATTGATGCAAAGGTTAATCTCTCTCTCTCCCTCTCTCTCTCTCACAAGTTTTCGCTGAAGTTTTGTCATTAAAGTTTTATCATTTGCTGCTTGATATGCAATATGCATTAGAATCAGAGCCAAGCTCGAGCTTAGTTCAACTTAAGTTTACTTTTTATATATTTTCTTTTATTTTTTTTTCAAATATTTTTCCCCTTCTTGCGCTTTGCTTTGGACATTCCAGCTGAAGCGTTTGTCGCGTGCCCTTTGATAAATGAAATTCCTCAGCATCGAAGCCAACTACCAACCACTAGCCACAAAGCAAACCCTTCTGCTGCCCCTTCCCCCCCTAGCTCACGCCAGCGCCCTTTGTTCGCAGTTGTTTTTTGTGGTTAAGCCTAACCAAATTGGAAAAACTCGATGGGCCAGATAAGCCGCGACACATTTTTATGCGGCTATCAGAAGCTTCGCCTTTTGCTCAACAACATAGCTTACGCGCCAATACCCTGTGGCGGAAGGTGCTGCACAAATGGGGTATGAGCGTGGCCGAAGGTCGTGTTGAACTAGATATGCACAAAATAGTATCTGATAATAATGCTATAGTAAGTCATTCTCTGACTTAGCCTTCATGGAGACCCTTCGATAACTGCGCAATTACAGGGTATATGGCTAGGCTATCATTTGCGTAAGCAAGGCATAGTAATATACATAATACAAACATATATTTTAAGCTTATGCAGCAGCTAAGTCGTTTTGCCCATTTACAGGGTATCTAGTTAGTCTATCATACTTGTAGATAGAGTAAAAGCAATGTGTGCAATACATATGCTGTTTAGCTGGAAGCAAAGCTGATGAAAACGAATTGCATAGAATTGTTGCCAATTACAGGGTATATTGCAGTCCATCATATTGTCAACAACACATATTCTTATATATTTGTAAGGAATTAATAAGTTACCGTTTAATTGAAACGAGTTCTAGAAAGAGTTCTTCATTTACAGGGTATATGGCTAGTCTATCATAGTTTTCAACACACTTTTCTTAGCCCCTTTGAACGCTCTCAACTAAGACTTGCAGTCACTATGCTAGCTGAGCTTTAGCTACACTAACAGGGTATGCACCTAGTCGAGCATACTGCTTGGCCTAGAGAGAGGAAACCTTTTCGACTCCTTTTGTTTGTTTGTTTGCCTTTGTAACTTACAGTCCTTGCAGATAGCTGAGATTGCAAAAGGTTCCTTCGCGTATGTAAGACAATTGATTTCCAGCCAAAAATCTGCAGAAACCACAAAAGAAATGCATAAAATGTTAGAGCTTCGAAAGGCATTCACCACTCTCCCACCCACTCTCCCTGCCGCCCTCTCCTTCGCCCATTGGGGCATACTTACAAGTGTCGAAGCTGTGGAAAGGTAAACGTGTTCGCCTCGATATCCGCAATTTGATTGTGCGCCAAGGACAGCGTATGCAAATGAAGCAAATTGCTGGGAAACATGCCCAAATGTAGCTGCTGCAAACGATTGTTATTCAAATAGCTGTGCGAAGGACGGAGGAATGATTATTACTTTCTATATCTATCTATATAGTGCAGATCAAAGCTACTTACAGCACCTCCAAGCTCTCCAGCTGCGCGAAAACCTGCGAATCGAAGTTTGCTATCAAATTGCCCCTCAGATCGCTGTCGAGCAAGAGTCAATGTGAGTTTCATATTTGATTCGGCACAGCAAGTGGGCTTTACTTACAGATCCTCCAATTGCTGCAGATAGCGAAAGCTATCGCTGCTCAAGCTGCTCAGCTGATTCCGTGCCAAAATTCTGAAACATTCGACCAAAAATTGTATTTTAATGCGGCTAAAGGAATGGACAAGGGCAGAGAGTGGAACAAGTAGAGGCAGAAGTCTTACGTGGCGAAGACTGAATACTCTGCTGGCAGAGCAGCTGACTGGGCATAGCTGCTGCATATGTTTAGGGCATAGGGCATATGATATCTATGAACTCTAACCAGATGAGATGAGAAATTGATTTGAAGTAAAAACTATTTAAGATATTACATAACATCTAGTATTATTTTGATGCTATACGAATGCCATTATAGATGAAATAGTTTATTATATAGTTGATTGAAGCAGTTACTAAGATTACTCTATGTGCTGCTCTTGATGCTGGCTTGAGTTCGTCGAAGAGACGTACAGCAAGGCGGATATTGCATAAAACTGAAGTATATTTTTGGCAGCCTTCCTCTCGGACAGTCCGATCCTACTGACTGCCTCTCCCTAAGTTGGATATATGAACTTGTCCTGTTGTCCGATGGTTTGTCAGTCTACAAGTTCGATCCTCTGATCGTCAGACCATCTGTCCGTATGTTCAACTGCCCGTAGGTATATCCGTCCGTTCATATGGCCATCCGGCTGTCCGTTCGATCGTCTGGTTGTATGCCGATCCGTATGCCCGTCTGTCCGTATTCCCTTTCACTTCCTGGATTGAATAATGAATCATAGTAAGCAACTGATTCGACTCTGATCTTCACTGTACAGAGATGAAGTCTTAAGAGAGATATATATAGGATAACAACATTCGCCATAAAGCTATTCAGTCTTATACATTCTCTGGCAGATGTGACCCCCACATGATACATACTCCCTGCAACATGCACTATGCCCTCTGTTAGGCCATAAAAAAGTGAGGGCATAGCCAGAGACTAAGACGGACAGAGACAGAAACAGAGACAGAGACAGAGACGGGGACAGGGACAGGGACACCTAGAGAGCAACTTAATAAGCCATTAAATGCAACTCTGTTCGCTGCGCCCTTTGGCCATGCCGAGCCGAGCCGTGCCGTGCCGTGCCTTGGCTGCGTGTCAATGCTGCCGCAGCAGCAGCAGCAGCTGTGATTCCGTTGCAGTCAAACCAACTACCGAATGCCAAGCCAACCTCATGCCGCTCACCCCCTCTGCAAAGTGTAACTGAGTTGTTTATGTGTTTTTGTTTTGTTTTCCGCTTTAGTTTTCTGTTGTCGCCGGCTGCTGTTGGCTGCTTTTTTGTTGTTCTCGGCTACTCAGACCGGAACTGCCACGCCCACAAAACTTTGCGGCCTCTCTCTCTCTATGAGTGTGCGTGTGTGTGTGGGCTAATATATTTATTGTCTAGCTGCTAAGCTCCCCGCCCGAAAATAAGCCCTCAGCCGAGGCCAAACAATGGCTCACTTTATGGCCCCAACTGGCAGGCGTTGCGTATACGCCACAATGGCTGCAACACCCATACACACACACCCACACACACACACATACGCTTATTATCAGCTGGCATTCATCTACACACATGGCTGGAAACGATGATACAATCAACAATTGCTAGTGCACATAACTGTCCTCTCTGCAATAGCCAAGCTGCATGTGTGTGTGTGTGTGTGTGTGTGTCCTTATCTTCTATATAGTTATTGGCAATTACAGCCTTTTTTTGTTGGTCCTTTCACCTCAGGCCAGTGGCGTTAATAAGCACTTTTGCCACCCCCACGAGCTCTGACAAAGCACAAAATAAAATAAATAAACTAATTTTATAGGCTGCCTGAGAGTTTTGGCTCCCCTCCCGCAGGTACAGTTGTGCACATCATTTATCGCTGCATCGATTTTCATGCCAGCCCGGAGCTGGGCCCGGAAACCGATTACTTCATGGACAATGCCTCAGCTTAAAAAGTTCAATAATTATTTGAGCCAATGAACGTGTTACGGGACTACCCCTGTTATTTGATTATAAACGAGAGTACATCAAAATGTAATGAAAATAATTGAATTTAAGCTCTTAAGCCCGTTGGCTACGTGAGAAGAGTATATTAGTTTCGCCATCCGTCCGTCCGTCCGTCCGGCTGCAGACTTCCCCGTAAGACTTGGCTAGTGTATTCAGCAGTCGGTGACTTCCAACTGGCCCATTCTCGTCCATTTTCATTCCAATTTATGCAAATTTCCTAAGCGAACTGCCACATAAACCGTTAATGCAACCAAATTTATTAACAAAAATATTTTGAAATAAATTGGAAACATTTTTGTAACCAAAATGCAAATAGCAGCCATAATAAACAAGCCAAGGCAGTGTTTTTCCTCCCCCCATCTTTATAAATATTCAATATAAATAATGAAATATTAAAACATTTGCGAATCGAATGCGGCGCACGTGGCGTATGCGCAATATGCCGGGGTCTCGTTTAGCAGATAGATTATGAGAAGGACGGGCTTAAGGCTGATTGGAAATGATGAGAGGCAGGTTTGTGATATAAAAACCATCATAATAAAAGAAAATATATGTTATATAGAGGATTATGTTCTATAGGAACTCGGTTGTTAGCAGAGCTAAGCCCTTGAAACTTGGTACGGTTAGTTCAGACTACTTCGTATGACACATAAACTAATATCAGCCGAATCGGTTTACTCTAATATATAGCTGTCATATAACATATTCAGCACGCGAAGTACAATTTCAAAGCTGAGTTGGCTTGAGCTGGCAACTTTTTGGCTTGAGCATGACCTTGAGATGGTCCAGAGATGCATTGGAAGCTGGCCGAAGCTGGCCGAAGCTGACTTGCCCATATCAAGACCTCAGCCCAGATCACAGATGGCTTCAATTCTCATATGAGCCATGAATTTCCCATGATATATTTACCACCCTTAAGATATTCTTTCTTCCAATCAACAGACTTGCATAGAACAGCATGCAAAAACCTCTCAGCAACAGCTGCTTCCGTAAGCTTGGCATAGAATAGAAAATTAAATGCTAAGCAAAAGTAGTTAAGCTCCTGCCAAGCCCAAAATACCCTTAAGCACCTCTCTTCCACTCTCCCACTCTCCTTCTCTCCCCTTCGTATGACGGTAAATGAAGCGTAAAGTGTGACTAAAGTCGCCGCCACTCAACACTTAATTATGCGAGTCGTTACAGTAAAATAGTTAATAATACTTACAAAATGCGCAATTGATTGCCCGGCGCAAAGAAGTGTTCGGGCAGACGCGATAATTCATTATCGTCCATATAACTGGAAAACAGAGAAACAAAAACAACAACAACAACAACAACAAAAGAAAAACAGTTAATAAAAAGCAGGAGAAAATATTGACGTTGAAGAAGAAGAATCGGATATATAAAAACTGTTTGGCGCGGCCAGAGCCAGAGCCAGAGCGTGGGCCACAGAGAGGCAGCCGACGCAGCGGCCGCAACAGCAGCAAATAAATTAAGAACACATTAATAATAAGACCTAATTATGAGTTATGCCCCAACCTAAAGTGGAGCCAGCGCCCCGACCACATCAGGCATAGCTACTTACAGTGTCTTCAGTGGAATGGCGGCGAGCCTGTCGAATGCATGCGAGGCAATCTCACGGATTGCGCAGAACTTGAGGACCCTGCGAACGGAGAGAGCCAAAAGATAGAGATACAAATTAAAATAGATAAAGATACAGTTAGAGATATAGATACAGATATAGATACCCTTAGAGATACAGATACAGATACCCTTAGAGATACAGATACAGATTCAGTTAGAGATACAGTTACAGATACAGATACAGATGCAGATACAGATACAGATACAGATACAGATACAGATACAGATACAGATACAGATACAGATACAGATACAGATACAGATACAGATACAGATACAGATACAGATACAGATACAGATACAGATACAGATACAGATACAGATACAGATACAGATACAGATACAGATACAGATACAGATACAGATACAGATACAGATACAGATACAGATACAGATACAGATACAGATACAGATACAGATACAGATACAGATACAGATACAGATACAGATACAGATACAGATACAGATACAGATACAGATACAGATACAGATACAGATACAGATACAGATACAGATACAGATACAGATACAGATACAGATACAGATACAGATACAGATACAGATACAGATACAGATACAGATACAGATACAGATACAGATACAGATACAGATACAGATACAGATACAGATACAGATACAGATACAGATACAGATACAGATACAGATACAGATACAGATACAGATACAGATACAGATACAGATACAGATACAGATACAGATACAGATACAGATACAGATACAGATACAGATACAGATACAGATACAGATACAGATACAGATACAGATACAGATACAGATACAGATACAGATACAGATACAGATACAGATACAGATACAGATACAGATACAGATACAGATACAGATACAGATACAGATACAGATACAGATACAGATACAGATACAGATACAGATACAGATACAGATACAGATACAGATACAGATACAGATACAGATACAGATACAGATACAGATACAGATACAGATACAGATACAGATACAGATACAGATACAGATACAGATACAGATACAGATACAGATACAGATACAGATACAGATACAGATACAGATACAGATACAGATACAGATACAGATACAGATACAGATACAGATACAGATACAGATACAGATACAGATACAGATACAGATACAGATACAGATACAGATACAGATACAGATACAGATACAGATACAGATACAGATACAGATACAGATACAGATACAGATACAGATACAGATACAGATACAGATACAGATACAGATACAGATACAGATACAGATACAGATACAGATACAGATACAGATACAGATACAGATACAGATACAGATACAGATACAGATACAGATACAGATACAGATACAGATACAGATACAGATACAGATACAGATACAGATACAGATACAGATACAGATACAGATACAGATACAGATACAGATACAGATACAGATACAGATACAGATACCCTTAGAGATACAGATACAGATACAAATACAGATACAGATACAGATACAGATACAGATACAGATGCAGATACAGATACCCCTAGAGATACAGATACAGATACAGATACAGATACAGATACAGATACAGATACAGATACAGATACAGATACAGATACAGATACAGATACAGATACAGATACAGATACAGATACAGATACAGATACAGATACAGATACAGATACAGATACAGATACAGATACAGATACAGATACAGATACAGATACAGATACAGATACAGATACAGATACAGATACAGATACAGATACAGATACAGATACAGATACAGATACAGATACAGATACAGATACAGATACAGATACAGATACAGATACAGATACAGATACAGATACAGATACAGATACAGATACAGATACAGATACAGATACAGATACAGATACAGATACAGATACAGATACAGATACAGATACAGATACAGATACAGATACAGATACAGATACAGATACCCTTAGAGATACAGATACAGATACAAATACAGATACAGATACAGATACAGATACAGATACAGATGCAGATACAGATACCCCTAGAGATACAGATACAAATACCTTAGAAATACCCTTAGAGATGCAGATACCGTTGAGAGATACATATGCAAATACAGATATGGATACAGCTATTCACATACATATTCACATACATTTTCACATACACAACTCTTCCATTATCTATATGTCCTCTCACATGTATATAGACTTGCGTCACACACATCGAGACAATGCATAAGACTTAATAAATTCGAAATTCAATTGTCGAGTTTTGCGTCGCTCCTCGCTGGAAATGCGACTACAAAAGTTGCGGACGGACAAAACTGAAAGTTTGCGTTAAGAGAGGCGAGGAATTTTTGTTTATCTCTTATTATGCCTAGCCATAAAGTTGTCGAGGCATGAAGCGAGTAGCGCAACAGGAAGCCCACTCTACCTATCCCTCTCTCTCTCTCTCTCTCTCTCTCTCTCTCTCTCTCTCTATTCTCCCAACTGGCAAATTCAGTTATATTCAATTACCACGAAGAAAAACTTTGCCTACGTGCGTTGAGTGGAAAGACAAAGGCGCAAATAGTTTCATCCGAAGATGGAAAGGTTGAGCTGAGGATTCTATTAGCACGCTTAATGGATGGATAGGATATCTGTAGGCGGCTGCTTCTAGGCTGGCTTAAAGTTTTTTGATTGACTTTCATTTAGGCTTTGCTACTCTCTTAGACTTCCTAGGTCTCAAGGACATCCTTAAGTTGATTTGGACCATGACTTAAATTGTATTTACAGGGTATTCACAAGCTGACTTCGCTCTATGGAATGTGTTTTTGATATAGGCAAGCTAGGGTATCTCAACCTTAGCCTTGGCTATGCGCTCAGACCTTCCGCAGGATCTCTGAATGTCACTTAAACTGTTTACAGGGTATTCACCCTGCCAGCAAACCTTTTCACCTGCTTCTAATTCTCTAAGTAGTTGAGATGCTCTGCCTAGGAGCCCCTCTTGTAAAGGGTATCTCTGAGCCAGTCATCGTGTTGCTCTCACCGCACATTGTAAACTCCCACACACTTTGAACATTGCTTTGTTCGCTCTGACAGCCTACGGTCAATTTAATTTTCACGCCTGTCCATCGCCCACGCACATGGGGCACCGCCTCGTGCTGGACGAGGCATCATCTTTATCTCTCCATTTGATAGTCTCGGCCGATATAATTAGGGCGTTGCACAAATTTGTCAGCTTCAAAAAGAAAAGCAACACTTGACAGCGGCTTACGCAGCTGCGGCGCAGCTGCTGGAGGCAGCACAGAGCCGGAGTCTTGGCCAGGGCATCTCTCACATGTGGCCAGGCGTAAGCTCTCCCATCCCGGTGATGGATTTCCAAGTGCTTAGGCTTAAGCAATGTGGCCAATAGGCAATATAGTCGTATAGCAACAGACGGCCCAAACCATTAACTACAAAGTCCGGCCACGTAGCCCATGGCAAGTGAATCAACGACAACTACACTGAGCGAAAAGCCGAGCTGCTTCAGGCATTTGACCAAACCTACTGTGGCATTTACCTTTGAGGGGCTTACTTAAGCCAGCTAAATGAGCTCTCCGCCTCACTGTCTGCTTTCCCCTTTGTTTGGTCTTTCTCTGTGCATCTCCCTCTCTGCCTTTGGTTTTCTGTTTTCATTACATTCGAGGAGTATCGAGCTCTCTTTTCCTCTCTATGGCGAGAGCTCTCTCTCTCTCTCTCTCTCTCTCTGTTTTTTCCTGTTCCTCTCTCTCATTCACTCTCTCTTGCTCTCTCAATCTTTTCCTCTCCGCTTCTCCCCATACCAGTTTGTTACTCATCTCGATTACTCTCGCCTTCTTTTCCTCTCGCCATAGACAGATCTCTGTCTCTATTTTTCTCTTCTTCTCTATCTCATTCTCTCTCTCTTGCTCTCTCAATCTTTTTCTCTGTCTTTTTCTCTCCATACCAGTTCGAGCTCCTTCTCCCTCTTTCTTTCTATGCCGACAGAGATCTCTCTATGTTTTCCTCCCTTTCTTTCTCTCTTTCTCTCAATCTTTTTCCCTGTCATTTTCCCTCTCCATATAGTTCGCTCTTTCTCTCTCTTCTTCTCCATAATTCGCTTTCGCTCTCTCTCTCTCTCTCTCTCTCTCCCTGCATCTAAATCTCGCCCTTTGTTCCCATTTCTACCTATCTCTCATTCAGTCTCTTTCTCTCTCTCTCTCTCTCTCTCTCTCTCTCTCTCTCTCTCTCCCTTTCACTCTTTATGTCTATGTCTGTTAAGCTCTTTCTCTCTGCAATTCTCTTCCTGTTTCTCTCTCTCTCTCTCTCTCTCTTTGCTCTTTTATTCTATCTCAAATGCCACTAAGCATACGGTCTATCAGACTCTCTCTAACAGCTGTTAGCTCTCACACCCCCTCCCTCCCTATACCCCTCTCCCTACCCTCTCTCCCTCCTACCCCCTTCCTATTCCTACAACTCTTTAATAAAATAATCAGCCACTTATATCAGTTACACTCCAGCAGCTTTATATTACGGAACTCTACTCGCTTCACTCATCCTGCCCTCTCTCTCTCTCTCTCTCTCTCTCTCTCTCTCTATCGTTTCTACAGCTCCACTGCGCTGCGACATATTAGATTTCCACTTCCAGTAAATAAATTTGATAACAGCTTCGCCATAATTTCATTTGTGGCTAAATTTTCGGTATTTTCCTCGCATATTTTTCGCAGTGTTAACGGAGCGAGCCACATTGTGTCGTATGTTAAAACGATTTTACGGCTTGTGCCGTGGCCGTAGAGAGAGAGAGGGAGAGTGTCCTTTAGCATAGACTCGCATAAACTGCAACTGCCTGCAAAACACGATACGAGCTGTCTGCCCTGCCAGAGCATAGCCCCCTCCGTCCGCACCAGCTATCGAGTGGGCTATCTCTGGCTGCTTTGAATACGAAGGCGAAGGACGCTAATAGGATATTTTGCGAAGGAACCATTTACGAATTTCGAATTGCATTCGCAGTTGGTCTGACGCTGCGAATACTGAACGAGCTTAATATCCCCGGCAAATACTCACAGACTCTCCACGGCGGGCAGGGCGTCGAAGAAGTGCGCGTCGATGAAGCCAAAGCTGTTGCCCGTGAGGTCGCTGGAAGAGAAGCCAAATGAGACGAGAATCAATTCAAGTGCCATCAACAGCAATCAAGGTAAATACTAAGTACACTGGCAGAAATCGAGAAGACACTCGCTCGATACTTACAGCGTCTCCAGATGGCTGCTGGGCAGCTGCAGCGGCAGCGCCGTCAGCTGCTGGAAGCGACAGAGCATCTCGTAGCCGCGGCAGGGACAGCTGAAGTTCTTCGCATTGGGCCAAACTGTAAAGGAAATCGCATTTAGGGTGTGTTCACTGTGGCCATTGCATCTGATGCGCGCATCGAGGACATCAAGGATAATTATCATTCGACTCTTTTAATTAAACGCATGAAAGCTGAATGCAAAAAATTTACATGCGAATTTCTATTATTATAATAGAATCAGAGAGAGGGGGGAAGAGGGAAAGGGGCGTGACTGGCGCCACTGGCACCACTGGCACCACTGGCACCATTCACGACTGTTAATTACTTTGACCTTGTCGCCCCGCGCATATACAGATATCTATTGAGCACTCACAGCATTCGCCAATCGGTCTGTCGTCCATGCCCTGGCGCCCGAACGAGTTTTTGCGAAACAAATGATCCCAGTACTTGGCCTCAAAGTTATTCACGCAGTTCCACTCGTCCGAGCCGTCGTCGCAGTCGACGCTGCCATCGCAGTTGGCGCGCTGCGGCACGCACTGCGCCGTCGTGTTGCAGTGGAAGTAGCCGGCCGGGCAGTTGTCCTTCTCGTCCGGCAGCAGTATGCCCGTGTCTATCGCACTCAGCTCGTCGCCTAGTTCACTGTCCATGCCAGTGCCGCTCAGCTGGAGCATCACTTGGCGCTGTCCAACACTGGTCTTGATGCCCGAACTTGATGGCTCAGCACTGGCCGTAAAGCTGGCCCAACTCACTGATGATAGCGAGAGCAGCGCGCAGAGAATGAAGACGGCTGTGGAAGAGAGAGACAGAGATGGAAAAAGGGGAGGTTATCTATCTTACTTCCTTCACAAAGTGCTAGAAGATCAAGTGCATCGTTGCATTTCCAATAGATATAGCAATGCATAATCAATTACTGAAATTTTATTTCGCCAGACCCTAGGATATTTACAAACACTAAACAGTTTGGGTTAATCGCTAGAAAACAAGAAACAATTGAGAGTATTGGGAGTGCCTGACTGGCAAACACCCTGAAGCTCAAGAAATAAGTCAAATTATGTATAATAAGGAAAAGATATGGAAGAGCTACATATCATAGAGTTAACCCAACTCAGCTCCTCATCCTAATCAAGCTAATTAGCAGACAAGAAGCCAATATACCCCATTTGCTCATTTTAAATAAGTTCAGAAAAAAAAACATTTGAAAATATATTGAAATTTGCATAAAATATACAAAAATCAAGCGAAGCAAAAGTCGAAGCGAAGGCCAAATACTTTCGGAAGACGTCGAGTAAATTATCAATTTAATTTTTGATTTGTTAAATTTTGGGAAATGCAGTTTTCAGTTTTCAGTTTTCAGTTTTGAGATCAACAACAGCTTCGACTTTGATTTGATTACAAATAAATCACAGACTCAAGTAGGTCAGCAGCAGGAGACGGAGTGAGCTAGGCCAGCCGGCAGATACTCTACACAGCTCAGCTGGTCGGTATGGGAGGCATGTGAGAGGGTGTCGTGGACTAGCTTATCCTAGAGAATATCAATATGAGGCAAACTTAAGTTATAAGGTATGTACTAGTCGTATACAATGTGCTATATATTTATTTTCGCTTTATATCGAGCGAGTACTGTAGCTGTAAGCATAAGCAGTCAATCTGTTTCTGTTCATATTAATTACTGAAGATGAAAATGGAAATCGAAATGAAAATGGAATTGCTTTTCGTAACAATGAAATTGACTCGGTCAATTGGTTCCAGTTCCAGTGCCAGTGCCAGTGTCAGTTCCAGTTCCAGTTCCAGTTCCGCAGCACTTGGCTATTGAACATTTATCATTTTTAACGATTGCATTTAATGCAGAGCATTTTTTACGATGCATTTTCGCCAGATGGAGGATGGGAAATGGAAAATGGAAAATGGAAAATTCGTATTGGGGGCAATCGCCGAGCGCTGAATGCGTGTCGCAAATTGTGAATATGCGAAGCGGCCAACATGCCAATATGTAAAATATGCAATAAAATTGTTTTTAATACAAATTATGCACAGTACATTTGGGCCACGGCTCAATGGACCGTGAAATGCTCCCACGGGGAGCAGTCGCAGGAAGCGGGAGGCGGGGCTGTGAGCGTAGGTGTAACCCTGGGAATGACACTCGGAGACACTTTCCGCATCACCGATAAGCCATCAATGCGGTTGACTTTTTGATAGCGCCGCTGACAGCTGCTCGAATCCAAATGAGAATCTCAAAGCACAAAAAAAACACACACATGTATGCATATTTGCGATGAGCATAACCGACTGCATACTACTTATTTGTCACACATTAGAATATAAATATATATTCATATATTCATATATTCACATTCATATTCATATTCATATTCATATTCATATTCATATTCATATTCATATTCATATTCATATTCATATTCATATTCATATTCATATTCATATTCATATTCATATTCATATTCATATTCATATTCATATTCATATTCATATTCATATTCATATTCATATTCATATTCATATTCATATTCATATTCATATTCATATTCATATTCATATTCATATTCATATTCATATTCATATTCATATTCATATTCATATTCATATTCATATTCATATTCATATTCATATTCATATTCATATTCATATTCATATTCATATTCATATTCATATTCATATTCATATTCATATTCATATTCATATTCATATTCATATTCATATTCATATTCATATTCATATTCATATTCATATTCATATTCATATTCATATTCATATTCATATTCATGCTAGTCTGAATAGTCATATACCAAATCCCTAGCTGCAACTCATTCATGCATTCATTCTGGCAAAACCTATATACTCTCGCATCGCCACTGGACAAACGAGTATAAAAAGGAAGCCAAAAAAAGAGCACGCAAATAAATAAATAACAGACAAAGGTAAACAAATAAATGTAAATCAGGCAAAAAGCGCAACAAAAATCGAATTACAGACACAACAAAACAACAACAAAAAGCAGACACACAGAAAAAAAAAAACATAAAGAACAATCAGAAATAAATCAAATGTGGGCGGCGAGCTGATCAAATATGCATACCCTATAAGTTCGCGAAGCTCTCTCAACTTGCTCATTACGAAACTTTTGGGCCTTTGGCTTCAAAACAAATTAAGAAAAGCAAAGAAAATCGAAAAGAAAATCAAATTAAATTCTCAACAAACGGGAGTGGAGAGAGAGAGAGAGAGAGAGAGAGAGAGAGACAGAAAATGAGAGAAAGTTAGGGGTGTAGGGGAAGAGAGTTTAGCAGGACAGGTCATGTGAAGGAGAAACTGAGAGAGATGCAAGGGTAAGACAGAGAAAGAGAGAGACAGGCAGAGAGAGAGAGAGAGAAAGAGATGAAGAGAGATGAAGAAGATAGAGATATGAAGATAGAGATAGAGAAATTTTGAGAAGGACAGAGATCAAGTAACTTCTCCAACTAGATCGATAAAACAGGAAAAGGAGACCGATAGATAGAGAGAAGGATAAATGCGGATTTAGTATCACACTATATATGAATCTCTCTCTCTCTCTCTCTCTCTCTCTCTCTCTCTTTATAGCAAATAGAGGCTAGACAGAGAGAGAGATAAGCAGATAGAAAGACAGAGGAGATGACTACTCCTCCTGCTACTGAGAGACTATGAAAGCCTTAGCTCCAGGCAACATCTTGGCTCTCCTCTGCCATCAAAACTTCAAGCAAAAGTAAAAAGTTCCGAGAATATATTGCAGACACATGCGCGTCGAAGCAATTGATATGGATAGGTGCATTAGCCTAGAGGTAGTTGTTGTTGCTGGTCAGTTAACTGTTGGCCGCTGGCAGGGCAGCTGCCATATTCGCGTATTCAGTGTGGAAATACTTTATTTATAAATATAAGAAAAGAGAGGAGGAGAAAATATCGCTGGGGTTTGTTAAATACTTTCCATAATAAACAAAATAAAAAATCATATTTATAATAAACTAAATAAGCTAAAAGTAGCAATGCCAGAAACAAAGGAATTCGGGAACTGAAAGACTTCAGTTTGCAGAGAAACAAAAGAATTTGATGGGAGGGTTGGGGCTATAGATAGATCTAGCGATATGGCTGGGAGCACAAGTGCCGCTGGGGTCGAGTGAGTCAGGCTCATGTGGAAGCCATGCGAGTCGCAAAAGTCCAAAACAATGTTCAGATAGATAAACAACCAGGGAGGGGGAGCCCAGCAATTGCATCAGCTCATAACTCAGCTGACAGCAATGAAAGCCAAAGTCAGCGGAATGCAGCTACAATTGCGAGGAGCGACAACAATGGCTGCGAGTTGGCGTGCCGGATGACTCCATAAAAGTGTAATTAAGTGCACCCGAGCAGGGAAGCTAACGAAGGCGGCCGGACTGAGGGGTTAGAGCAGGGTCCAACGGCGGGGCGACGGGGAGGCTGTGCCAAGCGTTGCAGCTGGGGCTGAAGACTAAGACGTAGGAGTGTGACGTTGGAGAAACCAGAAGAGGTCAGAGTGAGAGAGAGAGAGAGAGGGAGGGAGCGTGGGAGACGCCCAAGTAGGAAGCAAGGAAAAGAGATCGGAACGGGGGTAAAGAGTGAGTCGCCCGACGGGGTCTAAGGATGAGGAACTCGAGCAGGACTAAGCGCAAGGAGCTCGAATAACGACCTCGGGGAAGGCAAGGACTCTCGACTTCTGCCCGAGCTGAGTAAGACATCCGGCCGGGGGCGAGGAGCAAGCCAAGGCAAGGCGAGCACTTGACACGTGTTGCTAATGTGCGGGCGTTCGCCAGAAAGGGGTTGCGAGAGGCAGACGGTGCTCGGGATGGATAGGTCGTTCGGAAAGCGGCTCAAACCGCCGCTGTCGAGCCTGCTGACGTTTGTCAACACATTTGCCAGCAATTGAAATGTTTGCGCTGTGATTGATGAGCTATAGCTAAAGTAGGTAGCAGGCGCAGGCAGCAGCCCCGGCACGGCCTTGGCCTTGTGTTGGAGCCGTGGCGAGTATAGGCCTAGAGCGGGCCCCAGAACGGGGCCACCTGACGTTTTCACAGTCTGGGCCAAATTATCATTTGGCCATAAGCAAACAGCAAAGCGTTTCAGCTCGCCCAATGCCAATTGGCCGCTTTTGTTTATGTCCAATTCGAATAATTAAAGCAAATGCTTTTGCATGCAACCAGGCAAGCGCTAACGTGGGGCCTGCCGGCTGCCGGCCGGGCGGGGAGGCCGTGCCGTGCCACCAAAATAGAAAGCACAGCTATAAAGAATAAAGAAAACGATCGACTTATGCCAATACACACACAGATAGACACACACACACACACACACACACACACACACACACACACACACACACACACACACACAAGAGACTGACGCTCGAACACCCGAAATACTTTCGAGAAATGTTATCGGGTCAAAGCAGGTCGCATCGACTAGTCGACGTTGGGTTTGCCTTTCCTTTCGTGTTTTTTTTTTTTTTTTTTTTTATTTGAGGTCTGGCCGTGTAAACAACTTGTCAAATTTGTCGATTATGGGTCGAGTGCCTCGCTATGGGATCCTCTGCTTTGCTCTGTTGAGCCTGTCCTCCCTCCCACCTCCCACCTCCCATCTCCCGCCCCAACCCAACCCCTTCGTAATGACCCGCCAAGTGCGCGGCGTCTGTGACGTCTGTTCTCTGTTCTATGCCAATTGCCACTAAATATACCCTAAAGAGCCCGATACAATGGGGCCCCAGGCGGGCAAAGCCGGGCAAGGGCCATAGAACACATTTTGTAAACTCTTTTCCCAGAAATGCACTTCGAAGCCATCGAACTGGGCCAGCACTAAGCCCTTTAAGTAAAACAAATTTTAGCTCTGTTTGTTTCAATTGATTCTTGAATAGCTAATTTACAGAGCAGAGTTGGTAGAAATTTGAATATTAATAAAATATCTGATGGAAGCTTTAATGTTGTCTATCTGTATGTCTATCAATCCATCTATCTATATGCATCTCTGCATCTCCATATCTATCTATCTGTCTATCTACTTATTCACCTTTACCTATCTATCTATCTATCTATCTATCTATCTATCTATCTATCTATCTATCTATCTATCTATCTATCTATCTATCTATCTATCTATCTATCTATCTATCTATCTATCTATCTATCTATCTATCTATCTATCTATCTATCTATCTATCTATCTATCTATCTATCTATCTATCTATCTATCTATCTATCTATCTATCTATCTATCTATCTATCTATCTATCTATCTATCTATCTATCTATCTATCTATCTATCTATCTATCTATCTATCTATCTATCTATCTCTATCTATCTATCTATCTATCTATCTATCTATCTATCTATCTATCTATCTATCTATCTATCTATCTATCTATCTATCTATCTATTTATCTATCTATCTATCTATCTATCTATCTATCTATCTATCTATCTATCTATCTATCTATCTATCTATCTATCTATCTATCTATCTATCTATCTATCTATCTATCTATCTATCTATCTATCTATCTATCTATCTATCTATCTATCTATCTATCTATCTATCTATCTATCTATCTATCTATCTATCTATCTATCTATCTATCTATCTATCTATCTATCTATCTATCTATCTATCTATCTATCTATCTATCTATCTATCTATCTATCTATCTATCTATCTATCTATCTATCTATCTATCTATCTATCTATCTATCTATCTATCTCCATCTATCTATCTATCTATCTATCTATCTATCTATCTATCTATCTATCTATCTATATATCTATCTATCTATCTATCTATCTATCTATCTATCTATCTATCTATCTATCTATCTATCTATCTATCTATCTATCTATCTATCTATCTATCTATCTATCTATCTATCTATCTATCTATCTATCTATCTATCTATCTATCTATCCATCTATCTATCTTTCTATCTATCGATATATCATTTATCATCTATCTATCTACTAAATACTATCTTTCTGTATATCTATTGCTATCTCTACAACTGTTGTATATTCTTTTTGCTCTTCCTTTTCTCTCAATTTACCTACCTTTTCATTTACCCTTTACCTTCTCACCTTTCATCTTTCTTTACAAAGTTAAGCAGAGATTATCCTGTTCTCCTTCGTCTGCTCCCATTTCCCCTACATCGCCTCTCATTTGTCTACTAAGTCTACTACTTCAACTACTCTCCCTCTCATCTCTTCTTTCTTTCTCTTTTTCTCTCCTTCTATAGTCATTCTACTATCCTGCCTTCTATACTACGGAGTAGAGTGTCATCTTTCTTTATCCTTAACCTTTTCCCGCTTGTTTCTCTCTTCAGCTAGTCTTCCTTCCGTTCGCCTCTTCTCATTCTTAGCCTAGAGAGAATCTAATCTCCCCTCTATCTCTCTCTCTCTCTCCCTCTCTCATCATCCTTCTGCTCACAATAAAAGTCAATAATCAAAAGAAAACGTTTACGAATACGCTGAAAAGCCAAAACTCAGCATGAGCAGCGCGCTCTCCGCACAATGGAAGGGAAAAGCAATTGAAATCGAATTAGGCTGATTTCGGCCTTTGGCTGTGGAAAAGTCTTAAGTTGATGAAAATTGAAATAATTCATATATTTTAAGAGCCGTCAAAAATGCTGCGGGCATTGTTTTTGTCCCGTCGGTGAGGTAAGCGCCGTCATATCTATATTTCTCTCTGTCTCCCTCTCTCTATATATATATGGTATATTTCTATATGTTTTTAAGATAAGCAAATCGAAATGGAATTCCAAAAGTTTTATTCACTCTGCGGCGCTGTTTAGATTCAAAATGCTGCCGGCGATGTCTGTTTTTTGCACTCATTCAGCTGGAGTGGCTGGGATCACGAGTCTTTCGGATATATCTCTATCCCGAGATCATAGTCGATGGGCATAATCAGTGCTGCGATGCGAGAGTTGCTGTAAACACAGCCACGAACTGAGAACGAAAACGAAAACAAAAACAAAAACACACACGAATTGCTGATAATAAACACAAATGGGGCAGCTAAGACCGCCCACCCCACCCCCCCCGTACCGCCCCACCTGAAAAGGCTGCTGAAAATGTGCTGAAAATGCTGTAAGAGTCTTTATTTTTAAAGCGAATTTAGGCAAATATTTAAATGACTTAGCATATATATATGTATATATAGTTGTTTTCGATGTCTGTATGTATTGCTAGAGAAGTGGAGCACTTAGGCAGATAGCCATGTCTGCCGCATACCAATGGGTTAATTGTTAACCCATTAAAGACCCATGTACATTGTTTGTTCGAGAAATTTAATTACTTCATGAGCCTCTAGCCAGCCCAGCCCAGCCCAGCCTCGCCTCGCCTCGCCTCGCCATCGCCGCCATGCCGAGTGTATTAATCATAGTCAGCGGGACCGGGAAGTCAATAAATGGCAACAACCAAAGCACAAATGAATATAAATGCCGTTGGTTGTACCAGGCGCACGGTCGGGCCAGGATGTGTGATAGGACGATAAGGCGTGCTCGAGATGGACGTGTCACTAAATAAGTTATAGACTTGCTCTATGTGTACTCAACCAAGTGACTGAAGGAGTGAGACAGAGAGAGAGAGAGAGAGTGAAAGAGAGAGTGTGTGTGCCTATCGATATATATCGATAAGTCAACAATTGATCGGCTGGCTCAAGATTCGGCTTCTACTCTGAAGACTCGTAACACCTCGTGTTAGCTTCGTGCTAAGCACGACTCACGCTCATCTCTACTCACATTTGGTGGGGCATTCGCTTCCTGATAGGCATTCGCATCCGCTTCCTGTTAAATTAAGCGGTTTACTGAGTGGCCTTTCAGATGAGACTTTGGTCGCCTTTGCGCTTCAATCAAAAAATTACGCATGACATTTTTCATTGAGTTACCACACACACACCCACCCACACCCACACACACACACGCAGCGTTGCCTATTGCCCTCGTTTTGTTTTCGGTTTTTCCTGCTTCTTCATTTGTGTTTGGCTAAAAGTCAGAGTTTGACAGTGACAGACAGCCGCAATCCCCAGCACCAAATGTTAATTATTATTTGAAGGCAGCCTGACATTAGCATGTCTAGGCATTCCCTAGAACCCACACACTTCCAATATTCCCTGCGGTTCAGCTCACAGTTGAGACCTTTTAAAAGGTTTAAGTTTTGTCAGCTTTTCAATATTTGTTGCTGGCATTGGTATACCCGGGAAACCTTTGCATTGGTCAACCATCAATCATTTGGGCAGTCGAATTAATCAGTTTAGTTTATTAGCGATTCACTGAGTGGGATTGAGCCAATCAGCCCATTCAATTCTCCATCAATCAGCCTGAAAGACAGGTAGTTAGTAAGTTATTAAGTCAATCAGTCAGCAATCAATCAATCAGTCAGTCAGTCTCTCTATTAGTCTGCACTCTGTGAGTCTAATCAGCCTTCACATCGTCAGGCATTCTACCAAAGTCTGCATCATTGAGCTGGTCAATCAGTCAATCAGGCAAAAGTTAATCAAACCGTCCATCTAAAGCAACCAGTCAATCAGTCTGTTAAGCAGTCATTCAATCAGTCAAGCACTCAATCAGACTCTCATAGCCCTACAATCAATCATTCAGAGGGTCAATCAATTAGTCAGTCAGTCTGTCAGTAGAACAATCAATCAGTTAATCAACCTTCCAGTCCATGTCAATCAATCAATCAGTTAGTCTAGCCCTCAGTCCATCTCAACCAATCAATCAATCGCCAATTCATCCCATCAATCAGTTCACTTCTACTCGCATTCTTTTGAAATCCATTAAGAGTAAGCTTCCTGGCAATTCCTGCCGCATAAAACTTCGACTAGCCGTAAGCTTTGCTCTTCGGTTAGAGTTCAGGCTCGAGTCGCTGGCGCTTCATTAATTCAAATACCCGAAAAGACTGGGTAAGCCACGGCTGAAGTTGTCATTGGGCACTAAGTTGGTCGGCCCTAAGCTGGCAATAAATGTTTATTTCGATTTGCTAAAATCCTCAAAGCTGATTGCGATGAGGAAAAAACAAAGTCTATTCGACATGGGAAACTAGTTGACGGGACTGTTTAGGCTAACACGTTCCTATCATTGGGCCTAAGTGCTGGGGCTGGCACTTCGGACAGCTGCTTTGTCCATAATCCAGAGGCTCATAAACATTTGGCATCGATTCCTTCGAGACAATCACTCAATGGGCAGTGGTCGATGGCGCTCCCAGCTTCCATCACTTAGCTCAATTACAGCCATTGAGAGGTATCCCAAAGCGAATATGCTCAAGTTTTCACTTTCATTAGGCGAACCCTCATCGGCGTCGTCGTCGTCGTCGTCATCGTCATCTTCTAATGATGCGTAACCTTTTAGCCTGCCATTACACCTGTCGACAATTCAATTAGGATGGGGATGAAGAAGATGAATCTATATCATCTAACTGGACGGGGCTATAGGCCTAGCTACACATTAATCTAAATAACTCTGATGGTGGGGACTCACACCTTGAAACCCCAAGCTCCAACAGGGTATTCACTATACGTATGTCAAGTCAAACCTCTCTTGATGCATGTCAATGCTTACAGGGTATATCTCTACAGGTCAGTCATAGGGTATACACCAGTCGAACCTCTCTCTCTGCTCGCTTCACCCTTTGCAGGGTATTGCTCTAATCAGCCATCTTCTGTGCGCTGAATTCTGGCACTTGTCACTTGATATTCGGTTTGGCTTTTGGCGTCGATTAGTGCAAACTTCGGGGCTGCGAGGGGCTCCATTGGCGGCCCATGTCATTAGCTGGACATCTCGAAGCAGTCCGGCCATAAATAATGATGGCTCGCTGAATGGGCTCAGTATTCAAATTACAAACCACTGACTGCTCGGCCGTTACGCATATTCCGCTCAAAATCCATCCCATCCCTTGCCTCCTCTGTGCCGGCATCAGCCGTGGGCGACACGAGCTTAAATCGAAAATCGGACTTCAGAGCATTTTCGCATTTTCCGTGTGTGGCAGCCAATGGACGTGCTGGCTGACTTAA